>CM041778.1:314640734-315240734 GCA_023374045.1 Limonium bicolor | reverse complement strand
AGTTGTGATCAGCTCCTCCCTATCCTCGTTCTCCCACTTCAATGACATGCGAAGTACAACGCGAGATGGATGTCTTGATGGTCGAAGCGATGACGACAAGCATCCATACAAACAACAAGGGTAGAAGGAAGACTACCGCTGCTCTGAATTTCTCTTGTCTCAGATGAATAGCACTGGATGAACACCATCGTCGTCGCGGCACTTTTACTTGAACCCCCTATCCTTTCCCAACTTTCGGCAACTGGATACAGGATCGATCGACACCTTTTAAGTCAAACACAATGTCTAGAAAAAGGTTGGGAGATCGTATGCTCTTGTCCATAGATTTTTAGTCGAAGGCTATCCGATGAAGATGAACGTGGAGTAGTGGTGCTCAATGGTAGCTGATGTATGGGAGCATGAAGGGGGATCAGTAGATCGTCCAAAGATGATGTAGGGTGAAGGTCTTCAAGCTCTGGCGTTAGCAGCATTAGATCTCGTTGCTGACGATGACGGATGGAGCAACATGGTTGCAATGGTTGACGTAGCAGGCGTGGAAGTGGTCGGTGGTGGTGATGGACAATAACGGGAAATATGAAAACGGGACCAGCAGTGACAATGGTGTACGATAGTGGTGCTACTATGTAACCATGGCGGTATTATGCGAGCGAGAGTGGTGGTGGTCGACGGTTATTAAAACCGGTGACTGTAGCAGTATTATATGAGTAAACAAAAAAGTGGCAGTGAAGCATGATACCATGACAATGGCAAAGTTCTTTTTTGTTTAAGCCGTGAATACTCATCGAAACCCTGCGTGTATATTGAGCCGTTGTATCCCCTTCCCTTCAGTTTCTCCACCGCATGCAACGAGGAGATTCAAATGACAAACTAAGGATATGGACGTTCTTAGTGGATGTAACTACAACGATACAACGGTAGAAGGCATTAGTAATGACAGAGATTTGCATAAGTGTGTGACAGAGCTAGACGATGGTGATTTACGGGAAGAATTTCACAATGAAGCAATGTCGACAATGTAGAGTGTGTCTGTCCCCCATGATTGGTAGCAAGCACCCATTATATAGAAAAGTATTAGGTCAGATAAGAGGCAATGAAACAAACTTTCAAATTTTGAAATAACCAACTATCTAATAGAGAAATAAGGGATAAGATTGAAAGGAAAAAAAAGAAATGTAAAAATATAAAACCTACCTAAAATAAAGGGTTAAATGAACATTAACAATATTTTTAAACCTAACTAAAAGAAAGTAAAAAAAAGATTTGCCTTTGAAATTTGAAAAAATTGGGGATGCTAACAACAATATTTTTTTGTATTTTTCATTTTTTTTATATTCTCGTTCAAAAAGAATCTGAAAGTTTTTGGGAGAGAAATCAGGGTATAACCATGAAAGTAGAAACTAAAAAGAGATCTAAAAAAAAATCTTAACAAACATTTTTCTTTTTTTGGATTTGAATATTCAACACAATTAAAGAAACCGATTACCATAAGGATAAAGAAAGGATAATCATAAAAAAAGTGTAAACAACAAATGAAAAATGAGATTAGAATACGATTGTGTTTGGCTTTTTTTTTTGGAATCACGATTTCAAAAGTTTTTTTTTTGTAAAAGAAAATAAACTACCAAAAAAAGGAAGAAGCAATTTTTTTGTTTTCGGATTTTTACTTTACAATGAAATCTGATTTTGAAATTTAGAAGAAAAAAGAAAGAAAAGAGAACTAAAAATAAAGCGAAAAAGACAATAAAAAAAGAAAGCAAAAACTACAAAAAGTGTTTGTCATTAGCCTCTTGTATCTGCTGCTTTATACTCTTCACCACTATACCGATATCATTTCATGTCAAACATACCACCTTGAAGCCCCTATTTTCTCCAAAACAGGAGAAATATCTATTGGGTGAAAAAAAAGGCAATTTAACCCTTAGCCATTCACCGACTCTAGAAAAACCTTGTTCACAAAAAAAAGGGTAAAGATTTTGGGGATAACACCATGGATAATACCCCTGAACACCGTTGTACAGAAACTGCAATGTGACTTATACATTTTTTTTTCTTCTTGTTTCATTCATGAACTTGGCTTCTGTTTTCCTTTACTTTAAAACATTCTCACGAGTTGATAACTTAGGCAGGTACACCATCCATGTTTAAGTTACATGATTAATCCAATACTACCTCTATACTACTTCTAGGCATTAGTAGAGGGATTTGTACGTGGCTTAAGGTACCCATAGACGTGACTATTACCTTGCGGTTCTTGCTGGAGAGTTGAGGCAATGTTCGGCAAGTTAACCGCCTGTCTCTAGGTCTCTTCCATGAGGTGTACTGGCATCGGTTTCCAGCTCCACTAAGAGGCATTTCTTGCGGTTAAATTCTCTTCTTGCTATCCTCTCTGTTGCTAGTGTCGGTCGTCGGCTTGCTCTTGCCGTGTTATGTTTTTTTTTTCTCGGTGTTCTACAAGTTAACCGATGGTGAACAGGGCTGGAGTGTTGAGCTTACGTGGATATCAAGAAGAGCTTGTTGTGGTATGTTTTTTTTTGTTAGCCGCAGCCCAAAAGGAGAGAGTAGGGCTGAGTTTAAACTAGTGGCACTACGGTTTCGGCTGCTCGATCTCATGCAGAGGAGAACGTGTTTGTTGTTGCTCTCGTTGTTCTCTGTCGAGGAAAATGGAGAAGGAAGGTAATAGTGTAGATGCGGTATCGTGGGAAGGCAAGGGAAGAAACGGTATTTCTTGTGCTGTTCTTTGTTAGCTACTGCAATCAGAGAAGAAGATGGGGTGGGTTCGTGAGCGGTTTCGTGAAGAAAGCAGGAAAAGGAATGGAGCTCCGGCTAAACTACTTCCTTCTCTGTATACTCCTTCCACGTTCTCTTGATCAAGGTTAACAGAGGGAGAGATACCATTGTCGGTAACCCGACATGTGCCTGGGAAATGAAGGTGAAAAATTTCGTGCCTACCGTGAAAATAAAGGAAGGCTGGCATCATTGGCTTGTGTTGGGTCTGCTCTTTTTTTTTCGGGAATGACAGGAAGTGTTGTATTCAGGCATGCTAGTAAATGAAAGCTCGCTTCTGCTGCATGCAATGATGAAGCGGGTAAAAAGATCTGACGGGGAGAAAGGGACAGATGGAGTCGTGAAGCAGCAAAGAAGGAAATCTGAACTGATTTCGTGCTGCTGTTTTGGGAAGTGGTAGAAGAGGCCGTTCAGTCGTGCCTGGGAAATGAAGTTAGGGGAGTTTGTGCCAATTGTAAAAAGGAGAGAAAGTTGTTGTTATCATGTCGACTGATATATTTTTTCTTTGCTTGTTGTGACTGAGCAGAGTAAGGAAAGACATCCGTTTCAGTAGTCCATGGAACATGCGGTGAAGGAGTTATGCCATGGGTGTTCTGTTGTTGTTTAATTGGCGCGTTGTTTTGTGGTATGGAAAATGAGAATGGAAGGTTTCTGTGCCAAAGTAAAAAGGAAGAGAAGGCTGCGGTGCTGTTGGTACTGGTGTTGTTGCTGCTCGAAAATTGGGCAGATTAGTAGATTATAGTGTTATACTGATCAGAAGAAAAGCAAGGAGCTGGTGTACTTAAGCTACTGCTCGAGGACTTGGGCAGAGGAAATGTCTCGCCACTGATGCAGAGTAGTGTACCTGTCTTGATTTTCTTGTTCCTCCAGGGCGTACGCATGCGACAGAAGAAAGAAGAGGTTGTGGTTGTGATATTTTTTTTTTGAAACCGATAAAGGTTGCTGTCTGGTGGTGCTGTTGTGATTTTTTTTTTGAAACTGATAAGGAATGGGTGTCTCATTGTTATTTATAACGTCTTTGGTTTAAAGGTGTGCATTCGTAAATATGAGTTTATGTTCATGTATTACGTATCGATACATGAGACGTTATTATGATTAGCATTTCTATTATTTATTATTATTATTATTTTTGGAGTTTAATCATAATCGTTGCTCATAATTTAATTTAAACTTCACTCGTTTAAGGTGGTAACTACTCGGGGTATTTCAAGAAGAGACCAGCAAAACGGGCACACGAGGAGGAAAGAAGAGGAAGACAACTCACCCACCGGAGGATGAGGCTTGTCCATCACAGCAGGTGACCGAGCCAGTAGCTTCCTCCTCCTCCGGAAAGAAGGTGAAGAAGAGAGGTGCCACCCGTGCACTGAAGGCTAATAAAGCCCCCCCCCCCCCCCACGAAGCCTTTGCAGTTCAATGAGTTCAACCAGCCATACGGTAATTGGAAGAGTGATTATACTGCATATGCTGGCCACCTGGTCAAAACTTACTGCGACATAAATCACAATTGGAAGCAAGTGCCACAATCATTGACGGACACTATGTTTGGGCTTCTTCAGGTGTGTTATTTTTTTATAATATGTTATATGATTTTAGAGTTTCTCGTTAATTGTGTTACTAAATGACTAATAATTGTTTATGTAGGGTCGTTTCTGCATTGATCCTTCTCTTAAGGACGGTGTCCTGAAAAAAATGGGGCGACAGTTCCGCGACCATTGGAAATGGCTCTCTGACAAGTACATTCATGGTGCTGCGTATCAAGACCCTGAATCGGATGATGCAGAAGGAGGCAATGAACTGCCACCCTGGGAGGCGTACGAGGGCATCACTGAGGAGCAGTGGACGCGGTTTGCGGAGTATCATCACACACCGGAGTACTAGGTAGAGCTAATATTCAACGCTGTCTTTTATACATTTTGACAGTTTTATTTGCTTATTTGTATCTTACACGTTATATATGTATTTGTAGGCTATTCGTGCAAAACAGCAGGCAAATGCGAAGAAAAATCTATACCCACATCACTTAGGTGGTAAAAGTATTGCCGAACGTGTACCAGAGTGGGAGCAAAAGGGCTTGCTTCCAAACGATGTGGCTCCTAGCGACAGGAGGATGAAGGTGTGGGAGTTGAGTCGAGTGCCAAAAAACTCGATGCCGGAAAATCCTCAGTACGATGATGCCACGAGAGAGATTATAAAAATGGTGAGTATCTAATTTCGGTACATAAGTTTAATATTTGTTTGTGTACCTGTATATTAATGAATTTTGTTATTTTTTGTTTTATAGGAAGAGTTAAACTCTCAAGTTACTGAGGGTTCTTGGACTCCGAACAGACAATATGATCCCCTTTCTCGTGCTCTTGGAAAGGTGGATCATCCTGGTCGCGCTATTGGTTTTGGTGGACAAGTTGGTATCCGCCAAGCATTTGGCAATCCGGGGTCTAAGAAAGGCTCACAAGGAAAGATGATCAGCTATGAGGAACATTTGAAGATTACTGCTGATATTGAGCAGAGGCTTAAGCAGAATCTTTATCAGGTGGTCGCAGAGGAGATGTCCAAAATACGCTCACAGATGTGCAGCAGTCAGGAGGTGACCAGACCAGCCCCTGCACCATCAGCTGATGGGGAGGAGGGCACACCAGTACGACAGAGTAGTGTGCAGTTGATAGATCCATATCCATATGCATCTATTAAGGTTAGACACATTAACTTAGAAAATAAATTATTTATTATCGTCTATTTACTTCGATTGTGTTTGTTTAACCCTTCTCTACTTAATGTTCAGGAACCCGTTGAATGCGCGTTGTTCATGCCGATGGGAGGTGAGGATATTAAGGTGGCGTGGGGTAAATTGTTTCCCTCATCTCCTACAGACATCGTGCATGGTGAACCACTACGACAGGGGTATGTCCGGGTGCTTATGGATGATTATGTGACAGAATATGCTGATGTTGCTATACCGATACCTCTGCAACAGAGAAAGACACTTCACTCTGTTCAAACAGCTACAATCCAATGGCGGGTACATGGGTCAAAATCTCGGGCCAGGTAAACACAATTAACGCTTACTCTAAAATTATAATTATTCGATATTTCAATTAGTATATGGTTTAGAGTGAGTCACTTAAACTTAATTAATCAACAACTTAGGAAAATGTCAAGTCGAAAAAAACTTCTAAAGGGAAAAAAAAAGTGTTGCCACACCAGCTCTCATGAGGGCATCCTCCAATTTCATGACAAGACCTCCTTTAGTAGAGAAGAACATATTGGATGGGTTGTCATAGAACATGAGACTTCTGCACTCGGCCTTGTTGATGACGTCACCTCAGAGTGATAGGATCCATGTGGAGGATACCCAGGGTCTTTTTCACCACCACGAACCCAAAGGGCAGACTCATACGTTCGATATATATATGTCCGACTTCGTTGATGTATTCAAGAGAGACTGGTTAAATGTGTCGATTCAGAAGTCAGCTAGTATGTGAGCGATCTCATACCTTTTCCTATATTAATGAAATACTTGAATTAGTTTTTGTACTTTAACGTCGTTCACTGATGTTGTTGTCTTTATGGTGCAGGCATGTGCATTCTAAGGCGATATGAGATCATCAGACTGACAGCTTCGGATTCCTATGCCCTGCTACTTGCTGTGAAGTGACTATGTCAATGGATCCTAAAGGTCTTTTGCGGTACTTGACGAACATAATATTTGAATGTGCAGACAAGTCATACATTATGCTGCCATATTATCAAGGGTAAGTCATACTTCCATTGAGATACCCCTAACCTTTAAAATATAATTAAATGATCTATTAATGATCTAAGATGGTTAATAAACATCTAAATATTACTGGGGAGCAATCTAAAGATCTCAACAAGGCAAAACATGCCTTAAGATCGGTAAAGCCAAAAAGGTGCTTTAAGACACCATAAAGATTGTATGACCTCAGATAGGATCCAAAGTGGATTCCTAAGTATTATAATGAAGTAAGGAACACAACAAAACAGTTCTCAAAGAAAACTAAGCTCAGAAACACCTTGCAACACAAAATGTGCACTAAAACTCCTTAAAGCACATTTTTGTGAAATTTCCTTCTAAATTGGTTTTTATGAGCTTAAAGGTTATAAATACCTTTAAATATGATATTATATCACATTATATCATATTAGGAATTTAATTCCAAATTTTACAAATTTTTACAAATTTAATATTAAAATATTAATAAAACCCTAAAAGGGGGCCCACATGGGTCAACATTGACTAAGATTGGTCAAGAGGTCAAAGTTGACCCCTTAGACCATGTGAGATCGGCATTTACAAGCATGAGAGGCTCCAATTCACCACATGTACACACAAAAGACAGCACACCAACAACATATCTCCATAATTTAAGGGCTACTTTTGCCTTTTGATTAGTTTATACACCTTGGCTCCATTAATTGACTCCACCAGCTCCAAAAATTGGTGAGCCTCTCCTTTCTCTTCAATCAGCCGACCTCTTATCCCCTCTTATCCCTTAGGTGAGTCATCATTCAATTACAAAGAATAAACTAATCAATAATGTATTTTCTAAGCAAATAATACCAATTCCAAGCATCTTCTCTCTCCTAGCTTCATTCCAACCGTTGAAGCTCTCCTTCCAGGCTCTCCCAAGCTCTCTCAACCGAACTCCTTGAGCTAAGAAGGTAAACCTAACTTCTAAGCTTCTAAGTAATGGTTTAAGGCTTGTTTTTGGCTCTTTTTCTTCATCTCTTCACCACCTATGCTTAGATCTCGTGACTAATCAGTTCCTATGGCTTATTCTCAGTGTTCTAAGGTTAGAACATCAATCAAATTCGGTTGAAACAAGTTTAGAGACCAAGGTTGCTCAAAATCTCATTTTAAGGTAAAAACATACCTTAAGCTTCTCTACTCTTCATCCGATTTTCTTCCTCTGATTTTTATGAGTTTATACACTCATAATCTTCATATTTACATGTTCAATCAGTTGGATAGCCATTTGGAGCAAGGGTGGCCGAGATCCAAAGGAAATACCCTCTTTTAAGGCATTTTTCCAAGGTAAAACCTAATAAAAAGGCAGCTTGTTGAGATCTAGCTATTTCCTATGTCAATATGGTGGATCTAACACCTTGTGGTGTGTTTGATTCAGGCTGAAACCATCTTGAACTCTCCTAGCATTTTTAAGGTGATTTTTGCCTTAAATCTTACATTAATTATTCCTTATGGTTAAGCTCAAGCTTGGAGTGTAACCATATCTTTTTTTTGTGTATTAAACATGTCTAAATCATGTGGTGAATTTTCCTTCAAGTGGCCGAGAGCATACAAGGGCAAATCAAGGTATAAACACCTTAAATCTATGATTTTCATAATTTCTAAGCTTATATATTAATATTGCCGAGAGTGAAACATTAAATAAGGGTCATATTGACCTAAAAATGGAAAAAAATGACTAAGATAAATTAAGCTAGTCATTTAAGAGATTTAATTAACATAATGGTCAAATTATGACATTATGTGGAAAAATAATCAAATACAAGTGAGGCCGTGAGTATGTATTATATTTTGAGACATTTATTGTGTAATTTATTTTGCAAGTTCAAGGTTGTAATAAGGCCATGTCATTAGGCCATTTTAATTTAAGTTTATAAGCTTATTTAGTTTTATTTATGCTTATAATTAAAATTGGGGCCAAACGGTAATTACTAACAAAGTATTAGGCCGAGAGCTTAATATAGAGGAATTTAGGGTTTTTAAATGAATTTAATAAAAATTATAACATTTTATAAAGTTTTGGGTCAAAATTGTAAAAATAGAAAAGTATAGGTAAAGTCTTGTAATTACCGAAAGGTTTGGGTCCAATTTGGTATTAGAAGTCAAAGTTGACTATATAGAAGACTTTGACCAAGTTGGAGAATTTTTGAAATTAAAATACAACCTTATATTAAGATAAGTATTAATTTGTAAACGATTTATAAGAGATGGGGCTAAAGTGTGATTTCCGAAAACTTGGGGTACTAAAGGGAGTTTAGTACAAACCTTAGGTTATTAGGAATTTTTAGAAATTTATTTGGTTAATTTGGAGTTTATATGAGCTATATAAGTATAATATAAGATATTTATGATATTGTTACAAATGGGTAACATATGTGGTAAAACCGAGATTTGGAGAAAATATAAGGTTAGGAATAATGTTTATAACCTTTTGGTATAGTTTGGTGATTTTTGGAATTATATATAAGGTTTTATAAAGACATATGTATAATATATAGTTTTGATGATATTAGAAAACTATATGTTATAAAGAGGAGAATTTGGTGAATATAGAAAGTTAAGTGGAGGAAAGATAATTAGAATAGTGTTCGGTTATTTAAAAAAATAAAACTATAGGTTATAATTATTTTGAGGCTTAAAGGGTATAATATAAGGTATATGATATAAGTGTAACAATGAAATATAATTTGGGATTGATTGGTGATTTATAGACGTTTAGTGGTTGTTTTTGAAAACCGAAAATATAAGGGGTTGTTTGGTATTTTTAAAACAATTTACAACTATATGTTATAATTGTTTTAATGACTTAAATGTCATAACATAAGTTATATAACTATAATGTAACATTACATTAATTAAGTGGTGATTTTGTAAATATTTAAGGACATAAGTGCTGTTCGAAAATGTTGACATTTTAAAATGGAATTTATAATATGGTTTTTATGTTATAAGAGTTATAACATTTATAATATAAGAGGTATTCATTAAAAAGAATGAATATATATTATAAGACTTACCATATAAAAAATAGTTCCATACTACATGATTATAAGTAAATTTATGTTATGGTGGAAAGTATAACATGGTTTAGTGACCATGTATTTTCATAATTCAAATGACATATGATAAAAGGAAAGAGAATTACAAACATTGGATATGGGGCTCTAAAGTTAAGAGAGTTTACATGTGATAATAAGGATTCATGTAATTAAAAGTATTGTTTACAAATGAATTATACCACATTGAATTTTTTAAAAAAAAAAAAAAAGAAGAAGAAAGAAACAAACCTTAGAAAAATAAATACTAAGGTGAGATGTATAGTGCATGACATAGAATCACACATGCAATAATGAAACAAACTATACGACATACAAGGGTATGTTAAGTCACATGCGATAACAAGTCCAACAATAACTATATTAATTTACAAGACAAGACTACGCATGTAACATAACACTTTTCCAACCTCGAGTTAAACCGAAAGCCCAACAAACATTGACAGTTTATAACGGGGGGTTAACCGGGAGTTGTTAGTGACGGTACGGGGTACCGTAGGATTGTGTTGTTATACAGTATGCTAATCAGTAGCATTATGTATTGTTTAGACTGTTAGAGACTACACAAGGAGCATAGGATCTTGCTGATTCATACTCCACCGTAATACATCAGGGTGAACGGTATGTTGTTATGTGTCTCTGATTGTCTCTGAGGGCTTCCTCAGTTCAGACTTCTGTGTGATCTGTGATAAGATTGTTTGTCTGAATGTGTTAATTAATATGCATGAATTGTATTTATAGCTGCTTATTATTTACTGTTGTTGAGTTAACAGTATCAGTTCGTATATATGAACCTATATATATATAACGAACTAGCGGCTATGGTGCTATCTTATATGAAATATAAGGAACGTAAGTAAAACGTTGTAGCACTATGATAATAACATATACATATTATCTGAGACTTTTATACGGAGCATTGGCCTTTCTATACGCCGCTCTCGTAACTAACACTGGATCCCGAGTTTTACAGACTCCGGATTGGACTAATGACCTTAGTCTTCTGTGTTAGAAAATTTGGTAATGCGATGCGATGTATAATTAATTAATTAATGAATGGAAGTAAAGCCAAGAGGATGTGGCTCTTGGTGCGCGCTGTGATCACAAAAACGATACCAGGATGTCCGCGTACGGGTCCGCAAGTATCAAGAAAATTTCCCGTGAGCTAGAATGGCTCGTTGGTCGGAGACTCTACCGTTGGAGTGGCTACTGCCGTGGGTGACCCGCCATAATATATGGGTAACTAGAGACATGTCGTTTTAACGAGACATTGTCACTAAGTATAACTGAACAATTAAAACAATTGAGACTTATACAGTGGCGAACAATATTGGTTTCTATACCATGGACGAGGCTTAATACTTGTTTATTATTCTCGTTGTTTCGCTTTGTTGTTCATTGGTTATACTTGTGGTTATATATTATGTGTTGATGTTGTTGATGGTTGTTTACTGTATGATTTTGCTGTTAATTGTTTTACAGTTTTAATATTAAAACGGTATTGCATGTAACGAACCTCATGCTCTCGACCAAATAATTGAGGGGTCTTTGGGGGCATGACGGGGCATGTGATGACATACTCAGCAGGGGCTGATTCCATACCACAAACCATTTTTATTTCAGGTGATTAGCTGGTGGGTCGACACGCGGGGCGCGACGTTTGTGATATACTGTTGGTTAAGATTTGGTATGGTTGATACTGATGACGTTTTGGACTCGGGTTGTATAAACCGGGGTGTATTTGGTTAGATGCTCACGAGTACGGTCTGTAATAATTATTGTTGTTGGATTTGTTTTGAAATTGTTTAAGTTCTACTATCTATCTCTTGTGGTCACTGCGGGAATACGTTTCGCATGTTGATTATCAGGTAATTCGTTATCACCCGTATGGGCGAGTGATAACAGTGACACCATTAGAGCGACAATCTGTTATTTACCGCTGCGATTATATTGTTTTTAGGAGCAGGATTAGTAGGGGTGTTACGATACCAAAAGTGGTATCAAAGCAGAGTACCGCTCTGATTACAAGAGATAGTAGTTAAAGTACCGTGAGCTTAGGTTATTCACACACCAGTACCAGGTAGATAGTTGTAAAGAATTGAGTTAAGTTATGGTTGAGGAAAGAACAGTATTTATACCAAGAGCTGACCTTGATTCTGAATTCTTCAGATGTCTTCCGGAAGACGAGCAGCTGGCAGAGGCAGGGGAGGTGGTGGAAGAGGCGGCGGGCCTGGAGGAGGACCTCCTGAGGCCCCAGCCGTGGGCGTTGCTGAGACGGTAGCGGCCGTCTTTGCTCAGCTAGCCCTTATGGGAGGTGTCCAGATAGGAACACCACCATTGGTCCACCGTACCCCAACCTATAGAGCCGAACTGGCTCAAGAATATGGTGCTGACACACTGTACCTACTTTAGACGGGGTAGCTGACCGCCAGCCGTCCTTGAAGATACATCATTGAGCATGAGAAGGCCTTCGACGCCATTCACGTGCCTCTGCTGAAGCACCGGGTCGGCATAGCGGCCTTTCACTTGAGGGACGCCGCCAGCACTTTGGTGGAGGTCCGTGAAGGCGCATTACCTTGCTACTGAGGGTTTTGGGTAGACAGGTTTTTGTAGAACTGTTGAGAGAGAAGTACTATCCTGCTCATTTGAAGCAGAGAAAGAGGGAAGAGTTTGAGGCCTTGAGGCAGGGTAGTCTGACGGTAGATTAGTACTACTCTTCTTTTATTGGGCTCTTGGACTTTGTCCCAGGAGTTGTTTATTCAGATGCTGTGAAGGTTGAGAAGTTTAGAGGCGGGTTACGTTATGCGATCAAGGCCGCCATGGGCGCTGCCTTATATCCTACGATTCAGGTAAAATTAGTTGACAGATTATTTCTTGTAACTCAGTTTGAATTAATACAAGTTGGGGAACTCATTGATGCATTGTAGGAATGTTACGAGGCTGCTTCCCGGACGGAGCTGTTGGTGAACAGCCGGGAGGACGGCTAGGGGCAGAAGCGTAAGGCCCCAGAAAAGGAGGCGGAGGTTGCAGCTGGAAGCGGAGGCGGCAAGAGTTGGAAGTAAGATCCACCCTTAAGTTATTTAATCTATTTAAATTACTTACTTGCTGCCTGCTTTTATACCTGCTATTCCTGACACTTCGACGACATCACAGGAAGAAGAAATTCTCCTGGAAGAAGAAGAAGAAGGAGCAGGCCAGCCAGAAGGGCAAAGAGAAGGTCCCGATGCTGACCGGGCCTACCTACAACGATGCCCGGCCTCTTAGATCTGTACCCCCTAGGGTAAGCGATCTAACCTTGTGAATGAGTTGATTATTATACTATCCGTTACCATCCATGTGTTAATCAATCTGAGTGTACTATGATAATAGGTTCTGCACCCCAGCGCCACTTCCACTGCAAGCGCTGTGGTAAAGACCACCCCGGGTGTGGACTGCACCGGGCGCTGTGGACTGTCACCCCACTGCGGGAAGAAGGCCACAGGTCGTTCGAGTGCTTCTCGAACCTGGAGAGACCGAGCGTACCGCCCGCTGAAGGGGACTCAGGGCGCACCTACTGGAGGAGGTGGAGCCCGAGGCGGCCAGAGAGGGCCGGCGCCCCAAGCCCAGAGGGGCAGGCAGCAGCAGCCGCAGCAGAGAACCAGAGGAACCCGCTGGGCAACCGCGTGCTGAACGCAGCGGGAGCATCGGGCACTGGTACTAGCACCCAGCGCGGTGAAGGTTAGTATTTGAAACCTTAACCATTGTATGAAAGCATGACTGTGTGTTAAAACGGTTTACCTTAGCATGAATGCGTGTTTTTAATTACCACCTTAGATAAACGACTTATCTAGGAAACCTGTTACCTCTTAGGAGACTTCGACATCTGCTATCCCACACTTACAAGACAGAGATCACCTACACTCGTGGAAGAAAGACGGGAGATACCCTAGTGAGTTGTGTCATGTAGTCAGACCGGGCATGATACTTCTCAGAGAGTTCCTTACCCTAGATGAACAAATCGCCATAGTGAATGAGTGTAGAGCTTTGGGTAAGGGCATAGGAGGATTTTATACCCCTGTTTTAATAATGGTTCTAGAATGAAACTGCACATGATGTGCTTAGGGAAAGATTGGGATCCACAAGCTAGGGTTTATCGAGAGGTGAGGATGGTAGGTGGCGTATCTATACCTAGGATACCTGAGAGTTTCCTAACCTTGGTGAGAAACGCAATGGATATTGCTCTAGACTGTGTGAGACTTATCCATTACCCGACATGACACCTGACATTTGCATCATCAACTACTACGAGTAGGGAAAAACTTGGGATGCACCAGGACCGTGATGAGACGACCGAGTCCATCACCAGAGGAATACCGGTTGTGTCATTCTCCATCGGCGATGATGCTGAGTTCATCTATGGAGACCAGAAGAGGATGGATCTAGCAAGCAAGATCGTCCTCAAGTCTGGGGATGTGTTGGTATTTGGTGGAGAGGCTAGGCTTGTATACCATGGTATTAAGAGCATTAAGCTCAATACCGCCCCACCAACCCTAGTGAATGATACCCACATCCGACCTGGCCGTTTAAATTTGACTTTCAGACAGTACTGATGTAATAACAGTAGCTAGGTGTGTAACCTTGTATAATACAGTTGAATGAATGAAATAAGATTTTATGCCTTCAAGTATATGTGTCCAGTTTGTTGATACCGTTGATTCATAACTTCAGGCTACGAAAATGGAAAGGAGGGTACCATCTGCATCTTAAATATGGCGCAAGCCAAGGAGTCCGGTAATGTCATCACAGGTATGACAATTACAACCGACAGTAGATTACTGATTTATTGGGACTCGATGCTAATACGAAAGATGATCTCAGGTACCTTCCCTGTTGATGGTGTTAGTGCTTCCGTATTGTTCGACTCAGGGGCTTCACATTCTTTTATCTCCTCGGCATTTGCTATGAAGCTGGGGGCTGCCCCCGAACGCTTTCAGACTTTCAACTTTTCGTCACCCTCCCATCGAAGGAGAAAGTAGGTTGCACCAGACAGTACTTAGGGTCGGAGATCAGTATTATGAATGAGACTTTTCCCATTGATTTGATTGAGTTTAAGAACTTGGGCTTCGACATTATAGTGGGTATGGATTGGCTACAGAAGCATAAGGGCCGCCTTCATTGTGCAGAGCATCGACTATTACTGAAGGGGCCGAGCGGCAAGATAGTGTCGTACCGCAGTGTGAGGAGAGAGCCGACTGTCAAGATCGTGTCAGCATTGTCCCTGATGAAGGACGTTAGGAAGGGCCGACAAGCCTTCCTCTGTTATGTACAGGACACGAGACAGTGCGACGAGATGGATGTAGACATTCCAGTCGTGGCAGACTTTCCTAATGTGTTTCCTGATGAGTTGCCAGGCATGCCGCCTGTGCGTGAGTTGAGTTCGCCGTTGATTTATTGCCAGGTACGGGCCCTATTGCTAAGGCACCCTACCGTATGGCACCAGCTGAGATGAGGGAGCTGAAGGTACAGCTGGAGGATCTCCTCGACAGGGATTCATCCGACCGAGTGTTTCTCCTTGGGGTGCTCCAGTATTATTTGTCAAGAAGAAGGACGGCAGTATGCGACTCTGCATCGACTACCGCGAGCTTAATGCGGTCACGGTCAAGAACAAGTACCCGTTACCACGGATTGATGACTTATTTGACCAGTTGAGAGGGGCCAATGTGTTCTCGAAGATAGATCTCAGATCTGGCTACCATCAGATTAGGATTGCAGAGGGTGACATAGAGAAGACAGCTTTCAGGACACGGTATGGACACTACGAGTTCACCGTTATGCCATTCGGATTGACGAATGCGCCAGCCATATTCATGGATTTGATGAACCGTCTCTTCAGAGAACAGCTTGATAGTTCAGTTGTGGTGTTCATTGACGATATTTTGATCTATTCGAAGACCAGGGAAGACCATGAGTTACATTAGAGACAGGTGTTGAATATTATGAGAGAGAACCAGCTGTATGCCAAACTCTCTAAGTGTGAGTTCTGGTTGGACAGCGTGTCATTTCTAGGACACATTATATCAGCTAGCGGCATATCTGTAGATCCTGCTAAGATTGAGGCAGTGAAGAGTTGGCCAAGGCCGAAGACAGTCACAGACGTCCGTGTGGAGGGTGATTTTTCGGTATGAGGGGGGTCTATCTAAATACGGACTAGCTGAGAAGTCTAGATCCTAGAATTGCCATTCTGTGGAGGGCGGAAACCCGTTATTCTGGCAACCCTCAAATACCTACTAAATCGTCCGTCTTTCCCAGAAAGCATAAGGGGAGTGTAAGTGAACACTACACCCGCTCTCGATGGGCTCCACGCGGACTTATGCCTCTATAAGGCGGAATTGACTAGAGTCGCCACCTAGTTTGACCTAAGGAACTAGGAAGGGAGGGAAGGAGGGTTCTAAGAACCGTTGGTTGACTCTGATGATTTGTTGCCTATGGATAGGACTTATCTGATCATACTAGAGATTCTGTGTGGGTTCGCACTGGGTTACACCCCTTAGAAGTGGCAACGACCACGACTTCGGATTGGTGCCCGAGGAAACCTCGGTCTCCAATTGTCGGGATTGCCTTCTTTCAAAACCTTATTAGAGAGATTCATTTAAAAAGCCAAGGATAGGATTGAGTGGGGGTGAGGATGAGGCCGGTATTGGAGTTGGTCTGGTTGAAGTGTTTGAGAGGTTTTAAATGCTCTGAGAGATTTGAGGTTGTTTTGGGCCTTCACGGGATTAAGAGAATGATGGGAGTTTTGAGGAGTAAAGGGGCATTTTGGTCATTTTGGTGGAGTCAAGAGGTATTTGGATCACTTGGCTGATTTGAGGAGTTTTTCGTGTTTGCGAAGTTCGAATTTTGAAATGGTCGGGTTCTTGAGGTGTCTTGGAAAGTTGAATGTGTTGAGGAGCAAATCGGGTTTTAAGGATGATCGAGTATGGAAGAGAATATTTGGTTTGCAAATATTCGGGTTTTGAAGATGTTTCGGGTTTCTGGGAGTTTTTAAGAATGTGACTTAGAGTTGGTTAAAGGAGGATTGAGAAGTGTTTATGGGTCCTAAAATTCTAATGGAGATGTTAGATTGGGGTATTTAGAATTGTCTCTCTTAAAGTTTTTAAAAACTAGAAAAAATCATTTTTTATTGTAAAAGGGCGGATAATCCCAAGGGATTACCCTATGTACCCCCTTGAACACGACACTTTATTAATGGAAGGTGCCGAGGCTCGAAAGATGGGGCAATGAATTTATGTCGAAAAATAGGATTCAGAGAGAAACACCATGAATGAGATGTTCTCGGTCAAACCCTAATAACGTCTCTAACTCCCGGGTTTTAAAACATTAAAAACCAAAAACATTGAAATCGAGCGGAAGGGAGTTAGACGATTCTAAAATCCCGGCTGCAACTAGGAAGGTCGTTACTTCCCTAGCACCCCGCCTTGTAAAAATCTAGGCTGCAATTAGGGGAGGTTTGTCACCCTAATGCCCCGCCTAAAGAGATCCAGACTGCGACTAGGGAGGTTATGACCCCAGTGCCCCGCCTCGGATTTTTATTTTGGAAGAGAGACAAGCAATGTCTAACCAGGAAGAAAATGTTTTGAAGGGGTTAGACATTTCTGCTCCTCGAAAACAAATTATTTGGATTTGAAAACTAAGTTAGAAAACTTTGAAAGTTGTTCGGAATTCTCGACGAAGAAACACTGATTTTGAGAAATGTTTTTAGGAGAAAACTTTCTGTATATGTGAGAAGAACTTTCTGCAATAGAGAAGAGTTTTCTGTGATGTGAGAAGAGTTTTTCCTTTAAAATCCTACAAAATGGTTTCTTTGAAAACTTGGTGAACTTTGAATAAAATGACTGTTTGAAATTCGAGAAGGGGGATTCTCTGGATTTTTGGATTTTGAAAGGAATTTACAAGTCGGGTTTGAAGTGAATGCGTCAAAATTGAATTGAGATTGAAACGAATTGGATTTGAATTAGATTGGGTTTGAATTGAATGAAATTGGGTTGAATTGGATTTGGGTTGAGGTCGAGTTTGGATTGGATTGAGGTCGAGTTGGATTGAGGTTCGAGTTTGAATTGGATTGAGGTTCGAGTTCGGTTTGGATTGAGGTTTAGGCTTGAACTAGATTAAGTTCGGGTTGAGTCAAAGTTGGGTCAAGGTCAATGTTTTTGGTCAAGGTCAACGTTTTTGGTCAAGGTCAACGTTTTTGGTCAAGGTCAACGTTTTGGGTCAAGGTCAACACTTTTTTTTTGGTCAAGGTCAACGTTTTGGTCAAGGTCAACACTTTTTTGGTCAAGGTCAACGTTTTTGGTCAAGGTCAAACGTTTTGGGTCAAGGTCAACGTTTTTGGTCAAGGTCAACCTTTGGTCAAGGTTTGATTCTTGTGGACTTAACTTGATTTTTGTGGACTTAGGCTTGCTTGATTTTGTGGACTTAGGCTTTGTGGACTTGGGCCTTATCTGAGACATGGGTCTTTTATGGTTTGGACTTTCTTGGTTTTGGGCCATGGGTTTGGGCCTCGGGTCTGGGCCTTGAGTTTGGGCTTGGGTTTGGGCCTTGGGTTTTGGGCCTTGGGTTTTGGGCCTTGAGTTTGGGCTTTGAGTTTGGGCTTCGGGTTTGGGCCTTGGGTTTTGGGCCTGAGTTTGGGCTTCGGGTTTGGGCTTCGGGTTTGGGCTTCGGATTTTGGGCTTCGGGTTTGGGCTTCGGATTTTGGGCCTTGGGTTTGGGCCTTGGGTTTTGGGCCTTGGGTTTGGGCCTTGGGTTTTGGGCCTTGGTTTTGGGCCTTGGGTTTTGGGCTTGGGTTTGGGCTTGGGTTTGGGCTTCGGGTTTGGGCTTCGGGTTTGGCCTTGGGTTTGGGCCTTGGGTTTGGGCTTGGGTTTGGGCCTTGGGTTTTGGGCCTGAAGGGCCTGGCCGGACTTGGGCTGATGGGCCAATTTTTTGGGGTTAGAGCCGATGTGGGTCAAATATGGGCTAATGTTTGGATTGGGCCGATGGGTCTGGGCTTTTGGACCTCCATTTTCTGAACAAAAGAATTTTGAAATGGCTTTCTCCTTTTTTTTTTTTTGATGAATTATTGAAAACTAAATGGAGTAATATTTTGAGAGACAATTCTGATTTTGGAATGAGACCAAGGGGTTGAACTTTTGGATGAATTAACGAATGAAAAGACCTAAAGTAGACTGAAGCGAAAAAAAGAATTCTGAATTCAATGTTCTTTCTTTTTTCATTCATTTTTTTTTTGGGTAAAGTTTTTTAGTGAAATTAGGGATGGTTTGGGATAGGCTTTACAAGTTTGGAAGATATTATTCCCCACCAAGCAAATAGAAATGAGCTAGTTGTGGGGTACCTTCAAAGGCTTAAAAGACATTCAAAATTTTGGATGGTATTACTCCCCACCAAGCAAATAGAAATGAGCTAGTTGTGGGGTACCTTCAAAACTTTGATCAAATGAAAAGGGGTAACCTAGGGGGGCCATCTAGGGTTCAAATGATAACACATGTACAGAGAAACAGATTAAAAAAATTGCAATAAACCGTAACACACTAAACATATATACACGCAATGGCAAAAAGAAAATCTAATCAGAGAATGGGCCGCATGATAGATAACAGGTTACAGGCAACCAAGAAAGCAAACTGAAATCTAACAAAAATAGATCCCGTTCCTTTAGTATTAATTAAAACCATGTGAATATCCTAAGCTAAAACCCAACCGAATAAGGGATAACCCTCAGCTAACTTATCAAATCAGTTTATCAGTTAAAAGCCTTTTATTCATCCTTATCCATTGCATCACCAAGAAAAAGCAGAAGCCAATAGAACTGTTCTTCTTTTTTTTTTTAGGGTTCGGTATTATCATGCACAACAAAACCAGAGAAAATGAACAGGCGAAGTTCAGCAGAGGGCTAAAATTCAGAGATCATCATCTCAAAATCAAGTATGTGGTTCTTAACATCCTATTTGAACGGAGCACACATCAACATCGAGTTATATGAACAGGCAGAGAGAATCTCATAGCTAGTTTAGATCAGAGGTGAATACCGGAAAGAAGATGATCAGAACTGCTGCCAAGGATCCGAAAATAACATCACAACAGCAGAGACATGTTAAGTCACAGGATGGTGGCAGATAAACCTCTCTAATGGTCATAGAAAGGAAATATACAGAAAGCAATATGGGTGGCAAACGCATTGTGTCACCAGCTAGAGAACCCCTGAAGACCAGATTAACTTAAAGATGGGTACCGAAGGGGGACGTTGGAGACGTCTGTAACAACTCAGTTAGCAGAACACGAATAGCAAACTTGTTAAACCGCAAAGTAATACACCAGAGTGATAAGATGCAGATATGTGACAGTGAGGAATGAAACCAACTTAGTAGCTTGCTTCTCATACGAACACAACAGCTTAAACCAGTCTTAATGCCAAAACCGAAACAGAGTTACACAAACAGACTGGCTTACTTTACTGAAACTGGTATTTCTTACTTCACGACCGTTTATTAAACAAACAGATAGACAGGGTATTTCTTATCTGAAGAACACGATAATATGCAAGTTATCAAGGGGAACTCAGTAACCAATTCGGATCAGAAATGCAAATCAGGAGAGGATACTCAGAAATCCTGCGCGAGACCTTAAGACCAAACTTTAACCACATATTTCCGATTCAAACATTGTCAACATAGACTTCTTAAACAGAAGACGGCTTAATAGGAAATCAGTAAGAAAATGGCAATATATCTACACAAAATGAAGGCGGTGCAGGATAAGAGTTAATCCACCTTTGAGGAGGGGACCTCGAATTAACTCAGAACCATAGCCCAGATGAGAATAGACAGGGAACCATCTAGATTATACCGGTGAGCTTCACTGTATGACCAGTTCACAAAAGACGAAAGAAAGAAAGAAACAGAGGAGAAAACAAGAATACAGAGAGGAGGAAAACCGAAAACATACACACGCTTGGATTCTTTGCCCTGTCCGTGGACCACAGTGTCCATATCAGGCTATGCACCATTGCTTAAACAGACGAAAACATAAAAGGGAGCACCAGGGCTCGAAATCTCGGGACAATGCTTAACGTTAAAGCACTTACGCTTGCATCGGGTCGATAAGAACATCGAGAAGAATCAGAATGGAGGACAAACGATTCATGACTTTCCCTGGAACCAGAAGACTTTCGAAACCAAAATTCGAAGCTCCTGATTTCGGGTTTTAGTGGATTCCTACAGAAGAGAGGAGAGGAGAATGAGAATCCCGCTTACCCTGTATGCGAAGGAGATGAGTTCGAAACGGTGGGGGATTTCCGGCGCGGGTATGGCGGGTGTGGTGGCGATTCGAGAATGCCTTCACAGTGATTTCGTAATGGGAGAATGTAGAATCGAGAGGATTTTTGGGGTTTTTTTTTCGCTTGCGTATTCGAATTCGAGAGGAAGAAGTGAATGGACAGTCAAAGCTTCTGGTTCTCTCAGTTTCGAAAATGGAGAACGATCGATGGCAACGGGAGAATGAAAGTCGGGATTAGTGTCTGCTCAGCTCTTTCAAAAAAACGTGCCTTCTACTGTAGGGTTTTTCAATGTTTTATAATGTAAGAATGGGGTGGGTAGACAGATGGCACACTAGGGTTTCATTTGGGCTGGATTCATGGACTAGCTACTAGAGGTGGGCCTTAACTGGGGCAAAAATCGGACCAGGGGGATAGAAGAGGCAAAATGAGTTTTTGCAGCTTCCCAGTTTTGAACTCGCGACCTCTTGCGTACCCCTTGCATGCTTCTACCTGGTTAAGCTATGACGGAACTCGTTAAATAAAGCCACGAAATAATAGAAGAACCAAGTTGCGGGCTGAAGCGGAATAAAGGAAATGCTTTTGTTCACGCCAAGAATCGAACCCGAAACTCATGGGTTACATACAAGTACTTTAACTAGTTAAGCTAGGTCGGATTCCAGTATATGCATGAGAGAAATAATACAAACGCTCCAAAATTTATTGGATAGCTTTCCTAAAAATACGACGATTCCAAAAGAAGGTATACAATAAAATGAGATGATTAATCTGATGACATGAAAGTGTGGAATACAATTAAAAATAAGATTCAAACGTAAAGAGATATAAAATAAAAGAAAAGCATATGTACATGAAATAATGAAAATTAATGCACGTAATGAAGCTAAAACACTCAAAGTAAAATGGAAAATAATGGTAGTAAAAAGGACACGCGAAATAATAATAACAATAGTGATGATAAAACGGAGAAAGTCAAAAAAGAAATAACAAATAATAATTAAGTATACATCGATCGAACACGTAAAATAATACATGGTAAAATCAAAACCGTGAAATGTTTTAAAACAAAAGCAACGAAGTATGTACACAAGATGAAACAGGTTAAACCGGATTATGATAAAAGGCTCGTGCCTCCTTTCCCATAGGGACGTGAGATTTAAAAGCCGGGAAAAGGGAAATTCCTTTGGTTGAAAATGGGGACGACCGTCTCGTTTCTAGAAGCATGTTTATTTTCGTATTTTTTGTTTCAAAAAAAATGGGTGAGAATTTTTGGTGTCTACAGATGGCTCCCCTTGATTCAATTCTGCAATAGAAGGCTTGCAGAATTGGATCAAGGTTGACGGGGCCCAAAAATTCTCACTATGGTTTTATGCGCGCACCAAGATGCGGCTGCAAGGGGAACATTATGAATGCAACAGGAAAATTACGCGATAATGGGATGCACGAGGACTTATGACGAGCCTCAACTAGACCTCTTGACATCTAGCTATAGGACTCACGACGAGCCTATAATGCAATTGAAAGTACGAGGACTTATGACGAGCCTCAACTAGACCTCTTGACATCTAGTCATAGGACTTATGACGAGCCTATGATACTAACAATTAGGTTGATTGGGTGCACGAGGACTTATGACGAGCCTCAACTAGACCTCTTGACATCTAGCTATAGGACTTATGACGAGCCTATAATGCAATTGAAAGTACGAGGACTTATGACGAGCCTCAACTAGACCTCTTGACATCTAGTCATAGGACTTATGACGAGCCTATGATACTAACAATTTGGTTGATTGGGTGCACGAGGACTTATGACGAGCCTCACTAGACCTCTTGACATCTAGCTATAGGACTTATGATGAGCCTATAATGCAATTGAAAGTACGAGGACTTATGACGAGCCTCAACTAGACCTCTTGACATCTAGTCATAGGACTTATGACGAGCCTATGATACTAACAATTAGGTTGATTGGGTGCACGAGGACTTATGACGAGCCTCAACTAGACCTCTTGACATCTAGCTATAGGACTTATGACGAGCCTATAATGCAATTGAAAGTACGAGGACTTATGACGAGCCTCAACTAGACCTCTTGACATCTAGTCATAGGACTTATGACGAGCCTATGATACTAACAATTTGGTTGATTGGGTGCACGAGGACTTATGACGAGCCTCAACTAGACCTCTTGACATCTAGCTATAGGACTTATGACGAACCTATAATGCAATTGAAAGTACGAGGACTTATGACGAGCCTCAACTAGACCTCTTGACATCTAGTCATAGGACTTATGACGAGCCTATGATACTTTGTGGGGTTGTACGAAACCCGCTGCTTCGAGTAATTGATTCGAGGGTGAATTTGATTGTGGATTGATTTGGGATGGGACGCTTTCCGGTCGCTTCCGTATGGGATGTGGCGGTCGAGTGGTTTCTATTGATGTCGCCCTTGACTTTGTCAGTGTGAGACTTTTGTTTCAGGATCTAGTAGGACTTTTGGCTCAAGAGTTCGAGATGGCTCCGGTTTGATATATAATTCCCTTGCGAGCAACGACTCTGGGATGGTTGATGGGTTGGGATTCGATATGATCCGAGGGCTCTAGTATGACCGGATGGCTCCAGTTTGCTCTGCGACTCCCTTGTGAGCAACGACTCTGGGACGATTGATGAGTTCGGGTTCGATATGATCGGAGGGCTTCGACATGATCTGTGGCTCCCTTGTGAGCAACGACTCTGGGATGGTTAATGGGTTTGGCTTCGATATGATCCGAGGACTCCAATACGATCGGATGGCTCCATTGTGGTCAGTTGGCTCCGGTATGGCTCTAAGATGGCTCCGGTATGGCTCCGAGATGGCTCCGGTATGGCTCCGAGATGGCTCCGGGTTTCTTCATATAGTGATGGCACTGGCATGGTAGTTCGAGGGGAGGAGGGGTTTTTATTTGGGACGGGGTCGCACCCTGAGAGGGTTGCCTACGTACTCAACTCCCTGTTGAGATCAGACCTTACGTAGTTCATTAATTTGGTGAGTGAGGAGTTTGGTGGTGAGGAGGAATGTCTTGCGGGGCATTTCTTTGAGTGGCGCCCGAGGCTTTTGATCCTTCTTCTCTTTTTTTTTTGATGGATGTGCAGTTTCTGAGAGTGGTTGTCGCGCCGATGGGTGAAGGA
Organism: Limonium bicolor; assembly: GCA_023374045.1. NCBI lineage: Eukaryota > Viridiplantae > Streptophyta > Magnoliopsida > Caryophyllales > Plumbaginaceae > Limonium > Limonium bicolor. Next base: position 315,216,654 of record CM041778.1, on the reverse strand, counting down.
GACAGGCTCTGCGCTGTGGCTTCCTTTTCTAAAAGAGCATACTCATCTTTCTCTTTCTGTGGTGTAGTATATTATGTCCGAACCGATGGATGCAACTCTATTCTACATGCATTTTTTGGAATTGGACATGATTGAATGCAACTAGGATGTCGTGTCAAGGTGAGCTCAGCCAAGAATTCTAGTTAAGTCATATTAGTCATTTCTGAGTCACTTCTTTCTTTGAAAAAAATCTTCCCGAAATAGGTCTCTCGGGATCTCTTATACCTTTCGTTTCCTTTCTTAAGGTCAGTTAGGCTTTCTTTAATCGGGGTGATGAACACTCGTTTTTTTTCTCTACCTTCCTGATCTCTTTGACACTCATTTGTGCACGATTGTATTGACAAGATCGGACGCGTTGTGGCCGTTCATGTTTCGAATTTGGTACTTTCGAATCAAGCAAATACCATCTCTAAGTCGGAGGTCTTTTGATGGGTTATAATGGGGCTGAAGGGCATGTGACATGGGACTGGGGGATTCGTTTGAGGATTGTGGAGCTTTGGTGCAACGGAGGATATGCTTCACCTTTGCCATGGATGGAGTGATTTTGGACTCCTTTCGCATTTGTGCGGATTATTATATGCTCTCATTTTTGGTTTGCTACTTTCTTCTTGTAGTCTATTTGCATTTCTTCGTGTTGGACATTTCTGGTCTCATCTATTTATCAAGTGTGGAGGCATCGAGTGGTGTGAGACTTTCATTTCCTCTCTTTGGTATTTTGAGCATTTTGTGCTCCGCTTCTCTCGTTTTCATCCTCTTTGGGTATCTCTTTCAAGCTTTCTTTCATGCTTTAAATGGTGGGGAAAGAATCATGGCTCCAGCTCTTTTATCCTCTCTTGCAGGGGTGAATGGTTGTGTGATGTGGGGTGGTATATTGTGGAGCTGTTTTCAAAAGGATTCTCAATGAAAGGCCCAGCGGGGTTCACTAAGGGATCGTTTTCAAGGTCAATAAGGCTTTGGCCTTGTGGAGGTTTTCTTCGATCCTAGGTGCCTCGTCATCCTATCGACAGATAATTGTCTCCTCTACTATTCTCAAATTTTGACATGAATGGTAACGCGCTTTTCTCATCAATATTTAGTTCCGTGAAGGGAGATCCTCACATGGTGTTTTGAAATTTAAATGCACCAAGCGCTCTGGGTTTTGCATGCTCTGTGTTTCTCTCATGCACTCAACTCTCACGGGAGGTTAGAGATCCTTTCAAGACCTCTTCGGGGAAAATGATACAAGAATTCGGCGGCCTTTGATGACTTATGTGACTTTCCTAGAATTAAAGATCGAGATGCACCTCGACACTAGGGATATGCAAATTCAAATGCAAATGCAATTAAACTAAACCTAATGCAGATGATAATGATAACTTTTGTGTGGATGCATTTTTTTATGGATGCATTTTTGTGGATGTGCTTTTTTTTTTTATGGATTTTTGTGGATGCATTTTTTGGATTTTTGAATGAATGCGTGTGTTTTGTTTTTTGGGTTTTTATGACGGTTCAGACATAATATCGTTTCAGCCGGTCAAGATTGACAAGGCTTTGAAATTCTTCCCCGTCCAAATCTGTGAGTAATACAGCACCATGAGGGGTTATCTCTTTGACCAGGTAAGGGCCCACCCAGTTTGGCCTGAACTTCCCTCGTGGGTCTGGTAAATCTTTCCTCAGCTCTTTTAGGACGAGATCACCCACTTGGATGTTTCGTTCTTGACCCTTTTGTTGAACGCTCTAGCCATTCTCTTCTGGTACCTTGGATGTGATATAATGTCTGTAGGCGTTTTTCATCAAGAAGAGCAAGACTGTCATAGCGCTGTTGCAACCAGTCACTTTCATCAATTTTCAGTTCATTAGTGACCCGAAGAGTGGGAATTTCGAGCTCGATTGGCAAAACACATTCTGACCCATATACCAAGGAATACGGGGTGGCTCCAGTTGCGGTTCTGACGGTAGTGCGGTAACCCCAGAGAGCATAGTGTAGCTTTTCCGGCCAATCTCTGTACGTTTCAACCATTTTTGCCAATGCACTCTTTACGGCTTTGTTGGCGGCTTCGACTGCTCCGTTAGTCTGAGGTCTATATGGAGATGATCTGTGGTAACAGATGTTATATTTTTCCATGACCCGGATAGTGTCTCCGTCAAATTGGGGACCGTTGTCCGATACGAACTCTGATGGTACCCCGTATCGGCATATGATGTCTCGCTCGACTGTGGGCAACTTGCTTTGATCCGATGTTCGCGAACGATCGTGCCTCTACCCATTTGCTGAAATAGTCTATTGCTACAAGGATGTAGCGGTGTCCATTTGAAGCTCTGGGGTGGATTTCTCCAATGATGTCGATTCCCCATATAGAGAACGGCCAAGGAGCCGCCATGGCTGTCAGGGGTAGAGGAGGCAGGTGTTGCAAGTTAGCATGGGTCTGACACTTGGCGCACTTTTTCACGAATTCATGACAATCGGCTTCCATTGTTGTCCAGTAGTACCCTAGTCTGAGGATTTTCCGGGATAGGGAATGTCCTCCAGCATGGGTCCCGCATACTCCCTCGTGGACGTCCTCGATGATCTTATCAGCCTCTTTCGAGTCACACACAAGTGTTGGACTCCGTTCGGCATTCTCTTGTAGACCCTGGTTCCGCAGACCACGTATTGATTTGACATTCTTCTCAAAGCGATGCGGTCCTGCTTAGTGGCTTCGGGCGGATACTCTCCTCTCCTGAGGAAATTCTCGATGTCCACAAACCACTCATCCTCTACTTCCCTTGTCTCGATGGCTCCAATCTCAAATGAGGGTGTATTAGTCATGGTTATCCACAAGGGGAAGTATAGTGAACCGGTTGGTACTTGGACTACTGAAGCCAAAGAGGCTAAAGAGTCGGCAAAGATGTTCTGGCTCCGGTTCACGTGCTTGAAAGTCACATTTTGAAAGCAAGTGATCAAGTATGAAAGGTAGTCATGGTAGGGGATCAATCGTTCTTCTCTGATCTCCCAAGTCTGATTGACTTGCGAAATAACGAGATTAGAATCGCCAAAAACCTCTAACTCCTCCACTTGCAATTCTAATGCCATTTCAAGTCCCAGGATGCAGGCTTCGTATTCTGCCATGTTGTTAGTGACCGGATAATTGATTTTTACTGCAGCTGGAAGTAGATCCCCCTCAGGGTGGATCAACAAGATCCCTGCCCCTTTACCCTTATGGTTGACGGCACCATCAAAGTATAACCTCCAGCAAGTTTTCCGTAATGTCATGATTTGCTCGTCTGGGAAATCGTCATTGCCAAAGAACTCGGAAGCTACTGGGCATTCTGCTAAGTGTTCGGCTATGGCACTCCCTTTGATTGACTTTTGAATTTTGAAAGTGATATCAAATTCAGACAACAATAGGGACCATCTGGATAAGCGACCGTCTAGAATTGGCTTTTCCAGAAGGTACTTTATAGGGTTCATGCGTGCAATCAGATGAACCTCTTGGCCTAACAAGTAGTGCCTTAGCTTCTTCGTAGCCCAGACCAAAGCAGCACAAAATTTGTGGATGTCAGAGTATCGTGTTTCTGCATCGACCCATTTCTTGCTGATATGGTAGATCGACTTTTCACGCGGTGGGGATCCTTGTTCCTGGGCCAGCATGGCGCCCATTGACGTTTCTCGGGCAGTGAGGTAAAGGATCATTGGCTTGCCCTCCTGGGGCGGCACCAAGACGGGCGGGTTCTGCAAATAGGTTTTGATCTTCTCAAAGGCTTCCTGACACTGTTCATTCCAGACTTTAGATGTGTCTTTCTTCAGCAGACGGAAGATAGGCTCACAAGTCTCGGTTAGCTGCATGATGAACCTTCTGATGTACTGAATTCTGCCTAAAAAACCTCTGATTTCTTTTTCGGTCTTTGGAGGAGGCATTTCTTGAATGGCCTTTATCTTATCCGGGTCTACCTCGATTCCTCGAGTAGTGATCATGAAGCCCAAAAGCTTTCCTCCGGTCACTCCGAATGTACATTTCTCGGGGTTTAGCTTCATCTGGTACTTCCGCATCCGATCCATCAAAGAACTTTCTCAGATTTATCAAGTGGTCCTCCCCGTTGGGCAGCTTTGACAATCATGTCATCTACGTATACCTCCACTTCCTTGTGAATCATATCATGCAATAAGGTAGTGGCGGCCCTTTGATACGTGGCTCCAGCATTTTTCAAGCCAAAGGGCATGTTCACGTAACAAAAGGTTCCCCACTGTGTAATAAAAGACGTCTTTTCCTGATCTTCTACAGCCATTCGAATCTGATTGTAACCTGAAAAGCCATCCATGAATGACAGTAATGCATGTTGGGCAGTATTATCGACAAGGATATCAATGTGGGGTAAGGGAAAGCTGTCTTTGGGGCTAGCCTCGTTCAAGTCCCGAAAGTCAATACATACTCGCACCTTTCCATTTTTCTTTGGGACGGCAACGATATTGGCTAGCCAATCGGGGTAATTGACGACCCGAAAAGCCGACACGTAGCAATTTCTCAACCTCCTCTTTCACTTTCAATTGGTGCTCGGGTTTCATTCTTCTCTAAACGTTGTTTCTTAGGTTTGGCATTAGGATACAACGGTATTCGGTGTTGGACAATGTCGGGGTCAATCCCCGGCATGTCTGCATAGCTCCAAGCAAAAACATCACATATTCGATTAGCAGGGAAGTCAAGTCACGTTTTTTCCGTTTCACCGCTCAGACCCAAACCAACTTGCCAAGGTTTAGGGTTATCGGGTGTTCCGATATTGATTGCTACCGTGTCTTCCACAATCTGGGTGTGGGTGGAATATTGTTCGATGGGAGGCATACTCTCCTCATCGTATTCCTCTTCTTCGGCCTCAAGATTTGCGACGAATCAAACAGTTGAGAAGACAGAATAGACGAGAAATCTGAACGAACTGAATTTTCATTAATATCCGATGAGCTTGGAAGCTCAGAGATTGTAAGAAAATTGCCACCACTTTTACAAGTGAAAATAAGTGGTGGCGATCTATCTCTTAGTCCGAACCTACTTGCATTGTCGATACTCCCGATACAACTGTAACTACCATCATCACTAAAACTATCACCGTCGCTATCACTATGCTATCATCGCTACTGCTAACTAGGTAACTAAGTAAGGCTCCCGGGGAATCAGCTCTTCTCTCTTATGATAGACGACAAGACATGCTCCATGGCCATCTACCGAGGGTGCGGGGTCCTTGATGACTGGTTTGATCGTGACACTGCTCTCCGCTGCATCCTCGGGCATTCCTTGGTGCATCTTGTCGCCATGGTCTTCAAGGCATGAGTAGAGGAGAAGTAAAGTGGTCGACCAGCTCTCCCACTCCATTGTCTCCTGACTTCTCTGAGCTTGAACTGCTTTCTGCTTATCACAACTCACAGATACACATGGTTCAAGGTTAACTGGTAAAAAAAAATCTATGGGGATTCTTACATGTGAATCTGTCAACATCATACCTGGCATTTCTGTGAATCCTAACCCGGCTCCTCGGCCTCCAGCATATGGTGTAACGGCTCTACCGGCTCCTGCCCTGTAGCTCCTTTCCTAATCCATTCCCCTGTTTGTAGCCCATCCGAGACATCATGTGCTGTGATGCGGGGCTATAGACACTAGGGTCGAAGTAGAGAGGAGTGATGGAAGAAGTTTGACTTACCTGCTGCGCCGGTTTCGCCACTGTGAACCCCCCAAGGGTTAGCTCCGTTGACCTGGCGCTTTGATCTCGAACAGTTGGGACTCATTCCTTGCCTCTCCTAGCACCTCCACGATCCGTCCTCCATGCTTAAACTTGAGCTTTTGGTGGACTACTGAGGGCACACCCTTGATTTGGTCAATGAAATTCCGGCCCAGCAGTAAGTTGAAGGTGGAAGAAATATCAATGACCATTACTTCGATAGAGAAGGAGGCATCCTCGATTAGGATTGGCAGGGTGATCATCCCTAACACTTTTCTGTGGCTGTTATCGTATGCGCTTAAAGTCATCTCCACAGGTTTGAGATCGTTATACCCCATATGTCGGGCAACACGCAGCGGGCAAACATTTACCTCAGCACCGTCATCGATGAGTGTCTAGGGACATTGAAACCCCCAGCTTTTACAGATATGTAAAGGGCTCGTCCAGACTGGCGGGAGATCTCCTCATCCGTGAAGGTGATTGCCATAGCAGGGGTTTGGTCAAGTGGGCTACGATGGTGTCTACACTGACCGTTTGTCTCTTATCCATTTTAAGATGTCGGGCCACTGCATTCTTGTGTTCCTCTGACATGGTCAACAAGGACCAGATTGTGATGGGGATGCTTGTGCTCTTCAACTTCTTGAGCAATTCTTCTTCTCCAGCTAGTTTGTTCTCCGATTCACTCAAAGTGAGATCATGCACTTTCTGGGGTAATGACGCGGCCTCTTCAGCAAGCTCGACCGGCTTGTAGTGTTTTCCTGAACGGGTAAGATGGTGGGTCTGGCCTAGATCTTCATCTTTGATCAAGAGAGGTGCCCTAATAGGGGTTACCGCAGGCGGAACATCATCTTCGTTGGTGATGAGGATGACACTGCACTCAGAAATTCTCCTTCCTCGCCTTTCGGCAGCTCTCTGTCGGCACCAAGCTCTACCACCTCCAATGCTTTCATAGTGTTGTAGAGCTCTCGTGCCTCAAGATTCAGTCCCACGAGTAACTCAAGGTTCTTCTCCATTTGCCGCCCTACTATCAGCAGGGTGATGATAGACACCCTTCCTTGTCCTACTAGACGCTCAACGGTAGCACGTATCTCATGCGTCATTGCTAGATATTCATGCATTTGCGGTTGAATATCATGCTGGATTTCTGGGCGATGAACTCGGAAGGCGTCTAGCTCCGGAGATAGCATGATTGGAGGGGGTGTGCTCTGGTTGCCCGGCTCAGAGGATTCTCAATGGCATGGATCCTTGTGATTCTGCTAACATCTGATTCTTCTTCTCCTTCTCCTATCAGACTCATCATATTCACATGCTTGGGGATGGAGTTATTCTGAGTATTCGGATTAGTTTTCGGGAACTCTACCTCCCCAGCGTCGATCAAGTCCTGAATGGCATGCCGCAAGGCCCGGCAATTATCAGTGCTATGTCCCTTGATCATGTGATACTCACATAGGCTGTTGAGGTCAAGCCCCATCTGAGTGACCCGGGTTTTGGATTCGGGTGCCTCAATAGGAATCCACTCTTCTTCAGCTTCTCGTAGGCTTTGCCCATCGGCATACCTAGACTTGTGTAATTTCTCCTTGGCTGGGACTGGTAACTGTTCGGAGGTGGAGTTGCCGAATAGTTTGAAGTCGACCCACTAACTTGGGCTTGAAACACTGGTGGTGGGGGTTGATTGGTTGGTGGAGTAGGAACAAACTTACTGCCTGTGTCCGTCTTGGACTGCTTGTTTTGGTAGTTCGACTGTCGAGGAAATGTTCCTTGGAAATTTAGGCCTTTCAACTTTCCGGCCAGTGCCAACTCTTCTGCAGCCGTGGCAGCTGCTTTCAGATGTTTGAAGTCACAAATCCCCAAGGATTTGAGGTGATCTGAACATGGATTTTCTAGACATCGATTATGATTCTGATTTGTTCATCTTCACTGGGGCGGTCTAACATCAGACCCGCCTTCTCTCTCCATCTAGTGATGAACTCCATCACCGTCTCGTGATTTCTTGGTCTCATTGTCTCTAAGTCCTCCTGGTGACCCCTAGGTGAGTGTTATAACTGTACTGCTCAACGAAAGCCTGGTAGACCTCTTCCAACTTTTCCCTGAGAAATCCATTCTTGATACCCAAGTTTGGGCTGACCCTTCAAGATAACTGGGGAAACAGATTATCTTCATCTCGTCATCTAGCCCATACATAGTCATGACCCGATCAAACTGGGCGAGATGGTGTCTGGGGTCCCCTTTCCCTGAGTACTTAGAGATTTCTGGCAGTTTTAGATTTTCGGGCAATTTGGAGTTTGGCTTTAGTTGGAACTGACGAAAACCCAACATCTTCGCTCTCCCCGAGCTGCATCTCCGCTAGTAGCTCTTCTTTCAGGGATTTCTTCATTTGATTGAGGTCAAGTGGAAGGTGTTCAGCAGGCGGGGCTTGGTTGTAACCATGAATCAAATGGTTAGATGGTTGGGGTAACAGTTGGGTCTGGGGAATCGCTTCCTCAAAACGGACAGCATGTCCGGGAGTGGTGTACTGGTATTGATTGAGTTGGATGGGGTCAGGGTGTGGTGAGTTGGGATGAATGAATTCAGGCTGTTTGGCCTGGTATAGATGGGCTGTTTGGACAGTGGCTCCGGTAGGTGGGAACGGTGGTAGTCTGGGGAAGGTGGTTGGTACTGTAGGGACCGTGGTCATGATTGGGGGTGGCAGGGGTGCTCCTGAGAGTAGGTCAGCCGTTTGAAAAGTTGTGGTGACTGGGTGGATGATGGTGCGTTCTTTCCCTGTGGTCGGTTGTGGTATGTTGGTGTTGAACATAGGGTTTTGATTGCTCCAGACTCGGTTGGGGTGTGGGGAGCTCAAATATAATCCTCATCGGGGTCAGTAAGGTATGGATCCTTTCCCTTAGCTGACCTCTCTGGCGCAATTGCTCCTCTAGCCTTTCAACAGTTTGCTTCAGCATGTTCTCATTTCTTGTTGACTGTTCTAGCATACGGTAGAGAATGCTTGGATCAGGAAGACGTGAGCTACCACCGCTAGCTCCTACAACTGCACTTGCCTCAACAGCCGGGATGGCTGGGACACCTTCTGAGGCAGTTGGATTAATCAGATTTGGATCCATAGTCTCCGATGAGTTTCGGTTGCGGTATCACTAGCCAGCCTACCTCGGGAATCTCTTTTCCACAATCGAGTAATGTTGGAAGACTGGTTTGGGATCGGGCTGCAAAATCTTCACAATCTGCTGTCGACGGTACTGTATTGTGAAATGGTATGGAAATCATTAGTATGAATGCACATTTTGAAAAAAAGGTAGAAGGGGAGAAGGTCGTCCCCATGATTTACGTAAAATGTTTTGCGAAAGAAGGTTTTCTATATCATTTGATCGTGAGGAAAAGGCGCACGAGCCTAGTTTTCATTTCCAAAACGCTTGTCATACCGATATACATAACCGCAGTTGCATACATGAAGAGGGAAAATGGGGATACAATCCGATTCAAAGGGGGATATAACCGTTAGTGCTAAAGGATAAGTACATCGCTAGTTAGCTAACCATTACAAAAGGGGAAATACATCCACTAGCTAGCTAACCATTACAAAAGGGGAATACATCCACTAGCTAGCTAACCATTACAAAAGGGGGAATACATCCACTAGCTAGCTAATCATTACAAAAGGGGGGATTTCCACTAATTAGCTAATCATTACAAAAGGGGGATATATCCACTAACTAGCTATCATTACAAAAGGGGAATATCCACTAGCTAGCTAATCATTACAAAAGGGGAATACATCCACTAGTTATATAATAACTACCACCGCTAGAGGAAACGTCCAATGATCTTCTTCCGCTTTGACTCCTCGCGCTGTTTTTTCTTTAACTGATTGCTCGTCAGGGCAGGCTGCAAATTCACCGCGATTGACGTGGTGGGGTCTTGATTAACCACTGGACGATCAAGAGAGTACGGGAACTTCTCTACACGGTCCACTCGCTTCTCGAGCCAAATCTTGTAAGGGGTGCTTAAACTGAGATCTGTCTTTCGTTCATTGACGATAGCCCACTTGACTCCTCTGTCATAAGCTTGGGCAACATAGTTTACCGCCGCATCGGTGAATCGATGGTCTTTGAATTTCGAAGCTTCTGCCCCTGGGACGGTCTGCTCGCGACCAAATTGTCGCATTGCTCTTAATGGGTAGATGGTGACAAAACGGTCCAGACCAATTAGAATCACGCCATTATGCTCCGCTGATCGGACAGTTCCACCCTGGACATCCCAATCGCTCAGTACCCACATGAAATGCGAATGGAGGTAAATATCCCGAAAATAGGCTCTCCATCCCTCTGTTGGTCTCTCAACTGCTTTTCTTGCGGCCCGGAATGTGCACATCGTGACCGTCTGGTATTTTGCCAAGTGGGGGAGTCGCAGGTGATCAAAAAGCCATATTTGCAAGAGCAAAGCACTTCCTATGAAGAACTTCTCTCGGACCTCGGCTTCTTTCCAACGGTCTAGAGCTCTGATAATCTCGGCCACCACATACGTTCCGATGCTGAGCCCTTCCTCATAGGCTTTTAACAGATAGATTATCTTCGGGTTCATCCTTAGATTATCTTGACGAAAGAGGTGTAGCCCCATGATACAGAGATCCAGTACACGCCTTTGAGTCCTTAGTGGGCGATGAGGCTTACAGAAACGGTCAAGGAGCTCTTTTAAACTCAGAGTCATGCCTCCGAAATTCTCTACCTCTGTGATATCGACTTCAAGGAACCTGGCTGTGAAGACTGGTGTTCTGGTGCGGTCAACTGGTATACGGGGCATCTTCTGGTGAGGCTTGATCTTCAAAAAAGCATCCATTTCGGCCGGTAATATGACCAATTCCTCAGTAGCGAAACGGTATAGATGGTCTTCTGAGTCCCAATATCTGACTGATTCATGTAGTGCTTCATAGTCGATGTGATGCTTGACGCCTAAGTGGGCCAGGCTCACAAATAGGGGTTCACCAATGTCTTTCATTCTCATGCACTGATCCCTCAACTCTATGGCGAATTCTGTTTCTTGAACACGCTCTTGCTGGTAAAGAGAAATACGGGCTTGCTCTATTTTGACTGCCTCGTTTTTTTGTTGTTCTGAGACATCTCTTCGTCTCTTCTTCTCTCCTGGAACAGGTACTAGTCGGTTCATCATGGCTATGCCTGCAAAAGAGAGGTAAAGAAGAGAAAAAAACGGGAAAGAAGGTGATGCGTGAGATTCAGGGATTGCAGTTTTGTAATACCAGTATGACGCCCATTTCGGAAATGAAAACGGAGAAAGAAAGTATTTGTAAATAGAGAGATTTTAAAACAATTTTGAAAGGGTTGTTTTTGAAATTCGATTTTTATAGAGAAAAAATCTCAAACTGTTGTACAAGCGATTTAAAGAAATTTTGCAAACGGTTTTGAAGGGTTTTCACAATTGGTTTTGAAGACTTTTTGGCGAGAGATTCCGAACAAAAATTTTTGGACGTATGAGTTCATTTGAAAAGAGTTTGCATACATGTACAGCATAGATAAATCGTGGCTATTGCTTGATGTGGAGCTGTAAGTGTTAGTGTTGGGATAATCACTTTCCAGGTCAATTATGATACCGTCTCACCGGAGGAACCGTCGTCCCTTCACTATCATCTCTCGGGGTTTTTCTCTGCTATGCCTTTGTGGGGCACGTCATTAAGAAAGTCCGGAGTGCTTAAGTTCGAAAGGTCAGGACACCCGAGATGATAAGGAAACATACGCCACGGCCAGTGATGATCCGACAACACCCCACTTTTCGGGAAACTCGGGGAAGTATTGTATGGGAACGGGTCTCTCGTCACCTGCACGGTCAAGTGTGTCTAAAGTCCAAATTATTCACTGACTACGTTGTGCCATGTATGGGTATCCGGTAAATACGGGATCCTCTATGGACGTATAGCGTGACATTGGGCTTTAGAGACACTCGTGGTGCAGGTGAATAATGGAGAACTGAGCCCATACAATCTTCAGGGTAAGGCAGGGGGACGGTCAGACAGGCGGCATACAAAGGGGTGACTCCCATAAACCCGTCTTAGACACCGGATCAGGTAGCTGGACACTGAAAGCTCAGAGTTCACTATATGCTGGCTTTGACTCGGATAATGGAGGATATTTTTGGATCATGAGCCCGAGGTGTTGATCGGAGATCGTACCGCCTCGTGGGTTGTTCACTGAGAGAGTGACCCTAGCTCATGGGGAATCAACCGTGGACCGGTCGGGATCCCGTGACATCGTGGGTAAATCGGGTGACACAGAGGAATGCATGTCCTAAACTACCCACCATGCACCCCACAATCGCAATATAAATATGCAAGTAGTAAATGAACAAAATGAAGTTAGCACCAACCTATGTACTAAGCGTTTTATCTTGAGATTAGTGATTCCAAATTGGTTGTTATTAACCTAAAGGGAAGTTAGCTTCATTCATCCTAAGTGTCTCTTTCTAATCGTGAGCTAATTGTTAACCCAATTGTTGTAATGTTTGTTGAGGATCTAATATGTCCTATCTGTCCTCGTCAGATACACACTCTAAGTGTGGAATAGAATAATCCTAAGGCTTTGAAATGAATCTCTTGAAGGTTTGAAAGAAGTGGGGAGGTCCCGACAATTTTGAATGGAGTTCAGTCTTCCTTGAGTTGAGAAAAAACTTACTCAAGTTTTCCCCAGCAGAGTCGCCATTCTGTGGAGGGTGATTTTTCGGTATGGGGGGGTCTATCTAAATATGGTCTAACTAGAAGTCTAGACCGAAATAATGCCATTTGTGGAAGGTGAAAACCCGTTATTCTGGCATCCCTCAAATACCTACTCTATCGTCCGTCTTTCCCAGAAAGCATAAGGGGAATGCTAGTGAGCACTACACCCGCTCTCAATGGGCTCCACGCGGACTTATGCCTCTATAAGGCGGAATTGACTAGAGTCGCCACCTAGTTTGACCTAAATGAATAGGAAGGAAAGGAATAGGGTTCTAAGAACCGTTAGTTGACTCTGAGATCGTTGCCTATGGATAGAACTTATCTGATCATACTAGAGATTCTGTGTGGGTTCGCACTGGGTTACACCCCTTAGAAGTGGCAATGACCACAACCTTGGATTGGTGCCCGAGGAAACCTCGGTCTCCAATTGTCGGGATTACTTCTTTCAAAACCTTTTTAGAGAGATTCATTTAAAAGCCAAAATAGGATTAGGAGAGGAGTGGAAAAGGATGATTTTGAAGAGTTAAAGATAGGCTGGTCTTGGAGTTGGTCTGGTTGAAGTGCTTTTGAGAGGAGAGATTTGAGGTCGTTTTGGGAAGTTGAATGTGTTGGGTGCAATTGGGTTTTAAGGATGGTCGGGGTGGAAGAGGATATTTGGTTTGCAAGTATTCGGGTTTGAAGATGTTTCGGGTTTCTGGGAGTTTTTTAAGAATGTGACTTAGAGTTGGTTAAAAGGAGGATTGAGAAGTGTTTATGGGTCCTAAAATTCTAATGGAGATGTTAGATTGGGGTATTCAGAATTGTCTCTCTTAAAGTTTTTAGAAAAAATCATTTTTTATTGTAAAAGGGCGGATAATCCCAAGGATTACCCTATGTACCCCCTCGAACACGACACTTTATTAATGGAAAGTGCCGAGGCTCGAAAGATGGGGCAATGAATTTATGTCGAAAAATAGGATTCAGAGAGAAACACCATGAATGAGGTGTTCTCGGTCAAATCCTAATAACGTCTCTAACTCCCGGGTTTTAAAACGTTAAAAACCGAAAACATTGAAATCGAATAGAAGGGAGTTAGACGATTCTAAAATCCTGGCTGCAACTAGGAAGGTCGTTACTTCCCTAGCACCCCGCCTTGTAAAAATCTAGGCTGCTATTAGGGGAGGTTTGTCACCCTAATGCCCCGCCTAAAGAAATCCAGACTGCGACAAGGGAGGTTATGACCCCAGTGCCCCGCCTCGGATTTTTATTTTTGGAAGGAAGACAAGTGATGTTCTAACCATGGAGGAAATGTTTTGAAGGGGTTAGGCATTTCTTGCTCCCCGAAAACAATTCATTTGGATTTGAAAACTAAGTTAGAAAGTTTTAAAAGTTGCTCGGAATTCTCGACGAAGAAACACTGATTTTGAAAAATGTTTTTAGGAGAAAACTTTCTGTATATGTAAGAAGAACTTTCTGCAATAGAGAAGAGTTTTCTGTGATGTGAGAAGAGTTTTTCCTTTTAAATTCACAAAAATGGTTTCCTTGAAAACTTGATGAGGCTTGAATAAAATAATGGTTTGAAATTTTTTTGGTTTTTTTGGGGATTTTGAAAGGATTTTACAAGTTGAAAATGAGTTGAAAGGAATCGGGTTTGGAAAAGGAGTTAGGTTGTTTGATTTTGGTTTGACTTGTATTGGAAGATGAGCTGGGTCACCGTTCGGGTTTGACTCGGTTTGGTTTTCTGTCAAGGTCAAAGCTTGGTCAAGGTCAAAGCTTGGTCAAGGTCAAAGCTTGGTCAAGGTCAAAGCTTGGTCAAGGTCAAAGCTTGGTCAAGGTCAAAGCTTGGTCAAGGTCAAAGCTTGGTCAAGTCAAAGCTTGGTCAAGGTCAAAGCTTGGTCAAGGTCAAAGCTTGGTCAAGGTCAAAGCTTGGTCAAGGTCAAACTCGGTCAAGGTCAAAACTGGTCAAGATTCTGACTTTGTGGAGTTTGGTTGATCTTTTGGGTAATGGGTCGGTTTTAAGGTGTTGGTCGGGCCAGGCTGGATTCGGGCCGGCTTGTAAAATTGGACCGGTCTTGTGGGCTTGGGTTTCGGTTTTAGGCCTTGGGCTTCAAGTTTGGTAATGGGCCGAATGGGTGATGGGGCTCATTTGGGCTTGGGTCTTGGGCTAATGGGCGGATCGGACTAATGGGCACACTTGGACGTTGGGCCGAGTGGAGTGTGGGCTGGGCTTGGGCCGAGTGGAGCGTTGGGATGGGTTTGGAATTGGCCAAGTGGGTGCGGCTGGGTTTGGACTTTGGGCCGAGTGGAGTGTGGGCTGGGTTTGGACTTTGGGAGTGGAGTGTGGGCTGGGCTTGGACTTTGGGCCAGTGGAGTGGGGGCTGGGCCTTGGACTTTGGGCCGAGTGGAGTGTGGGCTGGGTTTGGCCTTGGGCCTCGGTTTGGACATTGGGCCTCGGGTTGGGCATTGGGCCTGGTTTGGGCATTGGGCCTTGGGCCTCGGTTTGGACATTGGGCCTCGGGTTTGGCATTGGCCTTGGGCCTCGGTTTTGGCATTGGGCCTCGGGGTTTGGGCATTGGGCCTGGGTTTGGGCTCGGTTTTAGGTTGATGGTGGGCTTAGTGTGGGCAAAAGGGCCGGATTGGGCTAGTGGGCTGAGTTTAGAAGGGTCAAATTTGGGATTTCATTTACAAGTGGGAAAAAGGTTCAAAATAAATTGAGATTCCTTTTTGAAATGAAACATCAATTAAAGGTGAGAGACAATTCAATTGGAGGGGTTGAAAAATTGGAGGGATTTGGAATGAGAAACCTTAAGCTACAATCAACATTATGAACTCTTTTCTTTTCCTTTCCATTTTTTTTTTTGGGAAAAGTTTTTTAGTGAAATTAAGGATGGTTTGGGATAGGCTTTAGGAGTTGGAAGATATTATTCCCCACCAAGCAAATAGAAATGAGCTAGTTGTGGGGTACCTTCAAAGGCTTAAAAGACATTCAAATTTTGGATGGTATTACTCCCCACCAAGCAAATAGAAATGAGCTAGTTGTGGGGTACCTTCCAAAACTTTGATCAAAGGAAAAAGGGGTGACCTAAGGGGCCATCTAGGGTTTAAATAATAAACATAAGTACAGAGAAACAGATTTAAAAAAGATGCAAAAACCGTAACACACCAAAATATATACACGTAATGGAAAAAGAGAATATGATCAGAGAATAGACCGATGATAGATAACAGGTTAAAGGCAACCAAAAGCAACTGAAATATAACAAAAAGATCCCGTTCCTTTAGTATAATTAAAACCATGTGGATATCCTAAGCTAAAACCCAACCGAATAGAAATAACCCTAAGCTAACTTATCACATCAGTTCATCAGTTAAAAACCTTTCATTCATCCTTATCAATTGAATCGTCAATGTAGTGCAGAGGTCGACAGAATTATTCCTACGTTCTCCAGTTCAGTAAACTTTATACAGAAACAACATAAGGAAGAAAACCAAACTCCGTAAGCACACCATGGCAGCAAGCAAAACAAGGCTAAACTCTAAACCTGAATTCAGCAACAGGTTCCATTATTGTTAAGCTAACCTTTTATCAACTTATTACCGAACAGATCAAGTAATCAAGGAGCAGGCCAGGACAGTTTTATATCTGGTCAAAGAAGAACTAACTGAGGTGTCCGTTGTTTGATTTCGGAGCAAACAGATAGATATACACAAATGGGAGGAAGTGACCATCAATGAGCAACAACCAGTAATTCAACCAAGAAGTTTTATTCCAGAAATTACAGCATGAACACGTTTTCCATGATTTCAGATAGATTTTATGTTGTCAAGCACCAAATAACCGAAGCGCATACAGAGGCATCATACACACTGCTCAGACCACCGCATCAGTCAAATGAACAGAGGGCACAAAGCATTTTAGGTTTAAGGGATAAGTACCAGGGATGGAGACAAAGGAAATCTCCTGCAAGATAACCAACGAAACAGTAAAACAAACCAACACAAAACGTTGGTTAGTTTCTGTGGTCTGAACAACAAAAACACAACAAAAAACTAAAGGTAACCAAGGGTTTAGAGATGCGGCTTTACTCATCTGTCTCGTGGTTACCTGTCACCCATTCTCACCGTAACACAATTTTTCGATTCATCAGTATACTCAGGCAAGTGTAACTCACGGGGTTAATCACCATAAAAGACATACAGACCAAAAGTAGAATGGCCTCGGGATAATCGGAGAGAAAAAACGCATAACCCAACCTTACAGACATTCCGACTTAGTATCAGACGAATGCGAAGAGTAATACCCGGACGCGGTACAAATCTGACAGCAAAGGGATAGATAGTAATCAACGCTGGAAGGGGACCAGTCTGGTGACATTGTAAGGGTGTATTCAGAATTTTAACATTATACATCTCACCCGGCCTGTTCGTGGACTGCAATGTCCATACCAGGCTGCATGTTCTACTGAAAAAGAAAATGAGAACGGGAAGATCGTCGGGACATACAGAGGGATAATCTTGCTCAAACACAACCCTCAATCCGTTTTGAAGACCCTGAGCCCATCATGGGTTAGGAATCAACTGAGACAGGGTAATGCCTTAAAAAAAAAGGAGACGAAGGGTGACGCGAAGAGAAAATGGAGCTAGCATACCCCATGACATTAAACTCAACTAAAAAAAAAAGAAAATCAGAAAGGGATAAGAGAGGAGGCGAGCATGAAGCCGATCAGTACTATCATCAGATTCCAGTCCGACGAAACTGAGACATAGCCCTCATCTCTTCGAGTTCATCGGGCGGGGCTTATGATGTTTGAAATAGAAGGGGAGAGAAGAGTAGCCAAACCCGATTCCCCTCTCAAGGAAGCGAAGGTTCACTTACGTTTGAAAAACCGAAGGCGATGGTGATGGCGGAGATGATTTCCGACGTGAGTGAAGGGTGTTGGTTGGTGATTTTCGGCGAAGAAGATGAAGAGGGTGGTGGTTCGACTGGGTTTTGGTTTTTGAATGTTAAGACAACGAAGAATACTCACAATCAGACAAAGAGAATGAAGGCTCTGGGAATTGATGTTTGCTGGGTAATCAAAAACGTGTCTTACTGTAGGGTTTGAGAATGTTTTTATAATGGAGGTAGACATGTGTTTGTTTAGGGTTTTCTTTGGATTATTGTGGGCTTAGCAAGGAAAGACAATTGGACCCGAAACAGGGCCTGGGCCGCGAGCTACTGAAGGAAAAAAATGAGAGCTCGCATAATAAATAAAAAACGCCTCCACTGAGTTTCGAACTCGGTACCCCAACATCCTCCTCCCGCATACTCTACCAGTTGAGCCATGACAGTTTTCAGTATATTACCGTAACTAGTGAAACAAAAGCCCCGTTGCGAGCCAGGACTAGAGGAAAAAAAAATAAAACGTCACTCATTCCTTACCAGGGATCGAACTCGGGACCAGAAGGAATGCATGCCGGGTGCTTTACCAATTATGCGGTCGGTTTTCAGTGTATCCACGCGAGAAATAATACAAGATGAAAACGAAACCGTGAAATATTTTAGTAATAAATGCGTATACAAAAAACGAAGCAGGTTAAAACGGATTATGATAAAAAGGCTCGTGCTCCCTTTTCCATAGAGATGTGAGGTTTTAAATATCGGTAAAAAGAAATTCTTTTAGTTGAAAACGGGGACGACCGCCTTGTTTCTGAAAGCAAGTTCATTTTTGAATTTTTGTTTTAAAATAAAACGGGTGAGAATTTTTGGTGTCTACACCAGTGTGGGCCGCATGGCCCCACACACCCCCAAGGAGTCCAAGTGTCCCAACATCCCCATTCATGGGTAAACTGTAGCCATTGAGGCTCTCGGGCACTTAGGTGCCCAGCCGGGACCGAACCGTGTAAGGCTGCCTGGGGACAAGTCAGGCAGAAACTAACCAGCCCCCTACAGAGGTTAATGTACCTTTCAGGCCATACTGGTCCCAGACATGCCCCTTTGCAGCCAAAACCCGGCATAGTCATGGGACACTTCAAAAATTCATTAAAATCAGATGCAAGCTCCAATTGACATGAAACTTTTCCAACACCCCTTATTAATCAAGGGTAACATTTGGCTTTCTTATGTGCCCAACAAAGTTATCAATATGCCACATGTTTTGAGCCAACTTCACATAGGCTGCAGCAGGGTTCCTACGGACAGTGTCCAAATGGGAGGGTACCTGCGGCAGTGCCCAGGCACCATCACCCTGCAACATAGGGCACAAGGCAACCCAAACAGGGTCTGGGCGCCTGACATAGTGCCTGCATGCATCTGGGTGCACAGGACAAGGCTCGTGTGCCCTCGGTAGCGCACTTCGTGCCTCCGAAGACTAGTCAGGGTCTGCCTAGTGCCCGTGACCCGGCACTCACTTGGACACCCATGGGCACTTGTGGGGCATCATGCCAACTTTGTTGCATGTCTCACGAGTCTCGCACCCATCATCTAGAATGACCACACAACACGCACAAGACACCAAGTAAGCATACATAAATCTCTTGGGACACTTTGGAAAGGCATGAATACTTATATTATTGATCATCCAACGTGATTACAAGGTACAAGTACATTGACACACTTTGGTGACTCATTACTTGGACAACATTCCAAGGCCTAAGCAACATTACAAGGGTCTACAAGAAAATAGGCGTGATAAACCATCCCCCCTCTTAAGCCTTTGCCTTCCCCGGCAAAGAGTCTAGATATTCCTGAACCTTATCCCTAAATTGCCACAACGTTTCCTGCCTTTCCCAAGTCGCATCCTCTCTCAATAAGCCAAGATGTCCTATACTTCCTTCTGAAACTCGTTCCCGATCGTTGGTGGTGCTCTTGTCTCCATCACATGGGCTTTGCTGGCATCTTCATGATAAGGCTTCAGGTAGCTCACATGGAAGGTTGGGTGAACCTTCAATCTATCGGGAGAGAAAGGCGATAAACCGCATTGCCTATCCGCTGGATTATCTCAAAAGGTCCATTGTAGCGTTGGACCAGGCCTTTGTGCATGGAAGGTTTTATCTTCTTCTTCAATTGGGGAGTGAGCTTCAACAACACCCTGTCCCCAACTTGAACTCCAGCGGTCGACACTTCACATTAGCAAACTTCTTCACCCGTGATTCAGCCTTCTCCAGGCTCTTTTTTGCCTTGCGGTACATCATTTGACGATCCTGGGCAAAGCGAAAAGCAGCAGGACACTCCCATGTGGACGTCTGTTTAGCCCGTTCTACAGGGGTAAGGGGTTGCCACCCCATCACTGCTTCAGATGGGCTTAGTTGTGTTGTAGTGCTCTTGTGCAGATTGTAGCATAATTGGGTTGTATCAAGGAGATAGAGCCAATTCCGCTGCGTCACAGACACAAAGTGGCGGAGATAATCCTCCAACAAAGAGTTGATGAGTTCAGTTTGCCCATCAGTTTGTGGATGGTTTGCTATCAAAAACTTCAATTTAGATCCCATGATTGTGAAAGGTGTCGTCCAAAACCTTCCGGTAAAGCGAGCATCACAGTCGCTTATAATATCTCGAGGGAGACCAAAGTACTTCACAACATTTTCATAGAACAGCTTCACCGCTGTCTCCGCGGAACATGCTATCGGCGCAGCCATGAACACCCCATACTTGGAGAATCGATGAACAACAACCAAGATTGAAGATTTGCTTTCAACACTTGGGAGTCCAGACATGAAGTCCAAGGAGATAAACTCCCATGCCGTTCGGGGATGGGAAACGGGTTGAGGAGCCCAGCCTCCTTTCTTCTTTCAACCTTGTCCCACTGACAGACAAGACAAGTCTTGACGAATTCTTATACATCTTGTACCATCTTCGGCCAATAGTAACTTCACCGGATCAAAGCAGTTGTCCGGGCTGTGCCGGCATGTCCGGCCCATTTGGTGTCATGGAACTCCCGCATCAATTCAATGTGAATATTACATGCGGTGACCACCAAGCGTCTTTGCTCATCAAGCAACATATCACCTTGGAGAGAGACGTGTTTTGTTTCTCCGGTCTAAACCCTTCCACAAACTTGCTGGTACCACGGGTCGACCTATGACGCTTCTCTAATTTGACCTACCAGGTCAGTCTCACTCGAGAAATTGCAGTTATCACTGGGTGGCACCGGCGACTCAAGGCATCTGGCACAACGTTGTGCCGCCTAGGCTTGTGAAGCCATTCAAAGTCGAATTCACCAAGGAATTCTAACCACCGGACCTGTTTAGGGGATAACTTCTTCTGAGAAGTGAAATAGGTATTGGCCACATTATCCGTGAACACCATGAACTTAGTCCTCAAAAGATAATGCCTCCAGATAGACACACAATGTATCACGGCCAACAATTCCTTCTCATGAGCAGAGTACCGCTCCTCGGCTCCATTCAAGTTTCAGCTCTCGAAAGCACAGGGGTGTCCCTCTTAGACCAAGATCCCACCAATCGCCCTATGATGAGTGAATAAATTGTTAGTGTTTAGAGGTATATTCATGTGCTTTATCAATGTTTTATCAACACTTTTCATGCTCATTTCTCCACTCTAGCTAGTTTTCCTCTAGTTTTGTGTTTATTGGTGTTTTACAAAACTATTGTTGAAACAGGAGGAATAACATAGCTAGAAATAAAGTAGATGAAAAGATAAACGTGTGGGCGCAAACGGATCCAAATCATAGCTATAACGAAGAAGATAGAGCATGTGTTTTGCTTCTGGTCGGACTACCCTAGGTGGACCGCCCCTGTGGGGCGGTCAGGTCAATTTTGTTTGCGTACTTTTGCCTCTAGTCAGGACTGACCCAGTCCAACCGCCCTGTGGGGGGGTTCGAACAGAAATTTACCCAGATTTCAGATTTTAAAAGCAGAAAAAGAGAGGAGAGAGAGGGAGTTCGAGAGCAGGACTCCAGGAACGCAAAATAAAAGAAAAGAAGAGAAAAGGAGGAGAAGAAGAGGAAGAAGAAGAGGAGGAGAAGAAGAGAAGCACACCTCCATCCAAGCTCCATTAATGGCTTCCTCTTATCCATTTTCTCATGTTTTCTTCTCTATGTTTGTGTGAACTTTTCTATACTTAGGATGGGGTTTCTCCCCAAAATCCCCAAATTGCTCTTGTAAACCTAACTCATCTTTTGTAGTTGTGTTATCCTCATCAATGCTTAATTAATGCTTTAGATTTGATCTCCTATTGCATTTATTGTGATTCCTTGCAAAATTATGTCTTGAGCTTGGGATTAGACAAACTGGGGATAAACCCTAACTTTTACACTCTTGATTTGGGGGTAAAATTAATGCTACCTAGTGACTTAGACCTTCTTTGATTAAGAGGTTTGGCTAATTATGTAAGAATTTGTTGTTTCATGATTTGGAGAATCTTTACATTAACTCTAATAGACAACTTAATGAGGCAAAAATGAGAGCATATTTGGGTGATTTAGGAGATCTCCACTATCCCAAGGTACACACCTATCTTAGATTAGATTCTTTAGTTTTATCGTTTTCTTTGTTTCCCATTTATCAAACTAAAATCCCAAAAACCTCAATTTACACTTATGCACTTTTGTATATATCTTCTTGCACATTTACTAAGCTTATAATTAACTAGATAGTTACAAAGTCCTTGTGGATACGACCTTGTTGAGCAAAATAGTGGTGGAACTATCTTCTAGCTATGGGTAGTGAACCTAATCATTGTAGTACAACAAGGTCGTATCCACAGGACTTCGTAACTATCTAGTTAATTATAAGCTTAGTAAATGTGCAAAAAGATATAAGCAAAGGTGCATAAGTGTATATTGTTTGGGGTTTTGTGGTTTGAATTGATAATTGGAGAAATAATGAAAAGAAATAAAAACTAAACTAACTATATAGGATAGGTGTACTCTAGGATTAGTGGGTATCACCTAAAATGCCCAATTACACTTATAAATACATCCTCATTTAGTTGTTGTTTAGAGCTAAAGTAAAGATTCCCCAAATCATGGAACAATCAATTCTTACTTAATTAATTAAACCATCTTAGTCAAAGAAGGTCAAAGTCACTAGGTAGCATTAATTTCAAGCTTTTCAACAATAGCCCTAAGGTTTTACCTCTTAATCAAGAATGCAAAATCTAGGGTTTATCCCTCCTTGGTCAAAGCCCAATCTTAAAATCAAATCTTGAAAGGAATCACCATAAATGTCATAAATAATCAAATTAGAGCACTAATTAATCCTTGAAGAAGATAAAACAACTATTATAAAAGAGGTAGAGTTACAAGCTACAATGGAGCATTCAAAGTTCAAAACCCATCCTAGAGCACAAATGGATTCTACACAACCATAGAGAAAAGAAAAGCATAAAAGGGAGAAGAAGAAGCCATTAATGGAACTTGGAAGCTTTGAAAAAGGTGAGCTCCTTCTTCTCTTCTTTCTCCTCTTATTTCCCTTCTATTTCGCCCTCTTTCTCTATGTTTTTGACTGGTGGAGTCCTGGTTGAAGAATATGGATGAGTGGCCCCAAATCCAGCCTTTTAAAACACAAATCTGGGCAATTTTTCCGTCCGATCGACCTTGCCAAGGTCGGTCTCGTGGGTCGGTCGGACTCTCTGGTGAGAGAAGCACGTGACGTTTTTAAGCTCGACTGACCTTGCCAGGGTCGGTCCTAAGGTCGGTCAATTCCAGTCCCTTTCGGTCCCTGAAATTTGCAATTCCGGCCTCTAAAACTTCCGACCGACCCTCCTAAGGTCAGTCGGGACCAGTAGTGATTTTCTCCAACTTGTGCGAGGCCTAGAATCTTTGTTATGGCTAGGAATTGCTCCCCGTTTGCGGCGTTGGAAAGCTTGAAAGATGAGGGATATGTTGATACACTCCACTAGCTCTAAAAGAACCTATAAGTATGTGTGAGCCTAGATTTCTAAACCCTATCCTATGTTGATTAAAGTTGATTATGATCTAACCGGGTTTTAGGTCCACTTATAACCTAAGTTTAATAACTAAGTCATATAACCATAATTATTAAAAACCTAAGCTAGCTCACTGGAACCTATTATGAGTCGCCACCTAATTTTGACCTAGATTAAATTAGAAAAGGAGAGTTCGGGTTTGGGGGCTTGGTATTCGACTTATTTAAGGGTTCAATTACTTTCATTACCCCTAGAAGTCGTTTTTCCTCTACTTAGTATAATTACGGCTTATTACGAGTCATTTTTAACCTAAGTGCGCGCTTCTGATTTTTTTATTTTTTAACATTTTTTTGACAGAAAATAAAGTGGAAATTAAAAATACCTAAACTAGGGTTTCGGAGGCAAATTAGGTAAAATTTAGTTTCCGTCCGTGGCTACGGACATAATGTCAGTACCCACGGGCCCTAGCTAATCTATGTGGAAATGAAAGTCGAATTAAACAGAAAACGAAAATTTGAAAAGTCCGGGGCCACGAACAGGATGCCCGTGGGCCCGGACATTGTTTAGAAAAAACCTAAGTTTTTGAAAACTTAAAATCCCGCCGCTGTTCGTGGGTGTCCGTGGCCACGGACAACCCGTCCGTGGTCCCGGATCATAGGTCCAAGGTCGCGGACCACCCATGGACAGGGGTTTTCTGGTGGTTCCCGACGGTGTTTTGGCTCAAAATTTATGTGCGTGTAGCCTGAAAGATGTACAAGATGTTAGTAATTAAAAGTTTTCAGTTTGAAGTTGAATAATGCACCAAACTTAGCAAACAAGTAACAAGGCAGTAGCTAAAACAATTAGCAATACAGAAGCCGGAAAGAGTCGGTTCGAACCCAAATTTCAATAGAAAGTCAGAAAGGTTGTGGGGAGTTAGAAAACTAAGACTCCTATTTGTTTTACCTTCGGATTTGAGGTGCTTCTTCACGTTCGGATTCTTCAGGAGCTCCTTTGATCTCGGTTCTTGATTGAGTTCGAACCCAGCTTTTGACTATTGGTTATTTGTGATGTTCTTCATGTTTTGGTGCTGTTTTGGTGAAGATTTGATGATGGATGGTGTTGTGGAAGTTGGAAAAAGTGCTTTGTGGTGATTTTGTGAGATTTCAATGGAATTTAGGGGCTCAGATGTGTGAAAACGTGGGGAGGTTGTGACGGCTGAGTTTCTTGAAGTGTTAGGGTTCTTGGAGTTCTGATTTAATCATGGGGTAAGGTTCCTTATATAGGCTTCCTTAAAGATCGAAAAATCCGGTAAAAACTTCGATTTACCAACATTTTAGCTCAAGGGCTTCCAAAAGGAATTTGACTATGAAATTGTAAACATGGGTAAAGGATGGTATTTCTGATTTTCTAAATTGGAATCGAATTTTTTGGATATTGGAATATTTTTAAATTCTATTTCTCGTCAGATTTAATCAGAAATTGCTAGAAAACTATTGGAAATTTGAAAAATCAAAATTCCAATGCCATTATGCCCAAAATGTCATCCTCTATCATGGGTTAAAATTTCAAAGCACTTTGAATTGATTTGACCCTTCGTTGGAGGAGAGAGAAAGCTCATAGGGGGCGTAGGAGCCTTGAAAAATTACGTAAATACCCTTAACGATGACGAAACTGTTCCCAATGCCCCGGAATGCGCCAATCGAGCCGGGATCCCTCATGACTTGATTGAAGTGCCTCCCATAACACCAAATCCTTACAAACCCTAACCAGGGGGTCAAAATTTTGGGTATAACAGATTGCCCCCCATCAACTAGACTTTGTAATGAAGATGAAAAGTCTAGTTGATGCTTGAGTGATACCCCAAAAATTTTGGATCCTAAGAGACTCTGCATGCTATCGGAAACCGATGGATTGTGTTGATCTATTTGAAGGTGCTGACTACCTAAACAATAAGAAGGAATGTTGTCGAGCAGTTCTAAGGCACTGACCACTTAAAAAGAAAGAGTTGTCGAGCTATTCTATGGTGCTGACTACCTAAAATGCAAGATAGAGTTTGTCGAGCTATTCTAAGGTGCTGACTACCTAAATGATGAAAATGATGTCAAGCTATTATAAGGCGTTGACTACCTATAATGAGTGAAATGTGCTTAATGTGATGATGAATTGTATGACCTAGGTGCATCTAGGGACCGAAATCTATTCCAAAGTGTGTGTAAAAGGTTAAGGACTGGAGTGTCAAACGTGGCAGCTTCTAAGGAAGTGGGTAAGACTTATGACGAGCTTGAGGGTGAGTTCTTCTATTCGGATGAGTTGTGCTACTCAGGCAAGAATTTGTATCTCTAAAGAATCTGCATCTACGGGTGAGAATCTATATCTCTGAAGAATCTGTATTTATGGGTGAGATTTTGTATATCTGAAGAATCTGTATCTTTGAAGAGTATATATCTTTAAAGAATCTGTATCTTCGGGTGAGAATCTGTATCTCTAAAGAATCTGTATCTTCGGGTGAGAATCTGTATCTCTGAAGAATCTGTATCTTCGGGTGAGAATCTGTATCTCTAAAGAATCTATATCTTAAAGAGTCTGTATCTTTGAAGAATCTGTATCTTCGGGTGAGAATCTGTATCTCTGAAGAATCTGTATCTTCGGGTGAGAATCTGTATCTTCGGGTGAGAATTTGTATCTCTGGAGAATTTGTATCTTCAAAGAGTCTGTATCTTTGAAGAATCTGTATCTTCGGGTGAGAATCTGTATCTCTGAAGAATCTATATCTTCGGGTGAGAATCTGTATCCCTGATTTGTGATGAGGAGTCTCGTAGATGCAAGGTAAATTTTATGCAAATGATCATGATGAAAGTTGATTATGAAAGTGCCAAACATGGCAATGATGATGTGCATGTTAAATACAATTAAAGTGTATGTATGAAACTTAACCAAAACAAGAAACCGTTGGAAAATGTGCCAAGCATGGCAATGTTAAGGATCAAAAATTGTTCAAAGAAAAACATTGCTAGAAAGTGTGCCAAACGTGGCCATGATGAGGTTTATGAAACCGACGTGTTTGAGGGAAATTTGTTCAAGACATGAAATTATTGAAAAAGGTGCCAAACGTGGCAGTGTGTGAAGAAAATTCCGTTTACAGAAAAGGAAAGTGAAATTACCATTTCCTGACTAAAGACTTTGGACTTGTAATTTATTTCTTCGGAGATGAACATGCCACTGGTGGGGTGGGGTGTGTTGTATGATGTGAATTTAAGGTCTTATGTGGGCC
Source organism: Limonium bicolor (assembly GCA_023374045.1). Lineage (NCBI taxonomy): Eukaryota > Viridiplantae > Streptophyta > Magnoliopsida > Caryophyllales > Plumbaginaceae > Limonium > Limonium bicolor. The sequence goes on along the minus strand of CM041778.1, from coordinate 315,190,137 downwards.
TGTGTAGTGATGGTGTGAAGGTGAGGGCTTATTTGGGCCTGTGTGGGGTGATGTGGTGGTAAGGGCTTATATGGGCCTGTGTGGTGGTGATGTTGTGGTGCTCAAGCTTTAGGTTCTAATTGGTGTTGTCATAGCAATTGTTGGAACCAACAATCGCCCCTAGTATTTTCCTTTAAGACAATCAGAGCTAAAGTTCATGGCAATCGTTCGGAACGATCGATTGCCCCCAATATTTTCTTTTATTAAACGTGCGAACGAGTCTCGTCCTCACAGGGTCAAGGCTTATGTTTTTATGTGGTGCTTCCTAACCTACACTCGGCGTGTTTGGTGCTTGCACTCGTTCCTCACCTACGGTCACAACTTCTATACCATTGAATTTGGAATTTGTTGGATTTACGCATTCGATCTATTACTTTCATGTGATTAGATACACAACTACCAAGTCGGAAGTCTTTAAAGCTTATAACATGGCCATGGGGTATGATGAAAGACAACGGGACCATGAAGGGATATTTGAGGTATGTGGAGCTTAAATGGGTGACCAAAGCTACAACTTGCATCTTCCCTTGGATTTGCTTTTCTTGTCTTGAAGATGTCTGGCTGCTTTGACATTGTTTTCGAGCTTTGGACCTAGGACTCTTGAATTTGTCCTTTACATCATTTCTCTTCTTTTGTCATTTGGATTTCATCGAGGCACTTCGGATTTGCCTCTTTATTTTATCCTCTTTTGACTTTGCCCTCGGGGTTCTTATGTTTTCCGGTTTTGAGCTTTAAGAGCTGTTTTGATGTAAGCTCTTTGGATCCTGAGTCACTCTAGGACCATTTTCGGATCGATTCGTCATGCTGATAGCGGTGTTGCTTCTTTGGACTGATGGAAATGTTATCCGAGAATCTGGCTCCTTGCTTCCTTTGGTCACCGGGTTGGACATTCATCACGGGCTGGCTTGTCTTGTGGAGCTTTGTAATATCGAAAAAGGGATATGTGAAAGGCTCAGCGAGGGTGCCTAGGGTTTATGTCAGGGTTCACAAGCTTTTGGCTATGTGGGCTGTACCTAGGTGCTTCGTCATCCCCGACAGTTGTGTATCCGTTCTTTGTTACTTTTCACAAGTCTAAGCGTAAATTTACAAATTATCTCCTTCGGTCGGAGTTATGCCATTTACCTCACCTTTGAATGTGGTTTCTCCGGAGTCGTGTAAAAATGACACACTCATTCACTCATGATTTTTCCGCTCAAGACACTCTCGTGAACTTCTCACTCATAAACTCGTTCACACGTTTAAACAAAAGATGAAAGATGACGAACTTGAACTCAGATTGCCCCCAGTATAGACTTGGGGTTTATGATAATAATTTGACGTATATGCACTTGGAGCCTCCTTGTGGGCTGTTTGGATGTTTTGGCATGAGTAGTGGTGTTTGGTTGGACATGTTCATCCTTTTAGAAACAAAGGACAAGTCGTTCTGTTCAATTGCCAGAAATGACCGTTTCGTGAATATTAGTTTTAAGAAATGTTTGCTGATGAGCAAGACGATTTGGTTGAAGGTGCAAAGTGAACTAACACACTTCTTTTATTTTCATTTTCGTGATTACAAATTGAAAAATCCCAAAAAACTAAAATTTGAAAATCTAATGTTCATTGAAATAGAAATGTGATAAACTTCTTACAAAATTGAAAAGTGTAAACAAAACTGTCTACTCAACAAACGAGAGTCCTTACTCGATAAGGTCCTCTATCTTATGCTTCAATGCTCTACAGTCGTCAGTACTGTGTCCTGGTAACTGATGAAACTGGCAGAACTGATGAAGATGTTCCCCGGCTCGGGTGATCCCAGGGCTAGGTGTGAGAGGCTGTAGTAAGTCTAGCTCTTGTAGCTTCACGAGTGATTGACTGAGGGGCTGGCCAATGTCGGTAAACTGTCTTGGTGTAGTGAACTTCCTGGATCGGGGTGAGGCCTTGATGCCCTGCTTTGCAGCACTGGGCTTCTGTATGATGCTCATTTGGTATAAAACTCGAGCTGCTTTGGTCGGTCCTGACTTAAAGGTCTCGATACCAACACCCTGGGCTTTGGGTTGTCCCAGCTTTAACTCACCTTTGTGGATCTTTTCTTCCATGACTCTTACCTGTCCCATCAGCATGTCAAAATTAGGGAAGTGTGTGCAACTCAGCTCGTTGTTGTATTGTTTCTGCATATTATCCACAATCATTCGAATCTGTTCTTGCTCATCAATTTTTGTATGCTTTACAGCGGCCTTCATCCTCCACCGTTTGATGAAGTTGGACATTGATTCACTGTCTCTCTGCCAAGTACTGGCGAGGTCTGACCTGGTGACTTCGAGATTCTTAGCATACTCAAAATGGTGCAAGAAGGCCTCATAAACCTCCCCATAGGTTTTGGTGTTCATCCTCTGAGTCAAGTACCAACGTTGAGGTATTTCATCAAGGTAACGAGCAAAGACCTTGGCCTTGTGCATGTCATTCAATCTGAGGATGGACATCTCCCTATCGAACATCGCCAGATGGACCTGCGGGTCTGAAGAACCCTTGTATAGAGCAAGTGTGGGCAGCTTCAACTTTAGAAGGAGATCAACCTCGGGGTACGATTCCATAGAAGAGTAATCGAAACCAGCTGGCTTGCTAGCTTTTTCTATGCGCTCGATCCTTTTCAAAGCCTTCCTTAGCTATGCTGTTAGTTGGCGATCCGAGGCGGCTTCCCTACAAATCTTTGAGCATCCTGGGCCCCAACGGAGTTAACTTTGATGTAGCCGCGCTCGTTCCCAGAGTCAGCAATCTTCCCCGAAATGTTTTCCTGATGACCAACCTTGAGGGAATTGATTTTGCTTTTTGGCTCTTCGATGATAGTGACATACTTGGCCTCCATGTCATTAGTGGCGGACCTATGTTTCTGTTCCATGACATCAAAGGCGGCCATGTACTTTTGCTCTAAGGCTGCAAACTGGGCCTCCATGCTGACTAGGTTTCCTCCCTCTACTATACTTGGGATTCAGGCTTACCTGTTTCCAAGGTGTCCATCATTAGCTAACAAAAGGAAGTGGGCTGAATGATACTAGGGTGAGAATGACGCTTCACAAGGTAAATTAAAGACTGGAACAGGCTTAGACTGGAAGCAAGTGGGCTAGGATACCCAGAAAATCTGGGCCGGAGTATTTTTTCAGACTGTGAATTGGAATTTGGACTGAAATCTAAATAGATGGCTTTAATTGGGCCTAATAGGTGACACCTGGATCTAGGGTCTTGAGCCAGTGCCCAGACTAGAATGAGCCCTTGGACTGGAATGTGTCTGGGCCTGAAGTAAAGCACATGGGCTGGAATGGTCCCTTAATCACAAATGAGCCTAACTTTCTTTGGGTCAGAGAAAATGATTGTTGAGCCGAAAAATATTTTATTTGTAGGACTTGTGAGTTATTTCAAGTTCAAGTGGACTTCTTTTTATGGGCCTAGAACTAATTGGATAATTCAAATTGGGCCAAAATAGAAATCGCCTAAGTCTAGGCTTTTGGGCCAAAGCCCAAATGACTCACATATCAAACCAAACAGGGCCTCTAGGCCGCAAACAAATAGAGCTGCCAATTCGGGTTAGGCTAGGTAGGTTGATGTAGGACAAGTTCCTATCAATTTCTAGGCTAGGTAGTGGGCCGATCATACAAGCAAACAAGGCCCACACAAGTTCAACATGTCCTCACTAGACATTTAAATCAAACCGGGTATGGATTGATCCGGAGAGGTGCTTGGGGCACGGGCCCAGGTCACCACAAAGGAATAGGGCTTGCACGCTATTCTCTTTAGGCTTCCCCACTTTTTCACATCACCTTGTTGTACCCAAAATTTTGACCCCCTGGGTTAGGGTCTACGGGGTGCTGGTGTTGTGAGAGGCATTTTAATCAAGTAGTGAGGGATTCCGGCTCGATCGGCGCGTTCCATGGCATGGGGAGCAGCTTCGTCATTTTCAGGTGCGTTTTGGTAATCTTTAAAGGCTCCTGAGACCTCCTATAAGCTTTCTCTCTCCTCCAAAGGATGCCCAAATCAGCTTGAAATGCTTTGATATTTTAACCCATGATAGAGGATGACATTCTAAGCATAATGGCGTTGGAATTTTGATTTTCGAGTTTCCAATAATTTTCTAGCAATTTCTGACTGAATCTGACAAGAAATTTAATTTAAAAATATTCCAACATTTAAAAAATTCGGTTCCACCTCAGAAAATTCATAATATCCATCCTCATGTGGTTAAAATTTCACAGCAAAATTCCTTTGGGAAGTCTTTTAATTAAAATACCAAAAAATCTTACTTTTACTAGATTTTCTTTATCTTTAAGAAAGTCTATATAAGGGGATAGGTTTTTGGATAAAATCAGAACCTCATATGCTCAAGAACCCTAGAGAGTCAGAAAACACAGCCTCCTCTCTCTCTCACGTTTTCCAACACCCGGCCACCCAAATCACACCGAAAATCCCCGAAATCACCATCTAAACACGTTTTCCAATCCCCAAAGCACCAATAATCATCAAAACCCCACAAAAACACCACCAAAACGTGAAGAACAGCAAGAACAACCAACAACCAGAAGCTTGGTTCGAAAACCTTTCGGGTCTGCCATCAACGGAGCACTCGACGAATCCTGTGAAGAATCGTTGTGAATCCGAAGGTAAAACAGGTAGACACTCCACTTCCCTAATTCTCTACGGTATTATCTGTCTTGCCTCAAAATTTGGGCTTAAACTAACCCTTCTACGCTTCTGTATTGCTATTTGTTTAAGCTTCTGTCCAATAACTTGTTTACTAAGTTTCATGTTTAATTCGAATTCAAATTGAAAACTTTCAATCACTAACGTCTTGTACATCTTTCAGGCTACACACCCATAAAATTTGAGCGAAAAAACCTTCGGGAACGGCCTCAACGCCGCCGTCCGAGGGCGGTCCGCACCCACGGACGTCATGTCCGGGGTCCCAGACTCCCTGTCCGTAAGCCCGGACGCCCACGGACGGCGGCGGGATTTTTAAAAAATTCAAAATTTAGGTTTTCTAATAATGTCCGGGCCCACGGACAGCCTGTCCGTGGCCCCGGACTTCGCAATTTTCTGTTTTCCTTTAATTTCGACTCTTCTGTATAGTTAGGTGAACTGGGTCCGTGGTCTCGGACATGGGTCCGTGGCTACGGACGTAAGCAAAATTCGACCTAATTCTGCCTCCGAAACCCTAGTTTAGATAGCTTTTAATTTCACTTTAATTTTCTGTCAAAAAATGCTAAAAAACACAAAAAAACAGAAGCTCGCGCACTTAGGTTAAAACGACTCGTAATAAGCCGTAATTAAACTAAGTAGAGGAAAAACGACTTCTAGGGGTAATGAAAGTAATTTGAACCCTAAATAAGTCGAATATCAAGCCCCCGAACCCGAACTCTCCTTTCCTAATTTAATCTAGGTCAAAATTAGGTGGTGACTCATGATAGGTTCCAGTGAGCTAGCTTAGGTTTTAATAATTATTGTTATATGACATAGTTATTAATCTTAGGTTATAAGTGGACCTAAAACCCGTTTAGATCATAATCAACTTTAATCAACATAGGATAGGGTTTAAAATCGAGGCTCACAGACTGGCGACTCTGCTGGGGACAAACTTCTTAATTTTAACTTGTTTAATTTTAAGAAAGAGGGTTTAACTTGAATAATTGTTTATCTATGGCTTTTATTATATTGTTTGTTTACCTTTGCGCGCAATTTAAATTTCTGCACCTTTGCATCATATGAGAGCGAGGGTCCACATAAACCAACTTCACCCCGGGACCCGTTTGAGGGTCCCCTGCCAGGGACTCACACCTTTTAGGTGATGTGAATAAGTGGGGGAAAAGAGGAGGGTGTCGTCTAACCACACCCCCTTAATACCTGGGCTTTAGCCCCAAGCATTTTCCTGGCAAGTACCCTTACCTAGCCCATTGTTTGGTCAGTCAAAGACCCGACCGTAGACGCACACCTTTAGGTGATGTGAAAAAAGTGGGGAGGCCCAATGAGAATAGCGTGCAAGCCCTATTCCTTTGTGGTGACCTGGGCCAGCGCCCCAAGCACCTCTCCGGATTGACCTGTACCCGTTGGACTGAGTCATTTTGTGAGGACATTTGTGCATGCGTTCTTTCTCCTGGGCCTCAAGCCCAATGTCTGAATCGATCCATCCATCTCTTCTAGCCCAAATGAAACATTTAAAGGGTTTCCACAGTCCAAATACTTCGATCACCCCAAAACACAAAAAAATCCTTTAAGCTGATTCTTGTTACAAGCCTGATTCTTGCAATATCCACTTGTAAGACCAACGAATCTTGTAACCCAAAAGTGCAGTCCAGAGCAGACCCTCCCAAATTTTGGAGTCCGGCATTCATTGCAGCACACTAATCTTCGGCCTGAGTTCCTAGTCTCCCGCAATGCTGACTTATCTTTTTGCTTAAAACAGGCAGCACCCCTCGCAGCTAGGATGTCATCTGGAGTTAACGGTCGAAGTGCTCAGCTCGCCGAGCTTGTGGATTTGGTAGGGAAATTAGCTGAGTTAGAATTTGTCCACAGGAGTGCTTTGGAAGAGCTAAGCTCAGGATTTGTGTCGGCTGCGAGAGAAGCGAGAGCTCTCATTCATGCTCTCGGGGGAATCATCCCTTTAGATCTGCCCCCCAATGAGGACGGGATCGAGTCACCAGAGAACCAGGAACCGCAGCAAGAGCAGGCCGCGCGGGTGCCCATTGTAGATCTGCAGCAGCCGCAGAGTCGGATTCTGAGAGTACTTCTAGGGCGGGGGTTAGTCCAACTTAAAGCCCCGCGGTTTCGCGGGCGGCATCTTGGGGCGTATCCCGAACAGTTCTGTCGTTTCCACCTACTCACGGGCCACTCCACGGATAATTGTCATAAGTTGAGGTCTAAAATTCTGTTATTGGCCCAAGAAGGAAAAATCCAGATTGCAACCCCGGTACCGGAGCTTCCCCGCAAAGCCGAAAGGGAATTCACACCCATTGGTTGTCCTCTAAGCCAGGCCTTTGAGGAGCTGCAGGACGAGGGGCTAATACGGCCACTCATTCCTCGTCATGGAGAGACGCGAAAGGGGAGTAGACTCAGTCAATTTTGCAGGTACCATCAGCTAGCGGGACATGATACCAATGATTGCAAAGTGCTGAGACATCGGATCCAAGACCTTATCGATCAGGGATATCAGCGTTTGGATGACCTCGAGACCTCAGAATCCGAAGTTCAATGTGCTGCCTTTACTGTTTTCTGGGATGACCAAAAGCCAGCACGAGGGGCAGGACGGAAGCCCACATCCACGGTCAGCTTTGTCCCAGCAAATGCTCACGTTACTCGGTCAGGCAAGCATTACGGGTCACCTGAAAAGCCATCGCAAGGGGAAGAGCGAATGTCGTCTCCCCCGGTGGCTGAAGAGATTCCAGGTGAGCGAGAACTGCTTCAGAAGCTGAAGGCAACAACCATCCCCATGGCCATCTGGTCTTTGCTTACGATCTCGCCAGAGCACCGACGGGCCATTGCCAAACATTTGGGCGGGCCAGAGGAAAGTTTAGCCCCAGAGAGGATGGTCGCGGCTCTTTGGCAAAAGCAGGAGGAGGAGATCAGTTTTCACGATAGCGAGATCTCCGAGCACTCGGGAAAAGCATTGTATATTACTGTTTGGTGCGGGGCCTTCAAGGTGCCAAAGGTCCTCATTGACACGGGAGCAGACGTTAGCATCTGTCCTCTGAAGGTGGCAGAGGGTATGGGTTACGACAAGTTTGAGTCGTGCCAAATAGTGTTACGAGGGTATGATGATAACCCAAGACATGTCTTCGGCCTGTTGGATCTTCCACTCAAGTTTGGGACGGTTGTTCATCCAGTGAAGTTCTTGGTTCTGCAAATTCCCCATTCTTTCAACCTGATTCTGGGACGGGATTTCCTTCAAGATTTGAAGGCCGTCCCCTCTACGGTGCATCAATGTTTGAAGTTCAAAAGAGATGGGAAGGTTCATATCGTTAGAGGTGAACCACATCAGAAGGAGTTGCCTGTTTGCATGGTTGAAGAGGAGGGCTCGTCTCATCTGAGCAGGTTCAGTGTCGTGCCAGAGCAGTCCGACCCAACTTCTCTTCAGAAACTTAAGGTTGGGCCGGGGAAGGTTATCATGGAGAAGTATGGTTATCAAGAGGGTAAGGGCCTCGGCAAGGATCTCCAAGGAATCCCAGACATTCTATCTCCAGCAGTGAATCCTGGTCGTCAAGGACTTGGTGCGTTAGTGGACCCATCTTTCATTTCAGCAATTGAACTATCATCTTTATTCATGTGCTCATGTTCCCCATGTTTACAGGATACGGTAAGAGCAGCGGAGGAGAAAGCGATGCCTGATTGGATGTTCCTTGAAGAATAGGTCATGGATTAGGGGTAGTTAGTCATTTACTTCCGCTTTGGGGTCATTAGGGGTCTTTATTGTTGGTTGTTTTACGTTTTCTTTCTTTCCGTAATTAGTTTAGTTGTCTCTCCCATATAGTTGGTACTCAATGTCGTTGTTACTTCTTTTGGTTATCAATAAAATTTCTTCTTTATTCATGTTTTGATGTTTATGTATTTGTTCGCGTGCAAAGAGAAAAGAAGGAAAGAAAAGAAGGAAGGGAAAGAAACCTCTCTCATAAAGCATGTCCGCAAACATGTAAGAGTAAGAACCTTCGTTTTTCACGAAACCCCCTGTACAAAACCGCCTTCCCATCCACACACTCGCCACCTCCATCACAGCCATCCCACATGTCACAGCGTTCCATCATCTCTACCATTTCACCAAAGCTTAAAAACAAAACTGCTGCCGACGAAAAAAAAAGGAAAAAATCACTCAGCCATCGCCCCATCACCACTCACCACCATCCTCACACATGCAATCACCCTCCACAAATAACTTGGGCATTCTAAGGTTTGTTAAGTAAACCCCACAACAATACTGGGGGCAATCTGAGTTAAGGAACGATAATGTTTATTTTGTTTGTTTAAATGTGCAAACGAGTCTCTGAGTGCACGCTTCGCGAGAGTGCCTTGAGCGGTAAAACCAAGAGTGAAAGAGCGTGTCATTTTTACACGACTCCGGAGAGGTCACATTCAAAGGCGAGGTAAACGGCATGACTCCAAACGAAGGAGATATTTTGTAAATTTACGCTTAAACCTATGAAAAGTAACTAAGAACGGATACACAACTATTAGGGATGACGAAGCACCTAGGCACAGCACCACACAACCAAAAGCTTATGAACCCTGACATTACACCCTAGGCACCCCCGCTGAGCTTTTCATACATGACCTCTTTTACAACACTACGAGCTCCACAAACAAGCCCGCCAATGATGAATAACCGGCCCGGTGACCAAAGGAAGCAAGGAGCCCGACTTTTGAACAGCAACTTCACAAATCCAAAGAAGCAAAACCGTACCGCACATGATAAGCGATCCGCAATGGTCCCAAAGTGACACAGGATCCAACGGCTAACATCAAAACATCTCTCAAAGTTCAAAACCGGGAAACACAAGAACCCCGAAGGAAAGGAGATTCAAGGAAGGCAACCTGAAAAGCCTCAAAGAAACCCAGAATCGGAAAAAAGAAAGAAGATGCAAGGAACAATCAAAAGTTCCAAGTCCCAAGTTCATAAGCGAAGTCATCACGAAGTAGCCAAATGACTTCAAGGCAAAGAGATAAGTCCGAGAGACGGTGCAAGTTGCAGCTTTGGTCATCCTTAAAGCTCCACATATCCTAAACATTCCTCCATTATCCTGTTGTCATTCATCACACCCCATGGCCACGTTATAAGCTCAAAATACTTCCGACTTAGTAGTGGTATCCAATAGTGTGAAAGTAGCAGTTGAACGCGTAAATCTAACAAATGTCAAATTCAATGGTTGAGAAGTTGTGCTCGTAAGTGAGAAACGAGTGCAAACACCAAACCGTCGAGTGTAGGAAGCACCACATCAAAACATAAGCCTTGACCCTGTGAGGACGAGACTTGTTCGCACAAGAAAATACTGGGGGCAATCGATCGTTCCGATCAATCGCCATGAACTCTAACTCAGGTTGCCTTAAGAAAGAATACTGGGGCAATTGTTGGTTCCAGCAATTGCAACAAACACCGATTGAGGCCCAAAAGTCCAAACCCAAAGGTTCAAACCATTCTCACATCCCCAACAGCCTGTCCTAAGCCCTATCTCCACATCCAAACATTCACAGGCCCGTCCTAAGCCCTTCCTCCACATCAAATTCCCGCAGGCCCGTCTTAAGCCCTGCCTTCACACCCAAACATCCGTAGGCTCATCTTGAGCCCTACTATCTCCAGATTTGACATAAACCCTAACCCTTCTACATCCATTTAGACCCATCATACATATTACTCACTTTCACTTCGAACCATCCTTAGGCTCGTCATAAGACCTAGATTCTTCCTTTAGGCTCATCATAAGACCTAGTTGCATACCCTTAGGCTTGTCATAAGACCTAGAGCCATCCTTTAGGCTCGTCATAAGACCTAGTTGCATTCCTTTAGGCTCGTAGTAAGACCTAGTCGCATCCCTTTAGGCTCATCATAAGACCTAGAACCATCCTTTAGGCTCGTCATAAGACCTAGTTGCATTCCCTTAGGCTCGTAGTAAGACCTAGCGTTACCCTTTAGCTTACCCACTCTTATCAAACACATCGCATTCATCTCATTCATATAGGCTCGTCATAAGACCTAGTTGCATTTTCCAGGCGCGTCACAAGACCTGGCGGCAGAAAAGTTGGCGAGGTGATGGCAATAAATCCTCCTTTTGCGATGTCAACTTATTTTTGGGATAAACGAATGGTGGGCGAAGGCAATAAGTCCCCAGGGATTTTACCAGGAGTTATCCCTGCACACCGGCTTGGGGGGCGATGGCAATAAGTCCACATTGGGTCCAGCCAGGAGCATTAGTACGGGTTTCGGTCCCCAGAAGCATCCGAGCATCATCAGCATCAGCATCAGCATCAGCATCATTAGCATCGTTGGCATTTCAGCATTCTCGCATTTGCATAACACCCAGTTCTCACATCATAGGTAGTCAACGCCTTAGAATCGCTTGGCATCGCATCATTTCATGTATTATAGGTAGTCAACGCCTTAGAACCGCTTGACATTATTTCGTTTTCGTCACCTAGGTAGTCAGCGCCTTAGAATAGCTTGACACATTTTCACTTATAGGTAGTCAGCACCTTAGAATAGCTCGACAACGTTTTGTTGCTTAGGTAGTCAGCGCCTCCGAATAGCTGGACGCAGTCAACGCGGTTTCGCACAACATGGAGAATTTCGTGAAGTCCAAAATTTTGGGGCATCACTCAAGCATCAACCAGACTTTTCACATCCACTACAAAGTATAGTTGACGGGGGGCAATCTGTTGTACCCAAAGTTTTGACCCCCTAGGTTAGGGTCTACGGGGTGCTGGTGTTGTGAGAGGCATTTTAATCAAGTAGTGAGGGATTCCGGCTCGATCGGCGCGTTCCATGGCATGGGGAGCAGCTTCGTCATTTTCAGGGGCGTTTTGGTAATCCTTAAAGGCTCCTGAGACCTCCTATAAGCTTTCTCTCTCCTCCAAAGGATGCCCAAATCAGCTTGAAATGCTTTAATATTTTAACCCATGATAGAGGATGACATTCTAAGCATAATGGCGTTGGAATTTTGATTTTTCGAGTTTCCAATAATTTTCTAGCAATTTCTGACTGAATCTGACAAGAAATTCAATTTAAAAATATTCCAACATTTAAAAATTCGGTTCCACCTCAGAAAATTCATAATATCCATCCTTGACATGTGGTTAAAATTTCACAGCAAAATTCCTTTGGGAAGTCTTTTAATTAAATACTAAAAAATCTTACTTTTACTAGATTTTCTTTATCTTTAAGAAAGTCTATATAAGGGGATAGGTTTTTGGATAAAATCAGAACCTCATATGCTCAAGAACCCTAGAGAGTCAGAAAACACAGCCTCCTCTCTCTCTCTCACGTTTTCCAACACCCGCCACCCAAATCACACCGAAAATCCCCCGAAATCACCATCTAAACACGTTTTCCAATCCCCAAAGCACCAATAATCATCAAAACCCCACAAAAACACCACCAAAACGTGAAGAACAGCGAGAACAACCAACAACCAGAAGCTTGGTTCGAAAACCTTTCGGGTCTGCCATCAACGGAGCACTCGACGAATCCCGGTGTGAAGAATCGTTGTGAATCCGAAGGTAAAACAGGTAGACACTCCACTTCCCTATTCTCTACGGTATTATCTGTCTTGCCTCAAAATTTGGGCTTAAACTAACCCTTCTACGCTTCTGTATTGCTATTTGTTTAAGCTTCTGTCTAATAACTTGTTTACTAAGTTTCGTGTTTAATTCGAATTCAAATTGAAAACTTTCAATCACTAACGTCTTGTACATCTTTCAGGCTACACACCCATAAAATTTGAGCGAAAAACACCTTCGGGAACGGCCTCAACACCGCCGTCCGAGGGCGGTCCGCACCCACGGACGTCATGTCCGGGGTCCCGGACTCCCTGTCCGTAAGCCCGGACGCCCACGGACGGCGGCAGGATTTTTAAAAAATTCAAAATTTAGGTTTTCTAATAATGTCCGGGCCCACGGACAGCCTGTCCGTGGCCCCGGACTTCGCAATTTTCTGTTTTCCTTTAATTTCGACTCTTCTGTATAGTTAGGTGAACTGGGGTCCGTGGTCTCGGACATGGGGTCCGTGGCTACGGACGTAAGCAAAATTCGACCTAATTCTGCCTCCGAAACCTAGTTTAGATAGCTTTTAATTTCACTTTAATTTTCTGTTGAAAAATGCTAAAAAACACAAAAACAGAAGCTCGCGCACTTAGGTTAAAACGACTCGTAATAAGCCGTAATTAAACTAAGTAGAGGAAAAACGACTTCTAGAGATAATGAAAGTAATTTGAACCCTAAATAAGTCGAATATCAAGCCCCCAAACCCGTACTCTCCTTTCCTAATTTAATCTAGGTCAAAATTAGGTGGCGACTCATAATAGGTTCCAGTGAGCTAGCTTAGGTTTTAATAATTATTGTTATATGACATAGTTATTAATCTTAGGTTATAAGTGGACCTAAAACCCGTTTAGATCATAATCAACTTTAATCAACATAGGATAGGGTTTAAAATCGAGGTCACACACCTGAAGGTGTGCGTCTACGGTCGGGTCTTTGAATGACCAAACAAGGTTAAGTAAGGACATTGCCAGGAAAATGCTTGGGGCTAAAGCCCGGGTATTAAGAGGGTGTGATTAGACGACACCCTCCTCTTTTCCCCCACTTATTCACATCACCTAAAAGGTGTGAGTCCCTGACAGGGGACCTTCAGACGGGTCCTGGGGTGAAATCGGTTTGCGTGGACCCTCGCTCTCATATGATGCAAAGGTGCAGAAAGTTAAAGTGCGCACAAAAGCAAACAAACAAAGTAATAAAGCCATAAATAAACAATTTTTTGAGTTAAGAACTCTTTCTTAAAATTAAACAAATTAATATTAAGAATTTGTCCCCAGCAGAGTTGCCATTCTTTGAGCCTCGATTTTTAAACTCTGTCCTATGTTGATTAAAGTTGATTAGGATCTAACCGGGTTATAGGTCCCCTTATAACCTAAGTTTAATAACTAAGTCATATAACCATAATTATTAAAAACCTAAGCTAGCTCACTGGAACCTATTATGAGTCGCCACCTAATTTTGACCTAGATTAAATTAGGAAAGGAGAGTTCGGGTTCGGGGGCCTGGTATTCGACTTATTTAAGGGTTCAATTACTTTCATTACCCCTGGAAGTCATTTTTCCTCTACTTAGTTTCATTACGGCTTATTACGAGTAATTTTTAACCTAAGTGCGCGCTTATGATTTTTTTTAACATTTTTTTGACAGAAAATTAAAGTAGAAATTAAAAATACCTAAACTAGGGTTTCAGAGGCAGAATTAGGTCAAATTTTGTTTCTGTCCGTGGCTACGGACATAATGTCCGTACCCACAGACCCTAGTTAATCTATGTGGAAATGAATGTCGAATTAAACAGAAAATGAAAATTTGAAAAGTCCGGGGCCACAGACAGGATGTCCAGATGGGCACAAGGTGCCTGCGGCAGTGCCTATGCACCATCACCCTGCAGCATAGGGCACAAGGCAACCCAACCAGGGTATGGGCACCTGACATAGTGCCTGCATGCCTCTAGGTGCACACAACAAGGCTCGTGTGCCCTCGGCAGCGCACTTCGTGCCTACAGAGACTAGTCGGGGTCTGCCTAGTGCCCGTGACCCGGCACTCGCTTGGACACCCATGGGTACTCGTGGGGCATCAGGCCACTTCGTTGCCTGCCCACGAGTCCCGCACCCATCATCTAGAATGACCACACAACACGCACAACACCAAGTAAGTGAACATAAATCTCTTGGGACACTTTGGAAAGGCATGAATACTTATTTTATTGATCATCCAACGTGATTAAAAGGTACAATTACATTGACACACTTTGGTGACTCATTACTTGGACAACATTCCAAAGCCTAAGCAACATTACAAGGGTCTACAAGAAATAGGTGTGACACCTTGATACTATTATATTCATTGTATAAAAAATTTCATATTTTAAAAGGAAGATAAGTAACATATATAATTATTCCAAAGAAAGGACTAATTGAGTATTTTTTTATGAATTTCTACTGTGTAAACTGCAAAGCTAATGGCACATATGAATTCAGTAATCCAAACATTGAGTCGATCAACTGAAAGTATGAGTGGCATCGTGTTTGTTGGCTTGACAAATTATATGACATCAAAACAATAAGGTGCGTTCACTTCCCATCTAGAAAACAGAATGAAATTAGGAAAGAGAATATAGAGGAAATGTAAGAAATTCCCTAAAATCAAGAAGTTTGTCTCCTTTTGTTTTGAAAACATAATACAGTTCCTGATGATTCCCTTTGTTATTGTTTAATTTTGATATATATAATGAATTACGCAAATTCGTAGGTGCATCACGTCCGCATCTATTGTTGTGCAGTCCAGTCCACTTGGCAGTCCAGTCAGCTGCTGACTGGATTGTTTTTTGCTGACTGGGCTGTCTTTTTATTATATTAACTTTAAATGGTTGTAACTTTTAATATATATGTCCAAAATTAAAAAAAGTTATATCATTGTTCACCTAAATTCAAGCTCTTCAAAACAAGACCAGTCATTGATATATTTTAACAACTTTGAAAAAAAATTATTTTTACATGTATACGATGAAACACTAAAATCATAACATGATTCATTATTTCTAATATTATGATTCATTAACTAACAAGTGGGGAATTAGATAACAAACTTTTTTATTCGGTAAAAATTATTATTGTTTTGTAGTGTATTATTATTGTTGTATGGTGTATTTTAAACCTTATATGTTGAATCATGTATTTTTCCTACGTACCAAATATTATTTTGTGTTGTATTATTGTTTAAAAATTTTATTTTAACATGTATACGATGATACACTAAAATGATGTAATGATTCATTAAATTTGATATTATGATTCATTAATTAATAAGTGGTGAATTAGATAACAAATTCGGAACTGATAAAAATCATTATTGCTTTGTAGTGTATTATTATTATTGTTATATGATGTATTTTAAACCTTATATAATGAATCGTGTATTTTTCATACATACCAAATATTGTTTTTTGTTATATTATTGCGCAAAAAAAAATTATTTTTATATAAAATAAAGATATGATTCATTAACTTTGATATTATGATTCACTAAAAGTGAAATACCCCAAACCTAGATATGATGTTTAGATGATTAACTAAGATGTAAGAAGGCTAAATAATGCCTAAGAAACATTAGGAAACAATTTTAACCAAAGAAAACACAAGGAAACACCATAAGAGCAATTTAGGTAAAAATGTGCTCTAAGCTTGGAGTAACTTGGGTTAGCACCCAAATATTATTCTTAGACCTTATAAATATCCTAATGGTCATGTTAAATCAATTACCAAAGAAAACCAAGCTTAAAAACAAGTTAAAACACAAATTGTGCTTTAAGGACTCTTCAAGCATATTTTTGAAAAATTGTCTTAGAAAGGGGTTTTATGTGGCTAAATGCCCATGATTACTTCTTAATTAACTTGTGTACTACTTAGTATCACATTAGAAAGTATAAATCAATGGGGAATCAAAAATCACATCAGATAACGAATATAATCGAATATGTAGAGGGAATGAGCAATAGGAAACATACTATACCCACCGCAGGCAAGCAATTAAGGGACTGCATCTGAAAAATTAATAGTCTAGGGAGAAGGACATAACAGGTCTGTATGGACATGGCAGGTGGAAATCCTCTTCCAACTGAACCCGAAGGAACCAACGTCAATTCGAAATGAGAGTATATACATGAATAACTAAATGTGCAGATCATACGCTTCAGGTGTACATTAGCAAATAAAATGAGAGTTCGATCAAGTCAAAACGAGGTACTAATTGTACAGAATCTTCGAGCAGACACACCAGCATGAATAAACGACCCAAAATGCTTTTCGAAAATGTTCTGGGCCAACAAGAGGACAGGGCAAGTAGACTAAAAAACAATCCAGGGGCTTCACCATTGTTCGAATTTCGAACTGTTCGTAGACTGCTCTTGTCTATACCAGTTTCAGGAACGTATTTATTCCTTTTTTGAATGCAACATATGAAACAAGAAAAAAACAACGGGTGCAGAAGCATACCCATTATTTCAAATCTTCCCTAACCAGAAACATACGAAATAGTAATTCGAAGCTCTGGTTATGGGATTTGAATGAAGTCACCGTCAAACTAATGCGAAAACATCATAAAAGGAATGAGAAGTGAGGGTAAAGGATTAGCTCTTCCTGTTCGTAGACCTCAATGTCTATACCAGGTAAGGACATCCATTCGGGGATGATGCGCGAAGATGAAAAATATAAAAAAAGAGAAGGAATGAACAACTGAGGAAGGACGCGACGATTTGAAGAAGAGAATGGAGGAGGTGATGAAAACGAACAGATCGAAGTGAAATTTTTTTTTCTGGGTTTATGGATCGAAGAAGAGATTGAAGAAGGGGATACGGCTGATTGGGAGAGTGGCGCCGGTTTTTTGTTGTACTGGGAGAAGAAGAGCCGATGAAGAAGAGAGTGGTATTGATGAGAAGAAGTCTTCTGATTAGAGGAAGAAGACTATGGAGCGGCTAATCCAGTCGGAATCGTAGGGTTTGTTGGATGTTACATTTATAAGAAAAGGGGTGGGATTAGGGTTTTATTTAGTTTCAGGGTCGGTTTGACCCGGGTCAACAAAAACTGGGGTGTGTTTGGGTAGGGTTTTGCAAGTCTGGCACAAAAGAAATAAAAAGAACCAACTTGCTACTACTCAGATTCGAAACTGGGTTGTTGCTCTGTAACTCGCATGTACTTACCAACTGTGCTATGAAATCATTCGATATGTTAACGCGGGAAATAAAATATATGATCTCTTGCGAGTTAAAGAAACAAACAAAAAACTCACTCAAGCCTTTTACAGGATTCGAACCGGGCTTTATAGGTTCCTAGTGAACACTCTAACCAGTTAAGCTACAACAGAATTCAGCAAATAAATGAGGGAAATAACACTACTGTTCTAATTCGAATCGGATGAATTTTCTAAAAAACATGCTACTATCTTAAAAGAAAGTATACAATAAAATGAGAGAGTTATATCAATATGATTTAACTAGGTAATGTTCTAGTGAGAGAAAGCTCTCTCCTCTCACTGGTTTTTTCCTGTGCATCTACCCATGGGTAGAGGACGTAAACCTAAGATCTCTGTCCCATTGCCTAGTGTTCAAGTGTCTACGCCGGATAATCAACCGATCTCTGTGGTGTCGTCGGGTGAACCGAAGAAGGCTTTGCAGTTTGGTAGTTGCGATAAGGTAGGAGCTGAGGTTGAGGAGCCAGATCTGGAGAATAGCCAAGAGGATGGCGACGGGTTTGTAGAGATCCAAGGAAGAAAGACGGGTATGGTGCCGGATTTGGGAAAGGTGCCGCAAGTTCGGAGATCTTGGAGCGAGGTTGTTGCCAACAATAGAGATCGAGAAAACTGTCTAAATTTGGAGAGCTTCTAGGAGGATGAATCGCCTGTAATTAAGTTTTTGCAGGGTGAAGTGCAGTCTGAATGTGACTTTTGGAAACATTCTTTGGTGGGTGCGGCGATGGGGGCGCGACTCTCGTTTTTGGCTATGGAGAGATATGTCCAGGCTAGGTGGAGCAAATTTGCGGTACCAAAGATCTATCAGAATGAGGGAGGGGTTTTCATTTTTCGATTTGAGAATCGAGAGGATATGGTGAGTATAATGGAGAGTGGTCCATGGTTTGTGCAGGGTAATTTGCCGTTGATCTTGCAAGTTTGGTCCCCGGGATGCAAATTGGACCTAGCGAACCTTTCTTCGGTTCCGGTTTGGATTAAGCTACCCCATCTAGATCTTCAGTTCTGGTCACCCAGAATGCTGGACAGGATAGCCAGTAAGATTGGGAGGCCTATAGTGGCGGATAAGTTGACTGCGAGCAAGGAGAGAATTGGTTTTGCTAGAATTCTGGTTGAGATTGATGCTAGAGCCCAACCGAGAGAGGAGATTTTATTGGAAGATATGGATGGGAAGAGATACAGCCAAAGAGTTGTTTATGAGTGGAGACCGTGGTACTGTGAGGTATGCAAATGCTTTGGGCATTCAACTTCGCGGTGCCAAAAGAAAGCTGTTATTCCAGTTAATCAAGATGTTGGGGTTTTGTCTACGTCTGCAGAGAAGGAGGGTGGTGGTGTTATTCGGGAGAAGGAGAAGATGGTGCCTGCTACTCAGGTTGATAAGGGTAGTAGGGTTGTTACTGCTATGACGGGTGGTAGTAAAGGTGGTAGTGCAGTGCTTGGTGTAGAGGATCAAGGAGAATGGCAAGTGGTGAGTTCGAAGAAGAATTCGAGGTTGAGGGCTAGTCAACTGGAGTTGAGTAAAGGGGTTGGTGATCAAGTGGGGGTTTCAAAGGTGGTGGTGGTACCTAATGGGTAAACATCAGCTTGCTTGTTGGAACATAAGAGGGTTGAACACCCTGAATAAAAGGATGGCGGTTGATAAGTTCGCTGCTGTTAATAAGGTGAGTTTGTTTTCTGTATTGGAAACGCGGATTCGGTCAAATAAATTTGATGGGGTAGTGGGCTGGTTTAGTAATAAATGGAGATGGATATCGAATGTGGATAAGGATATTAATTGTAGAATTTTGCTATTGTGGGATGATTCTGTGTGGAATGTGCAGTGTTATGCAGTCTAATCAGTTTCTTCACTGCAAAGTTTGTTCAAAAGATGGGGACTTCTTTCTGGATGACCTCAGTCTATGCGGCTAATATCAGTAATGATAGGGATGTGCTGTGGGATGACTTAAGGAGGTTTGGCCAGTCCTTGAAAGAGCCTTGGGTGCTCATGGGGGATTTTAACTGTCTGCTTAAGTTTGGTGAGAAATCTGGCTTTAACTCTATGGGTACGGATGTTGATGATCATTTTGTTGCTTGTGTTGAAGATATTGATGTGCACGACATGAATTTTTCTGGAGCTTTCTACACCTGGTCTAATAAGCATGTGAAGGATCTTCAGTCGAGGATTTACTGCAAATTAGATAGGGTGCTGGTCAATAATGAATGGATTTGTGAATTTGTTGACTCTCATACTGAGTTCTGTATGCCTGACATTTCAGATCATAGCCCTGCTTTGATTAGGCTTGATAAACTCAGTAAGAAGGTGCCGTATCTGTTTAGAATTCGTAATATTTGGGTGGAGGACAGTAGTTATGTTGATTTGGTTAGAGAAGGTTGGAAGAAAGAGGTTACTGGTTGTCCTATGTTTCAGGTGGTGTAGAAGATGAAATATGTTAAGGTTAAACTTAAGGAGTTGAATAGAGTGAAATTTGGTCATCTGAGGAAGAAGGTTGATTGTTGTCAAGAAAAATTGCATGGTGTGCAGAGATTGCTGAGTTTGAACCCGTTTGATAAAGGGTTGATTGAAACAGAAAATACTCTGATTAAGGAGTATAATCAGGTGGTGAATCTGTTACATACACAGATGGCACAGCAGGCCAAAGTGGACTGGATCCAGATGGGGGATGAGTCTACTGCGTATTTTCATAGAATTTTAAATGCTAGGAGGCATTCTTCAAAAATTCATGTTATGGAAACTGATTTGGGTGTGAAGCTTGTGGAGGAGGAGGAGGTTAAAGATCACATAGTGGGGTTCTTTAAGTGTCTTCTGGGGGAGAAAATGGGCAGTAGAACTTCTTGTGAGCAAAGGATCTTTGCAAAAGGTAAATGTGTATCTGATGAGATCAATCAGAAACTTGTTCAGCCAGTCTCTGATAAAGAAATTTGGGTTGCTCTAAATTCGATTAAGAATACTAAAGCCCCTGGGCCGGATGGGTTCAATTCTTTGTTTTTTAAATCTGTCTGGAACATTGTTGGTGTGGATATCATAAGAGCAGTGAAGGACTTTTTTGATAAAGGTAAAATGTTAAGGCAGATTAATACTACCTTAATTTCCCTTGTGCCCAAGGTTGATAACCCCACTAAAGTGAAAGATCTTAGACCCATTGCTTGCTGCAATGTGATCTATAAGATTCTGTCCAAAATTATTACTGCAAGGTTATCGGAGGTTCTGCCTTTGTTTATTAGTGATAGCCAGGGTGCTTTTGTGGCTGGGAGAAGCCTAGCACATAATGTTTTGATGTGTCAAGAGATTATATTGGGTTATAACAGACGGAATATTTCACCAAGGTGTGCGTTTAAGGTGGATATTCATAAAGCATATGATTCGGTTAGCTGGGAGTTTCTGGAGGAGGTGCTAGTGGGACTCGGCTTTCATCAGAAATTCATTTCCTGGATTATGAGGTGTGTTTCTACCCCTTCGTATTCCATATTGATTAATGGTCAAAGTTGTGGGTTCTTTAGGGGGGAGAGGGGGCTTAGGCAAGGTGACCCTCTTTCCCCACTATTGTTTGTTATGTGTATGGAGTATTTGAGTCGGTTATTGGCTGATGCTAAAGATGATCCTAACTTTAATTTCCATCCGAAATGTGATAAAGTGGGATTGAATCATTTATGTTTTGCGGATGACCTGCTCGTTTTCTGTCGTGGAGATGTGGGTTCAGTCAGGATTATTAAGGGGCTGATTGATAAGTTTTCTGCTGCTTCTGGTTTGTCGGTCAGCCAGCAGAAATGTAAAGTGTTCTTTGGTGGAGTGAATGAGGAGGAAAAAAAGAAAATCATGGAAGTGTTGAGCTTTGAGGAAGGTACTCTTCCGGTTAAGTACCTGGGTGTGCCCTTGTCAACACACAGACTCAAGAGGGAGGATTATTTACCTCTGATCTTGAAGATTACTGCAAAGATATCTCACTGGGCTGCTCGTAAACTGAGTTATGCGGGTAGGCTGCGATTGGTGGAAAGCACGTTGGTGAGTATTCAAAGATTCTGGGCTAATGTTTTTCTGTTTCCGAAAAATGTTGTCCATTTGATTGTGCAGAAATGTAGAATGTTCTTGTGGAGTGGTGGTGTTTCGGGGAAGAGAGCTCCAGTGGCTTGGAGTAAAGTGTGTAGGCCCAAGAGTATTGGTGGGCTAGGAATCAAAGAAGTGTTAGCATGGAATAAAATGGCTATTTTCAGTAATTTGCTGAAAGTGAAGAAGGAGGCAGAGGATCAATCGGTGTTTTGTAGATGGTGTCGATTTTATCTACTGAAAGGTGATTCTGTTTGGACTGTTAAGCTCAAAGGAACTCATGCCTATTGGTGGAAAAATTGTCTTACAATCAGGGATGAATTGTTTGGGAGAAATCTGCAATCTTGTATTGACGGATGGATTGATGAGTGCGGTAAGGTGTCCGCGAAGGGGTTGTTTAACTTGGTGTACCCGATGCCGAATGGGAATGGTTGGGATCAAATACTTTGGACTTGTTTCTGTACTCCACATGCTTCCTTTATTTGGTGGCTAGCATGTCAAAACAGATTGGCTACCAAAGATAGACTCAAAGCTTGGAATGTGAGTACTAATGAGGTTTGTGGGTTTTACGGTTTGACCGAAAGTAGGGATCACATCTTCTTTGAATGTGGTTTCAGTAAGAATGTTTTTACTGATATTATGCATAGATGGTTGAGGTGTAATCTGCCTTGTGATTTTTTAGAGTGTATGTATTGTTTGTGGGTTTCTAATTGTAAATCTGCTCTGGTTTACAAGCTTAGATGTGCTGCAGTGGGGGTGGTCATTTACCATCTTTGGAAGGTTAGGAATGAAGCCATCTTCTCAGGGATCCCATATGATAAGGATAGATGTGTAAGTAATATCCAATCAGAGTTGAAGATGAGGTGGGGCAGATTTTCCTTCCCAGTTTCTAGGAAGAATTTCCGAATCTGTAAGAGTTTTGGTATTCTTGAGTTCTTGGGGAGGAAATAGCTAGTTT
Source organism: Limonium bicolor (assembly GCA_023374045.1). Classification (NCBI taxonomy): domain Eukaryota; kingdom Viridiplantae; phylum Streptophyta; class Magnoliopsida; order Caryophyllales; family Plumbaginaceae; genus Limonium; species Limonium bicolor. Next base: position 315,167,609 of record CM041778.1, on the reverse strand, counting down.
TGGGTTGTCATTGGTATACGTCGATAATTAGGTTGTAAATACTTTCTCTCGTTTATAATACAAGCTTACCTTTTTTTGTTCAAAAAAAAATAAAAAAAAAAATGAGAGAGTTAATCTAATGGCATGAAATTATAATAACCGAGAGTAAAGTATAAATCATAATGTGGTATAAACAGATGGAATATCATAATATCATGTACGTGAAATAATAAGATAGCACCAGTGAAATAAGAAAATAGTAGTAAATCGTACATAAAATGATAGAGATAATGCTGGGAATAAAGATGATAAAATAAGAAGTAAATACTAAAAGATAATAAAAAGTAGCAATAAATATGGTAAAATAAATGAGTAACAAAATGAAAATAAAAGATAACTCAATAAATAAACAAATGAGCAATAATAAAGTAAGTGAATAAAACAAAAGGGACGGGTTTAAAACCGTATTGTCGTTGGAAATTCATTTTCGAAAAAGTTTTTTTTTCTGAAATGCTTAAAAAAAATGACTTAAGAATTTTGTCATGAAATGATGGTTTCGTTTTGGCACGCACTTTAATACGTTTTGAAAAGAAAGGCGACGACCCCTCTCATTTTACTTATTATTTCCGAATTTGCTTTATGGGGTGAGAATTTTTGGTGTCTACAGATGGCTCCCCTTGATTCAATTCTACAAGCCCTTATAGAATTGGATCAAGGTTGACGGGACGCCAAAAAATTCTCACAATGGTTTAGTGGTGCATAGGGATGCGACCGTGAGTGTTTGAATACGATTGAAAGTACGAGGACTTATGACGAGCCTCAGCTAGACCTCTTGACATCTAACCCTAGGACTTATGATGAGCCTAGGATACTAACAATTCGATTTGGTTTAGGGTGCACGAGGGCTTAGGAGTGCCTCAACTAGACCTCTTGATATCCAGTCCTAGGGCTTATGACGGCCTAGAATGCGATTGAGAGTACGAGGACTTAGGAGTGCCTCAACTAGACCTCTTGATATCTAGCTATAGGACTTATGACGAGCCTATAATACTAACAACCCAATTTGATTTAAGGTGCACGAGGGCTTAGGAGTGCCTCAACTGGACCTCTTGATATCCAGTCCTAGGGCTTATGATGGGCCTAGAATGCGATTGAAAGTACGAGGACTTAGGAGTGCCTCAACTAGACCTCTTGATATCTAGCTATAGGACTTATGCCGAGCCTATAATACCAACAACCCGATTTGATTTAAGGTGCACGAGGGCTTAGGAGTGCCTCAACTGGACCTCTTGATATCCAGTCCTAGGGCTTATGATGGGCCTAGAATGCGATTGAAAGTACGAGGACTTAGGAGTGCCTCAACTAGACCTCTTGATATCTAGCTATAGGACTTATGCCGATCCTATAATACCAACAACCCGATTTGATTTAAGGTGCACGAGGGCTTAGGAGTGCCTCAACTGGACCTCTTGATATCCAGTCCTAGGGCTTATGATGGGCCTAGAATGCGATTGAAAGTACGAGGACTTAGGAGTGCCTCAACTAGACCTCTTGATATCTAGCTATAGGACTTATGATGAGCCTATAATACTTTGATGGAGTCTTACGAAACTCCCTGCGGTGAAAGCTTGATCTGAAGTTGTTTGTGGTGGTAGATTGATTTGAGGATGGCTTTGATTGTGGATTGATCCGGGATTGGATCCTTTTCGGTTGTTTTCATGAGGGATGTGATAGTCGAATGCTTTCTGTCGATGTCGCCTTTGACTTTGTCAGTGTGGGACTTGTGTTTCGGTTTTGTTTTGACAGTCTCGCCCGATGTGTACTTAGTCTCGGGATTTGGTAGGACTCTTGGCTCCATAGTTCCGTGATGGCTCCGGTATGGCTCTAGAGTTTTTTTTTTGTTTTGGTTTGGTGTTTTTTGTAATCGGTCTTTGAATGGATGTTTTTTTTTTTGAATGAGTGATTTTGGGAACTCGACGGTTTCGATATGATTGGGTGGCTTCGATAGGATTCGATAGCTCCGGTATGATCAGATGGCTCCGACGCGGTCAGATGGCTCCGGTTTGATTTATGATCCCCTTGTGAGCAATGGCTCTGGGATGGTTGGTGGATTTCGATTTGGATTGAGATTTTGGGTCGAGTAGTGGGTCGATGTGATTTATGTCCTTTGATGTGGTTGACAATTTTTTGGTTGTGGATGAATGGTTTTGGTATGGTCAGTCACGGCTTTAGATTCCTTGAGATGGCTCCGGGATGGCTTCGGGGAGGCTACGAGATGGCTCCATCTGATGATAGTGGTGAACAAAAAGGGAATCTTCGTCTGTGAGGTGGTCGCACCCTGGGCGGGCTGCCTACGTACCTAATTTCGTATTGAGATCAGACCTGATGTAGTTCGAACTCTGTAGGCAAAGCCTTGGTGAGGAAATGGCTCCGATATGGATTTGAGGTGGCTCCCGTATTATTCTCGGACTGTTGGGATGACCCCTGTGTAGTTCCAAGGATGGTTTCAATGTCGGATGATGGCTCCCGTATAGCCCTAGTTTGGCTTTAGGAAAGGTGCCAATGAGGCTCTAGTATGACAGTGAGTGACTCCGGAATTGTCATCGTACGGCCTCGGGTGGCTTTAGTTTGGTTCGATCTAGCTCGATGATGGTCTGGGATGGCTCTAGTTATGCTTCAACAACTGCAACTGAAGTCGATTTTCAGCGAGACTAGGTAGAGTTCTTACTAGTCGGATGTTAAAGGTTAAATGGTTATGATGCATGCAGATACTAAGTGCTATATGAGATGCAAGATGCATATATAGTTTTTTTTTAGAGAAGGTATGGCTCTATCTCTATTACTACGAGGTTTACGAACATAAGACATCTTCGATTCGATCTTGAGTGACTGTTGAACTGAAATGCATGAATCGCTCTCCTCTCAAGGAGGGATGCGAGTCAATCTCTCGTGAGTATGGCTGTGTGTGCTAATGGTGTAATGATACTCTTAATGCTCGGAGCAGTATTTTCCTAAGAATTTCTTTTCGAGGTTCCGGACTTTCCAACCCTTACAAGTTCCTCGCCTGCAGTGGGGTAGGCTTTTTATGTCTTGGTGTTTAGAATGAAGATTCACTCGCACTCATAAGACCTTGTGGTGTAAGGTCACACTCATTCACTTATGGTCCCTTTGGTATGACGGGACATGTTGATAACAAATACGAAACTTATGATTCATGTTTCAGATCTGGTACTTTCAGTTAACGCTCATCGACTTATGAGTCAGAGGTCTTTATTGGGTTGTAATGGGGCTGAGGGGTGCGATGTATGTCACATGGGACCGGAGGATTTGTTTGGGGAGTTGTGGAGCTTTTGCGCAATAGAGGGTATGTTTCGCCTTTGCCATGGGTGGAATGATTAGACAGGTTTTGATGACCTTTTTATAGATTTCTACGGGACATCATTGGTCCTTCGGATTTGGAGTTCTCCTTCATGACTCTTCTGGTGCACATTTTGAACCTTCTTCTCATTTTCTTTGTGAAATTGCATTTGGCTCATCAATTTTCTCAAACATTCTTTGCTTTGTATTTTGGCCTTCAGCTTTGGAGTTGCATTGACTCATCGATCTTTTTGAACATTTTCGGTGTTCTTTTTTTGGTGTTTGGCTTTGGAGTTGCATTGACTCACTGATTTCTTTGAACATTTCATTTATTGTTTTTGTGAAAGATGGTGGGGGAGAGACCGTGGCTTCGGCTCCTTCGAGATCCTCTATTGCAAGGGTGAGTAAGTATGTGTATGTGAGTTGGCATGTTGTAGAGCTCGCAGAAAAAGGTTTATCGTGAAAGGCTCAGCGGGGCTCACTAAGGGATTATGTACAAGGCATTCAAAGTTTTTTGGTTTTGTGGAGGTTTTTATTCCTAAATGCCTCGTCATTCTCATTAGTCAATGATTGTTTTCTTACTACTTCTCGGATCTTTGCATGAATCACAGTTCGTATCTTGTTATCAACATTGATCTCGCTATGGTTTGTGCCTCTCCATGTGCTGAAGGAATGCACAAGTCACTCATGGTTTTACCTCTATGGACTCGCTCTATCTTCCCTCATCGCTCAGTGGATTGTCCAATACCCTCTTTTGGAATTCTAGAGAAAATACCGCCCTTCGCACACTACTCGCTCGGTTTGTGGTGCTGATTTTGATTAGACCCTTGTGTTCATTGACGGGTCGAGAGTTTTGTGGTTCAAGCATTCTGTTCAATCAATCTCTCAAGATTTTTCCCAAAGATGTCGTTTCGATATGGAAGTATGCAAATGCAACTATCTACAATGCAATCTGTTGTGGTAATATGGAATTACTATATCTAAGATGCATGAAGTGGTGGTGAAGACGGCAATGCTGACTTTGGATTTGACTAAATGTTTTTTGTGTTTGTTTTTTGTGTTTTTGGATGCAATGCATGAGTGGTAAGATTGTGACTAGTCTCGCTTGAGTTGAATTCAACTCGCGGTTCAGGAAGCTCATCCCATCATCGTTGGCCCTGATGGTATAGTTGTTTGGTGTGGTGTGATGTGAGAGAAGTTGTTTTGGAACGATGTTCAGCTGGTTATTGGCTCCTGAGTTTTAGGACTTTTTAGGGAGTGACAACTCCCGCATGGTGGCCCCACGACTTGGAAACGACTGTGCTTTTTTTTCTCATTCTGGTCACTGGTGCCCATGGTGATTCTGGATTTGGAAAAGGCTCAAACTCTCCGGTGTTCTTCACTATCCCACTGAGATTAGTTTGGAGGTTGAGATACTATGATGAAGGCTGGTGTTGCAAGTGCGATGAAACACGTGAGTGCGTGATCTCGTGATGTGGACGAGATTCTGTATGGCTGTGGTTTGACTGATTGTAAGCGCATGTGACCCTTTTGTCATGAATGCAATGCATGTTTTTTTTTTGTTTTGTGCTCGATGCATTTGTTGCGTTGGTTTATTTAGGGGATGCCTTCTGTAGATACCGTGGAATTTTCAACCCCATAAAGCAAAGTTGATAAATATATATAGTGAGGGGTCGTCCCTTATTCGTTCTTTTTATTACGTGCATGCCAAAAGAAGCCAATTTTTTAGAAAACAATTTTGAAAACGCGTGTTTTCAAAGTGTGGATTTTCTCAATATAAATTCTTGACGCTTGGTCATTCGCACAGAAATAGGGAGTGGGAACCCTATACACATTGATCTAAATAAATTCGAAGGGAATGTATACACCTATACATGTACTCTATTTAGAAATGGACAAGAGAGAAGAATCATAGGGAAAACCTATACATCATCAATTCTAAAAAGTTATTAAAATGGGAGTTTTAAGCTACACTTCTTCTGAACTCTTCCGGTCCGTCTTCGGGCTTCTGAATGACGGCTAACGCTCGGCCTCCTGGTTGGCTGCTTGCTCGCCTCTGGGTTCTTGACAGGCTGCTCGCTCATTCTTCGGGCTCTTGACCGCTGCTCGCTCGTCTTCGGGCTTTTGCCGCGAACGAAACGGTGATCAAACAAACGGGTTGGTGTTCTTCTGATTTTCAACAATTTAAACTCAAACCGGTGTCGCTAGTCTTTATGTCATTTGACTCGGTTGGTGCAACTCTGATTTTATATTTGAACGGTTGGTGTTGGCCTTCCTGTCGCTCGGCTAGTTCCATGGGTTGGTGCGCCTCTAATTTCTCGATCTGCGTAGTTGATCTTCATGCTGCCTCGTTTGCTCCGTCGTGGGGATGAGGGATATTTTTGAGAAAGGAAAGGTGAATGATTGAGCACAAAATCATTTTGAAAAATCCACCACTTTTGTGAAACACGAAATGACTAGTACGCTCCACGGTAATGGCCGCTGCTCTTGAAGGTGAGATGAACTTCAAAAATAGCGGGTCACAACATGAGGACTAAATCATTTATTTGAAATACGTTTGTGAAAAACACTGAGAAGTGTTTTCAAAACAATTTTGAAAGAATGTTTGGTGAAGAATGTTGTTTGAAATTCATTTGTAGAAAGTAGGTTTTTCGAAATCAAAATTTTTTTTGAAATTGTTTCGGAAATAGCATTTTAGTGAAATAAACTTTTTAAAGGAGAATTGACAAATTTTGAAACCCCCATTTATGAGTAATATTTTGTGGAACTTTAAATTAAACGAGCTCGTAAAACATCTTTTAGGGACATGCAAACGAAATTCCGAACATTTTAAAACGGATTGTCTGAAAAAGTGGTTTTGCACACAATGTATAACATTAAGTAAATCGTGGCATATTTGATGTGGAGCTGTAAGTGTTAATGTTGGGATAATCACTTTCCATGTCAATTATGACTTCCGTCTCACCGGGGAACCGTCGTCCCTTCACTGTCATCTCTCGGGGTTTTTCTCTGCTATGCCCCTTGCGAGGCACGTTATCAAGAAAGTCCGGAGTGCTAAGTTTGAAAGGTCAGGATACCCGAAGTGATAAGGAAACATACGCCACGGCCATGATGATCCGCACACCCCACTTTTCGGGAAACCGGGGAAGTACTGCAGACGTTGTAAAGTGAGTGGTTAAACTGGTGTAAAATTAAAATAAAAGAAATTAAAACTCAAAATAACGTCGGGCTGCAAACATCCTGGTCGTAGTAGTATAGTGAAATGTAAGCGACCGGATGTCGAACCGTGGGACTAATGTACATATAATAGTACCTAAGCGTGTCACAGGAGGGGGGATTAATTGACTTAATATGAATAAGAAGAAAAGATAAAATAAACTAAGTGTGAAGATAAATTAATGGAACTCTGGGTCAGGTTATAATCTGCATAATTAAGTTATCTCTACTGGTTTAATATTTGGCAAGGTTCCTATTATTTTCTTAAGGTCCGATGAAAACTCATAAGAACTCGTTTAACCTGTAATGCAAGGTCCGATGAAAACTCAAGCAAAATGCCTGTAAACGGCAGAGGATATTTGAGGAATTACTTTGCAACTGAATACTAACTTTTAAATCATAACAAGTTTCCTCCAGTTTTACGGCTTAATTAACCTATCTATTTATCACTGGTCTGATCAAAATAGACTTAGTAAAGCATTTAATAAACTCATGACATTTTATTAAAAAAGGTGCGAGATAATCTTTAAAACGTAACAAACTGTATTTAAATAAACCAGTAAAAAAATGCATATTCAACAACTATAAATAACCATTCCCAGAGTATAAATAAACTAGCCTAACATATTAAATAGATAAACAAGACAAGAGTAATAGAAATCATCCGTAATCACTCCGGCTCGCTCTGCTATTTTGTATACGTAGGGCTAGAGGTGGATATGGTGGACTGTAAAATAATAAAATGGAGAAGGCGGAAGAAGAGAAATGAGATGGCGTGAGGTTGAAGTGGATGTTGGTCGTGGATGAATTATGGTGAATGTATGTTTTTTTAGCAGAAGGCTCGTGGTTTATATAGAGAAAGGAGAAGAGTAAATGAAGATAGGCAGACGCGTGAGCAAGTTGATTGAGGCGGTGGATAGGATAACGTTTGATTGCATCTCATTGATTGCTCATTTATTGCTTGCTTCATTGATTGCAGGGGACAAAGCGTGTGCAGAGTAGATGGATAAGGCAGTGGACAAGTTGCAGACAGTCGGTGAAGGCAAGTTGCAGCGCGAAGAAGAAAACTGTTCGCGACTGATATTTAGTCATGACCGCCTAAGCAACCGCCTCAAAACAGGCGGTTCCTTATGTGTGAGTCCGCCCCGTAACAGGCGGTTCCTTATGTGTGAGTCCGCCCCGTAATAGGCGGAAGCATGTGTTCCTTGTCCGCCTAAGAACAAGCGGAAGCATGTCTTCCTTGTCCGCCTCTTAACAAGAGGACATACTTGTGTCTTGTCCGCCTCTTAACAAGAGGACACACTTGTGTCTTGTCCGCCTCTAACCAAGCGGACACACTTGTGTCTTGTCCGCCTGTTTTCACGACGTACAGACTTATTTCTTCTACGAGTTTTGACCGGCTCTAGATTCGGACTCCGTTTTCTGAGCCGTTTGCGTCTATGTGTTCGTCTCTTCTTCGTCTACTTTACTTCAGCTTGGTTTTCCTCATGTTAAACCAATAATTTGTGAGATAATAATAAAACATAACTAGAGGAAAACTAACCGAAGTGAGAAATGAGCAAGAAAAGTGCTAAAATAATTATGAAATACACTATAAAACATGCTCATTTGGACACTTATCAGTACTGCATGGGAACGGGTCTCTCGTCATCTGCACGGTCAGGTGTGTTTAAAGTCCAAATTATTCACTGACTACGTTGTGCCTGTATGGGTATCCGGTAACACGGGATCCTCTATGGACGTGTAGCGTGACATTGGGCTTTAGAGACACCCGTGGTGCAGAGGAACAATGGAGAACTGAGCCCATGCAATCTTCAAGGTAAGGTAGAAGGGTGGTCAGACGGCGGCATACAAGGGGTGACTACCCAAAACCCGTCTTAGACACCGGATTAGGAAGCTGGACACTGAAGGCTCATGGTTCACTATATGCTGGCTTAGACTCGGATAATGGAGGGTATTTTTGGGATCATGAACCTGCAGGCGTAGGTCGATGACCATCTCGCCCCATGGGTTTAGCCATTTATATAAATGACCCAGCTCATGGGAAAATCAACCGGGGACCGATCGGGATCCGTGACTCGTGGATAAATGAGGGGTGACACAGAGGAATGCATGTCCTAAGCTACCTCCCAATGCACCCCACAATCATAACATAAATATAAAAGCAATGAAGTCAGTAACACCTATTGCTAAGAGTTTATCTTAAAAGTGATTCCAAAGTGGTTGTTTATAACCTAAAGGGAAGTTAGTCATCAAACCTAAGTGTCTCTTTTCTATTCGTGAGCTAATTATTAACCCAATTGTTGTAATGTTGTTGAGGATCTAATAAATCATATCCGTCTCATCAGAAACACACTCTAAGTGTGGAGTAGAATAATCCTAGAGGCTTTGAAAGAAATCTCTTGAAGGTTTTGAAAGAAGTGGGGAAAAGCCCGACAATTTTGAATGGAGTTCGTCTTCCTTGAGTTTGAGAAAAACATACTCAAGTTTCCCAGCAGAGTCGCCATTCTGTGGAGGGTGATTTTTCGGTATGAGGGGGTCTATCTAAAGATGGTTTTTACTGAAAAGCCTAGATCCTAGAAACTGCCATTCTGTGGAGGGTGAAAACCCGTTAATCTGGCATCCCTCAAATACCTACTAAATCATCCGTCTTTCCCAGAAAGCATAAGGGGGACTTATGCCTCTATAAGGTGGAATTGACTAGAGTCGCCACCTAGTTTGACCTAAGATACTAGGAAGGGAAGGAGGGTTCTAAGAACCGTTAATTGACTCTGATGATTTGTTGCTATGGATAGGACTTATCTGATCATTACTATAGATTTTGTGTGGGCTCGCACTGGGGTACACCTCTCAGAAGTGGCAACGACCACGACTTCGGATTGGTGCCCCGAGAAAACCTCGGTCTCCAATTGTCGGGATTGCCTTCTTTCAAAACCTTGTTAGAGAGGATCATTTAAAAGCCAAAGATAGGATTAGGATAGGAAGAAGAAAAAGAGAGTGGATAGCGGCTTTTCTGCCAGCTAGCGCCAGAAGAGGAATTGGGGAATTTGAATGAATATAGCAACAAGATTTGGAAGGAGTCTAAGGTTGAGTGAATGGACAGGACTTTAGAGTCTGATGGCTGGAAGTTTGTGGGAGCCGAAGAGGGTTTGAGAGTTTTGAGAGGTATGAAGAATACCTTAGAATGGGGAAAAGGTTTTTTTTTGGAATGGGGTCGCACCCTAGATGGGCTGCCTACGTACTCAACTCCCTGTTAAGATCAGACCTTACGTAGTTCAGGTCTTTAGGATGGTTGAGTTTTTTTGAGGTAACCGAGGGTTGGAAGCGAACGAGGTTGTTTGAAGGTGAGATGGATGATGACAAAAAAATATTTTTGATTGGTGTGGGGTCGCACCCTGTGTGGGTTGCCTACGTACTCAACTCTCCGCTGAGATCAGACCTTACGTAGTTTAGCTCTGTTTGGGTTTTGGAAGTTTTGATGTTTGTGGAGCTTGAGGATATTTGTAGTGTTTGAGATTTAGAAGGATTCGAAGTTTCAAGAAGTTTCGGGTTTTGGGAGGTTAGAGTCTGTGAGACGCCCAGGTCTGTGAGACATTGAAATCTCAGAGTGATTGAGTCTGTGAGACACTCGGGTCTGTGAGACATTCGAGTTCGTGAGATGTTCGAGTCTATGAGACGCTCGGGCCTGTGAGACTTTGGAAGTTTAAATGAAGTTGGAATTTGTAAAAGGATTTAGAGTTTAATGCAAGTTGGAGTTTAAATGATGATTTGGGTATGAAGTGATTTTGGAGTTTTGAAGATGATTTGAGTGTGTGAGGCAATTGGTATTTGAATAGAGATCCCGAGTTTTTTTTAAATTTGAGGCTTGAAAGCGATTTAGGAAGATCATTTTATTGTAAAAGGGCGGATAATCCCGAGGGATTACCCTATGTACCCCCTCGAGCACGACACTTAATGAATGGTAAGTGCCGAGGCTCGAAAGATGGGGCAATGTATTTATGTCAAAAACTAGGATTTGGAGAGAAACACCATGAATGAGATGCCCTCGGTCAAACCCTAATAACGTCTCTAACTCCCGGGTTTTAAAACGTTAAAACTAAAATATTGAAATCGAGTGGAAGGGAGTTAGACGATTCTGAAATCCCGGCTACAACTAGGAAGGCAGTCACATCCCTAGCACCCGCCTCGTAAAAATCTAGGCTGCAATTAGGGGATGTTAGTCACCCTAATGCCCTGCCTAAAGAAGTCCAGACTGCGACAAGGGATGTGACGACCCCAGTGCCCCGCCTCGGATTTTATTTTGGAAGGGAGACAAGTGATGTCTAACTAAGGAGAAAAATGTTTTGAAAATGTTAGACATTTTCTGTTCCCTGAAAACGGTTTAATTTGAGTTTGAAAACTGAGTTGAAAAGCTTTTGAAGTTGTTCGGAATTCTTGAGAGAAACACTGATTTTGAGAAATGTTTTTAGGAGAAAACTTTCTGTATATGTGAGAAGAACTTTCTGTGTTTTGAGAAGAGTTTCCTGTGATGTGAGAAGAGTTTTTCCTTTAAAATTCCACAAAATGGTTTTTTTTGAAAAACTTGATGAAGTTTTAATAAAATGATTGTTTGAAAATTTGAGGAAAAAGATTTTCATAATTTTCAAATTAAAGCTGAATAATGAGGAATGTTTTTTGGATTTTTGGAGTTCAGATGGAATCTACAATTTGGGTTTGAATGTGATTGAGTTTGAATTGAATCGGGCTTGGAAAACGGGTCAGGTCAAAGTTTGGGTTGGTCAAAGCTTGGTCAAAGTTGGGTTTGGGTTGGTCAAGGTTCAGGGTTGGTCAAATCAATTTGACTTTTGTGGGCTTGGACTGATTGTGGGCTTGTTGGGCCGATCTTGGGCTTATTGGGCCGGTTTGGGCTTATTGGGTCGAGCGGGCTGAAGTTGGGCCCGAAATGGGTTTGGGTAGAATTGGACCTTGGTAGGCTTTCGAGTTGGGCTGAAGATTATTTTTGGGCTAAAATGAGGCTTGGGCCTTTTTATTTGGGTTGAAGATTATTTTGGGCTGAAATGGGTCTTGGGCTTGACTGGGCTTTAGGCTTGACTAGGTAATGGGCCAATGTGGGGATGGGCCGATGTGGGTTTTGGCCTTGTTGGGCTTTGCTGAGTTCTAGGCCGAATTGGTTTTGGGCCTCAAGTGGGTTTGGGCCTGCAGAATGTTATTTCTGAGTGGTTGAAATGGTGTAAAATTAAAAGAAAGGAAATTAAAAACTCAAATTATAAACGTCGGGCTGCAAACAAATCCCGGTCGTAGTTAGTAAAACAAGTGTCGTATCCACAGGGAGATTGTTCAATTTATCCTAGTCTTGGTAGTTACTTAAAAACTGTAAAAAGGGGTTTAGCCGGAGGCAAGCTTGATTTGTTGTTGGATTAATTCAGAAATAATAAAAACAGTAAAAAGGTGAATTAATTGATGTGAATGGAAAAATGTATCCTAGGATAGCGGGGGAATTTCCTAAATTACTTAACCATATTTATAACCATGTCTCAATTATTTATTGCCTATTAGAGTTAATAATTGTCAGTTACGAACTCTTAATAAAAGCCTTAATATTTTCCTGCTCAGTCCGGAGTGTAAATACTAAGATTAATTCCTTTGTGGTACCTAGACTATCTCAAAATCATATGTTGATAATTACCAAATAAATGCAGTCGTTTGTCGCGCAAAGCATTTAGCAATATTAGTTGAAAGGAATTAAAACAAGTTAAATGAGAGAAACAGGTGATAAATATTAATTACGTAATATTAGAAATCAAACCCCCATCCTAGGATACAAAAGAAAATTACTCAGACATTAACGGAGATAAGAAGATTACACAGATAGATTTTGACATTAATTCAGAGGAAGAACTGGTCTGTTCTCGCTCTCACTGCTGCTCTTCTATTTCTTTTGTTACTGCGTGAGTGTGGACTGATGTGGTGTTACGGGAGGAAATATAAGTGGAAGCGAATGGGTGAGTGTGGTGAATGGTTTCTTCAGACTCCCGTCGTGCGTGGTCTGTTTATGCAGTTAAGGTGGTGGGTTTATATAGAGGTTTGGATCCGTACGAATTTGATTGCAGATGAAGAAGAAGAGCATTGATTGCTTCATTGATTGCAGGGGACAGACGTGTGCGGAGTAGATGGATAAGTTGCGGGCGAGTCGGGCGAGTTGCAGACGACGACGGCGCGAAGAAGATACTGGTCGCGACTGATAATTAGTCACGGTTATTGGTGTCCGCCTGCTGGTACCGCCCAATAAGTGGCGGTAACCTCTGTGTTGTCCGCGAGATTAAGAGGCGGTAGCCTCTATGTTGACCGCGAGGCGGTTGCCTGTGTGGTGACCGCGAGTTAAGAGGCGGTAGCCTCTATGTTGACCGCGAGGCGGTTGCCTGTGTGGTGACCGCGAGTTAAGAGGCGGTAGCCTCTATCACCGTCCGCCAGTTATGAGGCGGTCGCCCCTGTGGTGTCCGCCAGGCGGTAGCCTGTGAGAAGACCGCGTGTTATCGCGATGTCAAGCTTATTTCTTCTACTAGCTCTAGATTCTTCGTTTCGGCTCCGTTTTCTGAGCCGTCTGCGCCTATACGTTCGTCTCTTAATCTACTTCACTCCCAGCTTGGTTTTCCTCATGTTAAACCAATAAATTTGTGAGATAAACAATAAAACATAAACTAGAGGAAAACTAACCGAAGTGGAGAAATGAGCAAGAAAAGTGCTAATATTATATATGAAATACACCTATAAATCATGCTCATTTGGACACTTATCACACCCCCACACTTATCTTTTTGCTTGTCCTCAAGCAAAACTACGTACCTAAGTAGGGAATGCTCAATATTAACAAATATTATTATGAAGGGTAGGATAAAGAACTCAATAGTACATGATCTTAAACTTTTTAGAGGAGTGTGATCCATCACCTACTGGTGGCATAGGTGTACTCAGGGCAAAAATAAAAATAAGAGTTTCGGGGTATGATCCGGAGTACTTCAATGCTTCTTGATTTAAGGTGACTTTGAGAACTTTTACCATGGCCAACTTCTCTCAAGAATGGGCATTGAGGAGAAAACAAAAGGAAAAATAGATTTATGCATTTGTTTCACTTTTGCATAAGAGATGAGAAGATAATATGTAGGCATCAAGCCTTTGTATTTAAGAACACTCAACTCTCTTTGTTGGTTACCAATGGTGTCTCACAAGTCCCTTATTTATTTTATTTTTCCTTTTTGACAGAGAAGCACCCCTTAGCAATCCCTAAGAAAGAAGACAGAAAGAACCCCTGAGTAATAAAAATCCAACCATTTCAGATCATTTGGTCACACCGCATAAAAATGCTCCTCAAAAGTAATCAAAATTTTAAAATTTTTGTACATTTTTGTACCATTTATCCCACAATTCATAACAATATTTATTCCTAAAGAGAACAACCCACATAAAAAGGGTCCGCGATATTGAATTTGAACAAACGCAAGATAAGCAGAGAGATTAAGCATTTAAGCATAAAATGTCACCGAAAAGGGCACACTCCCCCACACTTAAATTGAACAATGTCCTCATTGTTCACTAGAAAAACAAGGGAAAGATTCAGAAGGCCTTTTCGGTAAGTAGATAAAATAGAGAGAACACGAAGCTCACGAATATTCATTTAAGCATATAAATTCTCCTCTGCATATTTTATTTAAATAAAAGCAAGTTTAAAGAAACTGGTACTCCCCTGATTTTATTTTTGCTAGCGTGTTTGGACTTCCCCCACACTTGAGCTTCAGCCTCAAGTAGCGTAGCTTGGTTGCGGTGTAGACATGAAATTGCACCTGCATAAAACACTAGAAGCAACCATACTATAAACGGGGTTAAAAGTTAGCAAAAATAAAATTGAAGGGAATCTGAAAATTAAAACAGCATAAAAGCATATAAAAGATAAGTTCGTCCGGGTTGCCTCCCGGAAAGCTGCCCTTCTTTAACGTCTTTGGCTAGACGCTTTTTCGTTAGATCGATCCTGGGGGGTGGTTATGAGGAGTAGATCCAAAGCATGACTCGATGGTTTTTTTGAGAGTCCACCTGGATGCATGTTTTCTTTTCTTATCCCGCTCTTCGTCCGGGATTGGTGGTGGTATCTCTGTGATAGACATGCCGTCTGGAAGGGTAATAAACAGAAGTGGGGATGATGATTGAGTATCCCTCACAAACTTGAGATCTTTGGATTTGCTATCTGGAGATCTTCCTGATGCAAACTCCAGCTTTTCGTTGTAAGCTTGAAGGGTGATCTTCCCCTGGGCTACCCAAATGTGCACATCGGCTGTGGCAAGGAATGGTCGTCCAAGGATGAGAGGTGTAGTGGAGTTTCTTCGATGTCTAGAATGACAAAATCGCATGGGAAGTATAAGTGCTCCACTTTAATGATAACATCCTCCACCACTCCGCTTGGGTATGTTACCGAACCATCTGCCAGTTGCAGGGTCATCTTAGTCTTTTTCATCTCTCCAATTCCCAACTTTTTGAAAGTGGAGAGGGGCATCAAATTAATGGAGGCACCCAGATCGCATAAGGAGTATGGAAATGAGGTGCTACCAATTGTGACTGGAATAGTGAAGCTGCCCGGATCATTGCATTTTGATGGTAGTGGTTTTTGTAGAGTAGCTGAGCAAGCTACATTGAGAGGTACCGTACCGACTTCGGCCAGTTTAGTTTTGTTGGATATGAGGTGTTTGAGGAATTTGGCATAGTTTGGCATTTTGGCAATGAGGTCTACAAACTGTATGTTGACGTTTAGTTGCTTCAGCATCGCCAGAAACTTACCATATTCATTATCCAATTTCTGCTTCTGGAGTCGGCGAGGAAATGGTATAGGCGGTTCTTGTGAAGGAGGTTCTGAAGCTGGTGGAATAGTGAGGACGCTTGGAGATGTCTTTTCTGGGGAACTCAGCTTTTTCTTCACTATCCTCTTTGGATTCTTCTGATTGTTGCGGGATGTGAATCTCGTCGGTTTTCTTACCGCTTCTCAAGGTTATCGCCTTAACCTCTTCTTCTCTTCTTCGAAGTCGAGCTTTTCGTTTTCATAACCAGCCACCAAGTGCTCAAGGTAGGTATTCTCAGATTGAATACGATTATTATAGACTTTGGCGGTGCTTTCAAGTTCAGCTACATTCCTTTTGGAAGTCTCAATTGCTACAACCCACTCTTGGAGGGAAGGGTGTAGTTCTGGAACTTTAGCTGTTTTAGCCACCTCTGTCTTTTCTTCATCGTGCTCCTTCACATAGATGCACTTGGCTTGCTCTCTTGGATTTGGTTCATTTTGGCTGGGGAGAGCCCCTGGCGGTCTTCGAGCAAGATGTTCTGCAAGTTGATTGAATTTTCCTTCGATTTTCTGGTTGAAGGCTTCTTGTGCAGAGAGCTGGTTCTGAGTTATGGACATGAATCCCTTCATCATCTCTTTGAGTTCTGCGTTTGGATCAGAAGAGGATGATGATGGTTGTTGTTGTTGTTGTTGTTGGAAACCTGGAGGGGCACCTTGTGCTCTATAACCCATATTAGAGTTTGGTTGGGGTCGGTTCCCCTGATAGGCATTGGAATTGTTGTTCTGCCCTCCTTGGTTTTGATCATTATTTTTCCATGAGAAATTCGGGTGATTTCTCCATGGATAGTTGTTGTTGAAGTTGTTGTTGTTATAGGAGTTACCGGGACGGTTTCCTATGAAGTTTGCATCCTCGTACTGTCCTTTACCTTCACACTGATGTGTTTCATGAGGACCAGCGCATATGACACATCGTTCTGTAGGTGGAACTGGTGGTGAACTTGTAGGTGGGGAAGCTATTGTCTTACAATTTCGTTCTGTGATGTTGTTAGCTTTTCCACCATCTTTGCAAGGGACGAGATCTGAGCCGATAAATGATCTGTAGGCTCAACATGGAGTAGGCCTGCTGCTCGTGGCGTTCTTCCTTTGGATCTCGTCCACTGTCTCGTATTGCTCGTCATGGTTTCTAGAAGATCCATTCCTTCTTTAGGAGATTTCATCATGAAACTTCCTCCTGCAGAGGAATTGACGAGTAGTCGGTTCCCATCATCCAGACCGTTGAAGAATGACAGGCAGAGGGATTGATCGTCAAGACCATGGTGGGAACACTTCATTAGCATATCTTTGAATCTGTCCCATGCGTCTATAAACGTCTCTCCGGCTCTTGACAGAAAGTGTTGATCTCACCGATCAATTGCCTTGTTCTACTGGTTGGGTAGTATTTGGCAAGAAATTTTTGGGCCATTTGAAGCCATGTGGTGATTGATCGGGAGGGAAGGCTTCGATACCACCGGTTTGCTGAATCCGATAATGAGTGAGGAAATAGTTGGAGTCGAATTCTTTCTTTGACATTGCCGGTTTTGACCAAAAGAATTGCAGAAGTCTAGGAAGAGACTCAGATGATTTGGGGCTTCATCTGGGTTCGCTCCACTAACTTGCCTAGATCCCGGACGGCGGTGATGTAGTGGGTTTTGAAAACCAACGTCCGGCTTCTTCTGGTGTTAGTTCAGGGAGAACTATGGTGATGCTCTTCCTTCGGTGTTCGGTTGGTGGTAATCAGATAGGGCACGGTGTTCTGGTTTAATTGCATGGTCCATTTCATTTTTAACTTCGTTATTGGCCATGGCTTGGTTTCTCAGGTTTCTTTTGTGCTTGTAATAAAGTACGCTCGGGTTCGGGGCTCGGATGATAGGTGGAGAACCTCGGGTTCAAGTATTTGGCATGCACAGAAGATAACTTGTGGTTTGTCAAAGCTGCAAAATTAGTTAGTAAATAAATAAGAAAGGCAGAGATATTGGTTAGGCTGATAAACGTTAGGAGTTAGTATACTGGAAATTATAAGTTAGTAGTTAGTATACAATGGAAAGAAATGTTAAGGACAATGGAAATGAAATGTTAAGGACAATGGAAAGAAATGACAGGAAATTTTAAGTTAGTAGTTAGGGACAATGGAAGAAAGGACAATGGAACGAAATGACAATGGAACGAAATGACAATGGAACGAAATGACAATAATATTAAGATGTTAGGAGTTAGATGTCCAAAGTCCGAAGTCAAATGTCCAAGTCAGGTCAGAAGTCCGATGTCCAAGTCAGATTATAAGTCCGATGTCCAAGGTTAGATTATTAACAAGATAATATTGACAGTTTATTATAATAAAACAGGTGAACTACCGGAAACTAGGGAATTGATGGAATCAATCTCCCCGGCAACGGCGCCAATTTGCAGATTGTTATTTTCTGAGTGGTTGAAATGGTGTAAAATTAAAAGAAAGGAAATTAAAAACTCAAATTATAAACGTCGGGATGCAAACAAATCCCGGTCGTAGTTAGTAAAACAAGTGTCGTATCCACAGGGGAGATTGTTCAATTTATCCTAGTCCTGGTAGTTACTTAAAAACTGTAAAAAGGGTTTAGCCGGAGGCAAGCTTGATTTGTTGTTGGATTAATTCAGAAATAATAAAAACAGTAAAAAGGTGAATTAATTGATGTGAATGGAAAAATGTATCCTAGGATAGCGGGGGAATTTCCTAAATTACTTAACCATATTTATAACCATGTCTCAATTATTTATTGCCTATTAGAGTTAATAATTGTCAGTTACGAACTCTTAATAAAAGCCTTAATATTTTCCTGCTCAGTCCGGAGTGTAAATACTAAGATTAATTCCTTTTTGTACCTAGACTATCTCAAAATCATATGTTGATAATTACCAAATAAATGCAGTCGTTTGTCGCGCAAAGCATTTAGCAATATTAGTTGAAAGGAATTAAAACAAGTTAAATGAGAGAAACAGGTGATAAATATTAATTACGTAATATTAGAAATCAAACCCCCATCCTAGGATACAAAAGAAAATTACTCAGACATTAACGAAGATAAGAAGATTACACAGATAGATTTTGACATTAATTCAGAGGAAGAACTGGTTGTTCTCGCTCTCACTGCTGCTCTTCTATTTCTTTTGTTACTGCGTGAGTGTGGACTGATGTGGTGTTACGGGAGGAAATATAAGTGGAAGCGAATGGGTGAGTGTGGTGAATGGTTTCTTCAGACTCCCGTCGTGCGTGGTCTGTTTATGCAGTTAAGGTGGTGGGTTTATATAGAGGTTTGGATCCGTACGAATTTGATTGCAGATGAAGAAGAGCATTGATTGCTTCATTTATTGCTTCCTTCATTGATTGCAGGGGACAGAGCGTGTGCAGAGTAGATGGATAAGTTGCGGGCGAGTCGGGCGAGTTGCAGACGACGACGGCGCGAAGAAGATAGTCGCGACTGATAATTAGTCACGGTCCTGTTGGTGTCCGCCTGCTGGTACCGCCCAATAAGTGGCGGTAACTCCTGTGTTGTCCGCGAGATTAAGAGGCGGTAGCCTCTATGTTGACCGCGAGGCGGTTGCCTGTGTGGTGACCGCGAGTTAAGAGGCGGTAGCCTCTATGTTGACCGCGAGGCGGTTGCCTATGCCTCGTCCGCGAGTTTAAGAGGCGGTAGCCTCTATCACCGTCCGCCAGTTATGAGGCGGTCGCCCCTGTGGTGTCCGCCAGGCGGTAGCCTGTGAGACCGCGTGTTATCGCGATGTCAAGCTTATTCCTTCTACTAGCTCTAGATTCTTCGTTTCGGCTCCGTTTTCTGAGCCGTCTGCGCCTATACGTTCGTCTCTTAATCTACTTCACTCCCAGCTTGGTTTCCTCATGTTAAACCAATAAATTTGTGAGATGAACAATAAAACATAAACTAGAGGAAAACTAACCGAAGTGGAGAAATGAGCAAGAAAAGTGCTAATATTATATATGAAATACACCTATAAATCATGCTCATTTGGACACTTATCAGGGCCTTGTTGGGCTTCGGGTTTGGGCCGTGTTGGGTTCTAGGCCGAATTGGGTTTGGGCCTCAAGTGGGGTTGGGCCTTGTTGGGTTCTAGGCCGAATTGGGTTTGGGCCTCAAGTGGGGTTGGGCCTTGTTGGGCTTCGGGTTTGGGCCTTGTTGGGCTTCGGAAACGGGCCAGGTCATGATTCATGGGCCGAACTAGGTGATGGGTCGAGATTGATTTTGGGCCGAGATTAGGTTTTGGGCCGATTTGAGGTTGGGCCGGTTTTGTGGGCTTGCTGGGCCGAGTTGAGCTTGGGCCGGTTTTGTGGGCTTGCTGGGCCAAGTTGAGCTTGGGCTCAGATTTTGGGAGTTGGGCTTTGAAAGTAGACTTCTAAAATGGGTTGTTTAAAAACTTGCTTGAAACTATTAAGAGCTAGTGGGCTTAAATGAGTTTGGATTCGAAATGGGTTTGGGCCCATAATGATTTGGGCTAGAATGTGATTTGTGTTGGAATGCAACTTGGGCCGGCTAATATTTTGGGCTGAATTTGAAACAGGCCCGAGGTGGTTATCGGGCTGAAATTGGTTACTAAGACAAGCTGAAGGCTTGGGTTGAATTGAGATTGGAATTGGACTGATTTTTATTGGGCTTTTGCTTTGAGATTTTGATTTTTTTTTATATTATATTACAATAATAAGGTGTGGTTTGGGTTTAGGGATCACCCTTTTGCTAGGTGGGACCATGGCTCACCATTGGCAAGGGCTCACCCTCTATCCTAAGGCTTGGTCCTAAGGTCTAATAACTAGGGCTTAAAAAAATAGACTAAACAGTGACAATACATAATGCAGTATAGGTACAACGAAGAAACAAATCAAGAGGCTACAGCACAACCGATGGATGCAAAATCTGTATTACAGAAGTTCAATATCAAAGTCCAAAGCATGCATAAACAGATAGATATCAGGTAAATTCAACACATCTGTTAAACACGTCTATAAGGCTACAAGGGGAGAATCTGAGGACTGGGAGATTAATCAATTTAACCACAAAGCCTGAACTAGAGACATTTTAATTACCAAGCATACAGAAACGTGTGGCCTATATCTGCTAAATCAATCTTCATTCACAGCTAATCAAACTGGCATTAAGTTGTACATAGAAAGCAAAGAACAAAACCTAATACTCTCTGAATGTGTATACTGCACGGCAGAAACTAAAATTAAACACAAGCTTTTGATTTCGTCTATCATCATTTATCAATTTCCTTAATGACCACCTCTCTTATTCATCTTAGAATTCGAAGGGTTACTGAGACAAGAATAAAACCAAAATCAGAGAGGGCACTATATTCCACCGCTAGCAGATAAACTTCTCACGAATCACCAACTCAAATGGTAGTAGGGTTAGTATTTTCTGATAAGAATAGGATAAACACAAACAGGTAGGCAACTTGTGCAGATTCAGTCAACGATATGTGCAAGGTAGATGTGAAATCAGAAGCAAAGTGTCAGTGCGTGTTCACCATGGTGTACAACTAACATTTGGCAAGCATAATTTGTGTCAAACTCAGCAGATAAAGAGCCTATTCAAAGAGAAACGTACCGCTCAAACAGAGGTGATCGTTCCTGCAGAGATCAAAAGAAAGAATACACCAGAAGACATATTAGATTGTAAGTCCAACATATGGGCAAAGTAAAATACAAACTGGAGTCCAAATGACGGTTTGAAGGGAAATTAAAAGAAAGTTTAGCAACTTACACTGGAACCTGGAAAAAATCACATCAGATAACGAATATAATCGAATATGTAGAGGGAATGAGCAATAGGAAACATACTATACCCACCGCAGGCAAGCAATTAAGGGACTGCATCTGAAAAATTAATAGTCTAGGGAGAAGGACATAACAGGTCTGTATGGACATGGCAGGTGGAAATCCTCTTCCAACTGAACCCGAAGGAACCAACGTCAATTCGAAATGAGAGTATATACATGAATAACTAAATGTGCAGATCATACGCTTCAGGTGTACATTAGCAAATAAAATGAGAGTTCGATCAAGTCAAAACGAGGTACTAATTGTACAGAATCTTCGAGCAGACACACCAGCATGAATAAACGACCCAAAATGCTTTTCGAAAATGTTCTGGGCCAACAAGAGGACAGGGCAAGTAGACTAAAAATACAATCCAGGGGCTTCACCATTGTTCGAATTTCGAACTGTTCGTAGACTGCTCTTGTCTATACCAGTTTCAGGAACGTATTTATTCCTTTTTTGAATGCAACATATGAAACAAGAAAAAAACAACGGGTGCAGAAGCATACCCATTATTTCAAATCTTCCCTAACCAGAAACATACGAAATAGTAATTCGAAGCTCCGGTTATGGGATTTGAATGAAGTCACCGTCAAACTAATGCGAAAACATCATAAAAGGAATGAGAAGTGAGGGTAAAGGATTAGCTCTTCCTGTTCATAGACCTCAATGTCTATACCAGGTAAGGACATCCATTCGGGGATGATGCGCGAAGATGAAAAATAAAAAAAAAAGAGAAGGAATGAACAACTGAGGAAGGACACGACGATTTGAAGAAGAGAATGGAGGAGGTGATGAAAACGGACAGATCGAAGTGAAAATTTTTTTTGGGTTTATGGATCGAAGAAGAGATTGAAGAAGGGGATGCGGCTGATTGGGAGAGTGGCACCGGTTTTTTGTTGTACTGGGAGAAGAAGAGCCGATGAAGAAGAGAGTGGTATTGATGAGGAGAAGTCTTCTGATTAGAGGAAGAAGACTATGGAGCGGCTAATCCAGTCTGAATCGTAGGGTTTGTTGGATGTTACATTTATAAGAAAAGGGGTGGGATTAGGGTTTTATTTAGTTTCAGGGTCGGGTTTGACCCGGGTCAACAAAAACTGGGGCGTGTTTGGGTAGGGTTTTGCAAGCCTGGCACAAAAGAAATAAAAAGAACCAACTTGCTACTACTCAGATTCGAAACTGGGTTGTTGCTCTGTAACTCGCATGTACTTACCAACTGTGCTACGAAATCATTCGATATGTTAATGCGGGAAATAAAATATATGATCTCTTGCGAGTTAAAGAAACAAACAAAAAACTCACTCAAGCCTTTTACAGGATTCGAACCGGGCTTTATAGGTTCCTAGTGAACACTCTAACCAGTTAAGCTACAACAGAATTCAGCAAATAAATGAGGGAAATAACACTACTGTTCTAATTCGAATCGGATGAATTTTCTAAAAAACATGCTACTATCTTAAAAGAAAGTATACAATAAAATGAGAGAGTTAATCTAATGGCATGAAATTATAATAACTGAGAAAGTATAAATCATAATGTGGTATAAACAAATGGAATATCATAATAACATGTACGTGAAATAATAAGATAGCACCAGTGAAATAAGAAAATAGTAGTAAATCGTACATAAAATGATAAAGATAATGCTGGGAATAAAGATGATAAAATTAGAAGTAAATACTAAAAGATAATAAAAAGTAGCAATAAATATGGTAAAATAAATGAGTAACAAAATGAAAATAAAAGATAACTCAATAAATAAACAAATGAGCAATAATAAAGTAAGTGAATAAAACAAAAGGGACGGGTTTAAAACCGTATTGTCGTTGGAAATTCATTTTCAAAAAAGTTTTTTTTTCTGAAATGCTTAAAAAAATGACTTAAGAATTTTGTCATGAAATGATGGTTTCGTTTTGGCACGCACTTTAATACGTTTTGAAAAGAAAGGCGACGACCCCTCTCATTTTACTTATTATTTCCGAATTTGCTTTATAGGGTGAGAATTTTTGGTGTCTACACCCCAAACCTAGATATGGTGTTTAGATGATTAACTAAGATGTAAGAAGGCTAAATAATGCCTAAGATACATTAAGAAACAATTTTAACCAAAGAAAACACAAGGAAACACCATAAGAGCAATTTAGGTAAAAATGTGCTCTAAGCTTGGAGTTACTTGGGTTAGCACCCAAATATCATTCTTAGCCCTTATAAATATCCTAATGGTCATTTTAAATCAATTACCAAAGAAAACCAAGCTTAAAAACAAGTGAAAACAGAAATTGTGCTTTTAGGACTCTTAAAGCATATTTTTGAAAAATTGTCTTAGAAAGGGGTTTTATGTGGCTAAATGCCCATGATTACTTCTTAATTAACTTGTGTACTACTTAGTATCACATTAGAAAGTCTAAATCAATGGGGAATCAAAAATTTCACAATTATGTGCACTAGTTTGTGAATAGTAACCAAATAGTGCCTAGTTTAGTCTTTAGTCAATTAAGTCTAATTAAATGGTCAAACAAGACCATGACTAGCCTCATTAGTGAAGGGGGCCGGTTTTTGATAGTGGTGAGTCACCACACAAGATAGTCACATTAGAAAAGAAGAGGGAAAAGTACAAGTTACTATTTGCTTTAAGAACAAAAATATCTCTTATTACTTACCCTCCTTTCTTTCATTCTCTCTTCTTCCCATCGGTTTCTTCTACTCCCTCTCTTCTTCCTCACGTAAAGAACAGCCTCCATGCTAGCTCCACCTTGCTTTGACCATAGCTCACTCATTTTATCTCCAAAATCAAAACAAAGTACATATTCTTCTTAGTTAGCTCAAGCTCCTTCTTTCTATCTTTCCAAAACTTCAAGAGCTTTAATTTGGTGCCAAGCCAAACCGCCATTAGAGGAGGAAACACAAGCTTGGAGACTCCATTAGCTTCTTCATTCTCTTAAGGTAAAGAATATGTAAGAAAAAACTAGGTTTCCATCATTCCTTCACATATCCGAAAATTTCTATTCATGGGGCTTCATTTTTATGACTTGTTCTAGCTTGTTTTCTATTCTCCAAAGGATAGAGGAGGTCCTTCTTCATTCATATCCAAGCCTACCTTAAGACTTCAAGGTAAAATATTCATTTTAATACCTTAAAACACATTTTTAACCTAGGGTTTGCTCCTTAAGGTTAGTGCATTGTCTAGCACTCATTAGAATCATTGGATATTGATTAGAACATTGGCAAGGAGAATTTGGGCGGTGGCCGAGATTGTGCAAGGAAAAGCCTAAGTGAGAAAGTTTGTGAAGCTTGTAAAAGAACAAGGTAAATTGCTTACCTTAAGGTGTTTTATTGTTTAAGGGAATGGGATTTAGATATATGATATCTTAGCTTAGAGTTTACATTAGGAAAGGGCTATAAAACCTAGGAGAAACTATGGTTATATATTGAGAACTTGTGATTAAAGAGCAAATGGGAAATGAGATAGTTAGACAATTTAAAAGGTGAACTACAAGAGCATTTATATTTCAATGGGAGCCTTGTTGTGTGTATTTATAGGTCAAAGGCTAATATATGTGGAAATTCAGTGGTTAAGCTTTATGTCATTTAAGGGCCTAAGTGCCGAGCATTTTAAGATTATGCTCTATATTGTGGTGTAGTGTACGTAGTTTTGGTGTAAATTGAGTGTTAAGAATGTGTGAAAAGAATTTGGGTGTTAAAGATTGTTGAATGGTAAAAACCAAGTGTTTGGGTGTAGAAATATACTAGGGAAACCATGTCAAAATTTAGTGAGAAAACAAGGAGTTTAAGATTTATAAATGAAGTTTTATGACCTAGAATGTACAAGGAATTCTTAGGGCTTAAATTGGTGAAAGAAAGTGAACTAGAGTGTTCTTGAGTGTGAAAAGGGCTTAGGAGTTGTCTTGAAGTAATTAGAGTTCAAATGAGTAGGTGTGATGCTCTAGGGATATGGAGGAAGTGTGAATAAGTCTTGTGCAAGTTTTAGTAGACAAAGGATGAATAATGCCTTGTGAGAATCTAAGTGTAAGTTTGAGGAAAATAGAAGGAGGTTGTGTAAGGGAGGTGCTGTGGAACAATAATGCTTAGGAGTGAAGGTAAGGTTTGTGAGATAATATTTTGGTTAGTTTGAGCAGTAGGTATGAAATACCACTTAGAAAACTTAAGGAAAATGTTACAAGTGTAAGGAGATTATGTGAGAAATTAGGTAACAAGTTTAGATGAGGAATTAGACAAGTCCAAGACGTTATTTCGGTGTTAGAATATTCTTAAGATCATATATGGACTTTGGGTAAAACATGGATGAAGAGAACTAGTGCAATCACACTTAGAAAAACATAAATGGTAGAAATCTGTAGCTGGTCCGGGACTTAAGTCCAGGGTGAAGTCCCGGACCAACCTAAAAATATGGCCGAGAGTTGCTGCAACCTTATGGTCCGGGACTTAAGTCTTGTAAGAAGTCCCAGACCACCCCATTAAAACCACCCGAGAATTTCAGCAAGTGTTGGTCCGGGACTTAAGTCCCATACAAAGTCCCGGACCACAACATAAAATCAGCCGAGAGTTTAACCAAGTGTTGGTCCAGGACTTAAGGTAAGGACCAAGTCCCGGACCACTCTAAAAATGGTGTATAAGCTTGGAAAATGTTAGGTAAGGATGGGGATTGATAAGTATTGATGTTATAAAGTTATTAAGGACATGTTTGGTGGGTATTACTGACAATTAAGTGGGTGAATAAGTATAAGAGATAATGAGGAATGATTCACTAAGGAGCTTAAGTTAAAACGTTAAGGACTTAGTGATTATTAGTGGGTAAACATTGGTAGTAGAGTAAGTTAAGTACGTTAGAATGGGTTAAGTAACTAATGACCTAAAACTGATTGAATGTTCTAGGATTTGTGAATTGGGACCCGGAGGGAGATTTAACAAACGACCGCCGACGGTGAACGGTACAGTCTTTTTTGTGACCTGCTTGCTAACGAGGTGTCCCTCGGCTTGTGTGCTATCTACTTATTTGCTATGACTAAGACAAGATAAAGCATGCAACCGGTTTTTACTGCTCTTGTTGTGTGTGTGTGTGTTTTCTTTACACTAACCCACGAGACTTGAGGATAGCTATTGACTAAGTTTAGTACCTATTGAATTAAGAAGAGTAATTGAATATTGGTGACAGTTGGTTAATACCCGTTAAGTTTTAACTAACACATGGTTTATAAGATTTTCACTAACTGGAACCTAAGGGGGAGTGAGGAACCCGGGACTGACTCCGGTCATGCATGCTAAGGAAAGGGGGTCGGTGTCTGAATCAGATCCGACTTCCGCTTAAGGACTTGTCTTCGGACTTGTTGCCTAGGGTCGAATGTCGGCTCAGCTACATTGGACTTCTAGTCCAAGGTAGGAGGCATTAAGATGGTGCGGTAGGATCACCTAAATCCTAAATTATAAGATAAGTTATTTATTCAACCAATGGAGTTAATAGCTCATTGGCTAGGGTTGCTTTTGACCCGACAAAATAAACATTGAGGTAAGATACGACCACTTCTATTTAAAGAACAGTTTGTATTCTAAGGTTAAGATAAGGCTAAGATTGAGGTAAGTTAAGATGGACTGAGGAAAAGAGGAATTGGAACTTAAGGAGTTTACTTACTAACTCACTTACTAAGAGAACGCTTTGAGTCGTTCATTTGTGTGTGAACTATGTATGTTCATTTGTGGATTGTTGTTTTATTGCACTTCATATTATGATTGTGATTCTAATCAATTTCAATGCTATCGGCAATTAGTCGTTGTAGCCCCGTTAGCTTGGGGGCCACGAGAGGGTCGTACCAGCATTCTTGCTGACCCCCTTTGGGGGCTGTTTTGACTTTTGCAGGTAAACGGCCCATGAAGTCTCACCATGAGAGTAGGAGCGGGTAGACTTAGGTGGGACTTTTATTTTTAATACGGGTTGCGCTTGTGCTCCCGTTTGTTGATACTAAAACTATTAGTAATTATGTTGTTAACAGAGATACTATGAACTCGGTTGGTGAATGTTTGGATAGTTGGTATATCCCTTTTTGGTAAGCGTTTGTAAGTAAGTAAGTTCGGTATATTCTATTGTTCAGACCGTGGCAAGGTCCTGGCGTTGGTTTATTCCGCTGCGATGTTTGTGTTTAGGCTGTTAAGTTGCGATAACCACGATTGGCTTAGGACGGGGTGTTACAAAAAGTGGTATCAGAGCGTAGTTACGCTCTGATCAAGAAATACCGGACATAGGTAACCATCGAGTTAGGATATGAGTTCAGATATAAGTAATGGGCTAAGGGTGTGAGAAGTTAGAGTGAGTAGAGTCAGATGACCACTATTAAGTGTGGATCGTCTTTACCGTCTACGGACGTTATAAATCCTTGAACCGAAACCGTTGTGGATACGAATCTAATGTGAGTTGTGATTATTCAGATGTCAGGAAGGAGAGGAGGCCGAGGCCGTGGCCGAGGCGATGACGCTACTGAGATACCGGGAGGGCAGACGATCGCGGAGATTGTAGCTGCCGCATTAGGGCATATGGGTTATCAACCTGGTGTGGGTGCTCCACCTCCACCGCCACAGCCCCGGGAACCGAATTGGGTGAAGAGTCTGGCTGACCTTCGACCCGCACACTTTAAGGGGGAGACTGATCCCACCAAGCTTGAGGCGTACATCTCCGAGCTGGAGACCGCCTTCGAGTCCCTTGACGTCCCTGCTGGGATCAAGGTGCGTCTGGATGCATTCTATCTGAAAGGGGCAGCGGGCGATTGGTGGAAGCTGGTGAGGGCCGAGCATGTGGCCGATCCAGGGTTTGGCTGGGAGCAGTAAACCGCACTACTACGAGCAAAGTACTACCCCGCCCATGTCCAGACGAAGAAGCGTTTACAGTTGGATGCGCTTAAGCAGACGGACAAGATGACGGTGGACGAGTATTACCACCTTGCTTCGTCTTCTGCCGGGTCTTGGATATTCTGACCAGATTCTGGTGGACCGCTTCTATGGCGGGCTTAGCCATCGCCTCCGCTACGGCGTGGGGCCGACGAGTTATACTACCTTGCAGGTAATGAGAAAAAAATTGAGATATTAATAAGTGAGTAAGATTTAGATTATAAGAAATAAAGAAGCTAATACTTTGGAAAGCAGGAGTGCTATCATGCCGCTGCTAAGGTTGAGATAACCGTCCAGCTGAGGGACGAGGACAATGCCAAGAGAAAGAATGCCGGGAGATACCGAGCACCAAGGGCAAGGTGGGTACAAGAACAGAAGTACCCAGCCTCAAGCCCAGAAATCAGAATCAAAAAGGAAAAGAAGGAACTAAGAAGGCTGCTGAAGCCATTGAAATTGACTTATGCATATGCTGCTAAGCCCCTACGCTCAAGGGCGCCAAAGGGTAAGAAAATTGATATTGAGTGAGTTGAGAGACATTTAGCAAACCGTTAAGGATATGAGTACTAATATTGTAAATGATCAGGATCTGAGACTGGTAAGGGAGCCGGTGGTGGCTACCAGCGACGCTACATCTGTCAGTGGTGTCACAAGGACCACCCCGGGCTCGATTGTAAGGGGAACAAGGTTGAGTGCAACTATTGTGGGGTATACGGGCACCGAGCATACGAGTGCTTCCGGAACCCCGAGAGCAGAGCCTACAGGCCCGAGATGAAGGGCAAGGGCAAGACCGATCAGGGGGCTAGATCTGACGGTCAGAAGAGAGTGCAGCAAGCTGCAGATAAGAGCCCACGAGTAGTCCAGAAGTCGGGACCCACACTACACATGGTGGACCGGGACGATGAGCCTGAACCCTCATCGAGGCCAGGTACCGCTATAAACCTTTAAGTGATAAAATTGCCTGCTTACCGCATTAACATGCATGTTTGGTAAATAATTAAGTTGGATGAGAATAAGATAAGAAAAGAACCTTAGCTAAGATATGACCTATTACCACCTTAGGAAACTTCGACATTTGCTATCCGAGACCTTCAACACCTAACCTGGAAGACACCGACATCGAAACCCGAGACTTTCCAACCGAACAATGTCAGGTTATCCGCCCATGTATGATTTTATTAAGGGGATACCTGATACCCGAAGCGTAAATAGCCATCATCAGGAGATGCAGTCAACTAGGAGTGGGACCGGGAGGTTTCTATACACCGGAGTACCCAAGGGGAGCAAGGATGAAGTTAAAGATGATGAGCTTAGGCAAGGATTGGAATCCGTATGCCAAGACCTACCAGACCACGAGAGCACAAGATGGAGTCTCACCACCGGGAATACCCGAAGAGTTCCATCCAGTTATTACTCAAGTTGTGAAGATCGCTCAGCGATTGGAAGCTGACCCGATTCCTGACATACAAGCAGACATCTGCATTGTGAACTTTTACGAGAAAGACGGGCGACTAGGACTACATCAGGACAAGGACGAGACAACGGAGTCTCTCGAAAGAGGGATACCCGTAGTGTCTTGGTCCATTGGAGATGACGCTGAATTTTTGTGCGGCGAGCAGAAGCGTGCGGACCGTGCTAATAAGTTAATACTTAAGTCAGGGGATGTATTAGTTATGGGAGGAGAATCAAGGATGTTGTACCGTGGGATTAAGAGAATCAAGCTGAATACAGCACCGTCAGCAGTAATCAATGTGACACACATGAGACCAGGACGGTTAAACCTACCTAACCTTTAGACAATATTAGCTATGTGTAACACCCCATCCAACATTAACACACTTAACAACAAACTGCAGTGGAAAACATACTCATCTCAATACTTAACTTGCTGGTGTTACACACCGTTAACCACCCACGTGGCTAACAAGGCTGTTACATATACATTGTATCGGTCTGATGGACTAGATTCGCGAGCGATTGTACATCACTATACCTTTTCATTAACAACAACCAACATACATATACCTTTCAACTGTATCGATTATTCACAAACTAATGCCGATAACAATTTCGGTCTTACTACACCTACCGTACACATACAACTTAAATGATTACCCATATACAAACGACTACCCCGTCCTACTCTCGAATGGCTTTCCAGCTCCTTGTACCTGAAATAGGAAATAAGAGAAAAGGGTGCCCCCCAGGGGCTCAGCACCTTTGCTGGTATGGTACCCGCATCCCGCATGCTACCGCGGCCACGCACAACTAATTGTCGTCTTAGCATGCGGTTGATTATATTTGAATCATGCATGTAAACTATAAACACACAACATAACATTCCACCACAATGGGCTCAACAAACAGGTAACATATCCTTACTTGATAAGTCACTTATTGTGTTCATTAACCCTAGAGTGTTTCTCCTCTAATGGAGCTACTTCCTTAATAGACGATACTTACCCATTAATCGGGTTATCCTTAACGCCTCTTACCATAAAATGGGATTCATATCCATGATCCACATACTCCACATTTACAACATATACATACACCACATAACAACACTTTTCACTTTTCAACGTGCACATAACAAAACATCGCAATGGGAATTGCAGTACAATGATAACACATAACATAACGGGAACGGTTCTCTTAGGAACCGACCCAAACATAGTTAATTCACTGGTGAGCCTAGAGAATGATGTCGCTCTCATGATAAACTCGTTATACACACTCATTACCGTCCTAATAGTGGGACGAGTAACTTAAGTTAAGATGGTTCGGATATGGTGACCCAAACACACCACATAAACACATGTTCCCCCTAAACCGATCATAAGTAATAGCTAAGCTTTGGAGTAAGCTAATGGGAGATCGTGACCCGTAAGGGAAACAACCATAACAGAGAGGAGGGTAAGGCTAAAAAGGATACCCACTCCCAAACAACGCGCGACCGGCCTAACCGGATCCTCACCCTGTTAGTACATATTTACTTGTAGATAAATAGTTAGAGCCCCACTATGGAGCCTATCACATACACACACCAAGAAGGTATTTCGACTGGGTTAAACACACGAGGGAGGTCCATACATTCACACACAAACATCACACAATTAACTCACGCATAGCCGTGGTTAGAACGTTCCCATGGTTTGGGTCGTTAAATCCGGATACCGCTCTCTTATGTGATCCTAGATTTGGTTGGCTAAGGTATAACACTTTCGAGGTTAAACGGTATCGGTATTTAACACGCCACATAAATGAATTACTATAAACTCATTACATGTTTTATCTTACAACGTGGCAAACATACAGAAAAACACATTGGCATACAAGCCGTGTAATCGTAGGAGACACAGGTTGCAAGAAAACCATACCTGTCACCGGGGTTTCACTCTAACGTGCCATCACATGTTCCTCGTAACACCTTTGAACACTGATAACATTACATTTACTTTTATTAACATCGGGGTAACATGATTGCTTAAAGTCTAATGCTCATAACTTATCCCCGTTAACTAGTTAAATAACTTCACACATTTTAACTTGTTTTACTTTTCATTTTAATACAACTTTTCCCCCACTAAATTGTCATTATAACTCACTTAACATGTCCTTAACAATCTTATAACATCATTACTTAATAATCCCCATCATCCTATAACCTTAAACAATGTTTTTGGTCCGACCGACCTTACCGACCGACCTTACACAAGGTCGGTCCATTCCGAACACATTACCGTCAAAATTCTACTTTCTACTCCGACCGACCTTGCAAGTTCGGTCCACAAGGTCGGTCTATTCCCGAGAGTTTTTCCCCTTTGAAAACTAAGGCCCGACCGATCCTAGCAAGTTCGGTCCCAAGTTCGGTCGATTCCAGGGACTCAATTCGTACCCAAACAACAAGCCCGACCGACCTTGCAAGTCCGGTCCCAAGGTCGGTCCATTCCAGAGACTCTTTCCGTAGTGTAAACTGAGCCCGACCGACCTTACAAGTCTGGTCCCTAAGGTCGGTCGGCTCCAGACCTTTGTTTCCACATTCCCATTTGACTCCAAACTTCACCTCATGTATCCTAGTATGTTCTAACCTCATTTGGGCACCTCAAACACACCTTTATCCATGTACTAAACTCCTTAAATCACACACCAAAACCATCTTTATCATTCCACAAATTTCTTACAAAATCCCTAGCACTTGGAATGTTTTCTCCTTAGGATTTCTAAGTTGTATTTCACCTATAATGACCACTATACCAAGGTGTTTCCTCTACACCTTAACATCATCTCCCAAGCATCTTTTCTTACTAACTAAATTTCCTTGTACATCAACATTACCTAACCCTAAAACAACTTCCCCAAGACTTTATTACATCCCAAAACACCCATTGGACTTCTAGAACTTCAAGATAGTGCCTAATTCCTCGTAGCACTATATAACACCCTATTACATGTTTTCTTCCCTAGTAAACATTCATTCATTCCTCACATTTCCTAGTTCACCAAAGCTCATCTAAACACTTAAATCTCCTTATACATTACCCAAATTTTGCCATAAGTTCTCTTGTATATTCTCACATCCAAACACTTAGGTTTTCACCTTTAATCATTCAAGAACATCTAAGTCCACCAAGAACTTTCTCACACACAAACTTCACCCAATTTACACTACATCACAATATAGTGCACAATCAAATTGCTTGGCACTTAGGCCCTTAAATAGCATGGCTCTTAGGCCCTTAAATTGCATAAACCATAAACACTGAATTTCCACATGTATATATTGCCTTTGACCTGCATATACACTCAACATCACATATGCCCTTTAATAATCTCCTTAAGAACAATTCACTAGCTCTTTTCCCATTGGCTCCTTAGGTATTTTATTAAGCAAATCAAGCTCATTTTTCCTAAGGCATTTAAACTACATTAGGTAATTTGTTTACCTCTTTTCTTCAAGATTTTTACTTGAACACTCTTGTTCTTCCTTGTTTGGAAATCGGCAAGAGTACTTGGCTACTTGTCAATGTTCTAATCAATACACAAGTAAACCCAATGAGCATTCAAGCTTCATGCTTAACCTCATTTACAAACCCTAGGTTATATATATTGTCTTAACACATTAGGATAGTTGTTTTACCTTGGAAACAAAAGAGAGCTTGAATAAGCATCAAGAGAGGACTCCTCCTTGTCCTTTAAAGATTGTAATGGAGCTATGAAAGAACAAGAGAAGACACCATCAAAGGGTGATTCTCGGTTACACACAAAAACAAGAGGAAATGTTGTTTTTCTTTGACTTTCCTTACCTTGAAGCAAAGGAGAATGACAAGGCATAAAAATATGAGCTCAAGCTCCTTCAATGGTGAATCTCCATGGCACCGAAATGGTGGTTTTGAAGATTCGAAAAGACAAGGTTGTAGAGCTTGGCCTAACTAGAAGAATGGTAGTCTTGAAAATGAATTTGGATCATGGAGCTAGGAGATACAAGCCATGGAAATTGAGAAATGGTGAAGTTGCTGTAGCATAACCGATGGAGAAGGAAGAAGAAGATAGATGACCATGGGAAATGAAGAAGGAAAGGAGAGAATGAGAAGAAACTTGCTTTTGGAGATATTTGTAAGTTAAAGCAAATGGTAACTAGCTTTATCACTTTCTTTCTTTCTTATTAGCTAACAAGGGGGATGACTCATCCCTTGTCAAAAACCGGCCCCCATTATTCACCTAGGGGTGTTTTAGTCTTTGTTGACCAATTAACTTACTTATATTGACTTATGTCATAAACTAGCATATTTTAGTTACTATTCACAAAAACAAGGCACATACTTGTGAAATTTTTGATTTCCCATTGATTTAGACTTCCAAATGTGATACTAAGTAGTACACATGTTAATTAAAGAGTAATGATGGACATTTAGCCATTCAAAACTCATTTACAAGACAATTTTTCAAAAATGTGCTTTAAGGCTCCTTAAAGCATATTTAGTGTTTTAACTTGTTTTCAAGCTTGTTTTTCTTTAGTAATTGATTTTATATGTTCATTAACATATAATTAAGGTATAGATATGACCTTTAGGTCTTATACAAATTTATCCCAAGCTTAGAGCACATTTTTGCCCATATTGACTCTAAGGTATTTATTGTGTTTATTTGGTTTAATTGTCTACCCAGGTTTCCTAAGGACTTAATTAGCCTTATTAAATCATAATTGAATATTATTTAGTCTTGGTAGGTTCTTTGGGTCCTAACCAAGTTCACTCCAAGCTTAGAGCATGTTTTTGCTCAAGCTGTGCCTTAGTGCTTTATTGTGTTTTACTTTTGATTTACATTGTAAACGATGTTTCTAAGGCACTTTTTAGCCTTTAAATATCATAGTTTAGTATTTAAACATATCAAGGTTTGGGGGTATTTCAATCTACCCCCATTAAAAGAACTTCGTCCTCGAAGTTTCACACTTCCCACGCATCAATTGAATTAGAACACGGGGATTACTTACAAATAAAACTTTCGCAACCAACATACTTTACATCACAACCTCGGACTTAACGGTCCGGGTACATACACCCATACATAACATAACGTACTCACATGATAACCTCGGACTCATGGTCCGGGTATCTTAACAACATTTGCACATACATAACAACCCTTAGACTCTTGGGTCTGGGTAACATAACACATTTAGACTCATAGGTCTTGATAACATACACTTTTGGAACTCAAGGTCAAAATATATTTATTACACATACCACACAACATTCTTAGCATGTATGGCAACCAAAAATCTTTTACATTCGCTGTGATCCCGCAGAACCCGTCGCGATGGACACCTTCTGGTCCCCGTTCCTTTGGGAGATCAAAACAATCACTTAAATTTTAAAAAAAAAAATTAACACATATGCTACCCACTCACCGGCAAGTACTACGAAAATATTCTTTGCTAGGTTAAGTATAAGAGGATCCTTCATTTCAAATGTTAACCGACTGTTTTGAAAACACCAATTGGAAATCCTTTTGAAAACACATACAACTCCAAGTCCAACTTATGTTCTTACTTCTTTCTTAGCGTGGTTATTTGTGACCACTTACAGGGAGCTTCAGAATCATCCAACCCTGATGTGATCAGCATCAGTGTTGAACTATCCTTCCACCCCAATTTGTGTTCGGCTTCCCTTGATCGCATGCAAATCAAGTTCCACTTCCCACTTCATTTTCACGCACCAAATAATACACTCATTTCCAATTTTCTATCTTTTAGTCTTTCTAGTCATAATCATACATCTCCAAGGGATAGAACTCCGTCTATCAGTTATCTCCATTCACTTTAATCCTGTTGCCTAGGGAATCTTATTCTCACTAGGTTCTATGTCGGTTTCATACCCTTTTCATGAATCACTATATTGTATACATCACATATATTTTATCAAAATACAACACATAGTTTCACATTTATACACTGTCGGGGTTTTTGTTCCCCCAGGAGTTTCTCTACTCCCCACACTTGTACTATCACACACAACTGTTAACAAATCAACACACTTATCACAATGGTATTCGCATCTTCTGTGCGCAATTACCACAATTAAACCATGAATGAATGTGTATGTTTACGTAACACACACCAATCGTCAAAACAATTATTTTGTGCTATGCACAATATAGGTCACATACACTACGTACATACACACTAAGTGGTTTTGCGCTCTACCCCCCTTAAAAGGGATTACGCCCACGTAATCAATCACTGAATCATTGATTTAAAACGTGCTGCCGTCGTGAAGTACTTTAACTTCCACGCGGTCTATTATACAATGCATTCCGATTAGAAGGTCCTAACCATATTAGCGGTTTAGTTCCTAAACCAAGAATTCTCATTGGAGTTTGCTTTAACTCTTAACTGGTTTCCGTTCTGGCCTGTGAGGCTTCTAGGCATTAATAACTAGCCATTCACTCATGTTCACCATGCACATTCAACACTTGAATCACTAGCTCACTAGTTTCTACTGCGAAACTCTAATAACTGTAGGGCTCAGTTTGCCCCATTCGTTATTCTTACTGTATTGTACATCTCCCATTTATCACCTTTATCTTGGTAATAATGGTTTCTCAACCGATGCGTGGTATTTCTGACTGTGAGCAATTCGGTGAGTTTCAAAACTTTCCATCCACTTCTCTAATAATTTACTGTGTAAACTGTTATGTGTTTCATAATGATAGACTTGTTTCCTTCCGACTTACTGCCGGTTGAGATTGAGCTACCACCTAATGTGTAGTGCTCTCTCTGTTATTTCTAACACTTGAGGTATATTCCATACCGATATTTGGTAGTTAGTGCTAATGTAGTCACTTACTGTTAATCATGCTTCCACATTTGGTTTTGTATACGTATTCTTTCATTGGTGCGGCCTTGCATTTCCTATGCATCGGCCATTATAACATTATTCCTCCACAATTAACATGCTTCCAATTCCTAGCTATCCCACTCGATCATTACTGCGCAAGTGCAATACCAAAACACTCATTCATACAGAGTGCAGAGGCGTAAACTCTTGACAGTAAATCTCTTATGCGATTCGCAATGGAATTCACACTGTGTTTCATTGAGATTCTGATCTCGTAATACTGGCTACTGGCTTATTGCCCAGTCTGCTTATCATCACTTACCTGGCATCTCCACTGAGTTTAACTCATAACTGTTCTTATCTACCATGTCATTATTTAACAACACTTATGCAACGGTCGCTTGCTGCGCACCGTGCTCTTACTCATTGTATAACATCAACTTATGTAGTATTCACTGTCACATTAACTTCCACACATACACTTACATCACTCGTATTATGGTTCGCCACTCATTTGGCTGATTGTTGAATATTCTAGTCTTTGAGTCTTAATGCTCCTTGAGCATTGATCACTCGAGTCACAAACCGGCGTTATTTAGCTCGGTGCTTCACATGCTACTAAACTAACTGTTTTCTCGCAATATCAACATGATCAATCCCTAACATGTTTCTTGAACTTGGTTCACATAACTACCGCTGTTGCGGTCTCACAATATCGAGAGGTATCCTCACTCTTAATGTAGTGGTTCGTTCTCCACTCTATTCACTTATACAACATAAACTTCTGTAATCAATCAAATTTACATAACATATCTTGCTTATGGCTTATAAGCCTTATTGTCTTGAGCTGCGCTCATTGTAGGCTGTCCACACACATGTACTTCTCTGTACAACATTACATGGTTTGGATATCATATTGAGCTCCATGACAAGGTCGTTATATTCCGTTTCCTTTCATGGGATGCCCCTTAGGATTGTCAGTCCGTCTCCTGACAACTTATGTCTAAACTGGGTGTTAGTTTCAACCCTTGTGTTCCTGTCATGTCATTTCGTGCAACAGTTGTTGATGCGAACACCCTTCAAGGATTGCTCCTGGGTGTTGCTAATTTATGCCTTTACATCTGGTTCGCACTTATTGGTATATTCAGTTAGCCACGCCGTTTGCGTTCTTAACTGGCTTATTATCTTCTTCTGTGAAGATCAACATTTCCTGGTAGTGTAGGTGCTCATTCTGGGAGTTTTATCCCGTTCAATGCACATTAATGTGTCCACATTAGGCATCTGCTTGCCATGCACAGGCTGGGTCACCATTCCAGCTGTCACGTTTATCCCTGAGGATCCTTAAGACATATGCTATGTCTTTACATAACAGTTAGTGCACTTCGCACCTCCTGACTCTTAAACATTTCCTTGAAATGAATTCACTAATTCCTTTAGTCTCGTTAACTTAACTGAGTTCCTTTACTTTAACCATTCTCGGTAATCCTTTACTCTTGATTGACTTACACTGCTGACCGTAGTACGGAGTCGACTACCTCCCGTGTTCCGGACTCTCTCGTATACATATGTGGGGTACCATGCTGATACATTGCTACTTACCCAACTAACCCATAAGTAGGTCTGTCAGGCCCACAAGCTCCTATCGGAGTGCGGTCGTCCCACATTACAGTTGGTACACTCGTAGTGTCCGTCACACGCCTAGGTGAAGTATTTGTTGTCAACTCCCTTATATTGTCCTGTGACAATATGCATTCCCTGTTTCCCGAACTTAATCAAGGGAAGGTTTCCACTGTTGTCACTATGAACTCCATCCATTCCCTTGGGTCGCTACCCTTGGGTTTACCGGTTTGGTTTAAAAGAAGGTTAGAAATAAATTTTGGTTTGAAAGAAAATTCGGTTTGAAAGAAAAGAGTTTGAAATAAATCTGAGTTGAAAGAAAAATTCTCATGGTTTTCAATGCCTTCTTCCCTTAACCAAATCTAGCTTCTCGCTGACTGGTGTACTTCCAATTACAAAGGTTAGGCTGTTAAGCCCTTCCACAGTTATGATGATCACAGTTAACTTCGTGGTACTTTACTAAGTACTTCGTATTTGTTAAAACTTTCCCAAGCAGCCCTGTTGTAGCAGCACTTGCCATGGCAAGTGTGCCATGCTAACTGGCTATCGGTTCAACACATACCGGTTGTGGTATTGTTTTTACCCGCACTGTCATCAGTGGCCTTGTTGGCCCTCACTTGATCTTACAGTCTTGACAATTAACCCTCTGGGCGACTTCTCACTGTATTCACATGATAATCATTAACTAGGGTGTTTCCCATCCTTGGAGTACCCCTTTTACTTAGTATTGTATCCTCTTCGTAGCCCGTTCCACGCATTTGTCGTGGTTACTGAGACTTGTCTCTGTTTGGGCACTACGTTGTGGTTCCTTATCGGTTGGTATAAAGTGGGTGTATCATTTAACAACTGTGGTCCCGTAGACACTCGTCTCGGGTTCCATTAATCCACTTCTTGCCTGTTGCACGGTTGGTGCGTTGCAGGCTGGTTGTGCTCGACTGGTCAGCATGTCGACCCAGGTTGCCGGAAATTCTATTCCTTTGTGTGTAGGATTCTTCATTCTTCGCTATTAAATGTGGTTAACATTGTTCAGATGGAAACCGTCTCCAGGATCCCCACTCTTCGGGATCTACCGTATGACTGGTTCTCATAGAAGTACTTAATAACAGCCAGATCGGGTATTCCCGAGTAAGAGAGGACTTTCATCTCTCTGGCGTTCTTTCCCAAGTTATAAAACAAGGATTGTGGAGGCTGGGAAGGATATAGTAGGTTTTCAGTATTCACTAGTAATTCCTAACTAGCGTATCTCTCATGCTATCACTCAACCCTTAACCCAAAGTACTAAAATCTTAACTCGGTACTTCCTAAGCTCGGTAATTCAGTCATCAGAGCGATACTTCGCTCTGATACCACTTTTTGTGACACCCCATCCAACATTAACACACTTAACAACAAACTGCAGCGGAAAACATACTCATCTCAATACTTAACTTGCTGGTGTTACACGCCGTTAACCACCCACGTGGCTAACAAGGCTGTTACATATACATTGTATTGGTCTGATGGACTAGATTCCCGAGCGATTGTACATCACTATACCTTTTCATTAACAACAACCAACATACATATACCTTTCAACTGTACCGATTATTCACAAACTAATGCCGATAACAATTTCGGTCTCACTACACCTACCGTACACATACAACTTAAATGATTACCCATATACAAACGACTACCCCGTCCTACTCTCGAACGGCTTCCAGCTCCTTGTACCTGAAATAGGAAAGAAGAGAAAAGGGTGGCCCCCCAGGGCTCAGCACCTTTGCTGGTATGGTAATCCCGCAGCCCGCATGCTACCGGGCCACGCACAACTAATTGTCGTCTTAGCATGCGGTTGATTATATTTGAATCATGCATGTAAACTATAAACACACAACACATAACATTCCACCACAATGGGCTCAACAAACAGGTAACACACCCTTACTTGATAAGTCACTCATTGTGTTCATTAACCCTAGAGTGTTTCTCCTCTAATGGAGCTACTTCCTTAATAGACGATACTTACCCATTAATCGGGTTATCCTTAAACGCCTCTTACCATAAACTGGGATTCATATCCATGATCTACATACTCCACATTTTACAACATATACATACACCATATAACAACACTTTTCACTTTTCAACGTGCACATAACATAACATCGCAATGGGAATTGCAGTACAACGATAACACATAACATAACGGGAACGGTTCTCTTAGGAACCGAGCCAAACATAGTTAATTCACTGGTGAGCCTAGAGAATGATGTCGCTCTCATGATAAACTCGTTATACAACACTCATTACCGTCCTAATAGTCGGACGAGTAACTTAAGTTAAGATGGTTCGGATATGGTGACCCGAACACACCACATAAACACATGTTCCCCCTAAACCGATCATAAGTCAGAATAGCTAAGCTTTGGAGTAAGCTAATGGGAGATCGTGACCCGTGAGGGAAACAACCATAACAGAGAGGAGGGTAAGGCTAAAAAGGATACCCACTTCCAAACAACGCGCGACCGGCCTAACCGGATTCCTCACCCCCGTTAGTACATATTTACTTGTAGATAAATAGTTAGAGCCCCACTATGGAGCCTATCACATACACACACCAAGAAGGTATTTCGACTGGGTTAAACACACGAGGGAGGTCCATACATTCACACACAATTAACTCACGCATAGCCGTGGTTAGAACGTTCCCATGGTTTGGGTCGTTAAATCCGGATACTGCTCTCTTATGTGATCCTAGATTTGGTTGGCTAAGGTATAACACTTTCGAGGTTAAACGGTATCGGTATTGAACACGCCACATAAATGAATTACTATAAACTCATTACATGTTTTATCTTACAATGTGGCAAACATACAGAAAAACACATTGGCATACAAGCCGGTGTAATCCGGTAGGACACAGGTTGTAAGAAAACCATACCTGTCACTGAGGTTTCACTCTAACGTGCCATCACATGTTCCTCGTAACACCTTTGAACAACTGATAACATTACATTTACTTTTATTAACATCGGGGTAACATGATTTTTTAAAGTCTAATGCTCATAACTTATCCCCGTTAACTAGTTAAATAACTTCACATTTTAACTTGTTTTACTTTTACATTTTAATACAACTTTTCCCCCACTAAATTGTCATTATAACTCACTTAACATGTCCTTAACAATCTTATAACATCATTACTTAATAATCCCCATCATCCTATAACCTTAAACAATGTTTTGGTCCGACCGACCTTACCGACCGACCTTACACAAGGTCGGTCCATTCCAGAACACATTACCGTCAAAAATTCTACTTCGACCGACCTTGCAAGTTTGGTCCACAAGGTCGGTCTATTCCCGAGAGTTTTTCCCCTTTGAAAACTCAGGCCCGGCCGATCCTGGCAAGTTCGGTCCCAAGTTCGATCGATTCCAGGGACTCAATTCGTACCCAAAATACAAGCCCGACCGACCTTGCAAGTCCGGTCCCCAAGGTCGGTCCATTCCAGAGACTCTTTCCGGTAGTGTAAATTGAGCCCGACCGACCTTACAAGTCCGGTCCCTAAGGTCGGTCGGCTCCAGACCTTTGTTTCCACATTCCCATTTGACTCCAAACTTCACCTCATGTATCCTAGTATGTTCTAACCTCATTAGGGCACCTCAAACACACCTTTAGCCATGTACTAAACTCCTTAAATCACACACCAAAACCATCTTTATCATTCCACAAATTTCTTACAAAATCCCTAGCACTTGAAATGTTTTCTCCTTAGGATTTCTAAGTGGTATTTCACCTATAATGACCACTATACCAAGGTGTTTCCTCTACACCTTAACATCATCTCCCAAGCATCTTTTCTTACTAACTAAATTTCCTTGTACATCAACATTACGTAACCCAAAAACAACTTCCCCAAGACTTTATTACATCCCAAAACACCCA
Source organism: Limonium bicolor (assembly GCA_023374045.1). Lineage (NCBI taxonomy): Eukaryota > Viridiplantae > Streptophyta > Magnoliopsida > Caryophyllales > Plumbaginaceae > Limonium > Limonium bicolor. The sequence continues at coordinate 315,125,620 of CM041778.1, read as the reverse complement.
TTGGACTTCTAGAACTTCAAGATAGTGCCTAATTCCTCGTAGAACTATATAATACCCTATTACATGTTTTCTTCCCTAGTAAACATTCATTCATTCCTCACATTTCCTAGTTCACCAAAGCTCATTTAAACAGTTAAATCTCCTTATACATTACCCAAATTTTGCCATAGGTTCTCTTGTATATTCTCACATCCAAACACTTAGGTTTTCACCTTTAATCATTCAAGAACATCTAAGTCCACCAAGAACTTTCTCACACACAAACTTCACCCAATTTACACTACATCACAATATAGTGCAAAATCAAATTGCTTGGCACTTAGGCCCTTAAATAACATGGCTCTTAGGCCTTAAATTGCATAAACCATAAACACTGAATTTCCACATGTATATATTGCCTTTGACCTGCATATACACTCAACATCACATATGCCCTTTAATAATCTCCTTAAGAACAATTCACTAGCTCTTTTCCCATTGGCTCCTTAGGTATTTTATTAAGCAAATCAAGCTCATTTTTCTTAAGGCATTTAAACTACATTAGGTAATTTGTTTACCTCTTTTCTCAAGATTTTTACTTGAACACTCTTGTTCTTCCTTGTTTGGAAATCGGCAAGAGTACTTGGCTACTTGTCAATGTTCTAATCAATACACAAGTAAACCCAATGAGCATTCAAGCTTCATGCTTAACCTCATTTACAAACCCTAGGTTATATATATTGTCTTAACACATTAGGATAGTTGTTTTACCTTGGAAACAAAAGAGAGCTTGAAGAAGCATCAAGAGAGGACTCCTCCTTGTCCTTTAAAGATTGTAATGGAGCTATGAAAGAACAATAGAAGACACCATCAAAGGGTGATTCTCGGTTACACACAAAAACAAGAGGAAATGTTGTTTTTCTTTGACTTTCCTTACCTTGAAGCAAAGGAGAATGACAAGGCATGAAAATATGAGCTCAAGCTCCTTCAATGGTGAATCTCCATGGCACCGAAATGGTGGTTTTGAAGATTTGAAAAGACAAGGTAGTAGAGCTTGGCCTAACTAGAAGAATGGTAGTCTTGAAAATGAATTTGGATCATGGAGCTAGGAGATACAAGCCATGGAAGTTGAGAAATGGTGAAGTTGCTGTATCATAACCGATGGAGAAGGAAGAAGAAGATAGATGACCGTGGGAAATGAAGTAGGAAAGGAGAGAATGAGAAGAAACTTGCTTTTGGAGATATTTGTAAGTTAAAGCAAATAGTAACTAGCTTTATCACTTTCTTTCTTTCTTATTAAGCTAACAAGGGGGATGACTCATCCCTTGTCAAAAACCGGCCCCCATTATTCACCTAGGGGTGTTTTAGTCTTTGTTGACCAATTAACTTACTTATATTGACTTATGTCATAAACTAGCATATTTTAGTTACTATTCACAAAAACAAGGCATATACTTGTGAAATTTTTGATTTCCCATTGATTTAGACTTCCAAATGTGATACTAAGTAGTACAAATGTTAATTAAAGAGTAATGATGGACATTTAGCCATTCAAAACTCATTTACAAGACAATTTTTCAAAAATGTGCTTTAAGGCTCCTTAAAGCACATTTAGTGTTTTAACTTGTTTTCAAGCTTGGTTTTCTTTAGTAATTGATTTTATATGTTCATTAACATATAATTAAGGTATAGATATGACCTTTAGGTCTTATACAAATTTATCCCAAGCTTAGAGCACATTTTTCCCATATTGACTCTAGGTATTTATTGTGTTTATTTGGTTTAATTGTCTACCCAGGTTTCCTAAGGACTTAATTAGCCTTATTAAATCATAATTGAATATTATTTAGTCTTGGTAGGTTCTTTGGGTCCTAACCAAGTTCACCCCAAGCTTAGAGCATGTTTTTGCTCAAGCTGTGTCTTAGTGCTTTATTATGTTTTACTATGATTTAAATTGTACACTGATGTTTCTAAGGCACTTTTTAGCCTTTAAATATCATAGTTTAGTATTTAAACAATATATCAAGGTTTGGGTTATTTCACTGTGTAATGTTTTAAGTATGATGTAAGGAATGAGATGTAAGAAGGAAGCACATGTTGTAAACAGGATGGTTATGAATAAAATAATAGTGTTGTTCATATTAATTGTTACGACTCTTGTTATACCATCATTACTCATGAAGCTTGTGAATACAATTAGGTTATGGACTTGGTACGGAAGGTGCGCTAAGCATACTTATAGAGGCACAGGCTGACGCCAGCAGTACTATCCTCACCGGCACCTTTCCGGTTAATGGGATTGAGGCATCAGTTCTCTTCGACTCAGGGGCCTCGCATACCTTTATCTCGGCATCTTTTGCGAGAAGGTTGGGGCTAGACGCTGATGAGCTACCCAACTTCACGGTTACGCTCCCGTCTAAGGAGAAGGTTCGTTGCACTCGCTACTACCGAGGAGCCATTGTCAGTATTAAGGGGGAAGACTTTCCAGTCGGTTTTATTGAGTTCAAGGAGTTGGGATTTGATGTTATCTTCGAGATGAACTGGTTGGAGCGGCACAAGGGTCGTATCCTCTGCGCCGAGCATAGACTGCTGCTTAGGAGTCCGTCTGGGGTAACAATATCATACCGCCAGAGGCCCAGAGAGCCTTCGACTAAGATCATCACCGCTATGGCAATGTATAAGGAGTTGAGGAGGAAGGAAGAAGTATATCTCTGCTATGTCCAGGACATAGAGAGGGACCCCAAGTTCGACCCTGACTTACCGGTAGTGTCGGAGTTCCCCGATCTATTTCCACGGGAACTGCCCGGCATGCCACCCACTCGGGAGGTAGAGTTCACCATTGAGCTGCTACCTGGAACTGGACCGATAGCCAAAGCACCATATCGCATGGCTCCGGCAGAAATAAATGAACTAAAGGATCAATTGAAAGACTTGCTAGATAAGGGATTCATAAGACCGAGTGTATCACCATGGGGAGCACCAGTCCTCTTCGTGAAGAAGAAGGATGGTAGTCTCCGCCTCTGCATCGACTACAGAGAGTTGAATGCAGTGACTGTGAAGAATAAGTACCCACTACCCCGCATTGATGATCTGTTCGGTCAATTGAAGGGGGCATCTGTGTTTTCCAAGATTGATCTCAGATCGGGGTATCATTAGATAGCCATTAAGGAGGGAGATATTGAGAAGACGGCATTCCGGGCACGATACGGCCACTATGAGTTTACAGTGATGCCGTTCGGTTTGTCGAACGCACCGGCGAAATTTATGGATCTGATGAACCGCTTATTCCGGGAGCAGCTGGACAAGTCGGTTGTGGTATTCATCGACGACATTCTGATATATTCAAAATCAAAGGCCGAGCATGAAGAACATTTGAGGAGGGTGTTAGAGATACTGAGGGAGAACCAGCTATATGCTAAGTTCTCAAAATGTGAGTTTTGGCTTGACCAGGTCTCTTTCCCGGGTCATGTCATCTCGGATGCTGGGATCTCGGTGGATCCAGCAAAGATTGATGCCGTGCGTACTTGGCCGAGACCGAAGACAGTTACCGACATTCGGAGCTTTCTTGGTTTGGCAGGTTACTACCGGAAGTTTGTTAAGGATTTCAGCAAGGCCGCGAAGCCGATGACCAGTCTGATGAAGAAAGATGCACCATTATGGACGGCCGACTGTGAGAGTTCGTTCCAGAGTTTGAAGGACTCATTGACCACTGCACCGGTTCTGACTATTCCAAACGGTACAGAGGGCTTTGAGGTTTACTGTGACGCATCCGGCAGAGGGCTGGGCTGCGTGCTCATGCAACATGGCAAGGTGGTGGCATATGCCACACGCCAGTTGAAGAAACATGAGAAGAACTACCCCACACATGATTTAGAGCTGGGAGCGGTAGTCTTCGCTTTGAAGATATGGCGCCACTACTTATACGGGGTTAGTGTGACGATCTACACCGATCACAAGAGCTTGAGATACATATTCACTCAGAAGGAGTTGAATCTTCGACAGAGGAGATGGTTGGAATTTTTGAAGGACTATGACATTGACCTCCAGTACAAAGAAGGGAAGACCAATGTTGTAGCGGACGCCCTGAGTCGTCGAGCACACTCACTCCATTCGCTAGCTTCCTTCTCCAGCTTGGTTGATGAGGTGCGAGAGGCTCAGAGGACAGATGAGTACATGAGAGAGGTCAGACAGAAGCTGACAGATGGTACCTTTGAGAGTCGGAAATACGACTTCAGCCTTTATGATGATGATCTGATCAGGCTTAAGGGCCAGTTATGCATACCACGAGGCAGCACAGATTTGAAAGACCGTATACTTAGAGAATCACATTGTTCTTCAGTTTCCATCCATCCGGGAGCCTCTAAGATGTATAAAAACATGAAGAGATACTTTTGGTGGTCGGGGATGAAGACAGATGTTACCGAGTTCGTCTTGAGGTGTCTCACATGCCAGAAGGTGAAATTCGAGCACCGATGACCGGGCGGAATGGTACAGTCGATGCCAGTTCCAGAGTGGAAGTTCCATGATATCTCCATGGACTTTGTAGTCGGACTCCCACCTGCTAGGGGAGGTCTGAACATGATTTGGGTGGTGGTGGTGGCCTTACCAAAGTAGCCCGATTCATACCGATGAAGGATACTTGGAAGGTAACCAATTAGCTGAGTTGTTTGAGAAGGAATTATGAGACATCACGGGATACCGAAGACCATAGTGTCAGATAGAGATACCAGATTCCTTTCGAGGTACTGGAGAGCTACTAGAGAAGCGTTGGGTACAGAACTGAAGTTGAGTACCGCGTTCCATCCTCAGACAGATGGTCAGACTGAGCGCACGATTCAGACACTTGAGGACATGCTGAGGGCATGTGCCTTAGACTTCCAGGGCAGTTGGATTGACAAGTTGCATCTGATCGAGTTCTCTTACAATAATAGCTATCATGCTTCGATCAAGATGGCGCCTTTTCAAGCGTTGTACGGTAGACCATGTCGTACACCGCTCTGCTGGGATGAGTCGAGCGAGACGGTCATTATAGGACCAGAATACTTAGAGCAAGTTAAGGCTGAAGTTCAGCAAATCAGGGAGAATATGAAAGCTGCTCAAGATAGGCAGAAGTCGTATGCTGATGTTCGACGACGAGACCTGGAGTTCACAGTGGGTGACCGGGTATTTCTGCGAGTTTCACCGATGAAGGGTGTATTTAGATTTGGGCAGAAGGGCAAACTGAGCCCGAAGTTTGTTGGTCCTTATGAGATTACGGAGCGGGTGGGCCCAGTTGCTTACAGGTTGAATTTACCTGCTAAGCTGGGTAAAGTGCATGATGTTTTTCATGTTTCATAGCTAAAGAAATACATGCACCACCCCTCCCATGTGTTAGAACCTGAGAGGTTGACGTTAGAACCGAATATGAGATCCGTGGAGATTCCTCAGAGGATCTTGGTTAGTAAGACTAGGGACACTCGCCATAAGTCAGTGCGACTGGTGAAGGTTCTCTGGTCTAACCAAGATGTCGAAGAGGCCACGTGGGAATTAGAGGATACGATGAGATCGAAGTACCCTTCGTTATTTACTGACTAGATTGTCTGTATAGGGTACGGGGCGTACCCCTTTTTAAGGGGGATTAGAGCTTCCTCGCTTTTGAGTTAGTAAACGAACATGTTTGTCGTTTTGTTTGGTTAGTGTAAGATGTGGTTTTGTGTAAGATATGATTGTGTAAGTTATTACACTTTGGTGGTAAGTTTAAGATATGTATGATACTTGTGTATTGTACTTGTGGCAGACCTTTGAGTCTTAAGATGTGTGGATGTGAATGTAAGATATGGTATTAAGATTAAGGAAAATGAGTACCGTGAACGATTAAGTATATATGTGAACTTTGGGGACAAAGTTCTTTTAAGGGGGGTAGATTGAAATACCCCAAACCTAGATATGGTGTTTAGATGATTAACTAAGATGTAAGAAGGCTAAATAATGCCTAAGAAACATTAAGAAACAATTTTAACCAAAGAAAACACAAGGAAACACCATAAGAGCAATTTAGGTGAAAATGTGCTCTAAGCTTTGAGTAACTTGGGTTAGCACCCAAATATCATTCTTAGACCTTATAAATATCCTAATGGTCATGTTAAATCAATTACCAAAGAAAACCAAGCTCAAAAACAAGTTAAAACACAAATTGTGCTTTAAGGACTCTTAAAGCACATTTTTGAAAAATTGTCTTAGAAAGGGGTTTTATGTGGCTAAATGCCCATGATTACTTCTTAATTAACTTGTGTACTACTTAGTATCACATTAGGAAGTCTAAATCAATGGGGAATCAAAAATTTCACAATTATGTGCACTAGTTTATGAATAGTAACCAAATAGTGCCTAGTTTAGTCTTTAGTCAATTAAGTCTAATTAAATGGTCAAACAAGACCATGACTAGCCTCATTATTGAAGGGGGCCGGTTTTTGATAGTGGTGAGTCACCACACAAGATAGTCACATTAGAAAAGAAGAGGGAAAAGTACAAGTTACTATTTGCTTTAAGAAACAAAAATATCTCTTATTACTTACCTCTCTCCTCCTTTCTTCATTCTCCCGTCTTCCCATCAGTTTCTTCTACTCCCTCTCTTCTTCCTCACGTAAAGAACAGCCTCCATGCTAGCTCCACCTTGCTTTGACCATAGCTCACTCATTTTAGCTCCAAAATCAAAACAAAGTACATATTCTTCTTAGTTAGCTCAAGCTCCTTCTTTCTATCTTTCCAAAACTTCAAGAGCTTTGATTTGGTGCCAAGCCAAACCGCCATTAGAGGAGGAAACACAAGCTTGGAGACTCCATTAGCTTCTCCATTCTCTTAAGGTAAAGAATATGTAAGAAAAAACTAGGTTTCCATCATTCCTTCACATATCCAAAAATTTCTACTCATGGGGCTTCATTTTTATGCCTTGTTCTAGCTTGTTTTCTATTCTCCAAAGGATATAGGAGGTCCTTCTTCATTCATATCCAAGCCTACCTTAAGACTTCAAGGTAAAATATTCATTTTAATACCTTAAAACACATTTTTAACCTAGGGTTTGCTCCTTAAGGTTAGTGCATTGTCTAGCACTCATTAGAATCATTGGATATTGATTAGAATGTTGGCAAGAAGAATTTGGGTGGTGACCGAGATTGTGCAAGGAAAAGCCTAAGTGAGAAAGTTTGTGAAGCTTGTAAAAGAACAAGGTAAATTGCTTACCTTAAGGTGTTTTATTGTTTAAGGGAATGGGATTTAGATATATGATAGCTTAGCTTAGAGTTTACATTAGGAAAGGGCTATAAAACCTAGGAGAAACTATGGTTATATATTGAGAACTTGTGATTAAAGAGCAAATGGGAAATGAGATAGTTAGACAATTTAAAAGGTGAACTACAAGAGCATTTATATTTCAATAGGAGCCTTGTTGTGTGTATTTGCAGGTCAAAGGCTAATATATGTGGAAATTCAGTGGTTAAGCTTTATGTCATTTAAGGGCCTAAGTGCCGAGCATTTTAAGTTTATGCACTATATTGTGGTGTAGTGTAGTTTTGGTGTAAATTGAGTGTTAAGAATGTGTGAAAAGAATTTGGGTGTTAAAGATTGTTGAATGGTAAAAACCAAGTGTTTGGGTGTAGAAATATACTAGGGAAGCCATGTCAAAATTTAGTGAGAAAACAAGGAGTTTAAGATTTATAAATGAAGTTTTATGACCTAGAATGTACAAGGAATTCTTCGGGCTTAAATTGGTGAAAGAAAGTGAACTAGAGTGCTCTTGAGTGTGAAAAGGGCTTAGGAGTTATCTTGAAGGAATTAGAGTTCAAATGAGTAGGTGTGATGCTCTAGGGATATGGAGGAAGTGTGAATAAGTCTTATGCAAGTTTTAGTAGACAAAGGATGAATAATGCCTTGTGAGAATCTAAGTGTAAGTTTAAGGAAAATAGAAGAAGGTTGTGTAAGGGAGGTGATGTGGAACAATAATGCTTAGGAGTGGAGGTAAGGTTTGTGAGATAATATTTTGGTTAGTTTGAGCTGTAGGTATGAAATACCACTTAGAAAACTTAAGGAAAATGTTCCAAGTGTAAGGAGATTATGTGAGAAATTAGGTAACAAGTTTAGATGAGGAATTAGACAAGTCCAAGACGTTATTTCGGTGTTAGAATATTCTTAAGATCATATATGGACTTTGGGTAAAGCATGGATGAAGAGAACTAGTGCAATCACACTTAGAAAAACATAAATGGTAGAAATCTGTAGCTGGTCCGGGACTTAAGTCCAGGGTGAAGTCCCGGACCAACCAAAAAATATGGCCGAGAGTTGCTGCAACCTTATGGTCCGGGACTTAAGTCTTGTAAGAAGTCCCGGACCACCCCATTAAAACCACCCGAGAATTTCAGCAAGTGTTGGTCCGGGATTTAAGTCCCATACAAAGTCCTGGACCACAACATAAAATCAGCCGAGAGTTTAACCAAGTGTTGGTCCGGGACTTAAGGTAAGGACCAAGTCCCGGACCACTCTAAAAATGTGAATAAGCTTGGAAAATGTTAGGTAATGATGGGGGTTGATAAGTATTGATGTTATAAAGTTATTAAGGACTTGTTTGGTGGGTATTACCGACAATTAAGTGGGTGAATAAGTATAAGAGATAATGAGGAATGATTCACTAAGGAGCTTAAGTTAAAACGATAAGGACTTAGTGATTATTAGTGGGTAAACATTGGTAGTAGAGTAAGTTAAGTACGTTGGAATGGGTTAAGTAACTAATGACCTAAAACTGATTGAATGTTCTAGGATTTGTGAATTGGGACCCGGAGGGAGATTTAACAAACGACCGCCGACGGTGAACGGTATAGTCTTTCTTGTGACCTGCTTGCTAACGAGGTGTCCCTCGGCTTGTGTGCTATCTGCTTATTTGCTATGACTAAGACAAGATAAAGCATGCAACCGGTTTTTACTGCTCTTGTTGTGTGTGTGTGTGTGTGTGTGTGTGTTTTCTTTACACTTGTAACACCCCAACCCGGAATCTAATAACCTGAATGATGATCGCTCCCAAATAAACTTAAACTGGAGCGGAAAATATTACAATAACCAGGCGGTATTACAATGCCGTTAGCCACCCTTGTGACTAACAAGGCTAACTCCAAATATAAATCTCAAAAGTCACGGTCCGAATACGAATACAATCCGAGATACTAGGAATCAAACTCAAAGGTACAATAATAATAAAGCAAAACAAATAGCTAGTGATAAACTCCCATAGCTTGGTCTACCCCACCAACACTCGGGTGGTAATATCTGCAACTTCAGGTACCTGAAAAATGGGGGTGCCCCCAAAGGGGCTCAGCAAACAATGCTGGTATGGAAAACGTGCAACCCATCGGCTACCGGGCCACACCAACTACTTTGTCGAATACATGCAGTTCATTTTTATAAAGCTGTAATCAAGCATGACATGATAATAACAAGTATCCATACAAGGACAACAATGTCACATAGAACAAGACTTCAGAAGGTCAAGTTAGATGAATTGTAATCATTTGATAATAGTCGGGTCCACACAGTGGGACTGACAGGTGTAAGAGTATGTCAATATAGTGAAGGTATAGTGACCTCGTTAAAAAGAAAGGTGGGTAATTAGTCCCTCAGAAGATAACGTAGTTAACTCCTGTACTTAAAAGAGGTGGGAATCGAACCCTCGGGAGGAATGAAGTCTTCCTCCCCACTTGAACTGTTCCGGTACGCAGCCGGTGAGTGACATAGTGCACCCAGAACTCCCGTCGCGACGTAAATTGAATAGGAGACGACCTGAGACAGGTACAACTCCTGTAGCATGCATGGCCAGATCCAACTGGGCTCCTCGTTCTCGTAGTATAGAATTGTTAGGTGTCATACAAGGACGTTAATCCAGAACTCAATGTGTATGGTCAGTTATCACGTTTAGGATACCGACGTCTGTTATAAAGTGAAGTTAGTGAGAAGCTTGAGTACAAGTTCTCGGTACAATAAAGCGCAGGTATTTAATCCACTGGTAATGTAGTGTTGTATGCGTGGGGCATACACGTTGTAGTTAGCATCATTCACGCATATAAAATAATACAACAGTGCCCAAGAGTAATACAACATTTTGCAATAATTATCTTGGTCGTTATTTCAAACAACAAATAGCACACAAGCCAGTGTAATCCGGTAGCAAACAGGTTGCAAGAATCCCATACCGTTCACCGTAGATTGTAGTTGATTATACCCTGGTCAACGTCTGGTCAAGTATAGTCCTAGAATAGGATTAACTAAGAGTGTTAATTAATGTTACCCTTGTATAATAATTTTATTGGATCATTTAACGATTTTGTATTTGTTATTTCATGTGAGGTTTATTTCTTCATACTTAGATAGTTTCTTTAACCTCTTAACCTCACTGATAATTAAGGTGTTTATATACATTCTAATTTATATACTTAATGAATTATTTATATTGTGTGGTAATTCCTTTTAATTACCTTATGATTTAATGTACAACTTGTTTTGTTATTCCTTTTTTATTTATTTATAAATCCTTTAATGTACACATATGTATATATTTATTCAGGTACTATTTATGTTACATATATTTAATTGTCTAGATGACATAATGACTTTATAATTTCTCAACTATGTTTATATGCCATACATGGACATAATATTCTTAGAGTTTTTATTATTCCCCTTTTAACCATAAATAATATTTATTGGTTACCTTTAAATTCCTTATAACTATATAAGCCATAGTTTTAATTTCATAATCCCTTAAACCCAAATTCTTTTTCTAATTCCTCCAAATATCCACATAGGACCTATATTTATTTAAATCTAAATTCTTACCCTTATATTTCGGTTATTTACAAAACAATAATAATAATTCATAAACTTTACATTTAAACTCTAATCTCATTATATATATAGTTTTAATTCCTTATTTAATTATATTACTAAACCACCATTAATATTTTGGTATATAACTTTTAAATACTATAACTTTCGAAAATTACAATTTGGCCCCCTCAAATTCGGCCTATATATATATATATATATTCTATAATTACAATTTAACCACAAAATCTTATTTCTTTACATAATGTCTTATAAACTATAGTTTAATTTAATTCTCCATAATTGCCGAATATATATATATATATAAATTCTTAAATTACAAATCTAACCCCAAACAATTCGGCTTTAACATAAACTTTCCTTTATTTACATTTTCACCCCAAAACTTTATAATAGTTACTTAATAACTTATAAACTATAGTTTAAATATTTAATTCCTCAAAATTTCGAAAGTGAACTTATAATTTCTTAATTATGAATTCGCCCATATTCAACTCCAAACTTTCATAATAAGTTTTATAAATTACATAATAGCCCAAAGCTTAATAAATTGTTATTTTAACTTCTAAACACCTATTTAATTCACCCAAAATTCATAATATCAATTCCTACCTTATAATATATCATTATTATGTCAATGACACTTTATATTTTCGGCTATTTACTATATACTCCCATAACTTCTAAAAATTATATTTTTACCACATAACTTTTTAAACTAGTCATTTAAACACTAGTTATTATATTCAACTTACCCAAAATTCATAATATAAGTTTATACTTTCCATTATATCAAAATTCACCTAATCTAATATATACCTCTCGGCTTAATTTAATTTGCCCACTAAGTTTTGGTAAATTACATATTTACCCTTAAACTTATAAACTTAATATCTCATGTATAAAATACCTAATTAACTTATCCAAATTTTATAACATCTTAATACATAGTATTAAGCTATAATACACCAAATTAATCCTTATATTTTCGGCAATTATATTTTAGCCAATTAATTACCTTAAAGCTCCTTAAATCAATTTTAAACCTTAATTCCATCTTTCATTTATCAAAACACATAATTAACTCCTCCTTAATTTCGGCTTTAATTTATAAGATGATAATTAATGATTTAATGTTATAAAACATAGTTTAAACCATAGATCTACATATATATGCTTGAATAAATTACTTACCCTTAGTAATTGATTTCCTCTTGGTTTCTCCTTGGATCTTTGGCCACACAACCTTGATCTACACTCCTTTGTAGGTGTCTTGAATATTAGAACAAGGATACCTCAAGTTAAACCTTGAATTCCCAAATAAACCTTAAGGAATTTACTAAGGTATTATGTATATAATTTATATAAAAGATTAGTATTTACCTTGATGACTCAAAACGGAGTTCAAGAACAATTTATTTTCGGCCTTGGCAAGGAGAAAGAAATCAATTAGCTCTTGAAGAGATCTAAGCTTATAACTTAGAAATAACTCTTGTAAACCTTAAAAATCAAAGATTTACCTTAGGGAATTTGGTGTAGGCTCACGCCTTGAATGAGTAGGGGTGAATACCTTGTCAAACCATGGAGAAATTGAAGTTAATGGAGAGAAGAAAGCAAGACAATTTCGTCCATGAACTTGTCTTGGAAGAAATGAGGTTTCAAGGCATTTTTCTTACCTTAAGCCTTCAAGAACCTTTCTTAAGTGTTCCCTCTGATTAGCCACGAAATTCCTAGCTTGAGTGATGATTGATGTTGATCTAGATCAATGGAATGGATTAGAAAACTTCCTTGGAGCAAAGAACCAAAAATAAGCTAAAAAATGGTGTTAAAGTATAACTAGAATAACTTAAGGTTTGAGAGCTCTTACCAATGGAAGCTTGAAGGTCTGGAAGGGGAGGGAGCTGGCGTGAATGCAGGCTGAGAAATGGGACAGAAATCGACAGCTAGAAGAGGAGAAGAGACAAGCTTCACAAGTTGTCAAAGATTAGGTGAAAAGAAGACATTTTAGTCAAAAGGAGATGTGGAATTGTCTAAGGCTTCAATCAAGGAGATATGGGTTGAAATTTAAGGTCCTTCCAGCTGCTTCAATTGGCCATGACTAATGATAGGAGCCAGATTTGTCAAAGTGGAGTTATTATTGGTGAAAGTCACTTAAAGACATAAAAATCATGTCTTTCTAGTAGTCAAAATCGGCCCCCTTAGAGATGGTGAGTCACCATTGTTATCCCCTGATTATTATGCTTAACTCATGTCATTTTAAGTCTATAAACTCGTGGCTAATAATTTGTACAAGTTAAATGTGTAAAACGCAACTTTTCGGTACCCGAAAAGTGCGTTTTGTGCTCTAAGGAAATTTGGGAAATGATTTGTCTTTATGGGTTCCAAGTGTTTATAAACATTTATTATAGTAAATAATGATGTATTAAGGTGTTACATTGAGTTATATGGGGTTACATAAACTCATGACATAATTTTCGGGCTATCGGGACACCCGAGGCAAAAAGGAACGTTAAGAAATACTCCTGAGGTTTTTGTTGATTTTGAGGAACCACCTCGTGGGTTCTCTTTAGGATGGTTATTAATGATGTTAGGAACTCTAAGAATGAATTTTATAGTAGTTTGTGCCACCTCGGCACTCCTCTGGGCTTTTCGTGCTTTAAGGGGCGTGCGTGAGCACTCCCGAGCGTTTTGCGTTTTTGACTGAGTATAGCCTAGGGAATATGTTTGTATAATCATATAATGAGGGTATGACCATTTGGTTTGAGTTTTAGAAGGTCATACAAGGTCATGCTTAGTCCCATGTTCCTAAGGCATTTTAGCGTTTATGGTGTAACGACTATTTTTTCGTAACGTTTGCATGCATGTATTTGCATGCGTACGTGAAATGGTTTATATTTGGATTATTTTCCATTAATTAATGGTTTTATAATGTTAATTAGATTTGGGGTATTTCAACACTAACCCACAAGACTTGAGGATAGCTATTGACTAAGTTTAGTACCTATTGAATTAAGGAGAGGAATTGAATACTGGTGACAGTTGGTTAATACCCGTTAAGGTTTAACTAACACATGGTTTATAAGATATTCACTAATTGGAGCCTAAGGGGGGAGTGAGGAACCCGGGACTGACTCCGGTCATGCATGCTAAGGAAAGGGGGTCGGTATCTGAATCAGATCCGACTTCCGCTTAAGGACTTGTCTTCGGACTTGTTTCCTAGGGTGAATGTCGGCTCAGCTACATTGGACTTCCAGTCCAAGGTAGGAGGCATTAAGATGGTGCGGTAGGATCACCTAAATCCTAAATTATAAGATAAGTTGTTTATTCAACCAATGGAGTTAATAGCTCATTGGCTAGGGTTGCTTTTGACCCGACAAAATAAACATTGAGGTAAGATACGACCACTTCTATTTAAAGAACGGTTTGTATTCTAAGGTTAAGAAGGCTAAGATTGAGGTAAGTTAAGATGGACTGAGGAAAAGAGGAATTGGAACTTAAGGAGTTTACTTACTAACTCACTTACTAAGAGAACGCTTTGAGTCGTTCATTTGTGTGAACTATGTATGTTCATTTGTGGATTGTTGTTTTATTGCACTTCATATTATGATTGTGATTCTAATCAATTTCCATGCTATCGACAATTAGTCGTCGTAGCCCCGTTAGCTTGGGGCCACGAGAGGGTCGTACCAGCATTCTTGCTGACCCCCTTTGGGGCTGTTTTTACTTTTGCAGGTAAGCGGCCCATGAAGTCTCACCATGAGAGTAGGAGGGTAGACTTAGGTGGGACTTTTATTTTTAATACGGGTTGCGCTTGTGCTCCCATCTGTTGATACTAAAACTGTTAGTAATTATGTTGTTAACAGAGATACTATGAATTCGGTTGGTGAATGTTTGGATAGTTGGTATATCCCTTTTTGGTAAGCGTTTGTAAGTAAGTAAGTTAGGTATATTCTATTGTTCAGACCGTGGCAAGGTCCTAGCGTTGGTTTATTCCGCTGCGATGTTTGTGTTTAAGCTGTTAAGTTGCGATAACCACGATTGGCTTAGGACGGGGTGTTACAAAAAGTGATATTATGATTTATTAACTAATAAGTGATGAATTAGATAACAAACTTCAGAACCGATAAAATCATTATTTTTTAAATGCATTATTATTGTTTTGTGGTGTATTATTATTATTATTATTATTATTATTATTATTATTATTATTATTATGAAATATTTAAGTCATGTGGTTAATCATATCTTCTTACATATCACTTTTAAAACAAATAATGAATCATTATTGTTTTGTAGTGTATTATTATTGGTGTATGGTGTATTTTAAACTGTATATGGTGAATCAAGTATGGTTGATATCTACATATATATACATGTAAATAATATAAAATTTAAAAGTTATCAAAATATATCCATGTTTGATCTTGTTTTGAAGAGATTGAATTTGGATGAACAATTGTATAATTGTTTAAATTTTGGACTTATCTTTTTTAAAGTTACAACCAATTGATGTTAATATTATAAAAAGATAGTCCAGTCAACAAAACAATCCAGTCAACAGCTGACTGGACTACCAAGTGGACTGGACTGCACCAAATAGCATGCGGCTTATCCACACCATCGATGCGTTGATTGACTTAAATCTTACATAGTATTTATTTGAATAATATATAATAAATGTTAATATAAATAATATATGTTAATATTTATTTAAATTATATAATATCTATATTAAATATTATATAATTTAAATACAATATATATTCATAATTAGATAACTTATATTTAAACTATAAATAATATATATTTACATAAATTATATATAATGTATATTTATAATTATATAAATTTTTAGTATATATATTAATATTTACCTAAATTAGAAATGATATATAATAATATATATAAATTATAAATAATACATAAATATTTATTTAAATTTAAAATAGTATTTAATATTAATTACATACATTATATAATATTAATATTAAATATAATATAGATTAATAATTTGTTATATTATAATAGATATATTTTTTAATATTTATAAAATATACATTGTTAATATATTAATATTAATATTTTTAATATATATATATAAAGATTTACATATATTAGAAATAACATATATTAGTATTTGTCCAAATTAAGCACGAATAGATGAAAGACGGAGGAAAGGGAATATCATTCCATAGAATTGTAAGGGAAACGTTGTACAGGGGTGTGGGGGTTTTTAAAACTGATAGTGGGAGAAACAAAATTTTTAAAAACGTAAAGCAAACAACCACAAAGAGAATGATTCTATTTCCCTTTGTTGAATACCGTGAAGTGAACGCCTCATAAATAGTTTAAATTCAAACAACTATGTCTACTAAAACATGAGTCTAAAAAACATGATCTATGCATAACTATCATGTATTGTCAAGCACTTCAAAAACAAGAGTAACCATAAATATGTTTAAACAAATTCTAAAAGTAATATCAAAAAATCAGTATGTATCAATATATTAATGAATGATCTGTTTAAAAGAGTTCTAATTTATGTGGACAATATTATGTTTTTAGACTTATTGAAATACCCCAAACCTTGATATATTAATGAACTATCTAATTAGGATATACTAAGGCTAGAACGTGCCTTAGAAACATTAGAAAAAGTGTTAAACAACTTTACACCAAAACATGCTTAAGAACATTAGAGCAAAGGTGTTTTAAGAGTATAAATAATTAGGGAACTACCAATAAGTTCCCAAGAGATTTCAAATGTGAAATACCTCTAAGATTAGTAATACACATTAAGCGCAATTAGCGTTTAAACCGAAAACACACCTTAGAGCACAAAAATGTGCTTTAAAGGAAAATGTGCTTCAAAGGAAAATGTGCTTTAAGCATGTATACATGTAGAAAAGGCTAATGAGCCTAATACCACAAATAAATAAGGGAACAACAATTAAATGGTCAAAGGAGCCATAGCATATACATACAAATTAAGTATACAAAGTCCACATTAAACAGGTACTAAACTGACGAAAGTCGAGGAGAAACCACTAAACGACTTGGTTTAAATTGGAATTAGCAACATGCTATTTCATGAACAAAGTTTCTAAGGGTTGTAAATATATTAAGGAAACATTTAAACTAGCCAAAACAAATTGCATAATCAATGTGAACCTGGAAGCACATAAAATGGTGTTTTAAGGCATTTTTGGCTATGTAACATACCTAACACATGGTATAAGTCCTTATGAACGAGATTAATACATAAAATGTTACTTAAATATAAGGAAAAACAAAAAAAATCAGATCAAAAGAGCCTTAAGGCTGCCGACATGAGGGGTGAGTCACCAAGTCCAAAAATGCTTTAATTTCTACTATTACAACTACTTAGACTTTCATTAATTGCCAAAGCATCTTGTCCACTTAGTGAATCATTAATCAGACTCTTACCTGTCAAATGAGAGCTCCCAAGGTCGTAGCTCATCCTCTCTTTGAAGAAACAACACGAAACAATTCCAATATTCTTAGTTTTGAGCCTTAAAGAACACCTTGCCTTGTAGAAATCATAACTTTCTCGTCCTAACTCCAAATCACAAGCTTGATAGCTCGTTGGAATCCTATTTTCAAGAGCTTTACAACCATAGCTCATGAGCCCCCAGATTCTCAGGAAAAACCACAAAGAAGTGTCTTTGATTCTCGAGGTAAAACATTGCCTTTTGAAAACTTCTTGTTCTTTGGTTTTTGTTACAGCCAATTGGCATGGGATACTAACCCATATTATTCTCATCTTATTCTATATTTTTGGAGCCAATCTCTCTAGCAAATTGCTATCAAAATTTCTAAGGAAATCAAGCTTAAATATTAAGCTAATGGTTAATATACAAGGTAAATCCTACAACTACCTATTTCAAGGTTCTAATTGTTGATCTATATATGATCTAACATATGTTCATCTTATTATTTATTGCCGAAATTTTGGTGATTAATATTCAGTTTTTAGCTTATTAAAAGTTAATGTTTATTAAATCTAAGAATAGATTTATATTCCTGTGATATAAGCTTCAATATAACTATCATAATATACAAGAAAATTCATAACTATGGTTTATATTGTGGCCGAAAATTAAGGGTGTTAATTGAGTTAGAAAAAAATATCTAACTTAGTTAAATTAAAGGAATTAGTATATTTAAGAGTATATGTAAAATTTGAGAAGTTTTGGCTATATATATAATTGCCGAAATATATATGAGTTATTATGAAATTTATGAATTTTAGATGATGGAAAATAATTGTAGAATTTTTACAATTATAAAGAGTTTATAAGTATTACTAGAATTTATAAGGTTTTTTGATATTTAAAGTTAATAAAAGATAGTATATGTATACTACAACTTTAGATAATTAAATCTGGTGGTTTAGAGTGTTTAAAATGATTTTTGATGTTCAAAAATCTGTAGGAAAATTAGTTACAAAAATTAGAAATTAATTAGAGTTAAATTGGTTAATAAATGACTTAGGGTAAAAGAAAAGACCATAAGGGTAAAATGGTAATTTCCCTGGTCAAACATGGTCAAACTTGGTCAATGACAGTTTGTAAAATGTTTAGAGGAGCTAGAATAAAATTGTAGCAAAAGATTAGATATTAAAAGGATAAAGGAATAAAGTTAAGTTAAATTAACTTTAGGGGTAAGATTGTAAATTATGGAATTAGGGGGTTTGACCATAAAAGACTGGTCAAACTTGGGTATATTTTGGTAATTGACCAAATATTAAAAATTAATTAAGTAAGACTTTGGAAGAAATTAGAAATAAAAATAACAAGTTTAGAACTTATTAAGAGTAAAATGGAGATTAAGAGAAAACTATGGGTACGTAATATAAACACATTTTTATGTGTTAAGAAGGTTAGGGAAATTAAATAAGAATTTAGAAACAAGTTGTAAAAGAAACAGAGTTAAGACGGGTTTAAACGAGACCCGTATATAAATTAAGGTACGAGGGTATGCCCGTAATTTAATAGTATAGGAGAAATCAATACTTAATGTATTTTAAAGAAAATACAAGTTATTTGGAAATAAAATAAATACGTATTGATACGGAGTATCATACGGACGTATACGTAAATTTTGGTATAATGGAAAATACCCGTACATGAATAGTACCCGTATACATGAATAGTAAATACGTATACATGAATAGTAAATACATATCAATGAATAGTAAATACGTATACGTGAATAGTACCTACGTATATATGAATAGTCAAATACGAGACGTATACGTGAATAGTGAAATACGGTGAATAGTAAAATACGAGGCCGTATAAATGAATAGTAGAATACGAGACCGTATAAATGAATAGTGAAATACGGATGAATAGTGAAAAATACGAAATCTAATACAAGGTCCGTATAAGTCTAAAGTTGCTAACTGTGCAACTAAATAACTGCTAATGACGTTAGTGTGTTAATGAATTGGAATTGAGCTCGAAAACGCTCCTAAATGAACGAACCCGTTTAACGGTATACTATTATACCCGAGTTAACCTAGGAAAAGGTTTAGTTGAAAGAAGAACCAAATTAGTTCTAAGACACAGGATACTAATACTAGTTCTGGTTACAGATCTAGATAAGTTAGAGGCGTTCGATTAGGCGAACGAGGGATTAAGAGCTAGTAGCCAGTCTCCGGTGTACGGTATGGGATTCTTGTAGCTTGTTTGCTAACGAGGTCTACCTCGGTTTGTGTGCTATGTGTATTGTGATACGACCAAACAAGATTAAGCATCAAACCGATTTATTGTATTATTATTGTCGTACTTTGCACACTAACACGACTTGATCAGCTTATTCATTACTATGTTTAGTACAATTGTATAAGGTTACAAATACTCCAAGTTGTTAGTAGGTTAGATACCGAGAGAGGTTTAACTAACCAATTGTCAATGAGACTTCAACTAACTGGAACTTGTGAGGAGAGAATCCGGGACTGACTCCGGTCATGCATGTTTAGGTTAGGAGGTCGGCATCTGTATCAGATCTGTCTTCCGCATATGGCTCGTCTACGACTTGTCGCCTAGGGTCGACAAACTGACCCGACCAGCTCGAGTGAACAGTTCGAGGTGGGAGGCAAAATTCAGGAGGCGCAGGAGGGTCAAGCCTACACCCCTCATAACTTAAGAATTAATATTTATTAAACCAATGGAGCTAATAACTCATTGGCTAGGGTTACTTCGACCTGACAAAAATAAACAATTCAGTTAGAGAATAACCAGTTCTAATAGGAGAACGGTTGACACTTATATGGTATGGTCAAACACAAGAACTAACAATTCTCAGGCCTCAGGAGTTAGGAATCTAACTTACTCATTAATGGGCGTCCATTACGATTCGATTTTTTGAGCTGTGAATGTTTCACATAAATGTGTTGTTTGTTATCGTACTTCTTATTATTATTTGTATGAATAAACAATTGCATGTAAACGACAAAGTAGTCGTGTGTAGCCCTATTAGCTTGAGGGCTGCACGTTTTCTGTACCAGCCATGTGCTGAGCCCCTTGGGGCCTGTGATTTAAACTTTGCAGGTAGGTACCAAACGAGGACTCGACCTAAGAGTGGGAGCGGGTAGAGTACTTCGGGTTGCTTTTACATTTGTTACACGAGTTGTGCATGTACACTCGTTTTGTATATTGATGAGATGTTAGTATGATGTATTATGATATGAGATACTCAGTATAAGTTGTGTTTTATGGATTGTAATATTTAGATGCTCGAGTAATTATCCGGTTAGTCAGACTGTGACTTGTAAGAGAATAGGCCTAGTTAGTCACGTGGGTGACTAACGGCGGTAACACCAATTTTAGTAGAACTTTTCCGCTGCGATGTTAATGAATGAGATGGACTTAGGGTGTTGTTCATTGTATTTGGAGTTGGGGTGTTACACTTATATTTTGTGAACTATAATTTTTTATTTTTTATTCAATTTTAAGTGATACATAAGGTATCAGTTCACCCACCAAATCAGTAAATATATAAGGTGTCAAAAAAGAACGGAACTACCGGATAACGTATAAGAATGAACATAATCAAGGAGCTCATCTTAAAACTTTTTGAATATTTTTTAAATAAATTATTACAGAGTAATGTAGGGATGAGCAAACGGTTAAAACGGATATATGTTAACTGAAGTTTAAATAAAGTATGGTGTTTGGTTATTTCGGTTATAACCGAATTTAATACTAATATCTGTTTTAACCTATAACTGTTTTTTATGTTACACTAATAATCTTTAACCGCCGGATAACTTAAGTTTCTGAAATAACCGACATAACCGAACTTCCTAAAATAACCGAACTGGCTAAAATAACCGAGAAAAATCAAACTTTCTGAATTAACTATAGTAATCAGAACCAAAACCTAAAAGAGTGATTAGTAAAATATTAGATAAAATTATTGGGATAAGAAAAATAGTAAAATAATAAAATTAGTTTTATAAAATTTTGGTTGTTACGGATAACCAAAGTTTGGATTTCAATATCCGTTAGATGGACCATACTTTATTACAGGTAACCATTTTGACCGAAATAACTGAACTTTTGTAAAACGGTTAAAAAATACAGTGATTGAATCCGAAAAAAAAAGAACGGTTATTTCGGATAATCGAAATAACTGCCCCGTTTGTACACCCTATCTATACCCGGTTCAAAAAATTCATTGAGGGTAAAGTCGTAGGTTCTACTCGCTTTGACATATTTATAGTTATTTTTTTATTTTTGTTTTAGTTTATCTTGTATATGTAATGAAAGAGAATTCAAGATTCATGTATGATTGAGGGTGAACTCAAACAAAATCACCCCAGTATGTTGCATGTATATAAATAAAATTGTGCCAAGACCAATTTGACCTAATAAATGTGTGCTCGAGGATGATCTCCAAATTACAAAAAAAAAATGCAAATTAGATTGTGCAACGGCCACTATCGAACGGGTTGTGCCACATGGCACTAATGTGTTATACTAACTGTGTATGAATTAGTATTTTGAAAGTAACAAAGTTTTAAATGGTTGTAACTTTTAAAATATAAGTCCAAAATGAAAAAAATAACACAATTCACTTAAATTTAACCTGTTCAAAACAAGACCAGACATGGATATATTTTGACAGCTTTGAAAAAATTATTTTATATATTTATCATGATACACTAAAATTAGACCTGGCAATTTTGACCCTACCCGAACCCAACTTATACTTTTGCGGGTTAGGGTCTTGATTATTGACCCATCTATTTTTTTGGGTTGAGTTAGGGTAATAAACTAATTTTGTGAGTTGGGTTAGGGTAAAGATCTAAGCCCATGACCCAATATGAACCTGAAAATATATTTGTTAATAATAAAAAGTAAAAAATTAATTCACATAATATGTATATATATAATATTATTTTCAGATCAAACTATATCTTAGCCTTAAGCCCAAGTGCGGTTGGACTATCCAACCTTTAATAATATCACACAATCTTAACTAAACAGATGGCCTAACCAGCTGCATATCAAACAAAGGGCCCAACTAAACCTTAACATAAAAAAAATATTATGCTCTCGCCTTGTAAACTCACATCCATCTTTTTTCTCTACGCCATAGTTCATGTCTATGTCGCTCTTCATCTCTGCCCAAAGTTTGTTTTTCTTATTCTCACTTCCATTATGTTATTGAGAACATAAGTATGTATAGATTATCTAGAAGAGTGACTAAAAGTACGTGATATATATTTTTTGTGAGTAGAATCTTGATTATAGACCTCCTAGTGAATTCTGAAGCCAGCAATGCAGATAGTGTGTGTTGGGCAAAATCTACACAATATTATATATAGATTTATAGCAAACTAATAGGCAAGTGCACCTAATAGTGGTTAAACTATCTTGCTAACTATGGGCAGTGAACCCAATCATTGTAGTACAACAAGGTCGTATCCACAAGGACTTCGTAACTATCTGGCTAAATATAAGGTTAGTAAATTTGCAAGAGAATATATAAAAAAGTACATAAATGGTAGATGGGGGGTTTAGCCAGTGGCAATCTTGGTGTTTTTGGGTTGGATAGATAAAAACAATAAAGCTTAAATAAAACTATTGTGTATCGAATGAAGGGAATGTAACGACCCCAAAACCACCCTGGTTGAGAGACCGTTACACGCCGCGCGCTTATTACCTAAGACACGCAAGGCTACACTATCGAAACCCCAAAATAGAACTAATGCTCATATATTACCAGATAAACGATTACAAAATGTCTTTACAATACACAGGCGGAAGCCAAACTGAATTACAAAGCATAATCTAAATACAACTGGGCCCTAAGGCCAAACAAACTAAATACAAAACTCAAATGCCAAAACGAAAAGTAAGAGCTGAATCTCCAAGCACGAACTAAAACCTGCAAATCAGACGGAGATAGGGGTGAGCAAAACTATTGCTCAGCAGGTGATAAACTTCATCAGCTGAGCATGCTCAAAACATAATCTGAACATACATACTTATACATATACAGAAGCGCTTAGCCAGAGCGAAACCAAAGTCAAAGCAGAAGACTTTCAAATAGGCAGAAGTCTAAAACAGAAGAGGCTAAGCAGTGGTCAAAACATACACTTAATAGCAGAAGGTAAACTGAAGCTGAAAGCTTGACGAAATCAGAAGCTTAAGAACCTCAGAAGCTTAAACACAATCAGAAGCTTAGCAAAATCAGAAGCATAGCAAAATCCGGAACTTATCAGAAGGCGGTAAGCACACAGCAGACCGTCTCAAATCAAATACAGATAGAGAGCAGACGAAGCAGAGCGCTTATAAAGCAGAAATACCCAGCAGACAGAAAGCACACAGCAGTCCGTCGACGTTTGAAAACAGACAGAGCAGACAGAAACAGATCACTTAGTAAACCAGAGGCTTTCAGAAGACAGAAAGCACATAGCAGTCTGTCAGAAATCAGAAACAGTTAGAGCTAACAGAAAACAGAACTCTTAACAATCAGAAGTGGGACACTAGCACCAAGCATAACACTCAGAAAGGGTCGAAGACCCATGGATCTAACAGATCCCTCGACAACGCAGAAATGACCCGAAGGCCAAAGGGTTCGTCAACCCCACAGAACAGATTGGGCATGACCCACACTCAGAATGACGTCTACATGGTATACCACGGAATAGCTCGACCCAGCCATTCACGGCTCAGAAGCAGAGTAACTAGGTCCCAAAACGGAAGCTTAACAAACAGAAGCTTTCAACAGAACGGGACAAAAGTCCTTGTCAGAACAGAGCAGAAAGCAGAAGCTTTTAACAGAACAGAACAGAGGGCCAAAGCACATCAAACGGATCATAATCCTTTACTAAAACAAAAGTCATACACTGACTAGCAAACACGAAAACCAACCAGAAGCATAGAAGCTCAAACACTCTTCCGGAGCAAATCAGAGTTCAAAGGCTTATTGAGAACTTTCAAATTAAGGTACACATATACATGTGCTAAAACATATCAGAACAGATAGTACTCGAAAAGAGGAATCCAACGCCGCAAACGGCACTCAAAACGGAGCTCAGACGAAGAAGTTATGCTAAAACAAAGGCCGGTCCGAACATGCGTCCGACCTTGCATGTTCGGACCTAATTCGAGAGTCTGAAAAATCCTCCGGCGTATGATGTCCGAACTTCAATGTTCGGACACATGTTAGGACATACCGAAAACTGCAAAATCACTTACGGAAATCAGCCATAACCAAGCCACAAATCCCCCACAAAACATACATAACTTATTGTAGCAAATTAACCAATCGAAAACACATTTCCATGGGGTTTTAACGCATCAAACGCACATCAAAATCAACCAAAAACATCACCAAATCAAAGAGTTAAAACAATCATATACGAAGAACAAACAAAATCAGAAATCCCCATGGTCGAACACACACAACCGAATCCATTCACCACCTACCTCACATCCGACGCAATGCAATCTCAGAGGACTCTACGAAATGCCTTCCTCGAATTCCCACTCGAACGACAATCCCTCGAATTGAACCATTCCCAAATACAAAAGCAAAATCAGAAAGGAGAAAAGAAAACTCAATGGAGAAGAGAACCGAAATTTACAAATCAAACCTTACGATCGACCGACTATCAACACCGAAACTCCATTAGCAAATCTCCATTGATCGATTATAGGGAGGAGATTGAGGAGAAGGAAGAAAGCAAAGAGAGGAAGAAGATATGAAAGTGAGAGAGGGTTGAGGAAGCGAGGAAACTGTCGTGGAAGGAGAAGAGCATGAATTAGAAAATAAGAAAAGAAAGTTAGGAAATAGAAAAAGAAAAAAAATACTTCCTAACTCCTTAAATGATAATAAAACCGAAAGGACATCCATAGCCCTCCTTCACAATAAATAAATAAAAGAATAACTCTTCTAACCCTCATTCCTCAAAGTTAACAAGATAACATCCAGAAGAATGTCATAAACATTCTTATATAAGATTACAGTTTAATACGAACTCCCTTTGCGAATCAGAAAGAAGTAAAATAAAATAAAAAAAATTCTGGGGCATAACAACATACCCCCCTTAAAAAGAATTTCGTCCTCGAAATTCGAAACCCAGAACGTGAACAAATGCACTTCCAGTGCCAGAATACAATGAACACTCACAAGGCCAACACTCAGAACTGGTTGCTGATTGGCGGATAAAAGACCATGCAGAAGATGATTACTGAAGGCTATGCACGAAGGCACAGGAAGAATGCTCACACATCCCAGAAGCTCGAACCCCACACGAGCTAACACAAAAACCTCACTGGCTGACTCATTAACATAACGAACAAAGCAGAAGACGGCAGAAGGTTACTCTTGAAGAATTAGGAACAACACTCACACTCACTGGTCATTGACTAACATTAGCATATAGCAGATTATTTTTGGAGATTCAGCCTAAAAGCACAAAAGGAAACGCTTGCACATCTCAGAAGCCTGACCTCACAGAGCTAACACTCAGAACTTGTTAAATGTCTCACTGATTGAAGGGACAAGGGAATAATTACTGGAAATCAACTTGAAGCCACAGACATAACACTCAGATTCACTGCTGACTGGCTAACAGAGGAACACACCAGAAGATTATCCCTAAGGTTAAGAAAGGTCACTCACCCTCATCTCAAAAGCTCCAACTTACACGAGTTAACACATCGAGCCTACTGGCTCATTCACTAACAGAAGAAACGAAGCAGGAGAGTACTAACACATAGCTTTGTGGCACAGAAGGGAATGGTCACAAAGCTAACACTCAGAATACACTCGCTGACTCACTGATAGAGGAAGCAAAGCAGATGATCATCAAAGTTTAGCGCAAGGCACAGAAAGAACACTCACTCATCTCATAAGCTTGCACCTCACAAATCTAGCACTCAGAACTTATTAGCTGACTCACTGACATAAGAGGTGAAACAGAAGATTACTAACACTCAACCTAAATGCACAAGAACTCTTAGAGGTGTCCTTACCTAAAGGACCAACATACTCGCGAACTCCCACCATAACACAACACAGAACATACAACACAAGCACGTAACACAAGCTCAC
The DNA here is from genome assembly GCA_023374045.1 of Limonium bicolor. Taxonomy (NCBI): domain Eukaryota; kingdom Viridiplantae; phylum Streptophyta; class Magnoliopsida; order Caryophyllales; family Plumbaginaceae; genus Limonium; species Limonium bicolor. Next base: position 315,099,178 of record CM041778.1, on the reverse strand, counting down.
AACTGAAGCACACAACTCTGTCAAACAAGAACTCACATTCGGTCATCCTTTCCCAAAGGACCCGACTCCCTCCGACTCACTTTCAGAACACACAAGCACATGCAAACAGACACTACGCTTCCGCTGCGCTACTCTGATAGCGGACAACCACAGAGCAGGCACACATTATAGACACCAGATAGTAATCACAATCACGCAGCAGTTAGCACATAGCAGATAACAGGCAAAGATACGGAAGCGTAGACAGGCAAACACCCACAAATCCCAACGAAAACCAAACCGAGCTCTGATACCACTAAATGTAACGACCCCAAAACCACCCTGGTTGAGAGACCGTTACACGCCGCGCGCTTATTACCTAAGACACGCAAGGCTACACTATCGAAACCCCAAAATAGAACTAATGCTCATATATTACCAGATAAACGATTACAAAATGTCTTTACAATACACAGGCGGAAGCCAAACTGAATTACAAAGCATAATCTAAATACAACTGGGCCCTAAGGCCAAACAAACTAAATACAAAACTCAAATGCCAAAACGAAAAGTAAGAGCTGAATCTCCAAGCACGAACTAAAACCTGCAAATCAGACGGAGATAGGGGTGAGCAAAACTATTGCTCAGCAGGTGATAAACTTCATCAGCTGAGCATGCTCAAAACATAATCTGAACATACATACTTATACATATACAGAAGCGCTTAGCCAGAGCGAAACCAAAGTCAAAGCAGAAGACTTTCAAATAGGCAGAAGTCTAAAACAGAAGAGGCTAAGCAGTGGTCAAAACATACACTTAATAGCATAAGGTAAACTGAAGCTGAAAGCTTGACGAAATCAGAAGCTTAAGAACCTCAGAATCTTAAACACAATCAGAAGCTTAGCAAAATCAGAAGCTTAGCAAAATCAGAAGCATAGCAAAATCCGGAACTTATCAGAAGGCGGTAAGCACACAGCAGACCGTCTCAAATCAAATACAGATAGAGAGCAGACGAAGCAGAGCGCTTATAAAGCAGAAATACCCAGCAGACAGAAAGCACACAGCAGTCCGTCGACGTTTGAAAACAGACAGAGCAGACAGAAACAGATCACTTAGTAAACCAGAGGCTTTCAGAAGACAGAAAGCACATAGCAGTCTGTCAGAAATCAGAAACAGTTAGAGCTAACAGAAAACAGAACTCTTAACAATCAGAAGTGGGACACTAGCACCAAGCATAACACTCAGAAAGGGTCGAAGACCCATGGATCTAACAGATCCCTCGACAACGCAGAAATGACCCGGAGGCCAAAGGGTTCGTCAACCCCACAGAACAGATTGGGCATGACCCACACTCAGAATGACGTCTACATGGTATACCACGGAATAGCTCGACCCAGCCATTCACGGCTCAGAAGCAGAGTAACTAGGTCCCAAAACGGAAGCTTAACAAACAGAAGCTTTCAACAGAACGGGACAAAAGTCCTTGTCAGAACAGAGCAGAAAGCAGAAGCTTTTAACAGAACAGAATAGAGGGCCAAAGCACATTAAACGGATCATAATCCTTTACCAAAACAAAGTCATACACTGACTAGCAAACACGAAAACCAACCAGAAGCAGAGAAGCTCAAACACTCTTCCAGAGCAAATCAGAGTTCAAAGGCTTATTGAGAACTTTCAAATTAAGGTACACATATACATGTGCTAAAACATATCAGAACAGATAGTACTCGAAAAGAGGAATCCAACGCCGCAAACGGCACTCAAAACGGAGCTCAGACGAAGAAGTTATGCTAAAACAAAGGCCGGTCCGAACATGCGTCCGACCTTGCATGTTCGGACCTAATTCGAGAGTCTGAAAATCCTCCGGTATGATGTCCGAACTTCAATGTTCGGACACATGTTAGGACATACCGAAAACTGCAAAATCACTTACGGAAATCAGCCATAACCAAGCCACAAATCCCCCACAAAACATACATAACTTATTGTAGCAAATTAACCAATCGAAAACACATTTCCATGGGGTTTTAACGCATCAAACGCACATCAAAATCAACCAAAAACATCACCAAATCAAAGAGTTAAAACAATCATATACGAAGAACAAACAAAATCAGAAATCCCCATGGTCGAACACACACAACCGAATCCATTCACCACCTACCTCACATCCGACGCAATGCAATCTCAGAGGACTCTACGAAATGCCTTCCTCGAATTCCCACTCGAACGACAATCCCTCGAATTGAACCATTCCCAAATACAAAAGCAAAATCAGAAAGGAGAAAAGAAAACTCAATGGAGAAGAGAACCGAAATTTACAAATCAAACCTTACGATCGACCGACTATCAACACCGAAACTCCATTAGCAAATCTCCATTGATCGATTATAGGGAGGAGATTGAGGAGAAGGAAGAGAAGCAAAGAGAGGAAGAAGATATGAAAGTGAGAGAGGGTTGAGGAAGCGAGAAACTGTCGTGGAAGGAGAAGAGCGAATTAGAAAATAAGAAAAGAAAGTTAGGAAATAGAAAAAGAAAAAAATACTTCCTAACTCCTTAAATGATAATAAAACCGAAAGGACATCCATAGCCCTCCTTCACAATAAATAAATAAAAGAATAACTCTTCTAACCCTCATTCCTCAAAGTTAACAAGATAACATCCAGAAGAATGTCATAACATTCTTATATAAGATTACAATTTAATACGAACTCCCTTTGCGAATCAGAAAGAAGTAAAATAAAAAAAAATTCTGGGGCATAACAGAAAATCTGCTAAGGAAGGTGGAATCGCCCAAATATATTTTAGACTTTAATTATAATCCTAATTTGCTCTATTTTCTGTTAGGAATTTACCTTGTGGCCTCCCTAAAGCATAGGTAAGGTCAACTCTTAATTAATTCAATAAACTCTTTACTAGCAGAAAAAGTCTAAATCATTAATTACCTTTAAGCAAAAATTCCTTTTATAACAGCGATGGATTTTATCAACTAACCAAGGTGATAATATCTAACGTTTGTTTCTCTTTGTGGCTATTCTCTAATTTACAAAACCATTGAAATAAGAGAAACCGTAAATGCGTAAAATGATCAGTTTTTAAGCATTTAATAACAGAGAGAGACAAAACAAATATTTATAAGCAAACTCAGTATTATAAATAAGTCTAAATTATTTGGGGTCAAACACTCATCCTAAGCACAAACATAAACTTACTCAGACATTGAAATAAAAATAGAGTACAGATAGACAGACATCATAAATAAGACAGACATTAAAACAGAGTAAAGTTTGAGGAAAAAAGAACTCTATTTGAGGATAGTTGTTTCGCTTTTGGGCTTGTCTCCGTGATTATGCCGACCTCAAAACGATAACAAACGGGTAGAACGAAGAATAACGAACAAACTGGCAAAAGTAGACTGTGTCCGGATCTATTTAGCCAGACACACATCCGGACACACCCTGTCCGGGTCTCTTTAGCTGGACACAAATCCGGACGCAGCTCCTTTAATGGAGTTCGTGTCTGGGTTTGTGCAGAACGTCGTTCTTCGTTGGTTTTCTGGAAAATACCAGCGTAAAGCTAATTTGGTGATGGAAAAGGATGAAGAATGGAGTATGGATGGTGGGAAAGTGAGTGTTGATGAACGTTGATGAGCTTTGGATTCAGGAAGGGATGATTCGAAGATGAAGGAGTGTGGGTTATTTATAGCAGAAGAAAGGAAGATGACAGAGTTTGCAGCAGGCGTGGGTGAAGAAGATGCGGCGCCTGATATGTTTGATGTAGTAGATAGATAACGTTGTGGTGCTGCAATTTGAAGAAGAAAACGGTGAAGACGGCGCAGTAATTGAAGAAGAAAATGGAGAAGACGACGCCGAATAAATCAGTCGCGTGAATTCTGGATCTGGGCTGCGTTTTACACGCGTCCGGAAGTGGGTCCGGATCCGGACATGTGTGTCCGGATGTGCGTCCGGGTTGTTTTAGCCGGACATGTGTGTTTTCGTATTGTCTTGTCTGCAAACTTCGACAGGCTCCAGATTCTTCGTTTGAGCTCCGTTTTTAGATCCGTTTGCGCCTATGCGTTTGTCTCTTCGTCTACTTTGCTCCTAGGCTGGTTTTCCTCATGTTTAACCAATAAATCTGTAAGATAACCAATGAAACATAAACTAGAGGAAAACTAACCAAAGTGGAGAAATGAGCAAGAAAAGTGCTAATATAACATATGAAATACACCCATAAATCATGTTCATTTGGACACTTATCAGTGTGCTGCATAAAAGTTCCTCAACTATTGGTAACAATTAAGTGATTGTGATTGTACTTTTCTCATGCATGAGCACTTAGTTTAAACAAGTGTAATTATTTTAAAACTATCAATCATAGTTTGAGGCTTTGAGCTCTAAGTTTATATATTATTTCTAACTTTAGAAGATTTGTCTTTAGTATATTTCTCTAATGCATAATAAAGATTTTCATTCCGTTCCCTTTTTATTAAGGGCACTAGGATCATGTGCATATCTAGATAGGATTCCTCCCCAACAGTGGTAGAGCTTTAGGCTCAGATTGATAAAAATAAACTTATAGAAAAAGTACGAGTTATTATATTCATGGGAAATTGGTGTAGTACTTTAGATTCTTCACATAACATGGAATTTCTTTAAAGTTGGGTCGATCAAGCAAGATTACTTCTCTTCCTTTTGTTTCATCCTAATGAGTGTGCCAGCTAGCGCCGGATGTTTTTGAATTTTTTTAATTAATTTCTACACCTAATACATCTAAATTATTGTATATGAAATACCCCAAACCTAGTTATGTTGTCTAAACACCTAAATATGGTGTAATAAGACTAAAAAGAGTCTTAGAAACCTTAGTAAATAAATTTAAACTAAAGAAAACACAAAATGTGCTTTAAAGTCATAAGAGCCAAATGTGCTCTAAGCTTGGGATAAACTTGGTTAAGACCTAATGAACTTACCAAGACCTCATTTATACACTAATGAACGTATTAAACCAATTACCAAAGAAAACCAAGCTTGAAAACAAGTTTAAACACAAAATGTGCTTTAAGGAGTCTTAAAGCACATTTTTGAAAAATTGTCTTGTAAATGAGTTTTGAATGGCTAAATGTCCATCATTACTCTTAAATATTATGTGTACTATATAGTATCACATTTGGGTGGCTATATTAATGGGAAATCAAAAATTTCACTTCTATGTGCCTTGTTTTATGAATAGTAACTTTTACAAGCTAGTTTATAACATATGTTATGTTAAGTAATTAAATTGACAAACAAAGACTATATTACCCTCATTATAATAAGGGGGCCGGTTTTCTAAGGTGTGGTGACTCACCACCCTCTTGTTATTTTGTTAGTAAATAATGATGACTAATGAATGTACTATTTACTTTAAAGCTACAAATATCTTCTAAAAGTAAACCAATCTTCATTCTCTCATTTCCTTTCTTCATTCACACGGTTTCACCTTCTTCATTCTCCCTTCTTGCTGCTCTCTCACGGTAATACTACTACCACCATTAAAACAAGCTTTGATCTCTTGTTAAATCTTGCTCACTTGTCCAAACCAAAAACAAACACCACCATCTTCTTCCTCTCCTCAAGCTCTTCAATTCTATCTTCTCCAAACTTCAAGACAACCATTTCGGTGCCATGGAGTTCCACCATTGAAGGAGCTTGAGCTTGTTTTTCTACATATTATTACTCTCCTTTGCTTCTAGGTAAGGAATCTCAAAGAAAAATCATGTTTCCTCCATGTTCTTACCTTGACCAAAAATACACATTGATATAGCTCTTTGTGTGACTTTGTTCTAGCTTCATTTCAACTCTTCATGGACTAGGTGGAGTCCTCTCTTGTTATATATTCAAACTCTCTTCAAAGAGCAAGGTAAAACAACTACATTAATGTTTTTGAAACAATGCAAAATTAGGGTTTACAATGAGATGAAGCTCAAAGCTTGAATACTCATTATAATGTTTGTATATTGTCTAGAACTTGACAAGGAATCAAAATACCATACGGTTTTGTAAGGAAACAAGAAGGAAGTGTTTTGGAAAAAGAGGTAAATCTACTAACTTAATGTTGTTTAATGCCTTAGGAGAAATGAGCCTATAATTGCTTATTAAAACTACCTAAAGAGCAAATGGTAAATGACCTAGTAAATGTTCTCAAGGAGACTAGTAAAATAACATATGTCTTGTTGTATGTAATCGCAGGTTAAAGGCATATATATTGTGGAAATTCAGTGTTTTGATTTAAGCACTTAAGGGCCTAAGAGCCATGCATTTTAAGGGCCTAAGTGCCATGCAATTCAATTATGCACTATATGTGATGTAGTGTGAATTTGGTGAAGTTGTGTAAGAAAGTGTTCTTGGTTGTTTGTTGGTAAAAATAATGTGTTTTGGTTTAGCAATGTTCTAGGAGAACCTATGTCGAAATTTAGATAATAATGAGAAGTTCTAAGTGTTAAAATGAGTTGATAAGTTAAGGAGTATTTAAAATGGTTAAGTGTGTTCTTGTGTAGGAAACATGCATTAAGGTGATTTGGGATGTAACAAGGGCTTAGGCATGAGCTTGAGATTTTAGTATGTACCAAAGTCATTTTTGGACTAGGTAAATACCTAGGCAAACTTTGTAAAATAAGGAGAAGTGTACACTAGGAAAAGAGTTTCAAGAAGGATATAAGGAATTATTTGTGAGAGTTGATGCTTGGGAGATGATGTTAAAATAATGAGGAAGCTTTTGGGATAGTAGTTATCTTAGGTATGAAACACCACTTGAAAAACTAGGAGAAAACATTGTAAGTGTTAGGAATTTTGGAAGATATAAGTAAAGGCTTAAGGAATTAGAAAATGAGTTTTATGAGTGTTTAGGATGTCTTAAGTTGTGTTTGAAGTGCCCAATGAGTTAGTGGGGTACTAGGTTATATGGGTGAAGTTTGGAGTTGAATGTAAAAAGGAAAACAAAGATTTGGGGCAGACGGACTTGCGACCAGGACTTGCAAGCTCGGTCGGGCCCAGTTTACCCTGCAGAATTGGCTTCTGGAATGGAGACCTTGGGACCGGACTTGAAGGTCGGTCGGGCTTGTAATTTGTGTACGGATTGAGTTACTGGAATCGACCGGACATAGGACCGGACTTGGCAAGTCCGGTCGGGCTAAATTTCCGAAGGGGAGAAACTCTCTGGAATCGACCGGACATGGACAAGTCCGGTCGGCAAGTCCGGTCGGACCTAAACTTGTAAAAAAAAAAAACAGAAAAGAATGTGACTTATGTAGTTAACCCTAGGGTGTATAATGTAGGTAACCTAGGTAAGATTAGACATTAAAACATGTCATACAATCATGTTGAATACTTAGTAAGTGTGAAGTTAATAAATAATTAACCGACGTTACTAATGTGTATAGGATTCTCTCAAGGTGGAAACGAAACGAGGCAAGGACCAAGGTATGGTTTTCTTGCAGTCTGTTGCCTACCGTTTACACCGGCTTGTGTGTTGTGTTTTTCTGTGTGTTTATGACTTTGAAAGATTAAACCATGTAAAGAGTTTACAGTTGTTAAATATTATTATGTTGTTAAGTATGACTCTCTCTTCCCTTGTGTGTGTCTAACAAACTTGACCTATTATTGTGGTTTGTTTGTTGAGTTCAATGATAACTAACAAGGGCTAACGGGGGAAGTGAGGAGTCCGGTCTGTTCCGGCCACGCGTGTGAGTATGGGAGTCGATGTCATAACCGGTTCGATTCTCTCTGTATGTTATGGTTAAGTTTCCAATTTGGTTTCTAACCTTCTTTAGCTTAACCAAGGCTATTTTACTGACTCACGTCGGGCCACAGGGGCATACTATGTGTTATTTCGGTGTGCTTGGATCACTATATCCGAGGCACCTTGTGTTAAGTTACCGTTCAATCTAACCGGACGGTAACGAGTTATAACGAGCTAAGTATGAGCGTGGCAACATTCTCTAGGCTCTCAATGGGGACTAATTGTGTTGGTTCTCTTCCTAAAAGGAATTGTATGTTTGTGATGTGTGTTATGATGTGTACAATACCCATATTATGTTAGTATGTATGAGTTGTGTGTTTAAAAAAATACCATGTCATCATGACAAATAGTTGCGCGCATTCCGGTAGTCGATGGGCTGCGCGTTAACCATGCCAGCCAAGGGTTGCTGACCCCCTCGGGGATCCATATTTCTTATAGCAGGATGAGGATCGAAGAAGCGGAGTGGCTCTAGATCTAGGGTGTAGCTACTTTTGGAGTACTTTTGGATGTTTGCCCGGGATGCGCCTGTGCTCCCGTGGCGTATTATATACTTGTTTATGATGGTTTACAGTGAAGTATACAGTGAAGGATTTATGTAAACACTCGGTTATGTTGATGTATATATATGGTTATTAGTTCTATGCTCGGGAGTCTGATCATCAGACCGGTACAATTGTTATTCAGCCTTGTTAGCCACGTGGGTGGTTGACGGCATTGTAGCACCAATCGTTTAGTTACTGTTAGTTGTTTATTTTCCGCTGCGATTCCAAGTAAAGTGTTGTGCGTAGTAGGGGTGTTACAGTATACTTTAAAAATGGGTTGGGTGGGTTGGGTTAGGGTTGAAGGATTTTAGATGGGTTGGGTTAGGGTCATGATTTTCTGACCCTTCCATTTTTGGGTTGGGTTGGGTTGATGATATTTTAAATGAGTTGGGTTAGGGTTGGTATCAACCCTACTCATCAACCCAAATTGCCAGGTAAAATGATAATATGATTGATTAGTTTTGATATTATGATTCATTAAAATTGATATTATGATTCATTAAAATTGATATCTTGATTCATTAACTAATAAGTGATGAATTAGATAACAAGCTTTGGAACCAATAATAAATCATTATTTTCTGTATAAGTATTATTATTTTGTGATGTATTTTAAACTTATATGGTGAATTATGTATTTTCCTTATGTATCAATTATTGTATTTTATTGTATTATTGTTTAAATTTATTATTTTTATATGTTTATGATGATACTAATTGATGATATTAATCAATTTTAATATTGTGATTCATTAAAATTAAAATTATGATTCATTTATTAACAAATGATGAACTAGATAACAAACTTCAGAATTAGAAGGATCATTAATGTTTTGTGATGTATTATTATAATTCTTTTGTGGTGTATTATTATTTGTATGATATTTTTAAATCCTTATATGGTGAATCATATATTTCCTTAACATACCGATTTCATAATAGACAATGGATCATTATTGTTTTGTAGTGTATTATTATTGTTGTATGGTGTATTTTAAACTGTATATAGTGAATCATAAATCTAGATGATATGTATAATGTATTGATATATAGATGTAACTAATGTAAATTTTTACTTATCAAAACATATCTATGATTGGTCTTGTTTAGAAGATCTTGAATTTAGATGAAAAATGATGCAAAAATATATATTTAAGATTTATATTTTAAAAGTTAGAATCATTTAAAATCGCACGACCAAAAGTACATTTAGGGAAAATCAAAGGATAACACTAAAAAGTTTGTCAATTCACAAAATACCACAATTTTAAAAAATATTTTTCAGATAGCATAAAAAAATATTTTAATTCACCATATACCACTAATTACTAAACCTAAACTTTTTAAGACCAAAATACTCGTACTTGTTAAGAAACATAGTTCACATTATACCACATAAATATTTTTAATTTATAAAATACCACAAAAAATTTAAAAGCATATAAAAAGAGTAAAAAATAACAAGAATTTAAATGTATTAAAGTATTTGTTAAAATTGTATAAAATAAAAAGTACCCTATACATAATTATAAATTGAATTAAACTATAAAAAGGATTAGAATATATTGTTTAAATGCTAAAGTTTGACCAAAATAAAATATTAAAGAGTATGATAATCTATTTTTTTATAACATCACTTTATATAATATAGTAAAAAAAGTAACTAGGAAAATGTAAGGTTTTTTATATGGGTTTAAAATATACAAAAAAATAGCATAAATATATAACTTTATGTAATACAATAAAAAAGTAACTAGGAAAAATTTAAATATTCTTTATATGGGTTAAAATTTTACAAAATAAAAGAAATATTAATATATAATAATAAAATATCTAAAATTTAAAGAATTATAAAAAGTATAATATATTAGAGAAGCCACAAATATAAAGTGATATTATGAAAAATATATAACGTGATATTATAAATATTAGATCATCATACACTTAAATATTTTATTTTAGTCAATTTTTAAGCTTTAAATTAATATTCTAGGTTTTAAAATTAACAGAATTTATAATTATATATACGGTACTTCTAAGTTTATACAACTTTAACAAATACATAAATAAATTTAAAATTTTATTATTTTTTAGTATTAAAAATTTTATTTTATTAAAACTTTTAGCTTTAAAATAGCATATTCTATTATTTTTAATTTTATATTTTATAAATTATATATACAGTACTTTTTGTTTTATACAATTTTTAACGATATATTAATAAATATATATATTTTACTTTTTGTATAGTTTTTAATATATTTTATTAATTTTTGTGGTAACTTGGGAATCAAAAATATTTAAGTGGTATAATATGAATTTAGTTTCTTAACAAGTAGTATTTCGATTTTAGAAACTTTAAGTTTAACAAATAGTGTTAACTGATGAATTAAAATAATTTTTGTGATATCTAAAACCTTTTTTAAAAATTTTGGTATTTTTTGAATTAAAATTTTACAGTATCCGAATTAAAAAAAAAAAGGGAAACGAATGGTCCATAATGCACTCCGCTATCTGTTCTATGATCCATGACTAAGGACCATGAGTTATCTAAGAGCCAAGCCAATGAAAAAATGGACGTTTTCTGTTTCCCTCAGAATCTCTCCAACGTTATATTTTTGTAACGAAGGCCCAGCACACTGGCAGGCTGGCAGCCCAAAGCAGAAGGTCAGTCTAGGCCGGTCTTCGTTCCCCATTTCGCCTTCAGATAACCAAGTGCAACGGGGAAGAAAATCAGCTCTCTGGTTGTTAACTCTTGCATCCCTCATTTGAAAAGACGCTGCCATTTGAGGGACAGAGGAACAACAGCTGCTTGTGGTCTGCAAACAGTCATAAAAGAGCTAGAGGGAGCAAAATCTTTGGATTGTTGAAGAGCCTCAAAGGAGTTGTAAGTTGAAATCACGGAGTTCCAGTAAACATGCCTACAATAACGAAGCTGTTCTCCATGGCAGAAGTAGCAAAACATAACACCAAGGACGATTGTTGGGTCGTTATTGATGGCAAGGTCAGTAGCTTTCCCCCGGCTATCCTAATGCTCTCACCGATTAAGAAATTAAATCTGTAAAATTCGTCCGACCTATAGATTCTTTTGCTTCAAGTAAGTTTATATATACAGAGTTTTTAGGGGATGAGGTTTGAGCTTCTTGTTTTGGGTTCGGTAGAGCTATTCCGGGTCGAATTCACGAGTTTCTCCTTGGGCTGGCGAATCTAACTTCAATTGGCTTTCAAACTTCATTCCCTCTCCTAGAATCTTATAGCCTAGCTTTCTTATTGTGTATTATAATTCTTATATCTGATTTTGCGATTATTTGCTACTGTGTATACAATAGGGACACTCATAAGTGGTATGCTTAATCAAGCATTATCAACAAAAAATAAGTGGTATGCTTAAATCTGGATGTTTAATTTGTGTGCCAGTTATTGCAGTTTCTTCTATGGCAAGATCTGCATTAGCAATGCGGCAGCCGCGTTCATTGATACTCTTAGTTACCCGTTAAAACTTTGCGCCGAGCATGGCATGCGGGCGGAAATTGAACATGTCTTGCTGGTTTAATATCGTCCTGATGAAATTGGTTGGCGGTTCTGCTTAAAGAATATTGCCTACCGAAGCAATAGATATCGATTTGCCAATATGGATTTTACTCATATCATTACCACGTGCTCTTCGTACCCCTCATTATAGCTTAGTTTAGATACAGATGCTTATTGCTCTTGTTTTTGGACATGTTATGGGGAATATGGTGGCACCGTTCATGTCAAAGAGGGTTCATATATTGGTTGAGGATAATATATGCCTGCAGTTTTCCTCTCTGCTGTATGACTTTCTTATAACTATTGTTACAGACTTGGTTTTTTGTCTGATTCGTATCTCTTGGAACAAACATTGATCTTAAATGTATGAATAGTTTTGTCAAGGTGCAACTATTTGTCATTTGACTTGATAGAATAATGGATTGGTTATTACATAAGTGATTCAGTATTGACCCTTAAAGTTTCTGTTCAACTGTGTCAGCAAATATTTCTTTGAAATAGTCTTGACCGGGAGAATTCTTATGGTCTCATTGTCGTACGTTTGTTTAAAAGAAGATTTGCACTTGTAAACGAATACTCACCATGTGTATCTAGACGACTATTATGCTAGCAGAGATATGTCAGATTTGGCTACATAATGATAGTCATGATTCACAAATCACGTTCCCTGACCAAATATTTCTGCCATATAATGATAGTTTTGCTAGCTAATTCAATAACCTCTAGCACTAGTTCCACTTCATGACACTTTTTGGGGACGAAAAGGCTCCCAGTGGAAGGATCAGCTTCGGCTACATGCTCATAGTTGTTACTTCTCTTTGATAATTTTTCAAAAATTATTTTTTAAGGTCTGTATTTTCTTAATACCGCAGGTGTATGATGTGTCAACTTATCTGGATGAGCACCCTGGTGGAGATGAGGTGTTCTTGAAGCAACCGGTAAATTGATAGTCCTTTCATCGCACTTCGTTTCCTCATGCACTTGATTAAATGGTTCAGGTGCAAACTTGACAGTTTGCTAGATGGTTACATTGATAGACTGTAGACTTGAAATTTGTTTCCGAGCTAATTGATAGGACAAACTTTGTGCAGGAAAAGATGCGAAAGAAGAATTTGAAGATGCTGGGCACAGCAGGATGCAAGGGAGCAAATGGAGAGCTTTGTAATCGGGGAGCTTGACTCCACTGAAGTGGAGGAGCCTGAACTTTGTATCGAGGAGAAAGAAGGTATGTTGATGAGGCTTAAGGAAGTTGCGGTAGGGTATGGGGTGTCTCTTTGGCTATTGTTGGGATCTCTGGCAGTCGGTTGGTGTGCCTGAGAAAGAAGTAGTGGAGGTAGCCAGAGTCATCATTTAAAAGTGAAAAGTCGTAGTATAACTCCATTTTTGGTCAAGTCAATGCTGAAAGGTATGAATTGCGGATTCTATAATTATTGCCACAAGATACAGCCTCATTCTTGGGGTTTTGGCTTTTGCTAGTCATGTATCAAACTTACCTTAAGCTGGTTTTACATGAATCAGTTTGATAGTGATGCAATGCAGTTTGGTAAATGCCAATGCCCATTTTCAATTCAAATAGCAAGTTTGATGGCCAACATTGAATTCTTCGATCTCACGCCTTTGTTGTTACCAAAACAGACGCTTAGGATTCATGCTCATCAATTTGAACTATTTAGATTTTGTTATCCAACTGCTGGTTTTGAATCCTGGCTCAGCAGCTCCATTTCTGTCTCTGTCTAGTTACAGGGGAAAAAAGCTAGTCTTTTCTTTGGCTAACGTTGTTCTGCTACATTTGTATGTGGACAGGTAAGTTATATATCCTTGTAAAAAATTAGTTTTTATATGCGTAATATATTTTTTGTAATGCATAATTTTTGATTATATACTTACTAATAAGATAAAAATGATATAGTATTTCAGAAAAAAGATATACAAAAGACTTTGAAAATTTTATTTTAGAAAAGAAAACCGCGGTTACCACCTTCCTGAATGTCTTCTGTGTTTCTCAAAACTATCCTTATTCATCATCACTCTATGGGGCCATATATCTATCAACTAGCTTCTTTCAAATTTGATTCGTTCTTTGTCCAAGTACCTGTTTCTCGATGCGACTGCTGTCTCACGGGATCACTATCATATCACTATCATATGCGCTAATCATACAACGTAAAGCGATCCGATCCAAAAAAAAAATCATATGTCCCTTTTTATTTAATTAATTTTATACATGGTTTAATTGGTTTAGCAGCTTTTGTCACCAAAATCAGCCCCAATGGAGACTAACAAAGCAACAAAAATTCCCAAGAGAATCAGAAACTCGATTAAACTTCGTAAAAAAAAGAAACAGAAAACTTAAATGTTTGTAATAAAAGGAAAGGATCCTGGAATCACAAATGATTATTATTTTCCTACCACTCTGCCATCTTTCATCCCACAAGACCAAAAGCACAAATTATCTAATTTTCAATCTCTCTAAAGGTCAATGTTTCACCCATTTGGCAAATAAACCAAGCAGATCAAAATTATACCCGCATCCACCCAAAAAAAAAGAGCTCATCTCCTATCTGTGCACATATCGACAATTGTTTCAACCTTACGTATAACAGCTGAACAAACAACCTTAGAAACATCAGATCAGATCCCATGGCATCAAGCCCTACTATTCAGATTCAATGCCATCAAGTTTAGAAGCAGCCTTTTATCAAGAAACCATACCAAACTCCCCTGAGTGGGCTCCACCATCCTAGCTGGCAACCTTGACGGCCCATCATCAGATCCAGCACCATCATCAATTGCTAAGTGTACAGCCTCTGACATTGCCCCACCAGTTGCCACGACAGCCACATTGGAAGCCGCGTTGATGACTGGCAAGGTGAAGGTGATCCTCTCAGATGGAGGCTGAGGAGAGTCTGTTATGAAGGTGACCCAGTCATCAGTCAACGTCAGAGCTGAGTGGTCTGGAAAGAGAGATGCCACGTGGCCATCAGGACCCATTCCCAGAAGGATCAAGTCAAATTGGGGCAATCGTAGACATCAGAAGCGTTAATGATTCGAGTCTTCACGAGTTGCCTGATTAAGAACTGGTACTCACTGGCAGCTTCCTCGGATTTTGAGTCATTGATGGAGTGGATATGGCTGGGGATGATTGGGACCTGAAAAGTTTTCAGAAGAAAAGAACTAGTACACCATTATAAGGTAGTTTTCATCTCAGAAGAGATATAAGAAAGATGGACCCTCGGGCTCGGTTTATTAGATATTACTTCACCATTATGCTATTAATTAATTGACCTCATATAGACACACAAGCAACAACTCACAAACTATTGCCTGACCACTAGATGTCTAAAGCAGGTACAGCTCAAATGATTAGACACAAGATGGTACTTACTGGCAACAGAGTTCACAACAGGCAGCCTCTTGTTACTTGGGCAAACTATGTACGGAATTTTTAGCAAGAACATGTTAATTAAGTATACAAAGTAGTATTAGTATCCGAAGGAAGGAACAAAAACAAAAGGAAAGACAGCTAAACCCGCTGACATTGGCTCGAGTAGCTTGATTGATATCAAACCTTGAATAGAATCTATGAAACACCATAAGTAGACGATACAATGCTACCTAACACAAGCAGGAAAAAGTATCAGAGATGCATCAAGATTCCAAACGGTAAAGATCCTACAAATTAATATATCTAGGGCCACAAAGTGAAGGCAGATTGGTACTTCTAGATTCCAACAGTAAGGAAAGTGAATATCCCAAATTAGTTGAGCTCTCACTGTCAGGAATCTATCTGTCTAGATATATAATTGGAAGGACCACACATGTGCAATATATGACATCCGTTTGAGAATAAAACCAAAAAAGAAGTGCTAAGCTTGTCTCATATGGAAAATGATTTAATAGTCATAGCTAATAATGGCCCTGTTTACTCTGGCCTGTTAATTGGTTAGGCGTACTAGTTCAAATTGTCTAAGACCACAAAAACATACTACATGTAAGCACATTTCATCCTAGAATAACAATAATTCATAGCTCGATCAAGCAATAGACATTTGATAGATTAACGATTAACCATCTCGATCCAACCATATCTCAGTTCCTAGGCTTCAAATGAAACATGGAAAATAAACTTAGGCTAGAACAGGCATACATACCTTGGACAAGATATTTTCCTTAGCGAGTCTGAAGTTGCTGTCAACGTGGCTCTTTGACACAAGAAGCTCGTCCACCCAACATACATACCACTTCCCCCATTCAACAGTCTTGTTATAAGGAGCTTCACAAAGTTTCCTGAGATTATCGATTAAAAAAAAGATTGAATTGTATATTGAGGGTATCCAGCAACAGACGAGAGGAAAAGAAAGAAATATCAGTACCCCAAATGGCCAATGGGAGAACCACCAGATATAGCAATTGTAAATGCTCCATGCTTTAGGACTGAAGCCTCGGATAACTCGGATATATACTCAGCCAAATCAGCACTAAGATCATCTAAACTCTCATGGATTCTCAACTCCCCTCTGCTCTTTTGAATTCTGGGAAAGTCATACTTGTACTCTGTAACAGTGAATTTCATAGAATTTCTGCTCTACTTTTCGCACTGCAGAATACCCACAAACAAAACCCAAGAGAAGTAGTAAAAGGACACTTCTGATCAAGTAAAAAATGAACGGTACTTATCAAACAAAAGAAGCAAAAAATGAACGGTAAAAATTCAATTGTCTATCATACAGCAGCTAGGCCAATTGGAGAATAAGCAAATTGGAAGTAAAATAAACCACGGGTAGACATCTGAAAGCGAAACTATACTTAAAAGCATGATCTCCTGAGGAAATTAGTACAAAATAAATGGGGAGCATTTAGGAATTAAGCTTCAGCATCGACTAAATACTCTCTCATGAATCGTACAATTAGACGACTACGACCAAACTCTTGGTCCTGGAGAAGAAGAAGATCGGGTACAAAGTTCGCTGGCTTCCAGATTTTGAAGAAAATCATGGTTTGAATCACGAATTAACGTTACAACACCAAAAGACCCATCCCATATCCAGATGATGAAGCAACTTACAGACAAACGGTCTATGAAATTCGATGCTTGCCCAAGAATTAAAAAGTCATTTCGTAACTGCAAGTAATGCATTCAGTATATGAAGGGAAAAGATAGAGAAGATCAGAAAGTGGGAGGAAGAGAAAAATCACCTTCTTCCACCTCCACACGCACACACTGATCACAACAGAAAAGCAAGGTCTCCGCACTTTTACTCTGACACTCCCCTACACTTGCTTCTCTGTTCTTTAACAGTGTATTACTGATGTGACATGGATAAAACGCAGACAGAGATTGGCGTACTGTATGTACTACTTGCGTCCGTTTGTTTCACCGACTCAACCTCTCAATCTCTGCCCCTCTTTTAAACTACTGCATAGAGTGGATCACTGTAAGTAACGCGACCCTTCAGTTTTTCCTCAAGGACAAATTTGAATTAAACAGCCTTGCCATCAACGTTGCAACAATTAATAATAGACTGCACAAATCCGTTGAAAAACTTAAGATACTAAAGTAATGTTTGAAACCGAAAGCATCACCAGATTATATCACAATTTCTTAATCCCTAAAAAGTTACTATATAAAGAAGTTACTTTTACCTATAATAAAAGACATAAAATCTCAGGATAACGTTTCCTTTATCATTTTCCAATTTTACTGGTCATCTTGATTAGAATAGTCATCCCCTTTGGATCTTATTGTATTCTGATAATATTGATGAGCATTAAATATGAGTAAACGAACAGCTTGCAGCACTCGGGGTGGAGCGTTGAAATAGAGAATTACTAAACAGGTGGCGTAACCGGACAAGTTATTTGTGGTCCTTTCAGAATTTTACTTTGTTAGTTGTTTCATGGTTGGCGAATAATGTTAGGAATTTGGGCAAGGAGATGGTAAACTATCGACCAAATAAATGATTGGACAATTGATGGGATTTCTTACCCTGTCACAATTGCTCGACCCTGTTTTTTTTTTTTTTAAATTCACAATATACCATCTTTTCTTTTGTAATTTATAATATATCTCTGTTAGTTTTCGTAATTCAATTTTAAATATGCTTAAATGTTGTCCAAAATTGATAAAACTTTACATGGACGATGCTAAAGTGTTATATTTTGGTTCATATCAAATTTGAAATCTTTTAAGCTCACATGTGACCTATGGGACCCAATGAAAATTGTGACATGTCATTGGGTTCCACATGTCACATATGAGCTTTAAAAAGTTCAAATTTGATATTGGACCAAAATATAACACTTTAGCATCGTCCATGTAAAGTTTCATCAATTATAGACAACATTTGAACATGTTTAAAGTTGAATTACAAAATATATTGTGAATTACAAAAGAATAAAAGGAGTATATTGTGAATTTTCCCTTTTTTAAAAAAAACATTATATTATATCACTCCATCGGTTAACTATTTAATGTCGTTTTGAGTTTATGTATAGGAATTAAGAAAATTGATTAAAAAAAACTAAAATTTTGTATTAAAAATCTAAAATGACATATAAATCTTAACAAATCAAAAGAGCTAAAATGACATTGAAAAATTAACGGATGGAGTATATGAGAAAGAGTACATGCAAACTGACACCATGCAAACCAACATGTGGACTCAAGCCCCCTACCCAGCTTACATATGACCTATCTGAAACAAAGGTTGCATAATAGCTTTCTTCTTCAAAGTGAATACCCACCATCCCCATGGGCACCGTCATCGCCACCGCCACTGCCACTAGTGCTTGTGGCGCTGACCGCCGCCAACATCATCCAAGTGAACACGTTCTTTGGTGTCGTCTGCATCACAAACTTCTTTGACAGCCATCGGCTCATCAGAGCTTTGATAATACATTGCAGCTCTTGCAACAACATTGATTATGAAGAACTTTGGACCAAGATTCAAGTAACTCCCCTAACCGAAGAAAAACTTTGGACCCAGAACCAAGAACTACTAAGCAAAAGAACATCTATACTCTAGGTTTTGTACTACTCAGCAAAATAGCAGACCATAGAAGGGAGAAAATGGTGAGAAGAATGAGATGCAAGGAAGAGGAGGGAGGAGAGAGAGAAGAGAGCATTTTCTCTCTTTAGGACTACATTGTGCCTCCCCTACTTTACAATTCAATAGTCGGCTTGAATATTATAAAATTTTAATAGAGTAAAATACTGGGAAGCCTCTTGAGGTTTTGAGATAATACTGACATCCACCTTATGTTTATCATAATTATTGGTAACCACCTTGATGTTACGATATCTCTAACTACGAGCCTCTGAATTATAGCTCCGTTAATAAATCGTTAACCCCTTGATGACTTGTCAGCTTATTCACTAAATAATGTCATACTAGATAAAAATACTGCTTAATCACCATCGTCTAAGTCTATCCCATCCCACTACTATTTTTGTAAACGCAAATTCTTGGCTGCAGCTAACTGTAGCCATCTTGGCTACATATGAGAAGGAATATAGGAGGGACCACGCCTAACACGCGGAGCGCAGACAGATTTGTTTTTTTTTTCTCTTTTCATTTTTTCTTTTCTGTTTTTAAGATTTTCATTCTTTTTCTTTATTTATCACAAAAACTTTAAATTGTTGTAACTTTTAATATATAAATCCAAAATGAAAAAAATTATATCATTGTTCACCTAAATTCAAGCTCTTCAAAACAAGACCAGTCATGGATATATTTTGATAATTTTTTTAAAAAATTATTTTTACATGTGTAGTGCACAGAACGTAAAAAAACTTGTACAGATGGTCATACAAACCTGTACAAATGTTCATTAAAACATGTCCATCCACCCATAAAAACATATATATCCTCGCATTAAAAACATACAGATTGTCACATAAACCTGTACGAACCATTAAATATGTACATCCTTAGATTAAAATCTGTACATATAATGGAAAAACTTGTACAGATAGCCATACAAACATGTACGGATGTTCATTAAAAAATATGTACATTTTCACATTTGAACATATACATCGTCACATTAAAACATGTACATTCTCACATTAAAATATGTACATACATCCTCACAATAAAATATCATCATATATATGTAAAAATAATTTTATTTAAAAGTTGTCAAAACATATACATGACTGGTCTTGTTTTGAAGAGCTTGAATTTAGGTAAACAATGATATAATTTATTTTTTTATTTTGGACTTATATATTAAAAGTTACAACCATTTAAATTATTATTGTTGTGATAAAGATAAAAAAAAAGAATTTTATACACATACAAAAAAGGAAAAAATTGTAAATATAACACAAGCCTCCTTGAATGAATCGCTGGTGTCCATACTGCTTCCTCCTTCTTTTTTGTTTTAATTTGACTAAAATACTCTTAAATGTAGCCATCTTGAGTACATTCGGATGTAGCTCAGACCCATTGTTTCTCAAAACGACAATCATAACCCAGGAATGGTCCACACGTTTTTAGAAGGTTTTTTATCTGCTACGCATCGCTTAAGGATGGATTTCTTGGTTGTAGACCATTCCAGGGTTAAGGTTGACATTTTTATAAAAATACCTGTCAAATGAGAGAGACTTAGATGATGCTGATTAAGTAATGTTTTTATCCAGTCTGACATCATTTAGTATATAAGTTGACAGGTTAGCAAGGGGTTAATGATTTATTAACGAAGTTATAGTTCGGGGCTTGTAGTCAGTGATATTTTGTGGTTACCAATAATTATGATAAACACAAGGTGGTTAACGATATTATCCTAAAACCTCAAGGAGGTTCCTTGTAATTTACTCATTCGAAAAAGGTGCTTGCGTGGATATTTCTCTACTAGTATGACATTCTAATTTCTAGGCAGACATATGATATATTATAGATAATTTCTAAACAAAAACTATGCACTTTTAAACCTATTTATTTCGTTTGTTGTTTCAAAAAAATTAAAGTCAGAACTATTTGACCCGTGATCTTTTTTTTCGTAAACCATGGAAATTAATGAGTATTGAATAAGGTTAGTAACAAAAGTAGCAATGTCATTATACCTGATGCCTTCGTGGGTACCTAAACGATCTAAGCTTACAAGAAAATGAGCATCACTGTTTTTAGTACAGTTCACATGCGACCATAAGAGATTGACAAAGAGGTCAGAGTTGGCGACAACATGTTGAAATACATGGCCATCATCCCGAAATTCTGTCTTTCCTAGAAGAAATAAAACATTTGACAGGACTGATGCCGCTCCCAGCTTAAAGCGATGTTGACTCCAAGAAAAAGACAGCAACATGGGGAGTCCAGGGTACTTTCTCCTTCACAATCCCAACGTAACAATAACACCATCCGAGTTCCTACAAATAACCCCCAAACCTAAAGATTCATGGTTTGTACCGCCATCAACAAAAGCTTGCAGATCTCAAGAGCCTACTCCTCAACTGATAATTGGACTAACTGAACTAAGAGTGCCATATCAAAGACGAAGTCCACTTGAACAATTCTCTATTCCAAAGAACAAACCTTATTGTATACAACTTGGCATTTAGTGAACCACAATTTCCAAAGCAAAATCACCACCTTCTCTTTATTTTCACCAGTCTCGTCGAGACACACTGAGGCAAACCAATCCATAAAAATTACATCAATAGTCATACTTTTAAGTCGACTCAAGTCTTCAATGCACCACTCAAAAACATGTTGACCCATGACCTTTTAGTTGATATTATATGTTCACCATGTACCAATATATATAATGATCGTTCCTTTATTAAATAAATATTATTTGTTAATTAACTATCGTTACATCGTTTATAATTAAAGTAATAAAAAGGGGGTCTTTTGAATAGGGATGCAATGAAGGATAACAGGTCAAATTCACGTTCGCAAGTGAAAGGAGCTTGCGTTGGGAGAAAAATTCATTTAAAACCTATCACTATTATGTTGACAGTGAACCATTTGTAAAAAAGCACAACTAAGGTAAATTTTTAGCTAAAGGTGAATGTAGTCAAGTGGCTACATCTAAGGACATTTTAGTCAAATTAGAATAAAAAATATCTTTATAGTAGGGTATTTTTGTAATTAATGAAGTATAATGGGACAAAATATAAAATGAAAAGAAAAAATACATCGGCGCCGATTTCGTTTTTTTTCTTTTTCTTTTTCTTTTTTATCTTTATCACAACAATATTTTAAATAATTGTAACTTTTAATATATAAGTTCAAAATGAAAAAAATTATATTATTGTTCATCTAAATTCAAGCTCTTCAAAACAAGACCAGTCATGGATATTTTGACAACTTTCAAAAAAATTATTTTTACAAGTATACGGTGATATTTTAATGTGAGGATGTATGTACATGTTTTAATGTGAGAATGTACATGTTTTGTAATGAACATTTGTACATGTTTGTATGACCATCTGTACAAGTTTTCTCCCTTATATGTACAGATTTTAATCTAAGGATGTACATATTTGATGATTCATACAGATTTATGTAACCATCTGTATATTTTTAATGTGATGATATACATGTTTTTACGTGTGGATGTACATGTTTTAATGAACATTTGTACATGTTTGTATGACTATATGTACAAGTTTTCTTTTACGTTCTATACATTATACATGTAAAAATTTTTTTAAAGTTGTCAAAATATATCCATGATGACTGCTCTTGTTTTGAAGACCTTAAATTTAGGTGAACAATGATATAACTTTTTTTTTCATTTAAACTTATATATTAAAGTTACAATAATTTAAAGTTTTGTGATAAAAAAAAAGAAAAAAGAAAAAGAAAAAAAAATAAAACATAACGTAGGGAGGCACGGGGAGCAAAATAATAATAATAATAAGCGTGAGCTGCTACTGCCATCTCTGGCTAAAGTTACATGTAGCTAAGACAGATTGCACAACTAAAGCTTAGAACGGCTATAAGGATGTTAGGGGTGGCAATTTCAAAACAATCCTTTTGACCAACACCAATCCGACATGAAGTTAACGGGTTTAGGTTTTAAAATTTGACACGATTAAATAAACAGGTTAACCCAAACACGACTCATTTAATAATCATGTCAGATTTAGGTTTAACATATGTAACCCGCTAACCCGTTTAAATAATATATTAAATAAATATATATTATAAATTATAGATTAATTATTTTGATCAAATTTTAATATGAATAAGATATACAAATAGTAAAAATTAAATATTTTAATTTAAAGTAAAGTTTATAATATAATAGAATGATAAAACTAATGTTAATTAGTCAAATAATTTCTTTTATATATGACTAAATATATTAAGTTTGAGTTTAATATATACGAATTGAATTTCAAATATTGACATAATTAATTAATTAAATTAAACAGGTCAATCCTTTAATAAATAAATCAACCCATTTAATAAACAGGTCAACCCGTTTATTAAACAGATCAACCCATTTAAAAACAAATTGGATTTAATTTTCATATTTAGACAAAATTAATTCAATAGATTGGATTGAGTCAATCCATTTAATAAATGGATCAAATTTATATTTAGTCTAACACGATAGGCGAACCTCTTTGTGGATGTCCATGGTCACCTCCGAAACAAGCACAATACCTGATGCAAACACACCCAACCCCACATTATATATACTAACACCCTATCTATCACAAAACGGTGTCGGCCTGAGTGGACGAGGGCAGATGCTATTCTTATTCTACATACACGCAGAAACAAAGACAAAATCCGGGCCAGTAACGATGAAGGATTATCATAGAGGAACACCAGATAGGTACGCAAGATCATCTGTTCAGAATAACTCAATAAGGCACCACCACCATTTGCGAGCCTCTAGACTCTTGTTGCAGGATTCAAAATTCCTCAGTCGCACGCTGAACTCAAGTGACTTTGGTTTCGGGCACTCTTTGACTATACATACTATACCAATATAAAGAATATTTCGCAGCAACACCTACCAAGATGCTAGCAAGGACTATCCTTGGATTCAATCCACCAAAAGCTATACCGCGCCTGCAGCTGTTACGGTTCTGTTTCACATTGCTCAATCTGTGCTTGGCCGATTGAGCACCCTGCAAAGACTGCCTACTAATTTGGAATTGGCAGTATTCATCAACCTCTTCTCTTGTCAATGACGGCTTCAAAGACCTCTTCACAGCCTCAAAATGCCGGGAATCTACAATGGTGGCAGATATGTCTTCTCTTAGAGCCACGATCCCAGCTTCCCTACAAAGGCCCTCGAGCTCTGCTCCCGTGAAGAGTTCAGTGTCTCGTGCTATTTCTTTGAGGTTCACATCATCCCCCAATTTCATCCCTCGTGTGTGAACACGGAGAATTTCATATCGACCATCCAAATCAGGTGGTGGAACATAGAGAACCAAATCGAAACGTCCTGGGCGCATTAGGGCAGGATCAATTGCCTGAGGGCGATTGGTGGCAGCAAGCACAAGAATACCCTAACAAAATGAAACATGTCGTTTTATTTTTAAAAACTAAAGAAATCACAGATCAGAGACATAGACAGAAAACTTAGTACGCTTCGAAACAGTTCTTCCTTGCGTTGTTCATAATCAATTAAATAGTTCACAACAAAACATAAGCAGACTGGGAGCAAACTTAGTACGCTGCTAGATCAGTTGCTTACCTTAACCAGCTCTATTCCATCCATTTCAGTAAGCAACGTTGACAAAAGTCTTTCTCCCACACTAGTGTTTCCACTTGAGCTTTGTTCTCTGCCAAGCCAGGGTATTCATACTTAGAAAATTTCAAGTACTCAAATCATATTGAGTGTGCGCCTAGATGATATACAGCAAAACTATTTCTACAAAAAACTCTAATTTCGGACTCTGAATTTACAAAACTCCTCCAGCCACCAAATTCAGACACTAGTAGTCCGGTATATGGATTATCAGAATTTCAGCAGTATTGAGAGACCACAAATCGCATGATAGGCATATAAATTATGTCAAAAGCAGCAGCATTTCATGAGCAGGCCAACAATTTCATAGAGCAAAAATCAAGATAAACTTGATTCTTCTCAACTTCAAATTCCAGACAATCATTTTAAGCCTAGTTTTTTTTTAGCATAAAATATAAATGTATGCACTAACTAGTTTTTGAAGCTCCGAACAAAATTATTCAGGAGTTAGAAGTGCCAACACATAAGCAACGGCATATCAGTTAAGTACTTAAAAAAATATATATATCATTATGAGAACCTTCTCGCAGCAATAACATCTGCTTCATCGAAAAAGATTATGCTAGGTGCAGCAAGCCGAGCTCTTCTGAAAGTATTCCTTAATAATGTTTCACCCTCTCCAACGTACATCGAGTATAGCTCTGCACCACTATAATTAAGACAAGTAACAACATTAGCAGTGCAGTCCACATTTACTAGACTTGAGTGAGCAAGAAAATCAGAAGCCATATTGTTCTTCAAACAATCAGTACTAAAATGAACAATGCCAAAAACCATCCGATTTTTTGGGGCAGAAGTCATCAGCTTATTTGATAAGTGTTAACTGCATATATAGTACTTCAAAAGGTGATGGATGATAACCTTAAAGAGAAGAATGACGCTTGAGCAGCATTAGCAGAAGCTTTAGCTAGGGTAGTTTTTGAGCAGCCTGGAGGCCCATGAAGTAGAACACCACGGAAAGGAGATAAACCCAGCCTTGAAAAAGCATCTGAATGTTTAATGGGCCACTCAACTGCTTGTTTCAGCTTCTTCTGCAAAAAGATTCAAGAAGTTCAAAACAGATTTCAGCTTGAACTAACTAAAACAAGACGTTGGATTAACTTAATTTTATAAGAACCGTAATTTTAGTAAAAACAGGCTCATCGGACATCTGACCTCAGTACACAATAAAAACACCTGTTGTCCATTTTCATTGTCACAGAAGACTTACTTTTTGTCCCAAAATGATCTCGTGTTTTAATTCTTATTATAAAATACAAGTATGTTTTATGAATGTAGCACTCAACTAAACAATACTATTTACATACACATTTCAGTCTTGGTTACCAATAATATTTGGTGTAGAAAAGGAAAGAGTGCCAAATATTTGTTTAACGATTACAACCAAGTTACATTTTTCTTCATACGAGCAATTTCTCCCTATACGAAACTCAATATGGAGACTGTACTAATTTATTGGTGACATCTGGTATAAGCATTTCAACTCTGACAAGGGTATTTTATCGAGTTCTTTCCTCCAGCTGAAACTTAAGCACAAGGTCAACTAACCTTTAAATCATGGAGCCCGCCAATATCTTCCCAAGATACCTTTGGAATCTCAACAGTGAGACCCCTACTTATGCTTGGCCCAACCACCGTTCTAGCATGATCCCAATCTTTTAATGATATACTCCACAAACTATTATCATCCGCTTTCAAATCCTGAGATCTTCTATGTGCCGATAAAGCTGCTTCACGGCATAAGGCTTCCAAATCAGCCCCAACATACCCATTGCAGGATGCAGCAATCGTACCCAAATCAACATCTGCCTCCAGTCGAAGTTTCCTACTGTACAGCTATTAAACAGAGAACAAAAGAAGTTCATAGCAAATTCCATTCTTTATCACTAGCATGCAAATTTGGGCATAGCTATTCCTTAACAATTTTTGAATTGAAAACCTTTAATATCTGAAGGCGCTCATCTCGTGTAGGAGTAGTGACCTCAATCTCAGCATCAAAACGTCCTGATCTTCTCAGTGCTGGGTCAATCACATCTAACCTTCAGGTACAATTCTCGTTAGCATGTTTTAGAAAGGAAAAAAAAGAGAATGAAAACAGAATTCAGGCCAAAGTATCTCAAGGGAATGAAAGATGCTTATTTCTTTACATGCCAACTCTATGAAACTATAATACTTATTGCAAACTCTCGTTAGTTTAAATTGATAAAGCACTGACGCTTATTAATTGGGAATTCAAAATGAAAAAGACATGAATTGCATAAACCACCAACTTCAACTTCTAATGGGACCATTATAAACGAAGATGCATACAGGATTTCCTAGTTTTAGGAAAAAGATTATATTACAGCTATGCCCAAGCTAATCATATTAGATAATCATTCATTAAATTATCCGATTTAATCCGATTGGTGTTAGCAGAAACATTTGGAACTGGCATCGTGAAAATTTTGTATGTCAATCATAGAATTATCCACCATGATTTTTCTTACTTTTCACAACAAAAATACAACTAAATTTCTTTACATGTATACATACATATATATATAGAGAGAGAGACATATACAGAGAGAGAGAGAGAGAGAGAGAGAGAGAGAGAGAGAGAAGCATAATCCAAGTTAACAAAATTATTAACTGAAACCCATATGAACAATTAGCTTCACTTTCACCCAAGCAGATTTGCCAATTAATGGCTTTACATAAATAACTGTAGAATAAATTAACTACTAGCTGATAAAATAAATATATCCAAATCTAATAATCAAACACACTCGATCAACATATGTTGTACACAGTATACAGATAGAGACATCTGTTACCCATACCTGTAATATATACATATATAAGAACAAAAAACATACAAAGAAAGAAAGAAAGAAAAGAAAAAAGACAAACTGAGGTTGGTTACATGAGAAGCATCTGAACTCAAAAATGTTTGTCAACTGGTGAAGGTAAGAATTCGGAATTAGAGTCAGGAATTAGGAAATGGAAGAACCTGTTGGTTGATGCCACCACTACATATTGAGGAGCAGTTGATGATGGCTGATTTGAATCCATTAAAGTAAATAGCTGTGATGATAAGCGGGTATCTTGCTCTCTTCTGCATTTGGGTGTACAACCGTAAATTTGTAACATAAGCACAGATAAAGAACCAACACTTGGAGCTGAAAAACTCCAATAATCCAGAATTTATGTATAAAAAAGTTAAATGGCGAAGAAGAATCAATATGTCAAAAGACTTCGTACATAACAAGAGACAAAAACTAGTTGTCTGAAGCCAATTTGTTAGCAACAGAATGAGCTTCTTTCAGTGTTATTCCAGAGCAGCACGAGATACAAAACTCCCATGTCCTCATATATATTAACCAGACAAATACAAAGACTTCTAGGTAATACATAATGGGTATGAGAATCTCCCAACTTGCAGCAGTGTCTAAATATTAGGTAACCATCAACATGCCTACCACACTTGGTTCTCTGTCTTAGTTTGTTCCTTTCATTCAAACACACTATATTAAATGATACCATAAAGGGTAATCAAACCCTCAATTTCTCAGTTCCACCTCTTACATTGAGCACCTGCTTGGCATTCTTATCAAATATACCAACTTTATGGGCTCCTCACCATCCACCTTAGAAATTGTAGCCCATAACAGCACCATTTAGGCCTTTGTCAAACCCCTATGGACCAAGCTCATAATTATAGTCTTCAGCACACAGGATCATGCTACCGATTCTCATCGAGGAAAACTAATCCTCATTTTTTCTTTCTTCTTGAAATAATAAAGCTGGATTTGAAATCTTCAATATGTCGAGAAATGCTCTACTGGATTCTTTGGTACGAAAAGATAATAAACCAATGGGGAAGTAGATGCAGACATGCAGGTTAACACATTTTATGATGAGCTGCAACCAGATCCCGATTCTACGACAATGTAAATGAGGTATTATGCAAGAGATGTGCACAAGTGAATAAAGACAAACATGATGAAGAAGAGATTTTAGTGTAACTACATACACTATGATGCTAAGAATTTTCATTTCATATTTTCTGTTTCATCGAGAGTTAGGACTCCATCTTCCAGTATGATGTCAGATGTGCAATTAGCGTCCAGCAAATAAGCTCCTAAGTGCATAGCTAGACATGAGTTGTATCCAATACCTAGAATTTCGACGAGGGCAAAGGGCGTCTATTTCATCAATGAAAATGACTGATGGTTTGCCTGATTTACCATAAGACAAAGCCTCTGCAAAAGTATCACGCAGAATCTTCTCGCTTTCTCCAACATGAGCTCGATGAACAGTATGTGGACTGCAAACAACAAAAAGAGTTCGCAAAATTATTTCAATTCACCAAGAACTGTCATAATAAAGAAGATGGTGGGACAGAGAAATGCTAAAAATAGCTTGCTGGTCAAGGACGATAAGGAAAGCCTAAAAACAAAGTGATTGAAAACCAGATAAACCTAAGAAAAAAGTAAACACACCTGATGAGAATAAGCTTGGCATCACATTCACGAACAACAGCTCTCACCAAACTGGTCTACCAACAAATCAAAAGAAAAATTCATAAGACCAACACTCTATACCCAACTGCATCAGCAAATACAAACATCATCACACAGTGACACAGGTAAACACCAGGGTGCAGGAGCCAAAAGAACCCTAACTACATTACAGATGAGATGATCTCTGAAAATCAAAACACAAAGATGCAATGCTCGGCAACCAAACTAGCTATCACGATTTTTTTTCTGATAATAGACCTAATAATGCAACACCCAGAAAGACATAGCCCAATATTTCAAGTAAACAGTCGGAAAGCTATCGCATGCAGCATGCTTCAGATTCCAGTGCCGCCCGCCCAATACAATTACAGACCTACCACCACATCGTTTCTACAGTTGTATCCTTCAGGTGAACTACGGTCAGCCACGAAATTTCTACCAAATCAAGTTAAAAAGTTGAAGTTAAGAACCAAAGGTGCGAAGTCCAACATAGAAACTGAGAGCTATACCTTCCCGGTACCTGGCGGTCCGTATAGTAACAGTCCTCGACGCCACTGTCCATAATTAAACAAAAAAAAAAGCTATAACGAAGGATATCATAAACATTATAGCAGGACGAGCCTAATAAAATTGATCAAAACGGAGCAGTAGTGAAGAGTAACTTGCTTTGAGACCAATCCTCTGGGCCTCGCGGGAGTAGTAGAGAGGATATACGATGAGTTCCCTCAGAGCCTCGAGCGCTTCACCGTTACCGCCAATTTCTTCCTCCGCTCTCCACCGTTCGCCTATTCCGCAACACCCACTTCCATCAACGCTCCCATCACTTCTCCCGTCAAGTTTGCAACTTCTACTCTCCATTTGGGGAGAGCGCGAGAGAGGAATGGTTCACAGGTCAAGCTAAGGGCTTTAGCAGGGTTTAAAGTTTTTTTTTAAAAAAAAGAAAAAATTACATCGCCACCCATGACGTTTGGCGAAATTACACAGCCCACCCACGAGGTTTCAAAAATTACTTTGCCCACCTATGTGGTTTCCACAATTTTACATCCAGCAACTTTTCTAATATTTGATCAACTTAAAAGATGGTTAAATGATATCCAAATTTGATGAAACTTTACATGGACGATATTAAAGTGTTATATGGTTTTGGTAAAACATGAATCCAACGTTTTTAAGCTCATATATGATCGTGGGACCCGATGAACGTGTCTCATGTTTCATTGGGTCCCACAGGTCATATATGACCTTAAAAAACTTTGGATTTGGCATTGAACAAAAATATAACACCTTAGCATCGTCCATGTAAAGTTTCATCAAATTTGGATATCATTTAACCATCTTTTAAGTTGATCAAATATTAGAAAAGTTGTTGGATGTAAAATTGTGGAAACACATGGGTGGGCAAAGTAATTTTTGAAACCTCGTGGGTGGGCCGTGTAATTTCGCCAAACGTCATGGGTGGCGATGTAATTTTCCCAAAAAAAAACAACAAATATCACTGGACGTTTGTTTTGGTAATTAGGAACGCGTTTTCGAGGTTGTAATATAGCAATGGGTAGAATTGTATTTCATTTTTAAGGTTATATGTGTAATTTTCTTCTGTCTTTCTTCTTCCTTTCAACATGAATTCGTAGTACCGGTAGAAGGAATTGGGGCTTCTCTAATCGACTACTACAAAGCTGGAGGTAAGAGAGCGCTGGGTTCGGCTGGAGAACGAGGGTTTTGGCACGGGTACAGACTCCAAGGCCAGATTGTGGAAACTCCATTACCGCCACGTCACCAGTGATCTTCCCTTTATTCATGTACTTGCCCATCTGAAACGAGAAAAAAGGAAGGGGTGGAACAATTTGTTCTCTCGGACGTCAGTCTGGGTTTTGAGCAGAAGAAGAATTTGAACCCACGGGAAATGGGGGGCACGAGAGCAGGAAATAGATAAAGAAAGGGGATGAGATGGAACTTGATGAATTTGATTGGATTAATGTTTGTAGGAAAAAAGGAGGGATTTGCAGACACCGAGATGATTAACAGCAGAGAGGTGGTGCGGATTTGAGAGGGAAGAAGAGAGAAAGTGAGCATGAGCGGTGGGCTCTGACGTTTCATGAGTGAGTGAAATGTGGGTATCGGTTGACTGAAACTAGTAGACTTGTCGTGAAGTGTACGTGGAAGCAGCTGTGGAACCAATTTCCGGTTGATCAACAGTTGCCGCTTCAGCTATTGCATGAATAAATTCACAGTTTAACATAAAAGCTCTACAGAAACTAATTCACTTTTATAACATTGTTGATTCATTTTTAGGTAAACAGAAGATTCACTTTGCACTAACACATCACAGTGTATATGAAACTTTATAATCTGAAACTGAATTTTATAGCAGAAAATAATTCACTTTCATAACACTGCTGATTCATTTTACGTAAACATATGATTCACTTTGTTAACACTGTTGATTCATTTTTACGTGAATAAGAGATTTACAAAAGGGAATCATATTTTTTTAAAAGTGAATCAGATGTTTAAGAAAAGGGAATCAGAGAGTTGCTTAAAAGGAATAAGAGGTTTAAAAATAATGAATCTCATAAACAGAGATTATTTAACTAAAGTAGTTTTGATTATTTGACTAGTGTGAATCAGAGGTTTTAGAAAAGTGAATCAAAGGTTGTTAAAAAGTGAATCACAAGTTGTTACAATGTGAATCAGAGTAATAAGAAAACGGATTCTCATAAGCAGAGATTGTTAATTAAAGTGATAAGATGTTTAAGAAATGTGAATCAGAGGTTTTTATAAACTGAATCATGGGTTTAAGAAAAGTGAATCAGATGTTTAAGAAAAGTGATTCTCGTAAATAGAGATTGTTTAACTAAAGTGAATAAGAGGTTTAAGAAAAGTGAATCTTAAGTTTAAGAAAAGTGAATCAAAGATTGTTAAAAAGTGAATCAAAGGTCGTTAAAAAGTGAATCAGAGATCGTTAGACCCTAACCTGTTGTATACTACTACACTACTATTAAACCATACTTTAGCATAAAAAAATTATACCACATAATTATTCACTTATATAACAATGATGATTCAAGTTTTACTAGAATAAGATTCACCATTGCACTAAATTATCATAAATTTGAAGACATTATAATATTTGAGATAAAATTATAGCAGACAATAATTCACTTTTATTACACGTATGATTCATTTTGTTAAATCATTTGATGCATTATAAAAACACTGCTGATTCACTTATGAAACATGATTTACTTTACACTAACAAGACAGAATGTATATTAAACTTTAACAAAAGTGAACTGAACATATAATCTTCTGTAAATAAACCAATACTTTTACAACAATTCAATACCATTAGATTCAATTCTGATGTGAGAAAGTTGATTTTCTTCATCGTCATTGCTCATCGTCAGTGCAATATACCATCAGTCTCCACTGTTGTATTGCAGCTCATGACAGTGTTTTTTGTCTAGGTTTTCCTATCGTCAGCTAAAATTTCGTATTAGTGTTGATTCACCGTCACTACAAACTGATAATCTGATGTGATACATGTCTGATGAATTTGGTTGTTCTGTTCCAATGGTAGATTTATGAATTTGATTTGTGAATCAGTGAGTGAGTTGATCAGTTGGTCCGATTGTGTTGTGATGATTTTGCTCTGTTGTGAGTTGAGCTGAAACTGAATTTGTTTGATTGGACAGATGGTGGTTTGTGGCGTGACTGGTGCGAATCTCCTCTGTCAAAAGTTGAGTTGAAATCAACCGTGAGTGATCTGATTGAGCAATTGTGAGGTGATCAATTTGCTCTCTGAACAGGCGAGCGTAAATCGAACGACGTGGGAAGCAGACGCTGCTACGCAAGGCTTAATTTTTCTATTTTTTTTTTTCACCCAACCACATGCCTACACGTGGATCTATGCCATATTATACCCTGGCGCTTTCGCCAGGGTCCGTTCCGATTAGGAAAGGGTTATGTTTGTTTTAACATTATTCCTATTTTAGTAAAGGGAAAAAGAATTAGATTACCCAAAACTCTTTATATTGATTCCCATCCCCTACTAGGGAATGAGATTCCCTTACCCCAGTACACTTTGACCGGGGATATATGACCATTGAACGGTGACCGTGAAAATTGACCGGCAATTAATGACTGTTGACAGCAGCCGAAAGCCATTGACAATTAACCAGTGGCTGTTGACCGGCTATTTATTTCATTTCCCCAGCTCAAACAAACAACCAGGAAAATCAAAGGGAATTCTTTTTCATTCCCTTCCCTGATTCCATTAGTTTCCCCCGCCTGAAACAAACGTCACCCAAGTTTTTGCTTAATATATCTCCGTGTTTTTAAAATTATATAGGATAATATTGAATTTTACTTATTTCATCATATAACACTTTATCTCATGGAATTTATCAATATGACAAATCACTGTCATGTAGTTATTTAATAACAGGGGCCGAATAGGTACAGAAGATGTAAATCTTGGTCCACGTAAGCTACGAATGCAAGCAAGGAACCTGAAGGAAATACTAAAGATTTTGAACGAAGGATATCTATAGATTTAGGTATATGTTTTTGTTGTTTTTAAGTTGGATATTTAGTATCCTGGCAAGGTGTAACCCTTTGTTGTAAAACCAGATATCTGGTTATTTTTCGTTACATTTGTAGCCCACTGATCAAAAAAAAAAGTTTAGTCATTTTCTAGATTTATTAACGGATCAATTAATAGAATATGGGACATAGTGTTCTCTGGAGATGGTATGTCGAACCTACAATTATTATCGCAGGTGGAGAATAGTTGACCGACTCGTCTCTCTCACTTTGACTTACAGGAATTAAAGTTAGTCACTAAGTTTCTTGTTTTAAAAAAGAAAAGTTTCTTTGTATATTACATATGTTCATTGGGCTTCAGCTGGATAAAGAGTCTGGTCCAAGATAAGACCGAATGGAAATGGAAAAAAAACTATCCTAAATGACCTCTTTATGCAAAAATAATTCGGCTATTAGCATCCTTCAAAACTAACTCATAAAATAACTCTAATTACCGAAGTTGAAATTATCTTTTCTTTCACTTAAACTCCTGTCACCTTAGCGTCTGAGTCAGTGAATAGTGGTAAGGTTGAAATCATCTCTTCTAGAGACGATTTTACAAGTTGCCTTCTCAAACAACGAGTTCATGTGAAGAAGTTAGTCTGCGCATATCACTACAAAAATTGTCTCTCGTAGAGACAATTTCATGGCCTCTATTTACTCATGCGAGCTTCCTTCCTCCTTCGTCCTTCACTTCTTTCTTCTTCCCCAAAACTAACAAGCAGAGACCAGACCCACTTCAGCTAGGGTTGTCAATTTTAGGTCTTGGGTCTGGTTGGTCTCAACCCAAACCCGACCTGCTCGAGTATATGATCAACCCAAAACCGCTCAAACCCCGAGCCGGTTGAGATGTGTCAACCCAAAACCGACCCGGGTCACATATACCCAATATGTTTGACAAGAACCCAAAACTAACTCGTGACCCAAACCCGAAATCAACTCAACCTGAAAATTATAAATTTTACATTGTCCATACATATTCAATGTGAATCTGGATTTTGAACATGCCCAGAAGCATAGAAACTTGAAGGAAAAAAATCAAGAGGACAAATTTAATCCAAATACACATCGATCACTTCAAACATTGTTATTGAAGAAGAAAAAAAATCATAGTTCCTATGCCTATTCAACACAACACAACAGTAGTTGAAGAGCATTCGCTATTTAGCATATCAGATCATCATTAGCTCATTACTATCGTCAATCATCATCCTGTTAACCTGCAACATTCCCCACAATATACAACACATATCAAAGAAATAAGAAGCACACTCTCCAATTGCATATAAAAAGAGAACGTAAACAGTTCCTATTAGATCAGACACACCTGCAATGTTTCAACACACGATAGATAGTTCTATGTCCCCGAAGCTCTACAATCATGCAAAATATTGTACATACAAATTTTTGTAGATCAATTGTTACCTTTTGATCAATAAAAGTGAATTATTCTAGTTCCAGTAGATCAGAGAACAAGTAGAATTCATATCAGTCCATTAGCATTCAAAGCAATTCATTGAAAAAAAGCAATTGACTAACCAGTTTGCCAAGATGGACTTTATTTGTAGATTATAGCTTTGACTGGAAATCAAAGAAAACAAACTAAAATTTAAAATGACAATATATTCATGATAATTGAGTGAAAGCAAACGCTATTGTTTGGATCAGATCCTGGCTTGATTTATTTGTCAAAGAGAAACATATATAGCTTAGTATGTTCATCTTTGATCATAAAATGGCTTTTTAAACAAAATTGTATCAACCTTGAATTTCTAAAGAACAAGAAGGAAAATAAGGCTCAACAAGTTAATATATATATCATCAACTGAGAAAGAGAAAAAGATGCAAAAGAAAAACAAAACACTTAAAAGGATGACATGATCAATACCAAAAGAAATATAGGCCGATATGAAACACACAAATCAGTAGACATTAACACAAATAGGTAGAAATGAAACAAGTAGAACAAAATAGTACCTTTATCTTCTTCGGGTTTCCTTTAAAGTTATTCCTTCCGAGAGGTTGATCAAAAGGGTCTTCTTCATTAGATACAAGTTAGAAAAAAAGTCAAATAATTAGTATATTAAATTAGAATGATAGTAACTAAAACAAATAATTATAACCTTCATTAGCCAATATCCAATCCTTCAAACAAACTAAAGGTTCGAATACCATCCCCAAGCAAGGACTATTATCCAAGATATTATCGAAGACACTAAACACACTTTCCGAAGCAACGGTAGATATCGGAGTTGTCTGCACATCCTTAGCCATAGCAGTGACAACAAGAAATGTCAAACTTTTTATCTTCCCAAAGGACAATATATTCAGCTTCTTTATAGCCTCAACTTTTGCTTTTTCTAAATTTCATTCAAGTTGTGACTTCTCACTTGCAAACCGAGGGCACAAATGAATCAAATCTTTAAGAAAATGAATACTGCACTTACATATACTAGATGTTAATGAAAAAATAATTAATAAAGATAAAATAAATTTGGTAGAGTATAACAACCTTTGCATATGTATTATCTTCTTCAACCAAAATTTCATGGGTTTCCTTAGAAGAATCAGAGACATCATCAACACTTTCAACGCGAGCAATACTCTGTGTGAAAAGTTTCTTCTTAAATTCCAAGTACTTGTACGAGAATCTTTAGGGTATATCGTTGTGCACACATAATCAATGTAATGTAGTTTGTACAACGGGTCCAACACACAAGCTATTGCCATAATATCACTAAAATCTTTTCAGTACTTGTTAAACTTAAACATTATAATTGTCATCGATATCGGACATAAGATCCATTTACACTGGCATCATACACAAGAAATACCCAAGGAAAGAATATATTAGAGGTAGGTTGTTTCACTGCTGAAACCTTAAGTGTAAAATTGTAGAAAACTTGTAAAAAATCACGGATGAGCTTCATTTTTCGCCACTCATCAGTTAGATTCAACTCCACAAAAGCATGATCGAAATATGCAACGCGCTCAAGCATAAGATAAGTGGAGTTCATCTAGTAGGCACATCTATTGTCATCCCCTTTTTCATATCAAGACCACTCCTGCTCTCACATTGTATAAACCTAAGCTTCTTTGCTTGGGAACCTTTCACATATCTCACACTCTCACGAACTTTTTCAGTTGAATTCTCTATATCTTTCAGGGCATCTCGAACCACCAAGTTCATAATATGTGCAGCACAACAGACATGAAGATATACACCATCACATAGAAGTTCATTTCTCAAACGCAACTTAGACTTAAACAACACAACATCAAAATTGTTTGCACTAGCATTATCCAAAGTGATTGAAAAAAATCCCCTTGTCAATTCCCTACTCACTCACCATTTCCTCTATTTCCCATTATAAGGAGGGCCAAAATACTTAAAACTTAGTATCCTCTTTTGAATTCTCCAATGATTATCAATGTAATGGCTAGTCTAGAAAATATAACCATCCCTCGTAATAGAAGACCAACAATCACTAGTCAAACTGATTCTACCACTTTTGAAAGTACTCAAGAATGAGTCTATCATCTACTTGCCTTTTTTTAACATTCTTATACAATCACTTCAACGAGTATTCCTACATGTGAATTAAACATTGGGATTTAGGTACTTGCAAGCTTCCCTAAAGCATGAGAACTCGACAAAATTAAGAGCAAGATTATGCTTAGTCACCAATTTAGCCATAAACATCCTCTGAACCATAGGATCAAAATATGACCCAGATATGGACATCGATTTAGAGGATGAGATAACCATTTGTCCTACATCTCGTGTACATCTCCTAGTGCATACCTCAAGGTGGTGGTTGATATTTTCAATCATGTTCTTGGTTTCAGCATTATAATAGGTTCCACAAGCTTTACACTTAGCCTTTTCATATGTGACATTCTCATTGGGAGGAATAAACTCACAATGTTGCCAAACAGGGGAAAGCATTCTCCATAATCTCTTTTTACTCTTTGGCTTAATTTTTGTCTGCTCGTTCTAGGTAGAGTCCTCGTCTTCCATTACTTCAACAACTGAACATAAATTTATTTCATTCTTTATCTAAAAAACACTTCAGACGTTAATGAGGTTGTTCAGAATGATAATCATGGACTAACATTTCAATTAATACCACACTGCACTACAACACATTAATTAATTTTGTTTTAGTAATAAGCTGCATGGTTAAAAAAATCTAATCAAATTGTTCATGGCAGTGTAATACTAGGGCAGAACAAAAGTACATCTCCTTGAGTGTCTTAAGTTAAAGCAATGACATTCATGTTATACTTTGCAGACATATATACTAAGATGTACGAATCTCAAGAAAAAAGAAAAGACATTGTAGTGAAATCCATCCGACTCAGATTACTTAACCAATAATACAGAACAAAAACTTAACTTGAAGAATGAAAACTACGAGCACAAGCCAAACACAACTATTAAACAACCTCACTTAAAGTCAAAATCAGCAAACATAAACTAACCAAAACTGTTTAACAATACCACATTTTTACCGTTCAAGCTTAATAGAATGAGCATTAGACTATACACGAAGAAATAAGATAATACTTTCACTTATTACATGGTTATCTCATCCTCTTCCAAGAAAAATGACATAGATACACAAAAGGGAGAAATCGTGACTTTCATATACTATACAAAACCCAGTAAGGGAATCGTAGGATAGAAAAAATTTGGACTTCCTATCTCAACTTCATTACTATATAGGGAAAGATTCAACTTCATTATTGTATATTTTTCTACGTTTTGTTGCTGGTGTTTAATTTGAAAGATTCACAACACGAAAAGAGAAGGAGAAGGGCATCACCCGGAGTCATAGACGGTTGGGGAGAAGGAGTTAGCAACGAACGAAGGAGAGGGAGTAACTTGGGGAGGAGAGGAGCGAGATTGAAGGAGAAGGATATGCGTGAATGGCGATCGGTGCTTGAAGTCAAGAAGGAGAAAACATTGAGGAATGAGGATGAAGAGGAGGTGAGGAGTAGTTGATGTTGAGCAGGAAAGGAGCAGAAATGTTTTAGGATTAGGTTTGGATTATGTCTGAGACTTAAACTCTGAGTCCAATGGCGTAGAAGAATATATATTTTATTTTTAGGAAAATTACATCCCCCACCCATGACGTTTGGCGAAATTACACACCCCACCCACGAGGTTTCAAAAATTACTTTGCTCACCCATGTGGTTTTTGCTATTTTACATCCAACAACTTTTCTAATATTTGATCAATTTAAAAGATGCTTAAATGTTATCCAAAATTGATGAAACTTTACATGGATGATTCTAAGGTATTATATTTTGATCTAGCGTGAAATCCAAAGTTTTTTAAGCTCATATGTGATCCGTGGGACCCAATGAAACATGTGACATGTGAACTTATTTTCATTGGGTCCCACAGGAAATATATGACCTTAAAAAACTAAGGATTTGGCATTGTACAAAAATATAACACTTTAGAATCATCCATGTAAAGTTTCATCAATTTTGGACAGTATTTAACCATCTTTTAAGTTGATCTGTAACACCCCTACCGCTAATACCGTCATTACCGTCCAATCTCCTTACACATTCGTACTCACGCAGCGGATACATTCTTACTCAACGGCGGGTGATACAATGCCGTCAGCCACCCACGTGACTAACAAGGCTACTAATACATACACATCGGTCTGATGGACCGGAATATCCGAGTACTACTCAAATACAATACATACTCCCATTACTTACTGAGTACTACAATACTCCATTCAATACAATACTCCATTCAATACAATACTCCCTTCAATACAATACTCCTTACTTCAGTACAAGATAATACACTACACATACCGAGTTTACTGAGTTCCAAATACAAATACGATACCTCTTCAATTCCACGCATACTCATTAAGAGTCTATCCACTACCCGTCCTCACAACTACATACTTGCAACTTACGTAATAGTGTACCCTTGGTACACTTCTACAGGCAAGGCTACAAGCCTTATACCATTTACTACAATCTAACTTCATTCCTAGCAATCTAGGCATGTCCACCGGTCTCTTCTGTGACTAGGTCTGCTTCGGGTACCTGCACACTAAAAACGTTCCCCCTAGGGGGTCAGCTTACGCTGAATATGATAACCGCATACCCCGCGTACTAGCGAGGGTACGCCGACCATTTGGTCGAATACATGCAATTCAATTTGCAATACATGCATACATACATACATACTTACATGCTTTCATTCACGATACTGCAATACTACACAAGGTATACATACATACGCACAGTACAACACATGCTTGGAAGACAATACAAGTCAACCAATGCTTACTTACCATCTTCCAGAATACACATACACAATACATACTCATTACATACTCAATACGCAATACGGAGATACAATTCTCCAATACATACAAAGGTCCAGTTAGCTTCATTACACACCCGGGTTAATCGGGTGTTCAATACTTTTTGCTCCAGGTCAATGACTTACAATAGTCAAGACCAATACACATGCAATACTTACTTCTTACATACTTTACTTCCAGTTAAGTCGGTACGACCTCCGGGCAGGGATTACTACATCCCACCACCGGGCTTTAGGGTGGCCCACTAATCCAGGATGCTACCCATTCAAGGGATTTGGTCCATGGAAGAGATTATAGCCAGGATTCGGATCCAACCTCTTGTGTTTCCTTATCCTCACGCGTGGCCGAAACTATATCGGACTTCTACTCATTCCAGTTTACTCATTACTCAAGTTAGGAGTTGGGTTGTTAGGAATTAGTAGAAGTCAGTACTTCACTTCCATACATACATACAATACACAAGTACACAATACTTACACATACTTCTCATTTCCATTCATTCATTTCATGAATTATACAAACTAATTGTTCAAGAAGATACAACCAGAACAAAATAGTTCAAACACAGTTAAGTGCAATATAAGTCCGATTCGTGCATTTATCTTATTGGTGATCACATAAGCACACAAATCGGGGTAACCAGGTTAGGATACAGAGCATGAAGAAATCATACCTTTCACCGTTGACTTTGGACTCACCGACTCCCTTCGGTGTTCACTATTTGAATCCTATGACATACATACAATTGAGTGGTTAATTATCCATAACTAACCTTACTCATTACTTCCCTTACTGATTCCCAGTTTATACTTACTAACTCTTTGTTACTTAAATACATTTACTTAAGTTACTTACTTACAATTATTTTCTAAGCTTGTTTATAGCCTTAATGACCATTAAACATCATTAATCATGTCTTAATTAACTTATAATATCATTACCCATCCTTACCCTACTTTAGTTTAGCTTTAAAATACATTCTGGGCACTTTTCAGGGTGGTCCGGGTTTGTGTCCGGGGATACAAACCCGGACCAATGCATTTGGTCAGCTCTCGGGTGTATTCTGTATGTGGTCCGGGTTTAGGGCAGGGTTTACAAACCCGGACCATACAATGGTAGTTCTCTCGGGTATGTTTTCTATGTGGTCCGGGTTTAGGTCATAGTTTACAAACCCGGACCATGGGTGTGTAAAACCTCTCGGGTGTATTTTGGGGGTGGTCCGGGTTTAGGTCTTGGTTTACAAACCCGGACCATCCATTCTGTAATACATTCTGTCGTGTTTTTTGACATGTCCGGGTTTGTGTACTAGTTTACAAACCCGGACAAGTTACAGTATTGTCAAATGTATATGTTTTTGATTCTGTTTCAACTCCAAACTTCCACCAATCTCTTCCCCAATATTCCTACATATAATCTAACA
This sequence comes from Limonium bicolor, assembly GCA_023374045.1. Lineage (NCBI taxonomy): Eukaryota > Viridiplantae > Streptophyta > Magnoliopsida > Caryophyllales > Plumbaginaceae > Limonium > Limonium bicolor. The sequence goes on along the minus strand of CM041778.1, from coordinate 315,057,752 downwards.
TATTTTAGCATTGATTAAGCACTTTAAACTAGCCAATCCACTCTACCAAAATCTGTTACAAAAACACTCCACTGTTACATTTTTCTCCCCTGTTACAGTTTTGTTCTTCTCCAAATGCTACAGATTTTTCCTTTCTTCTTCCCACTACTCCTATGGCTCTTCCATTGCCTCATTTGCATTATACTCAACCTAAGTCTTACTCTGTACAATGCTCTTTTACTAAATCCTACATACTAATTCTTCCTCGTTTCTCCAACACACTTCAATATTCTTTGCTACAGATTTTATATCTTTTCATTCTCTCACCACAACTACTACTCCTTAGTTACTAAATCATCTCTACTAAATCCCAATACACACCTTGGTTCTCCCATTCACCAAGTCATTCTTAATACACAATTCCTACTAAAATTTCGCCATAGTTCACCTACTTTTCTTACTTATCCACATCTCCTTTCTCATCAAATTCATCCCTATTCTAGCCAAACCACAAGGGTTCTATCAGCACTCATACAAAATCTCAATACACCAATACTTCCTCAATTACAATAAATACATCATTACTTCCTCAATCCACCATACTAATACACATACACAATTTATTTGGCCCCAAGGCCTACAATTCCAATACTTGCTCATAAATACTCAAACTTCCACAAACTACAATACTAATACAATATTTGGGTTTCTTTAATCGGTTTACTCATCCCCATCACTCTAATGCATTAAAATTTAACATTAGGGAGGAGCTCTTACCTTAAGCTTATATTTCCTTCCTTTCTTTTCCAATCCTCCTCTTTCTCTCTTTCTTGCACAATCGGCTACATGGGGAATGGAGTTGCCAAACCCCATTCCCATCACCCAATACACACAAAATAAGTGTAATTAACATACTAACCCTTACATTAACACTAATGCATTGAGATGTTCAAATCACGAATTCTAGGGTTTACCTTTAGAGTGTTTTAGGAGGGGTTTTAGCCCTTGGTTTGAGAAGGTGATTCCACCACCATTGCAAGGTTGTAATTTTGCTTAAACGAGGGAGAAAGTAGAGTATTACAAGGGGGTAGGAATCGGTTGTAAAAGAAGATGAAGGAAACATGATTTTTTCATGTAAATTCTTACCTTAATGGAGAGGGGAGACTCCAAGCTTTACTTTGGTACCATTTTCTCTTGGAATGGGGAAAACCCATGGAGATGAAGTTCTTCCTTTTCGAATTTTGAAAAGATAGAGTTGTAGAGAATGTTGAGGGGAGTTCAAATATGTAATTTGTTTTTGATTTGGAGCCTTAATAAGGCTTGGGCAAGCTTGAGAAGGTGAGCTGCCATGGTTGTCTCTTTGGAGCTTCCAAAAATCGCCAACAGAGAAGAAGAAGAGGGAGAAATCGCTGGGTGAGGGGAACCCACGCGAGAGAGAGGAGAAATGTGAGGGGGAGAGGAGAGAGGTAAGGTAAATACCTTTTTACTTTTTTGGTACTTTTGCTTTTTGGCCCTTTAATTAATTAGCTAGTTACATGTGTGTGTGGGGTTATTTGACTTAATAAAAATCGGTCCCCCTACTGTATTACTAGTTGGAGCGTTTTTTTCTTTTACAGAAATCGCTCGTTATTTTACCCGGTTTGGTACTATTCACTAACCGGGCCCGTTTTCCGGAATTTTCTCGTTTAATTATTTTTATTAGTTATTAAGCTTCCATAAATGCTTAATAATTATTATTTAATGATTCATAATTTTTACGGGTCCGTTTGACCACTTAAAGTCACGTTTTTCGGGTTTTCTCGAAAAACGTGCGCCAAAGCTTTATTAGCGTTTTAATGCATTATTTGGATCCGTTTCCTTCGGGAGTTGTTCCCATATATTATTTAGGCCTTGTTAAGCCTTTAGAATCCATATATTACGCTAACCGAGGTTTCATACCTCCTATGGTTATTTAACGCTTATTTAGCGTTTTTCGCTTTTTAAGCATTTCTTCATTTCTTTTGGATTTATTTTTCCTTACCAATATTACTTAGGCGTCATTAGGCCCTTAAATACGTATTAGATTAATTTTAATCCCTACATTTAAGTTCGGGGTATTTCAATCTACCCCCCTTAAGAACTTTGTCCTCAAAGTTGTTCGAGGTTATGGGATTACTATACTTACTCATTTACACTTGCCTAATACCAAAGCCATGCACTCCTCCTCCTTACAATTCCCAAATTCGTTCCTCCAAGTTTCTCCTTTCCATACCATACCAATGTACAATAGTTACTCCAATCCATATTACTATCAACATCCGGTTCCTCATTACAAGTTTTATACATACACACAGTGCGACGCTATCCCCAAAGCAATGCAATACACATTACAATCCCGCAGGCACTCCGGTCATCTAGACACAGGACTCCTCTATGTCCTGTTGCCCTTGGAATAATACAACATGCTACCTACTGTCATTCTCCGGTATAAGCTTCCAACAATTACTTACCCTCCAGTCTAAGGAAAATCCTTCCCGACAGCTAATTAGAAATCCTTCTAAAGCATACAACTCCAAATTTCAATTTATATTCCTTACATCTATCCTACGCGTGATTCTTGTGACCACTTAAGGGGAGCTTCAAGAATCGTTCGACCCTGATGTGATCAGCACCAGTGTTGAACTATCTTTCCACCCCAATTTGTGTTCGGTTTCCCTTGATCTGATCAGGATCAAGTTCGACTTCCCACATCAGTTTCAAACAAACAAACAATTTGATTTTGTCCATTTTCTATCTATTTACTCTTCCTAGTCATAATTACAAGTTCATACAACTCCGAGGGATGGAATTCAATCCATCAATCATCCTCACTCTACTTCCCAAATACTTTACTTCGAGATTCAATACCTAAGTGCTCATTTCATCAACCTTCGTTACTTTCGTCCATTACTCTCAATCATTACAAATATTCTAGCTAAGAATTACAATACTTATAAAGTTTAGCTATCCTCAATTACTACCAATAACATACTTACGAATATACCACCCATGGGTTACATTCCTCTACTACTCATAATCAATTCGCACTGCTTCCTCGAAGGTTACAATACTTGTGGAGCTCCGTCCACTACTCATTCTCGATTGTATCAAGACAATCACCTAGGGAGTTCAATTTCCTCTAGGTTCTACATCGGTTTTATACCGACTCTTGCATTGTAGTGCCATGTCTAACTTCAAATAGACACCCACTACAGGGATTATCATTTCCCCAAGAGTTACTCTACTCCTCTTTACTAATACTTTTACACTGGGGTTACAAGATGGGTATATTCAACCTATGGTATTCGCATCTCTCGTGACTGATTACCACAGTTACAATATGACTGAATACGTATGTTTATTTAACATAAGTACCAATCATTAAATAATTTCTCATTTGTGCTATGCACATTATAGTTTGTGTTTTGTTCATGAAACTTACATTAAGCGGTTTTCGCTCTACCCCCCTTAAAAGGGATTACGCCCGCGTAATCTACCATATGTTACTATTACACATTGGTTTACTCGATTTGGGCAATCTGAAGCGTTTAGCTTCACTACGATATACTATACAATATGCTCTGGTCAAAGGGTCTTAACCATGTCAATGGTTTAGTCCTTGCACCAAGAATTCCTATTGAGTTCATTTAACTCATAACCAATTCGGTTCTAGCCTATTAGGCTTCAAGGCATTAATAGCCATTCTTTCATACTTACTAGGTGTATTTCATTTCTTAGCTAGGGCCCACTAGCTTCTGCTGCGCGACCCTGATAACTTGGGTTACTTCACCCTTATGTTATCGTTAATGTGCTATACATCACCTTTTTATTCCTCTATTGTGGGAATGAGGTTTACTAACAGTGTGGTATTCTCTTACCGCTGTTTGAACTCAATGAGTTTTAGATTGTAACCAGCTCTCTGGTAATATATTACGCTCACTATTCGTGCCTCCACGATTATTCGTTAAGTTCCTCCGACTTGTTGTCGGGCGAGGTTAAGTCACTACCAAGTTGTAGTGCTCCCTCTGTTGTCACTAGCTTCTGAATTATACCAGTTCTTCTGGTTCAGTACAAGTGTTCTTTGCTTGTATGACCTTGCATTCTCAATGCGTCGGTCCAAGTGACTTTCTTACATCTCCTTTCACCTTTTTATTCCAATGAAATTCACATCTTGTGATTGATAGTGTGTTTTACACTCTTCGTGCGATCTGTTGCTAAGAATGCCTGACTAGCTTATGCCATGTTTGTGGTGAAAAGAAAGATTTACTACTGTTTACATTCTCCATATCCGCAGCCATCCCATTAGATCGTTAGCTGCACAAGTGCAATACCAAAACACTCAGTCATACAGAGTGCAGAGGCGTAAACGCTTGACAGTAATTCACTTATGTGATAGGGATGGATATTTCTGCCTGTCTTCTCATACTTATACTCCGTGTCATCGTCTTACTGCTTCCTCCTAGCGGTCGCTTATTGCGCACCATACTCTTACTCATTACATGACATCGTTTTTACTGTCTTCGTTACTGTGGTAGTTCCTCCTTACTCATTGCCATTGCCATTGGCACCATTTCCTTATGGTATGAATACTGAGGGTTTCCTCTGTTCGTGTGTATGGCGGTTGTCGTAGCATACCGCAATGTTACTATATTCCCAATGCGGGAATGTTTCGTTTCCATTCAGGTTCCATGTGTGGGTTGGCCTACCTCACATTATTTCATAATCGATAATGCAATTTACCAAGTGTCTTGGTTGGCTGTGGATGAAGTGATTCATCGGGTCATCGGCTCTCTTGAGCGTCGGTCATTCGTGGTGCCCAATGTGCACTCACATTAATTTGTTTCTGATAATTACTGTCTCCTCAGTGCTGAGCATTGGTTATAGGCTCTGGCTATGTTTTACTTTTGCATGTACATTACCGGGACATCCCAAGAACTTTAATGGTTTTCTGGTCCCGTTCCCCAATTGGAGGGTATTTCATCACTGGTAGGTGAAGGTTCTTGTCGAGAGGTTAGTTACCACTCATAAGTCTTATGGCAAGGTTACCATGTTGGTCTTTATACAATGGTTCACCACATGCTTGGGTGCATATGGAGTATACTTACTCCTTCGGGTCTCTATGCTCTTTAAGCGTCTCGCCCTTACAGTCCAAAGCCTCTTGTAGGCGTAGTGGTTCAAAAATCTCGTATTGTTGTTCGATTGTCTCTTGGCAACAACTACATGCACAAGTTTGTGGTTATGGTAGATGAAAGCCCTTTTTGAGGGTTCACATCGTTACAACATTGGTGATCTTTGGTCAACAAGAGGTGTCTTTCCTCTGGTTTCTCGCAGTGTCCAAGTGTGGACTAGGCCACTGTTGGCGTTATTACGACTCTTATGCCTCTGTGCTGCCATTGCTACAGAAGGCATGTAGGTAATTAAAGCTTGTCAACTGTATACTAGACTGATGCTCTAGTGACAGTGACACTGAGTTGACCATTACTCCAAGCCGCTCAGGAGGTTGGATTTGAATTGATGGTCCAGTTGTTATTTCTTGTCATATGGGACAATATCTCTTGCAAGTCCTATTAGCGATGGTGTGGGTTTTGCCACCGTTTGAGTTCACACCACATAGTTGGTTGGTGGCTTTTAAGCCTTATTGCTGCAAGCTATGCTCTTTGCAAGCTGCTTATACACGTTTCCATTCTTTGTGTATCCCATAGGTTGGAGGTATTTACTGGGCTCCATGGTAAGTCGTGACATCACGCTTCCGTTCATAGGAGGCCCTTGAGGCAAGTTGATGCTAACCAGTGCCTTTTGTAATTTAGGGTATTTCCTATTAAGTGAAATCCCTTCGGTATTCTAACCGAATATCCGTTCTGGTTGTCGTGCTCTATTCATGACACTTGTTCGATTGTGTTAACTCAGACACCCTTCGAGGGTTGCTCCTGGGTGTTTGTTAGGTTATGCCGTTACATCCGGCTAGCGTTTATGATACGTTATCACTATACCACCTTGTGGTATTATATTTAAGCTGTTCCCTCTGGGTTATAACGTCTCCCGTCGTTGGGTAGACCGTCTATGCTTGCTCCTAGTGCTTAAGACTAGGTTTGAATGTCCTCTTTGACGATGGATTATATTTGTGGTAATCTTGTAATTGCTCTTGGGAACTCTGTCCCGTTTGTTGAGCATTCTGGTGTCCACGTTAGGCGATTGCCTTACTGTGTTTAGGCTGGGTATACTTTCCAATGCCGTGTATTTTCTTGATGTCCTGAGACATATCCAATGTCTATACTTACTAGTATGTGCTTTGCACTCCCTAGTTCTTACTCCTTATCTTCAGATGGATTCTCTGAGTTCCTTTATGCTTAATTGCCTGAGGTGTCCAGTTGTTCTGGTTTGAACTTACTGATGGTCCGTAGAACGGAGTCGACTACTTCCCGTGTTTCGTACACTACCTGTATACATACGTGGGGTACCATGTTGATACGTTACCACTTACCCAACTATATGTCAGGCCCGCAAGCTCCTTCGGAGTGCAGTTGTCCCACATCCCGTAATTGGGTACACTCGTAGTGTTCGTCACACGCCTAGGTGAAGTATTCTATTGTCAACTCCTCTTGTATCATTCCATGATACTCACCGTAATTCTGTTGATTTGGTTTTAAAATCCAAGGTTTTTAAAAGAAAGGTTGTGGTTTTGAAAGAAAAATTTGGGTTTTGAAATAATGGTTCGTGTTAAAAGAAGTCTCTCATGGCATAGCCATGTTGAGGTCTTGACCAAGTCGAGCTTCTCGCTGACCGGTATGTTCTAAATACAGTGGTCGGCCGTTAGGCCTTTCCAAGGTTCCATTCTCTCAGTGTCAGGATTTGTGATCCAGTAATTGTTACGTAGTCACGGTACATTACTATGTACCTGTGGCGTGTTAGAGTTCCTTTACGTATCTCTATCCTTACTGCACTTGTCGTGGCAAGTGCGTGGTACTGGTGGTTTTTGGGTAACACGATGCCGGTCACGGTATGGTTTTCACTGGTTCTCGATAGTCTTGTTGACTCTTCCTTTGATCTTGTTGATCATTTACTTAGGTTAATTACTCTTCCGAGTAACTTCTTAGTAAGTTTGACATGGCGATCATTGATCAGGGGACTTCTCCAATCCTTGGAGACTCCCCTTTTGATTTGGTTATGTTGTTCCTTGTTGCTCGTTCCCACACGTTTGTTGTGGTTACTGAGCCTGAGTTGGTTTAGGCACTACGGTTGTAGTTGCATCAGATTATATCTTGTGAATTCTTGTAGCTGTCTGAGCTAGTTGGCCAGGTTTGTAACCTTTTTGGCGTTGTAGTTTTGGAGTCAGTCACTCCCGACTATGTCCTTAGCCAGCTAGCTACCGTTGGTGGTGTTGCTTGGCTATTACTGTTGTCCCGCAGACTTGTGTCTCGGGTTCATTACTGCTCCTTTTTCCATTTCGTTGCACGGTTAGTGCTTCTTTTCCTGCTGCTGGTTGTTCAGCTAGGTTCTGCGACTGCTAAGCATGTCGCCCCATGCTGTTGTAAGTTGTAGCCTCCTTGTGGTTGGAGTGTTAATCCACCGCTATTAAGTGCGGCTATTGTTGTCAACCGGGATCCATCTCCGGGACTTCCATTCTGGAATCTACCATATGTCTTCCTGTTTACTGTGTGATTGCTTCACAACTGCCAGATCGGGTTTTCCCCGAGTATGAGAAGACTTTTCTTCTCTCTGGCGTCCTTTCCCAAGTTATACAATGGGGTTGCGGCGGGCGGGACTGGTATTGTAGGTATCCGGTACTCACCGGTAGTTCCTAACTAGCATCTCTAATGCTATCACTCAGCCCTAGCCCTAAGCTTCTAATTCCTAACTCGGTTCCTAAACTCGGTATTTCCAGTCATCAGAGCGATACTTCGCTCTGATACCACTTTTTGTAACACCCCTACCGCTAATACCGTCATTACCGTCCAATCTCCTTACACATTCGTACTCACGCAGCGGATACATTCTTACTCAACGGCGGGTGATACAATGCCGTCAGCCACCCACGTGACTAACAAGGCTACTAATACATACAGCATCGGTCTGATGGACCGGAATATCCGAGTACTACTCAAATACAATACATACTCCCATTACTTACTGAGTACTACAATACTCCATTCAATACAATACTCCATTCAATACAACTACATCTCCCTCAATACAATACTCCTTACTTCAGTACAAGATAATACACTACACATACCGAGTTTACTGAGTTCCAAATACAAATACGATACCTCTTCAATTCACCACGCATACTCATTAAGAGTCTATCCACTACCCGTCCTCACAACTACATACTTGCAACTTACGTAATAGTGTACCCTTGGTACACTTCTACAGGCAAGGCTACAAGCCTTACCATTTACTACAATCTAACTTCATTCCTAGCAATCTAGGCATGTCCACCGGTCTCTTCTGTGACTAGGTCTGCTTCGGGTACCTGCACACTAAAAACGTTCCCCCTAGGGGGTCAGCTTACGCTGAATATGATAACCGCATACCCCGCGTACTAGCGAGGGTACGCCGACCATTTGGTCGAATACATGCAATTCATTTGCAATACATGCATACATACATACATACTTACATGCTTTCATTCACGATACTGCAATACTACACAAGGTATACATACATACGCACAGTACAACATGCTTGGAAGACAATACAAGTCAACCAATGCTTACTTACCATCTTCCAGAATACACATACACAATACATACTCATTACATACGCAATACGGAGATACAATTCTCCAATACATACAAAGGTCCAGTTAGCTTCATTACACACCCGGGTTAATCGGGTGTTCAATACTTTTTGCTCCAGGTCAATGACTTACAATAGTCAAGACCAATACACATGCAATACTTACTTCTTACATACTTTACTTCCAGTTAAGTCGGTACGACCTCCGGGCAGGGATTACTACATCCCACCACCGGGCTTTAGGGTGGCCCACTAATCCAGGATGCTACCCATTCAAGGGATTTGGTCCATGGAAGAGATTATAGCCAGGATTCGGATCCAACCTCTTGTGTTTCCTTATCCTCACGCGTGGCCGAAACTATATCGGACTTCTACTCATTCCAGTTTACTCATTACTCAAGTTAGGAGTTGGGTTGTTAGGAATTAGTAGAAGTCAGTACTTCACTTCCATACATACATACAATACACAAGTACACAATACTTACACATACTTCTCATTTCCATTCATTCATTTCATGAATTATACAAACTAATTGTTCAAGAAGATACAACCAGAACAAAATAGTTCAAACACAGTTAAGTGCAATATAAGTCCGATTCGTGCATTTATCTTATTGGTGATCACATAAGCACACAAATCGGGGTAACCAGGTTAGGATACAGAGCATGAAGAAATCATACCTTTCACCGTTGACTTTGGACTCACCGACTCCCTTCGGTGTTCACTATTTGAATCCTATGACATACATACAATTGAGTGGTTAATTATCCATAACTAACCTTACTCATTACTTCCCTTACTGATTCCCAGTTTATACTTACTAACTCTTTGTTACTTAAATACATTTACTTAAGTTACTTACTTACAATTATTTTCTAAGCTTGTTTATAGCCTTAATGACCATTAAACATCATTAATCATGTCTTAATTAACTTATAATATCATTACCCATCCTTACCCTACTTTAGTTTAGCTTTAAAATACATTCTGGGCACTTTTCAGGGTGGTCCGGGTTTGTGTCCGGGGATACAAACCCGGACCAATGCATTTGGTCAGCTCTCGGTGTATTCTGTATGTGGTCCGGGTTTAGGGCAGGGTTTACAAACCCGGACCATACAATGGTAGTTCTCTCGGGTATGTTTTCTATGTGGTCCGGGATTAGGTCATAGTTTACAAACCCGGACCATGGGTGTGTAAAACCTCTCGGGTGTATTTTGGGGGTGGTCCGGGTTAGGTCTTGGTTTACAAACCCGGACCATCCATTCTGTAATACATTATGTGTTTTTTGACATGTCCGGGTTTGTGTACTAGTTTACAAACCCGGACAAGTTACAGTATTGTCAAACGTATATGTTTTTTATTCTGTTTCAACTCCAAACTTCCACCAATCTCTTCCCCAATATTCCTACATATAATCTAACATATTTTAGCATTGATTAAGCACTTTAAACTAGCCCAATCCACTCTACCAAAATCTGTTACAAAACACACTCCACTGTTACATTTTTCTCCCCTGTTACAGTTTTGTTCTTCTCCAAATGCTACAGATTTTTCCTTTCTTCTTCCCACTACTCCTATGGATCTTCCATTGCCTCATTTGCATTATACTCAACCTAAGTCTTACTCTGTACAATGCTCTTTTACTAAATCCTACATACTAATTCTTCCTCGTTTCTCCAACACACTTCAATATTCTTTGCTAGATTTTATATCTTTTCATTCTCTCACCACAACTACTACTCCTTAGTTACTAAATCATCTCTACTAAATCCCAATACACACCTTGGTTCTCCCATTCACCAAGTCATTCTTAATACACAATTCCTACTAAAATTTCACCATAGTTCACCTACTTTTCTTACTTATCCACACTCCTTTCTCATCAAATTCATCCCTATTCTAGCCAAACCACAAGGGTTCTATCAGCACTCATACAAAATCTCAATACACCAATACTTCCTCAATTACAATAATACACATCATACTTCCTCAATCCACCATACTAATACACATACACAATTTATTTGGCCCCAAGGCCTACAATTCCAATACTTGCTCATAAATACTCAAACTTCCACAAACTCCAATACTAATACAATATTTGGGTTTCTTTAATCGGTTTACTCATCCCCATCACTCTAATGCATTAAAATTTAACATTGGGAGGAGCTCTTACCTTAAGCTTATATTTCCTTCCTTTCTTTTCCAATCCTCCTCTTTCTCTCTTTCTTGCACAATCGGCTACATGGGGATGGAGTTGCCAAACCCCATTCCCATCACCCAATACACACAAAATAAGTGTAATTAACATACTAACCCTTACATTAACACTAATGCATTGAGATGTTCAAATCACGAATTCTAGGGTTTACCTTTATAGTGTTTTAGGAGGGGTTTTAGCCCTTGGTTTGAGAAGGTGATTCCACCACCATTGCAAGGTTGTAATTTTGCTTAAACGAGAGGGAGAAAGTAGAGTATTACAAGGGGGTAGGAATCGGTTGTAAAAGAAGATGAAGGAAACATGAGTTTTTCATGTAAATTTTTACCTTAATGGAGAGGGGAGACTCCAAGCTTTGTGATACCCAGTGTAGGGGTCACCTCCCACATCGATCGGGAGAGAGCACGAACCATGCCTTATAGGTGTGGGGATACTCTTCCCTTGTGTGAGGCCTTTTGGGGATGTTACCCCGAGAACAAAACCGTGCGGGCTGCGGCCCAAAGCGGACAATATCACACATGTGGGTTAAGACTGGGCTGTTACAGATGATATCAGAGCCAGGCCCAGGTCGGTGTGCCAGCGGGGACGCTGGGCTCCCAAGGGGGGTAGAGTGTGATACCCAGTGTAGGGGTCACCTCCCACATCGATCGGGAGAGCACGAACCATGCCTTATAGGTGTGGGGATACTCTTCCCTTGTGTGAGGCCTTTTGGGGATGGTACCCCGAGAACAAAACCGTGCGGGCTGCGGCCCAAAGCGGACAATTTCACACATGTGGGTTAAGACTCGGCTGTTACAAAAGAGCCAATTCAAACCAAGACAGTTGGACACCTCGAGTAACCAAAGAACACAAGCAGCTTACCAAGCGAAAGGAGTCAAGAACCCAATCCAAGAGGATGGCTAAAGAATTGAGAGTGCAAGAAGCACAGAGTATTGAGCATAGCCATTGGATATGCCTCAAGGAAATCCTTAAGCAAACATATGGCAACTGGAAAGAATACCCAGTGTAAACAATACGGCGGAGGCCTAAAATGATCATATCTAAGTTGAGGAACGGGATAGAATTCCCACAATATGCCTCACTGAAGAGAATAACGACCTGACCAAGAAGGTAATGGAAAAGTACCAATAATCTACCCAATAACGGGAGGCGTTATAACCCTAAACGGGATAGTCAAAGTATACAACCGCAAGGCGGGGTGAGAAACTGGACATACCCACGAGTTCAAGCCAGATGTAATGGCGCAACTCAGTAGCACTTAGGAGCAATCCGTGAAGGGTGCTAGAGTCAACAGTAGTTGAACGAAATATCGTGTTGAGAACACAAGTGTTAAAGTAAACACTCGGGTAGAACCCGAAGGGATCCCACATAACACGGGATACCCTAAATTGCCAAAGGGCATCGATTAATATCCAGATACTTAAAGGGACTTCCATGTACGGAAGCGTGATGAAACAACCTTATCAAACCCAGTAATACCTCCAAACCATTTAATGGTATACGGAGAAGAAGAAACTTGTATAAATAGCCGCACAGAGCATGGCCCGAGGCAAGGTGGCTTGCAAGCTGGTAATCTAACCACCATTCGTAGATTTAAAAGTTGTAAACCTAAGCATAAAGGCATAAAGGAACAGTGGAGAATGAACCACTATCTTAGAGTGGGGATACCACTTGTTATTATGGGGCCTTGGGAGCGACAATTGCGTGAATCCTCCAGAGAAAGGCTACCACCTAATTATGTAATGTGAGACCGCTAAAGCGGTGTAGTGAAACCTAAGCATGTGTATATTGCCAAGGAGTATATGAATACAAATAGTATGTAGAAAGGCTTTGATAGTAGTGGAAGGAAACCGACAGAGTAATCGGATGAGTAGTAAACACTGTATGTGTGCAATATGAACTGCAGAGTAAGCAGTGCGCAAGTGCGCAGAGAAATATAAAGAATAATGTATTTTGTTGAGCCAAGTGAATGGCAGGCCATAGTAGAAATGGCGACAATACATGGGCGGAAGCCATAGTAGCGGATGTCGTGTAAACAAATGTTGTTAATGAGTAAGAACTTGGTACGCAGCAAGCGATCGTTGTAAGAGTATACCCAGATAATGAAATGAAGTTGAAGAGAAAAGATAGTAAAAGAAGACATGTTCATTCCTATCTCATGAGAGATTTACTGTCAAGGGTTTACGCTTCTGCACTCTGTATGACTGAGTGTTTTGGTATTGCACTTGTGCGGTAATGATCGAGTGGGAGAGCCAGGAATTGAGAAATGTCAACGACGACTGTTGAGGGAGAATCTAAAGTAATAACCGTGCGGTCGTTGGCCAAAGAAGCACGAAGGATGTGGGCTGTAACCCACAGGTCCCAGGACCGATGAATGGTTAATGCAAAGTAGTATGTATGAAGAATCCTGGTATAGAAACAAGTAAACAAACATAAAATTAATCGAGGAAGCACTACATACGAAGCAGTAGCTTGACCTCAACCGACAATAAGTCGGGAAAAGTAAGTGAATAACCACGAAGGTATACAGAGTTGTACGAAATAGATTTCCAAAGAGCTGGAGAGAAAATCTATAACTCATCGAATTCGCATACGGTAAGAGATACCAAGCGACGATTGAGAAACCTTTATTCCCAAGACAATAAGGGATAAAAAGGGAGTGGATAATACATTGAGAATATCAAATGGGCGAGTTAAGCTCTAGTTATCAGGTCACGCAGCAAAAGCTAGTGGGCCGTAATTCAAAGGTTAAGTATACCTAGCAATTGTGAAAATTGGCCAATCATAAACGCCTTGAAGCCTTAGAGGCTAGAACCGAACCCGGTTATGAGTTAATTAACCGCATTGAAGTTAAAATACTTAATGATGCCCGAATTAGTGAACCAATGTTCAGTATAACATATGGTCTGTTACGCGGGCGTAACCCCTTTTAAGGGGGGTAGGGCGAGAAACCGCTTAGAGTATGTTTTACGTATAGGTCCGTAAACTACTATGTCATGGCACAAAAGAAATTTTTGATGGTTGGAACTCATGTACATAAACATGTGTACCCATTCATCGTGTAAGTATGAGTATTGTGCATGAGAGATGCAGTAATGTGTATATAATTAATATGAAAAGAGGAGTAGAGAAACTCCTGGGGAAAGAGAATCCCATGATATATGTCTATTGAGATTAGACATGAGATATTATGAGTTTGAATCGGTATGAAACCGATGTATAACCTTGTAGGAAGTGAGTTTCCCTAGGTAATTTTATTTGAGAATGATTGGTGGAGTGAGTTCCATCCTTTGGAGTTGTATGTTGTATGTTTTGAATTGAGTAACAATTTGAGAAATTGAGCCATGAGTTGCTTAGGTAAAGTAAGCAAAGTAAATTGAGAATGACGGATGACCTAAGTTCTAGGAATTTAAGATAAATTAAAATGGATTGTTTAATGAATATGACTAGAAAGAGTAAAAGATAGAAAACGAAAATGTTTGACTATCTGGTTGTTTGAAACTGACGTGGGAGGTAGAACTTGATCTGCTAGCGATCAAGGGAAACCGAACACAAATTGGGGCGGAAGGATAGTTCAACACTGATGCTGATCACATCAGGGTTGGATGATTCTTGAAGCTCCCTATAAGTGGTCACAAGTAATCACGCTAAGAAAAGTTACAACTACCATAAACTGGATTTGGAGTTGTGTGATGTTTTTAAAAATGAATTTTCAAACAGAATTTACAAAAGGAATTTTCTTCAAGTATGAAGATGGAAATGAAAACTGGTTTTTAAACCGCTATCACCCGCCGATGGCTACGGCCTTAAGTCTTGATGACCGGTAGAACGGTGGGCGTGTATTAGTTTTGAAACCATTGCACCGTACATGCGGCGGTCTTAAGTGGCCGGTTGGGGCGGTGACAGTGTGTGATTTTTCCAAAGGCAGCGGGACGGGGAGAGTACCCTGAGACATTCCTGTGTTGAGTGAGTCAACCAGAGTGCCTGAGGATATGTATATGTGAAACGTTTTGATCAGAACCGAAGGGACCGTGGGCCAGAGAGAGTAAGTGCCCGATTGACATGAAATGGCCGTGGACCAGAGAGCGTAAGTGTCCAACGTGACCAGTACCTGAGGGATCAGTAGTATATTACTCAATATGGATTCGAGGACTGTAGTGCCTTCTTGTCTTCGGACCAATTCCATGGAGAGAGTAAAAGAGTATTTTTGATTGCTAAACATGTTGTGATATGTGTGTGGTATGTGCAGTGTGAAATGAGACTAACTTATGAAGTCTGTAAGGTTATACATGTATTATAACCTTGGCATAGTGTGCCCATGAGAGTAACCATCTAGATTCACCAACTTTGAGGACAAAGTTCCTAAGGGGGGTAGATTTTAATACCCCGGATCTAATAATGGTGATTAAATTACTCTAATATGATTATAAAGGCCTAATGGTGCCTAAAGAGTATGGTAAAGAAAATTAAAACCAAAAGAAAAGAGAAAACGCGTAAAACGCGAAAAACGCTCAAACGCGCATTAAATGAGTATAAGAGATATATGATCTTGTTAGGGTCCGAGATGGATTCCTAAGGCTTAGTTAGGCCTAATTAGTATACGGGAGCGATTCCCGAAGAAAACGGATCCAAATAATGGATTAAAACGCTAACGGAGTTTTAAAGCACGTTTTTCAAGAAACCCGAAAACGTGACTTTAAGTGGTCAAATGGACCCGTAAAAATTATAGTTGATTAAATAACTATAAATAAGTATTAATGGAAGCTTGATAACCATTAAAAATCAAGAAACGAGAAAAATCCGAAAAACGGGCCCGGTGAGTGAATAGTGCCAAACCGGGAAAAATAACGAGCGGTTTCTGTAAGAAAACGAAAAACGCTCCAGCTTACTAATATAGTGGGGCCGGTTTTATTTAGTGAGTCAACCCACTCACACACATGCTAGGCTAGTAAATAAAGAAAGAAAGAAAGAAAGAAAAGGAGGAGAGAGAAGAGCAAAAAGCAAAAGCATAAACAATTCCCTCTCTCTCTCTTTCCTCTCATTTCCCTTTCTCCTTTCTCTGTCCCCTTCCCCACCGATTTCTCCCTCTCTCTCTGTGTGTTGAACGCCATGGGAGCCAAGCAAGGGTTCTTCATCTTCTTCTCCTTGCCCAAGCTTCATCCTTGCTCCGAATTGAAAAATAATTGCATATTTGAACTCCCCACATCAAACTCTACACTTCCCTCTTTTCAAAATCCCAAAAGCTTGAGTTTCATTTTCGTGGGTGTTGGCCATTTGAAGAGAAAAGCACACCATTTAGAAGCTTGAAGCTTCCTCTTCCATCCAAGGTAAAAATATCCAAAGAAAAATGCATTTTCTTCACCTCCTTGTGTTGGCCGATTTTGGCATGTTTTTAATGCCTTGCTTTTCCTTGTTTGAGCTATTCTCCAAGTCTTCAATGGTGGTTTGGGAGTTCCCCTTTGATTCTTGATCAAAACCCCATCCTAGGGTTTCAAGGTAATCACCCATTTTAGAGCGTTAAGCATTTCTAATTAATGAGCTTAAGTGTTTCTACTTGAACTCATTTCTTGCCTTGAATGTTGATTTGGAGATGGGCAATTCCATGGCCTTTTGATAAGTGTCCAAATGAGCATGTTTTATAGGTGTATTTCATATATAATATTAGCACTTTTCTTGCTCATTTCTCCACTTGTATGTTTTATTGTTTATCTCACAAATTTATTGGTTTAACATGAGGAAAACCAAACTGGGAGTAAAGTAGACGAATAGACGAACGCATAGACGCAAACGGCTCAGAAAACGGAGTCCAAACGAAGAATGTAGAGCCGGTAGAAGAGAGTCACGCGAGAGGCACGCAAGAAGTCGTGTCCGCCCCTGCAATGCAACCGCCTAGGGTTAGGCGGACAACTCTGTGGCCTGCAACCGCCTTATAATAGGCGGACGAGAGATACATGCAACCACCTTATAATAGGCGGACGAGAGAGCAACCGCAGGCGCGACGAGAGACATACATACAACCGCCTAGTTGCATGCGGACATGAGACATGTATGTGCATGCGGACGTGAGAGGAGACAAATGAAGAACCGCCCTTGCAACCGCTTGGATCTAGGCGGACAAGAGAGGAGACCGCCCATTATACGCGGACAAGTCAGGCGGACGTGACTAAAAATCAGCGCGCGCCAGTTTTCTTCTTCGCTCGTACTTCGCTCGTCGACTTCGCCCGTCGACCTGTCTGCAACTTATCCATCTACTCTTCACGCGTTCTGTCCCCTGAGAAATCAATGAGCAAATCTCTTCACGCGTGATCCAGCTCTATCTTCAATCTTCCTTTCCTCTATATAAACCCACGAGCCTTCTGCTTCCGAAAGGAGATCCACGACCCAACATACCACATACCACACATCACACGTTAATCCCATTTTCTCTTCTCCCGTCTTCTCCATTTTATTTATTTCACATTCCACCATATTCACCTCTAGTCCTACGTATACAAAATAGCAGAACGAATGCAGGAGTGACTACAGATGATTTCTATTACTCTTGTTTCTGTTTATCTATTTAATATGTTAGGCTAGAATATTTATACTCTGGGAATGGTATTATGTGTTTGTATTAATTATGCAATATTTTTACTGGTTTTAATTTAAATACAGTTTGTTACGATTAAAGGTTATCTCGCACCTTTTTAATAAATGTCATGAGTTTATTAAATTGCTTTACTAAATCTATTTCTAATCTGATCGGTGACAAATAGATAGGTTAATTAAGTCGTAAAACTGGAGGAAACTTTTCATCGTTTAAGTTAGTACTCAGTTGCAAGAAAAATTCCTCATACTCCTCTGCCGTCCACCAGTGGGTGCTTGAGTTTTCATCGGACCTTGCATATCTGGAACGAGTTCTTATGAGTTTTCATCGGACCTTAAGATAATAGCAGGAATCTTGCCAAATAGTTATATTAAACCAGTAGAGATAGTATAATTAAGCAGATCATATTAACCTGACCCAGAGTCCCGTTTAATCTATCTATTATCTTAGTTTATTTCCTCTTTCCTTTTTATTTATAATACAAGTCAATTAATCCCCCCTTTTGTGACACGCTTAGGTACTATAATATGCACATTAGTCCCACGGTTCGACATCCGGTCGCTTACATTTCACTATACTACCACGACCAGGATTTGTTTGCAGCCCGACGTTTATTTTGAGTTTTTAATTTCTTTTCTTTTATTTTACACCAGTTTAACCACTCAGATATACACGTCTGCAAATGGCGTCGTTGCCGGGGACTAGATTTATTCTAGTCCCTAAGCCCCGGATTATTCACTTGTTATATTAGAATATTTTGTCTATATTATTTTGTTATTGTTTATATTAATTATCTTTTATACCTTGTTATATTATTATATGTTTGTTTTCTTGTTTCAGTAAGTACGTAATCGAAAAAAAAAGCAACAGAGTGTGTCCGCCTAACCTGATGCGGACGGAGACGCGGACAGAATAAGCCGTGTCCGCCTTGTACGAAGCGGACGTCCAGGCGGACGTCTCCAATTGCTCCAGCTTCTTTATTTCTCCACCGAACCACTTATATTATTATTGTGTTTGTTTATAATCATTTTATTATCTAATCTGTTTCAGTAGTTACATTTTATATACAAAAACACACAAAAAAATTCTGTACTTGGCAAATGGAACAGGTGTTCGAAGAAGAGTTTTGTTATTCTCAGTATTTATACTGCTCCGTATGGGGGCAGCTCATGATTATGAGGATTGTCTCATATTCCAAGAACAACTCTGGTTAGAAGATCAACCAGACTACCTGGAGAGACTCGCTCAACAAGAACAGCAACCAAAGAGCGAAATAATTCATGAGGTAGAACACCCCACTACGGATGTAAGTTACTCTCTTCCCTCTACGGTCACCTACCGCCAGTTTCCATCCTTTTGTATGCTCTATCCAGAAGATGAGGATATTTACATCCTCGAAAATGAAGAGAAGGAATTGCCATCACCTCCCGCCAATATATCCAAACAAAACGCCACTATCACCTTCAAAGAATTAACTTTCTCTGAAGATGATATCGATCAGCGTTCTTTCTATGAGCCTCACCTACAAAAGGAGGATGTTTACATCCTCCAATTTGAGGAAGAAAAATCATCACCACCGGGACTTCTGTTAGAACTACGTTACCGGCAGTACCTCCTCAAACACCAAATTTTGTGGAGTATTCATTTTCCTATTATATTTGCCGAAGTAACATTTTGTTTTGATCCAGGTGGTTTGCTTTTAATTATTATCAACTTCGTTTTCCTGGCAGAATTGTTATCTACATATATTTTTGATCCAGGATAACGAAGCGGGCGTCTAGCCAAAGACGTTAAAGAAGGGCAGCTTCCCGGGAGGCAACCCGGATGAACTTTTATTTTATTTTATGCTCTTTTTAATTTTCAGGTTCTCTTTAAATTTTATTTTTGCTAACTTGTAACCCCGTCTGTGGTATGGTTGCTTCTAGTGTCTTATGCAGGTGCACCTTTATATCCGCACTGCAACCAAGCTACGCTACTTGAGGCTAAAGCTCAAGTGTGGGGAACCCCTTTACCAACTAGCAAAAATAATATCAGGGAGTACCAGTTCTTTAATTATGCTTTTATTTAAATAAAAACTACAGAGGACGTTTATATGCTTAAATGTTTATTTGTGACCTTTGTGTTATCTCTATTTTATCTACTTACCGAAAAGGTCTTCTGAAACCTTCCCTTGTTTTTCTGGTGAACAATGAGGACATTGTTCAAATTAAGTGTGGGGGAGTGTGCCCTTTTCGGTGGAATTTTGTGCTTAAATGTTTAATCTCTCTCCTTATCTTGTGTTTGTCCAATTCAATATAATGGACCCTTTATGTGGGTTTGTTCTCTTTAAGAATAAATACTGTTATGAATTGTGGGATAAATGGTACAATTTTAAAAATTTGATTACTTTTGAGGAGCATTTTATATGTGGTGTGACCAAATAATCTGCAAATGGTTGGATTTTATTGCTCAGGGTTTCTTTCTGTCTTCTCTCTTAGGGATTGCTAAGGGGTGCTTCTCTATTAAAAAAAAAAAGAAAGTAAAATACAAAAAAAATAATAAGGGACTTGCGAGACACCATTGGTAACCAACAAAGAGATTTGAGTGTTCTTGAATACAAAGGCGTGATGTGATGCCTACATTTTCTCATCCCTTATGCAAAAGTGAAACAAATGCATGAATCTATTTTTCCTTTTGTTTTCTCCTCAATGCCCATTCTTGAGAGAAGTTGGCCATGGTAAAAGTTCTCAGAGTCACCTAAAAGAAACATTGAAGTACCTTAGCTCATACCCCGAAACTCTATATTTTATTTTACCCTGAGCACACCTATGCCACCAGCAGTTGATTTTTCACACTCCTCGAAAAGTTTAAAGATCATGTTTATCCTACCCTTCATAATAATATTTGTTAGTATTGAGCATTCCCTACTTACTTAGGTACGTGGTTTTGCTTGAGGACAAGCAAAAAGATAAGTGTGGGGGGTGTGATAAGTGTCCAAATGAGCATGTTTTATAGGTGTATTTCATATATAATAGCACTTTTCTTGCTCATTTCTCCACTTCGGTTAGTTTTCCTCTAGTTTATGTTTTATTGTTTATCTCACAAATATATTGGTTTAACATGAGGAAAACCAAGCTGGGAGTAAAGTAGACAAATAGACGAACGCATAGACGCAAACGGCTCAGAAAACGGAGTCCAAACGAAGAATGTAGAGCCGGTAGAAGAGAGTCACGCGAGAGGCACGCAAGAAGTCGTGTCCGCCCCTGCAACCGCCTAGGGTTAGGCGGACAACTCTGTGGCCTGCAACCGCCTTATAATAGGCGGACGAGAGATACATGCAACCGCCTTATAATAGGCGGACGAGAGAGCAACCGCAGGCGGACGAGAGACATACATACAACCGCCTAGTTGCATGCGGACATGAGACATGTATGTGCATGCGGACGTGAGAGGAGACAAATGAAGAACCGCCCTTGCAACCGCTTGGATCTAGGCGGACAAGAGAGGAGACCGCCCCATTATACGCGGACAAGTCACGCGGACGTGACTAAAAATCAGCGCGCGCCAGTTTTCTTCTTCGCTCGTCGACTTCGCTCGTCGACTTCGCCCGCCGACCTGTCTGCAACTTATCCATCTACTCTTCACGCGTTCTGTCCCCTGAGCAATCAATGAGCAAATCTCTTCACGCGTGATCCAGCTCTATCTTCAATCTTCCTTTCCTCTATATAAACCCACGAGCCTTCTGCTTCCGAAAGGAGATCCACGACCCAACATACCACATACCACACATCACACGTTCATCCCATTTCTCTTCTCCCGTCTTCTCCATTTTATTTATTTCACATTCCACCATATTCACCTCTAGTCCTACGTATACAAAATAGCAGAACGAATGCAGGAGTGACTACAGATGATTTCTATTACTCTTGTTTCTGTTTATCTATTTAATATGTTAGGCTAGAATATTTATACTCTGGGAATGGTTATTATGTGTTTGTATTAATTATGCAATATTTTTACTGGTTTTAATTTAAATACAGTTTGTTACGATTAAAGGTTATCTCGCACCTTTTTAATAAATGTCATGAGTTTATTAAATTGCTTTACTAAATCTATTTCTAATCTGATCAGTGACAAATAGAAAGGTTAATTAAGTCGTAAAACTGGAGGAAACTTATTTTCATCGTTTAAGTTAGTACTCAGTTGCAAGAATAAAATTCCTCATACTCCTCTGCCGTCCACCAGTGGGTGCTTGAGTTTTCATCGGACCTTGCATATCTGGAACGAGTTCTTATGAGTTTTCATCGGACCTTAAGATAATAGCAGGAATCTTGCCAAATAGTTATATTAAACCAGTAGAGATAGTATAATTAAGCAGATCATATTAACCTGACCCAGAGTCCCGTTTAATCTATCTATTATCTTAGTTTATTTCCTCTTTCCTTTTTATTTATAATACAAGTCAATTAATCCCCCCTTTTGTGACATGCTTAGGTACTATAATATGCACATTAGTCCCACGGTTCGACATCCGGTCGCTTACATTTCACTATACTACCACGACCGGGATTTGTTTGCAGCCCGACGTTTATTTTGAGTTTTTAATTTCTTTTCTTTTATTTTTACACCAGTTTAACCACTCAGATATACACGTCTACACCTTTGGCCGATTTCCAAGCAAGAGAAAAGAGAAGAGGAAGAAGTGGAGTGAAAAGAAGAGAGGCTTGTGAACAAGAGGTAAATAACTACCTTGGAGCCTAATTGAATGTTTCTAGAATTGGGAAGGGGAAATAAAAGAATGAATGAACCCAAATGTGTATTGGAATATGATTTGTTGAGATGAGGAGAGTTGTGATAATAATGTGCTTGTGTAGAGATAATGCAAGTGAGAAAACATTTGTGAAATATAGTGTTGATTTAAGAGCTATGCCATTGATGAGTTGAGTTATTGCTTTGTGTAGTGTTAATGAAGTTGTGCTTGAGTATTGATGGATTATATGTGTGCTGGTAGAACCCTTGAGGTTTGGCTAGTTTTAGGATGAATTATGTGAAGGAATAAATTTTGGGAAAATGCTTAGAAAGTAGCCAAGTGCTGTCAAAATTTGTTTAGGAAAGTATGGACTTGAGTGTTTTACTAAAGGAAGAAGCTAGGTGTGTTAAAGAGATTCAAGTGAGTGGTTAATGATTTGAAAACCAAACTATGGAGAAGTGTGAATGAGGAGTAGAAGTAATGTCACTTGAAGTGCTGGAAATGGCATTATTTGAATGGCATGGAGAGAGCTCAAATCTGTTACAAGAAGTAATAAGAACTAGAAAACTAGTTATGAAAATATAAGTGAATTTGAGTGAAATAATGAAGAGTTAGTGAGAGGACTTGGTGTTTGGATTAAGGTGATTGAGAAGGGTAATCAAGTGCTTAAACATGTAGATCATAAGTGGGAAAGGTTGGAAGATCAATGGTGAAAGAATGGAGTTGTAACAGATTTAGAAACTCCAAATCTGTAAAATCTGTAGCAGGGTCCGGGACCTAGTCCATGGACAAAGTCCCGGACCACCCCCTAAATTGGTGCCGAGAGTTCCCAGCTTGATGGGTCCGGGACTTAAGTTCTTGCCCATGTCCCGGACCACCCCTGATTTTACCCCCGAGAGTTTACCCTGCACTTGGTCCGGGACTTGGGGTATGGACAAGGTCCCGGACCACCCCATGAAAAGTAGCCGAGAGTTTGGCCATGTATAGGTCCGGGACTTAAGGTAGGGACCAAGTCCCAGACCACCCCCAGAAACCTACAGAGAGTATTTTTAAGGCTTTAAATGGTGGGGGTTTAAATGTTAATGATGTTATAAGATGTTAAGGCCTTGTTTGGTGACATGTAAAGGCCCTAGGAAGTGTAAGAAAGTGTTTGAAGTGATTGAGAGGTGAGAACTCAAATTAACTAGAGTAAAACCGAGATAACGGGATAACGGGGTAAGTACGGGAGTAGCATTTAATTATGTACCGTATGATCCTAGTATTAACAATAATGTTTGAAACGTTATCAGAGAGTCGTGCGTGACCCGAGCATGGTGAGATGACACGGTAAAAGTGAAAACCCCGGTGAAAGGTATGATTTTCTCATGCCCCGTATGCTAACCGAGTTACTCTGATTTGTGTGATTGCGTGCCGGCTTAATCAAGATTAAAGCATGAAAATAACCCCTTGTTTGATTATGTATGTCTTGTTGTATGTTGAATGAGCTAACATACTTGTATGCCGGTGTGGTCTAACATAGTGTAAAGACCGACCCCTAGTGAGTAACGTTTAGCTAGGGACCCATAGATCGGGTCGATGCGTATGAAAACAAAAACGTGCAAACACGCAAACTATCGATTAAAGTGTAACGATGACGTAAACATATGAATCCACTAGAATGTGAGGAGACGTACGGGTTGAGTAAACGCCCGATAACGGTTAGAAAACCATATTGAAACAAACCACGAAATATATGAATGTGGAAAGATAAATGAATCTCTATCTAGAGGATTGTAGAAAGTTCAAAGTTGTGAACAAGTAAAGAAGGTAAAAGAGACCTAAGGGATTAGTAACTCCCTTGAGACATGGTCGACCTCCTATAAGAGGATTTTACCCGGTATAAGAAAATAACTGAATGTATAAGTATATGAATGTAAGGGTAACCCTTAAACCTAAGATTACCCGGATTTAAGTAAAGTTCCCAAAGTCATTAAAAACATCAAGAGTGATGCTTCTAGACTAATATACATAAAATTATTATAACTCCGAGAGAGGAGTGTATGGGAAAGTGAGTAGTCCGAGAGTAGTCGGACCTATGTAAAAAGAGATAGGAACTAAGAGAGAGTTCCGGGAGCTAGTTGAGCCTTCCCACCATGCTAGACCCAGAGTAGGGTTGAAACCGGGGGAGTAAGACTATGCTCAAGAGCCATGAGTTTGGCTTGAGAATGTAATAAAAGAAACAAGCGTGAAGATCGTAGGAGACCTGTAGTGCCTCGAGAACTATGTGAGCTTGAGTCTGAGTAGCCCAAGAGTGTGGGTGAGATTATGAGCGTAAGTAACCCGAGGGAATGGGCGAGTATAAAATGAGTGGCCCAAGAGAATGGGCGAGTGTAAGAATGAGTAACCCGAGAGAGCGGGTCAGGTATCATATGAGTAATTAAGGCATTAGTGGGGTAGTAATCCTCCGGGCCTAAGAGTAAACTGATACAACTAACAACCTTGTTATGTTAGTTAGGAATTGTGTTCCATGATTGGATGTGGATTCCTTGTGTAAAATACATATATGTTGTATTGTTATGATGCATGTTGTTTGATTAAAATGAACTCCATGTATATCCAACCCAAAGTAGTCGGCGTACCGCGGTTAGCACGCGGTATATGTGAAATTCATATTCAGCGTAAGCTGACCCCCTAGGGGGAACGTTTTTAGTGTGCAGGTACTTGAAGCTGGCCACCGTTCGAGAGAGTAGGACGGGGACTGCTATGTAGCATGGGTAGTTAGATTGTAATTACTTATGCATTTGAGTGAGGTGTAAGTCCGAGTATGTTATCGGCATCCGTATACTGTAGATTCGGTATAGTAAAGAAATGAATTGAGTATTGTATTTGTATGAAGTACTCGGTTTTCCATTCATCAGACCGTTACGGTAAGTAAGAAAGGCCTGGTTTACCAATGGGTGGCTAACGGCTTGTTTCATCATCATCACCCCTCGTTGTAATTAGAGTTCCGCTGTGTGAGTAAGAGTATTTAGTGACAGTTTAAGAGGTAATGACGAGATTAACGGTTGGGGTGTTACAGCAGCAGAGACCAAGTAAGTGGGTCACAAGAGAAGGAAAGAAAAAGAACGCCCAGGCAGCTGTATGCGAGACTGATGCTAGCTCTTCCCCAACAACCGAAGAGCCTGTTGTCCCACCAGAGGCCAAGAAGCAAAAGAAAAGATCCCACTGTGGGCTGAAGGCTAACAAGGGCCCTCCTACAAAACCGGTGCAATTCAATGAGTACAACCAACCTCATGGAAATTGGAAGAATGACTTCACCGCTTATGGTAGCCATTTGGTGAAGACATAATGTAACATAAACCACAACTGGAAGCAAGTGCCTCAAGCGTTGAAGGATACTATGTTTGAGCGTCTTCAGGTAAATCCCTACATTATTACTATGATCTTTTGTTAAATAATAGAATATTTATGTTTACTTTACTAACTGAATGATCATGTATGTAGTCTAGTTTCTCCGGGACCACAAGAATAAGTTGGCTGACAAGTACATCTACAAGATGCCTGATCCAGAAGATCCAGATGCTCCAGATCATGGTCTCGGCTGTGAGAGACCACCATGGGAGGTTAACGAGGGCATCACCGAAGAGCAATGGGTACAATTTGTTGAGTCACGTCACACACCGGAGTTCCAGGTGCACTTTATTGTCATACATACATAAATTACTCTTAATTTCTTATGTTTTTTTGTGTTCAATTTCATTAAACATGATCATATTAATTTATGCAGGCTCCCCGTGCGCAACAACAAGAAAATGCTAAGAAGAATCTGTACCCTCACCACTTAGGTGGAAAAAGTATTGCTCAAAGGGTACCAGAATGGGAGCAAAAGGGATATCTGCCCACGGATGGATCATTGGATACCAGTGGTAGAAGAATGAAAGTGTGGGAGTTAAGCCATATTCCGAAGAACTCTACTCCCAAAAATCCTCAATATGATGAAGCCACGAGAGCAGTTATTGCTCAAATGGTAAGTGATATCATTTCATTTTTGGTCGAACTGTTCATTTCATTTGTATATGAACTTATGTTAAACTAATAACTGTATTTGTGTGTTGTATTAAGGTGAATTAAGCTCTCAGCTCACCGAGGGCGCCTGGACCTCACAGAGGAATGATGATCCTCTTACACGCGCTCTTGGTAAGAAAGATCATCCAGGTCGTGCCATTGGGTTTGGTGGGCACGTTGGTATCCGCTAGGCATTTGGCGTACCCTGGTCCAGAAGTGCATAGGGAAGAACGATTAGCTATTAGGAGCACCTGAGAGCGATGGCTGAGATGGAGCAGAGGATTCACCAGAGCGTCGATGAGAGGATCGCTCAGGCTATGTCAAGGCTACAATCACAGAAGCATAGCAGCCAAGAGGTTTCTCGACCACCAGTTGAGTCACCCATTCAGCAGCAGAGTGCACCGGTAGTGGGAAGTAGTGTCCACTCGGCTGAGCCGTTTCCCCATGCATCTCTAAAGGTTAGACCAACATTTCAATTGAGTACATGACAATTAAGATTTTTCACTTGATCACTAATATCATCATAGAACAAGGAATTCATAATTTTTATCTAAACAAGTTCCACATAACATTCAGGCACCCACTGAGTGCATGTTGTTTTTACAAATTGGAGAAGAAGAGGTCATGGTGGCATGGGGAAAACTTTTCCCTTCAGTTCCAAGTGATATTGTGCACGGTGAACCACTCCGACAGTACCATGCACGAGTGCTTCTGGATGACTTTGTTGTAGAGCATGGTAAAGTCCGTTTACCGGTGCTGATCCCACAAAAACCTACCTTGCGTTCCACACAAACTGCGACAGTGCAGTGGCCAGTATGATTGGTCAAACTCCCTAGGCAGGTATTTACTCTTAACCATTGCTATAAAACTATTGATGTACCACCATGCATCCATATACTTAATTAGTTAATATCATAGGATATGAGCCGACCAAAGACTGATAAGGGAAAAGGAAAAAGAATTGCTACACCTGTTCAATCAAAGACATCCACAAATTTCATGCTTAGACCTGATTTGGTGGAGAAAAGAATATTGGCCGGCTTGTCGACTAATATGAAGATTCTACACTCATCGTTGTTGCTGCTACCACCTCATTGTGATTCCCTCACTATGGAAGATCACGAGCGGATATTTCACCATCAAGTTCAAGCAGGAGATACACATCGATTTGAGATATATATGTCCGACTTCCAGGAGTGTTTCACGAGGGATTGGTTGAATGTGTCGATTATCAAGTCAGCCGTCATGTGAGTGACTTCTACCTTTTATATTTTGAATGCATTGATTGGTGATGAATTAGATGTTTGAATAAAAATTTAATAACTAATGATATTGTCTTCATGGTGCAGGCATGTGCATAATAAAGCGATCAATGTCTATGAAGATCACAGATTCGGATTCCTGTGTCTTGCTATGTGATGTGAAGTCCAGATGACAAGTGACATGGAAGGCCTTATGCAATATCTGACGAATGCCATTTTTGAATGTGTTGACAAGTCATTTATTATGCTGCCATATCATTCAGGGTATAATATTTTACTATTTCTCTTAGTATTATCTAAATCATATAGTTTGTGTTAGTTGTTTAATGATTTCAACACATTGTGTAATTTGTGGACAATCGACATTGGTCATTGCTTGTGCTGGTGATGAAGTACCCACGAGTCTTGCAATTTGACTCACTTGGTAAGGGTGTCAAGAGACCGAAGATCGCCAACGTAATCCTGCGGTAATTAGTTTGTTATCTTAAACACCAATTGTTATTACTTAACATTAACTGTTTCATAACTTGCTATTGATGCTTAAAACTATATTGCTGATGTATATAGTTCCATGAGAGCTGCATTATCTCTCCACAATAAAACATTGAAGAGTAACATCCCTTGGAACATGGTCAAGGTACTCTCTTAATTGATAAATTTGTGTGATAATGTTTAAACTTGTTTATAACTATCAATATGTGTGTTTGTATAGTGTCCGGTGCAGCCTGGGGGTTCAGAATGTGGATACTATGTCATGAGATTCATGAATGACATAGTAGGAGCGTCAAACCTTTTATCTGAACACTCGTTAGACAAGATAACATTCTTTGAAAGTTTCAGTTATGCTCTTTACATGTTGTTATAGACTTGTACGTTTTAGATTAATGTTCATTTTTTTAAGGCTTACGAAGAAGTGCTCCAAGGTGGTCAATATGGCGATGCTCAAATTGTTGAGATTCTTGAGGAATGGTCGGAGTTCGTCTGCACAAGTTTAATGAATTGTTGATGATCATGAAGATATTTTGTGAACTTTTTCGAGTATGTAATTGTAATTTTGTACACTTGTGGATGGTGTAATGGTAGATTTGAATTGTGATGTGGTTTTTTATTTGTAATGAAAGTGTGTAATTAAGTGAAATTGCATTGGTTTGTTTACTCTCAAATTGTGGCGTGTCGTTGATATTAATTGGGAGCTTTTATAACTTTTTAAATGTGTGCTGGAGCTCCCTGTGTGGATGAAGCTTTATTACAGGTTTCATTGAATCATTTGGTGTGTTGCGGTGATATAAATATATATATATATATATATATATATATATGCTGGGATGGAAAAAAAGGGGGCTATTTCGGCGGTTCTTAGCTTAGAACCGCCGAAATAGATACAAAAATAGGGCCTATCTCGGCGGTTTTTAGCTCATAACCGCCGAGATAGACTCATAGTACCTTCTGGAATTGAACGATCCTGAGACCGACCCTGTCTGGGTCGGTCGTTCTAGAATACCTTCTGGTATTGACCGACCTAGAGACCGATCCTAGGACCGACCATGAGTCTATCTCGACGGTTGTGAGCTAAGAACCGCCGAGATAGACGTCGTCAGATTTTGATTTTGACACCCGCCTATTTTGGCGGTTCTATTTACAACCGCCGAGATAGGTATACCTATTTCAGCGGTTGTAAAACCGCCGAAATAGGTGCTCAGACCTATTTCAGCGGTGCTCATTTCGGCGGTTTACAACCACCAAAATAGGCCCCTTGGAACCGCCAAAATAGGCCGTTTTTCTACTAGTGCACGTGACTCTTTTTAAGTTCCGAGTTGGTCCCGTGGGTCAGTCCAAGGCAGAGGCAAATTTCTGTCCCACGAGCTTCCGACCGACCCAGTATGGGTCATTCATATGGGTCGGTCGACACTAGAGGCACTTTACTCTAACTTGCGCGGGGCCTAGAATCTTCGTTATGGCTCGGAATTTCTACCGTTTGCGACGTTGGAAAGCTTGAAGGATGGAGAATCTGTTGATGCATGCCACTAGCTCTAAAAGGGTCCAAAAGTGTGCTCAAAGTGAGCTTTCACCTATCAAAAGAGCAAACTATATAAGTTCACTATTAATCACAAAAACACTCTATTAAGTGGTGAAATGAGCTATGCACCAAGTAAAATGAAGGTGTATAAAGATACTAAAACATCATTATTTCACCACTTATCACAAGGCAGTACAACCAAGACTGGAGACTCCGAGCAATCATCCTCATGGCCCGCTGAAGCTCACCCCTCCTCACAAAAGGACCACCAAGAGCAACAACAGAAGGCCATGGATGAGGGACGTAGGCTTAGATCCACAAGCACCAATAGAAAATGACCTCTGGAGAGACGAGTTGTTGATGTCCCGGTGGAGGACAAATCTATCAAAGTTACCCCTCTTGCGGGGAACAGGAAAGGAAACCCTATCAACGGAGTAGCCCATCAACCAACCCTAATCATCGACATTAGCTCGGGAAAAGAAGCCGCCTCTAGTCAAAATGTCTAAGTTGTTTTGGCTGTTATCCCGTTGATCGATTTTTCTTAGGAATTTGCATATTTTCAATCATCAGTTAGTCTGTTGTTGTCCTAGCCCGGTATGTCCCGGTCCACCTGAATAGGACTTGGTGTTAAGTCTAGTCGATCTATTACTCCCGGTCCTAACTATGTGGTTCACTTGGAATTTCTCATGCCAACCTTAGTAGTGTGAACTTGTCCTGTTTGTACGATGCTTGGCTCTATCAATGAATGACTCAACTATTTCGAAAAAAAAACTAACCCTTAGATTCTGTTCGAAACCTTTCACCTTGAACCCCGGGGATATCATATGTCAAATTCTCTCCATCTCTACTTTTTGTCAACTAAGGTTTGTTTGCAGGTAACCTCTTGGCACTAATATATTTTCCTGGTTTAGTCACTTTTTTCTTTTTTTCGTTGTGTTGACAAGAAGGAACACTCTTCAAGACTGAGCTAGAAAAAGGAGTTGTAATGAAAACTTCGTTTGAACTCGGAGCTTTTTTATTCTCCTTAGCAATTCTATAGCAGCAGCAGGAACTTTTATGTTAGTAGAGAATGCACAGGCATTGTAACATGAGGAGAAATAACAAACTTTATACTTTAGCTTAGATATTTTTTCCGCTTCAGAAGACTCGTAGTTGGCATGTTGAGGAAAAATCCTTCTCGACAATTTAGACTTGTTGCCAACACCGAGGACCCATGCATTTTGTAGAAAATATAAATTATAATAATTTATAGTCTAGTTTTTATAAAATAATAGATATTTTATATGATACGAAAACTTAACTACGGACATTTTTATTTGTCATTTCCCACAACTTTTCCAGCTGCCCTATAATATAATTCAAAGTCAACCAGGTGTAATAAGTTGTTGTATGTTGAGTTAGCTGCCCATCATGTGGCTTTTTTAAGCCATGAAGAGACTTAATGTTACTTTATGATTTGCCTAGCTAGTGCTGTAATGTTGACTTTTCTATTTAATTGCAGCTTAAATTAGCTTAGTCTTGCATTGACCATGGTTTTTCATGTGTAATAGCAAATACATTATCTTATTGAAAGCATTGGAAGAAACACAGTATAATGCGTACTATAAAATGCCTCCCACTATTTCATCACTTGACTTAATCACAACCGAAAGTAGCAAAAAAAACCACACGACAAATGGATGGAGATCTACGTACGCTTTACTCTTGAAATCTAGATCGTGTCATTATCAGACGAATGTATGAGCCCACCATATCTAATTAATTATATAACATTCCTATAGATTCCATGATTTAATAGTACTAGTAGAATATATATGTACGCGCAAAGAAGGTAATTAATATTATACTATTACCATGTACGCTTGCACATATTCTCATTCTTCGTTTGTGCGGTGCAAGCTGATTTTATAACTTTATTAACTGTAACTTATTAAGCCTTTTAATCAGTCAACTCCCGAATCGAATTCGATAAGCTGGTACTCTCGGCAGGTCGGCCTACCCTTTTAAGCAAAAACAATTATCATAGTATTATAATCAACATGCGTGTCCTCTTAATTAATCTTTGCCGTTTATGGTATATTTCAGCATCATTCCTCGGCTGTTTTTCTCAGGTTGTAGTATAAACTTTTTCTCTTTTGTCCGCATATACTTCTTTTATGGGTTCACATCACAAGGCTCATTAACATTAATCATAATTAATATTATAGATTAAACAAAAGCATCAAGTGGGGTCTCTTGGTTGACCTAACTTGTACGGATCCATCATTCTTAGCTACTTACTAGTATAAATTATATCTGTCGCGGTGAATTGCATACAAACTCAGCTTAACTTTTTTTTTTGGAAAGAACTGTGCTGACCAAGCGCTCAAGTTGATAGGTGTTGGAAAAATTCGTTGAGAGTCAATTGCAATAAAACTGTGTTGATACGGTTTCGATGGTGTCCTTTGTTTTGGGTAATCAAAGTGAAAATGAATCCATCTTTTTTTGTTTTACCAATTTTTTTCTATTTTCAGGAAAGTTAAAGAGAATGATATTACCCCGAAACCTTCTATTTTGATTCCCAAAATGAGATTCATTTTCACTTTGACCGGCGACATATGATCATTGATCGATGACTAATGACTAATGACCCGGTGAAAGTTGACCAATAATTAATGACCGTTGAGTGGCAGCCGGAAGCCGTTGACCATTGACCGGCGACCGTTGACCGGTTATTTATTTCATTTCCCCAGCTTAAACAAACAACTTGGAAAATCAAAGGGAATTCTTTTTCATTCCTCTTCATTCCTTTTCCTGACTCCATTCTATTTTCCTCATTTGCAACAAACACCCTCTTACTCCTTTGGACATAGATAAAAGTAGGGGTGTCAAAATCGGGTTTCGGGTCGGGTTTAGCTCAACCCAAACCTAACCTAAAAATAGTCAACCCGAACCTGAAACGGGTTATATTTCTTCAACCTGAACTCGGAGCGGGTTGACCCAAACTCGACCCGTTTTTATTTTATTTTAAAAATTGGATCATTTAATCATTAAATATAATATTTTAATATTAATCAATTATTATGTACTATGTTTAACCATAAGTTGCAGATTAAATGTTTATTTTGGTCATAAATTAAACATTAAACACTAATTTAAGTCATTAAAAAATAACATATCTTTTATTTTTAATTAAAATTTTCCAAGTTATAAGTTGGCGGGTTCAACCCGAACCCGAAGCGGGTTTCAATGACCCGACTCGAAAATCTTTTCAGGTCAAAAATCTTAACCCAGGTCCCAAACCCGGCTTTTTACAGGTTGGTTTCAGGTCGGGCTTCGGGATCGGGTTAAGATTGACATCCCTAGACAAAAGAAATCCTCTTTATTGAAACATTCATTTGGTCTTTTGCAGTTAATGGGAAGCTATTAAGAGACTACCACCAATAGATTATGAAAATGAAGCTTGTGGTGAGCTATAAGGTCTCGTTCTAGTACCAGCTACCAGGGCAGGGTAGATTGTTGCAAAACACTAGTATAACTAGTGTTGTGAAAGGGAGAGTCCGGTTGTTAAATGAAATAATATATCCTAGATTAATCGCTACAAACAGGTTTAAGAATGGAGCCTAAAACGAGAAGACCGATTTTAGAAGGTGTATAGAAAGTATCTCTCACATTAATTAACGATACATGACTCTGTTTGCTTTGGTATATTATTTCTCTAGCTATTTTTGTTTTGCCTGTTTTATATGTAGTAGCATATTCATATTAACTCAAGACCAAAAATCACCTTATCCTATAAATATACCATCAAATATGCTATAAAAATGTTAAGTCGGACATAGGATTTAGTGCAAATTATTTAAACAACTCTCCCCCCCCCCCAAAGTATGAGATATTATTATAATTTAAAGTTAATTACTGGGAACCCCCTTGAGGTTTTAGGATAATACCAATAACCACCTTGTGATTATTATAATTATTGGTAACCACCTTGAGGTTATGGTATATCTCTGACTACGAGCCCCCGAAATATAATTTCGTTAATAAATTGTTAACCGCTTGCTAACCTGTCAGCTTATTCACTAAATGATGCCAGGCTGGACAAAAGCAGTTGACGTCCCGGCTACACGGCACTGTAAATATACCATCAAATATGCTATAAAAATACTTCCGGCTGATGTCCCAGCTATCCCGATCCTATAATCGAATCAATCGGGTGCATTAATTCCTTATCATTCTCGGATGTGACGTTTCTTTGTTCAATAGGATTCCTCTTGATATTAATTTACCAACTATATATGTAACACCCCAACTATAAACACCGTAATTAACAACCGATCGCAGCGGAAATACTACACAACACTTAACTTAATCGACTGGTGTTACACGTCGTTAGCCACCCATGTGGCTAACAAAGCTAATACTTACAATATGTACCGGTCTGATGGACAAGATTACCGAGCACTTAAACATTACAAACCATTCCGTTTCTAAACCGAGTCAAATACATTTACATTCCAAACTGTACCGAGCATTTTACAAACTATTGCCGACAACAAGTTCGGTTTTACGCTACTATCATATACACTTACACAATATGATCTACCCATACACCGCCATTCCCGTCCTACTCTCGAACATAAGGCAGCTTCATTGTACCTGAAAAATAATGGGTGGCTCCAAAGGGGATAAGCACCTTTGCTGGTATGGTAGACGTGGAACGCATTACTACCGAGCCACACACAACTAATTTCCATCTGAGCATGCAGTTGCTTTTATTTAAATCATGCATGAACATTATAAAACACATATCATGCTTACACACAACTCATACACACACATCGGGACACAATCAACAAAGTTAACATATCGACGTTTGTTAAGTTTCATTACTGTATTCTTTGGCTCTTAAGGGTTTCTCCTTTAATTAAACCCAAATTTTATTGGTCAACACTTACCCGTTAATTGGGCTACACATAATGGTCTCTCATAGTAACATGGGGTTGATTTCGGTGATCAACGTACACGAACATAACAACTCACATCACACAATAACATATACACAACATAACTCGGGAACAAGTCACGCGAGGACTCGGTCCGAAATAAGAGTTAGCAAATTTTATAGAGCCTAGAGAATACCCCCATCCTCATGTCGAGCTCATTACATAACACATTACCGTTCTTCTTAGAGAATGTACACTTTACTTAAGATGTGTCGGATATAATATAGATCCGAACACATCGTACACAATTACTTTACTTAGATGTGTCGGCCATAACATAGACCCGATCACACCATACACATATCCCCTAACTCCGATCATAAGTCAAGGCAGGAGAGCCATTTATGAGGTTCGTGGGAGATTGAATTCCAAGAAGGAAAACAACCATACAAGGGAGAGAGTCAAATCTGATATCGATATCAACTCCCATACATACGCGCGCGACTGGAACTACCGGATTCCTCACTCCCCAATTAAACATAGGTTAGAAGCTCCCTTATTGAGCTTATTACATCATGACACGTCATAGTGTTATAAGTCTAGTTAGACCACACACCCGGGGAGCGTGAGGTAAACACATCAACACCACACACAACAAAAATCATTTACATATGAATAGCCGTAGTGAGAACGTTCCCCGTGGGTTGGGACGTTTAAAACCGAATACCATTCTCTTAAGTGCTCCTAACTTGGTTAGCTAACAGGATTAACACTTACTCGAGTTTAGATGGTATCGGGAACAACACAGTACATAAATGAATTATTGTAAACTCATTACATGCTTTATCTTCTAAAATCATAAACATCCATAAAACACACAAACACACAAGCCGAGTACAAATCGACATGACACAGGTTGCTAGATTGGGTAGGATTTTTGGACCTCCAAATGAAAGGAAAGAACTTGGAGTTTTAGAGCACATTTCTTACCTTTAGTCTTTTTTGAACTTAGCTAAGCTTCCTCTTGTTTTATTTCTGATTTTAGGCCTTCAAGGTTGTAGATTTTCGGTAATGTGAAGAGAGGAAGAAGAGTTATGTTGCTCACGATGAAGAAAAAAGAAGATTTAAGAAGAAAGTAGGTGTTTAGGTGGAGTGTTTGTCAAGAACACTTGGTGTTCTTCCATGGAGCAACAATGGAAGACGATGAAGCTACATTCGGCCAAGGGGAGGAAGCAGCTCGATAGCATGGGTAGAAAATAAAGAGTGAGTGAGAGAGTATAAGATAGTTATGAGTTGGATTTCCAAGGTGAGAAGCCTTTGTGATTCAGGAACCTTCCTTCCTAAGAGCAAAAGTGCTTTTTGAAGACTCTCATCCCCTCCCAAAATCGGCCACCAAGACATTTGTGGGGGTTAGTTTAGTCATTTTGTATCTTATAATATTAAGGACTTACATGTTGTACATTTGGACTAGTTTCATGTGTTAGAATGTAACTTATGTAGTTACCTTGTCCTAAGGTGTATTTCTTTGTGTTTTTGAGTGATTAGTATACTTTACTATTCATTGTGACTTATAAAGTATATGCTACATAATTCTCTCATATGATTTGTGGTCTTAGTTCATGTATTGGTATGCTACATGTTACATCAACTTTTGCAGTTGATTTCTCCTTATAATTATTCCCTCTTTAATCCAATGTTTCATGTGAGGTTTAATAACCTTTTTAGACTATATGTATATAAATATATTTAGGGGTTATATAATTTTGTGATGACTTAGGGCTCATTAACCTCTATAATTCATTAATTAACCCTTTATTAATTATATAATATTTAGGGGTATTTCAACTATATAGAGGGATAAGGTGTCATGTCAAAGGAAATTGATGTTTAAGCAAATATATTTATGATTTTGTGGGCCATTATCAACCCCATACCTCAAGGGTTAAAATATATATGGATAATATAAAGGTGCTATATTTTAATATCCCCACGCCTTAGTGGCACTTAGAGTAATTTACTTTAGGATACAACATGTGTATTAAGACTGAACATGTTTTTCTAGGCACGATAAATATTTCTAGAACAAACAGGTGGTTTGAATTTTGAACTGGTATACCCTAGCTAGGCATGATAAATATTTGTATGTTTATGCTTCTATTTGCAACTTCTAAAAATGATTGTAGGAGTCTCCCTCTTGTAAAAGCATTCATTCACTTAATGCTACTGACAACAATCCACGTATGGACATCCTCCTAGACATAGCAAACTCATTTGATCCAGCCTTATTCCGGATTTAATTAGTCAAGAGTGCAAGAACCAAACCATTTCCTTGTTTCACATATGAGTTTTTCTTTTTCAAAATTTGAAGAAATATCTGTGCTCAGATAAATAGACCATGGTGAATTTGAGGGATCCATAACCTAATCTGAGCTGCTAAACCTGAATGATGAGATTGTAAATTTATGAATTATGTTTTTGTTTAGAATCTGACAATCAGAGTGTTTACTGTGACATTACCCATCATAAAAGATGGAACGAAAAGCAACGGTAATGAGAGAATAGAAGAGTAGGTAATATAAAGCCTAAGTAAGTTTCTGAATTTCCGATATATTCGTCCACTCATTTTTAGATCTCAATAATGCGATGTCTTTACTTCCCCCTTAAGCCAATTTTTTACCCAACCAAAAGATACATGCATGTATGCCTCTGTTCCAGTGTATAATTGCAGTTTACATTTCGGGGCACAACATGATAGACTGATAGTTGTTTGCATCTTGGCAGTATTTAGTCGATCAAACAACATACTTTATGTTGTGTATAGAGCTATTTAACTATATTTAGTTGCAAAACTTGCAACCCCGCGTGTAGGTGTTGCTACTACACTTATAGGTCTCATTACTTACAGAAAATTCAAAGAATTGGAGCTGTATATGAGCTCTAGTTAGCTCTTGTTTGTGTATTCGGTACCGGTACGTTCTTCTTTCTTAATGAATGATGATTTTACCTCCTTTTTCGTTTTTTGATAACATATCTAATAAATTTTGAACTTATGAACATCTTTTATTAAGTTAAAGTTAATAATTGATGTGAGTTAACAACAACAGAAGAAGAAAAAATAGACAAAAAAATAAATAAAAATATTAATATAACCATATATCTATAATAACCCAAAGAATAGGCAAAATATCTCAACTTTTTACCCTGCCCATTTTCAAAAAAAAAAAAGTTACTAGAAAAAAAGCGGGAAAAGTTGTACGGTTTTTATGTCATGGTGGTGATGTAGTCGTGTGACATATCATAAAAAAATGAAAGATTTTTCATATTATCAAAAGAAAATTTTCATAAAAATCGATCTCAGAAAATTAAATAAAAATAATTAGGGAAAATTCACGTTATACCCTGTTTTCTTTCGTAATTCACAATATATCCTATGGTTTTGTAATTCAACTTTAAACATGTTTAAATGTTGTCCAAAATTGATGAAACTTTACATGGACGATGCTAAAGTGTTATATTTTGTCCAATATCAAATATGAAGTTTTTTAAGCTCACATGTGACATGTGGGACCCAATGAATATGCCACATATTCATTGGGTCCCACAGGTCACATGTGAGCTTAAAAAACTTCATATTTGATATTGGACAAAATATAACACTTTAGCATCGTCCATGTAAAGTTTCATCAATTTTGAATAACATTTAAACATGTTTAAAGTTGAATTACGAAAAACACAGAGATATATTGTGGATTACGAAAAAAAACATGGTATATCCTGAATTTTCCCAAATAATTAAGTAACAGCATTGCTCATAGTGACCTTCTTTTCGATTTTTTTTTTTAAAAGACACAAATACCACAGTGCGTGGCGTGGGTCCACCCCTACGAAAAAGAAGGGAGCGGGGTTACTGTTGGAGCTGGTGGTGTATCCATCCATCCATCCCCTCCTCTGCCTACAAATACCGCCAGAGACCCCGACTCTTCCGTTCGTGATTGAGCACAGAAACACTACACAAGATCCAATACAAATTCCAATAAGCTCTTGCATTTTATCCATTTAAACCGTTCCAACAAGTAAGGGATCACTCGATCTGCCTGCCAAAAAATATCTCTCCT
This sequence comes from Limonium bicolor, assembly GCA_023374045.1. Taxonomy (NCBI): domain Eukaryota; kingdom Viridiplantae; phylum Streptophyta; class Magnoliopsida; order Caryophyllales; family Plumbaginaceae; genus Limonium; species Limonium bicolor. The sequence continues at coordinate 315,019,119 of CM041778.1, read as the reverse complement.
TCTGTCGTTTACTTCCCTTACCCTCTCCGATTCAACTCATCTTCTGATTCTGAACAACAGCAACAACAACAACATTCTTATTCTTCTTCTTCTTCTTCTTCTTCTTCTGTCTTACCCTCACCGGCTCACCTCACTATTAATAAAACAACCAACAAACCTTCTATAGGGTAGCTGGTACCCCCCGCCCTCTGTTTCTCTGGATTGGTTTCAGAATCTTCTTCTGATCCATCCATCCATTCAAAGGTTTTTTTTTTCTTTCTTCTAAATCTGATCTAGCATTAATTAATTCATTCGAAACTACCCAATTGAATAAGGAAGTAATTCAAGTCAATCATTTACTCCTTTTGATTGATTGATTCTGTTGTTGTTACATGCATGACGCCTTGTCATCTTCTTCAAATTTCTTGCTTTGTAACTTGCTATTTTGTTCTTATTTTGCAGACAATCGTAGCAGAAGAAAGCATCCAATTCCCAACCATAACTCCAACTTGATCCTTCTCCTCTTCCTTCTATTTTACTTATTCACAGCACAGGGAAATACCTCACTACATCATCTATCCAAATCCAATTACAATTTATTAATATGCCAGCCTGTATGAGCAAATCCAAATCCCATTCCAACCAGCAAGAGCAGCAGCTGCTTACTGGATTTATCCACTCATATAAAATGGGAGAACATCCAACCACTTCTCCCAAATCAAATCACAACATACCCATCTCACTCTCTCCTTCTGTTTCTGAACTCAACTCTGCAACCTCAATTAGAAGAACTCACTCTGCTACAAACATGTCAACCACCACCACCTGGCAATCCTCCTCCTCATCATCATCATCATTCGAGGGGCTGATAAAAAGGACTACCTCTTCAACTCATCTCGACGATGATCATCAAGAGAACGTCCTTCCATCATCCGGCGGTACAGCTGCATTTGATGAGATCTGGAGATCAATTGAACAGAGGAAAACGTCTAATTTCATTCCACCATATGTCCACCCGCTCATGAAAAGATCTACAAGCTCTCTCAGCAGTAAGAGTCTCGAAATCTGTACTGAGTCACTCGGATCAGAGACTGGATCCGATCATGGGTTATCTTTGTCTTCTTACCTGCCCTCCTCAGATAGCGAAAACTCCGCTTCTTCCGATGAAGATACCATTGCTGATCAGAGCACCACCACTACTACTGCTGCTGCTGCTGCTGTTGTGACGAAAACCCCTACCCCTGCTGCTAAGAATATTAAAAAGTCGTTACCAATACCACCTCCGTTGACTTCACTAGTCAACCGAGGATTAATGTCAAACCATCATCTTCAGATGAGGTCAAGCCGACAAGACGGGAGGTTGGTAGTCGAAGCTATCTCTGTTCAGACTCAAGTGAATTGCTTCCATGCTGAGAGACAGAACGGTCGACTCCGACTCCTAGCATTCTCTTCAGACAATAATCGTATGATTAACGATCATCCCAATGAAAAAGAAACAGATCAGTGTGAATTTCACAACTATAAAGACGGCGACCAACTACTCTTCGGTATGGATGATGATGATGATGATGATGATAAACCGCCGTCCAACAACACGACAATGATGATGAATTCCCACAAGTTCATTGGTCTGACAAGGAACTCTACATCTCCACGGTTCAACAAGACCTTAACCACATCCGTCGACGCCAGCAAGCTTAAGAATGATGTCATCATCAACGGCGGAATAAAACCCGATATTTCCTCACACTGTCAGCATCAGCAGCAGCAACGCCGACCACCGAGACCACCAAGTTCACGACTAAACATGAATATTGCCTGCACTACTTTTAACAACGTTTACGATTACTACTGGAAGAAAAACAACCCAACCTTACGACACATTACTTCCGCCACTGCGACAGTGAAGGATGAGGTTGTAATGGGAATCTACATACCCGACGACCACGTTGGTAATGGTAGCAACAAAGGGCCCGGAAGTCAAGGAGATGATCATAAGAATAAACAGAGTGTGATGATGGTGAGACTGGTTAACAACAAAAAGGGTGGGACTAAATTATCTTATATTCACGATATAGAGTATCCCAAACACGGTGGCCACTACCGCCATCCCGCAGCACCGGCGACGACTGTTAATACCGGTTGTGGGAGGAGGAATCTATCGGTGTGGGGAAGCCTTACTGTTGCATCGCCACTTCTTGACTCATTAATTAATTATTGGAAGAGAGGGTAATTAATTTATAATCTCTTTTCACATTGAATACTATACTAGTACTAATATATAATTAAGAGGTTCAGTCAACCCAACATTGACCAGCTAACTAGCAAGTCAGGCGATTTATTATTGTTACAGAGATTGGTAATTACTTCAGCTGGCCTGTCAAGGAGGGTGATCTACATTATTGGACTGCTGCTGCTTACCTTACCTAGCTTATTTGAGGATTGTGTGTCAAATAATTAAGTTCATATATAGTTCATTTTCACTAATGAAGATGATTAGCGGCTAAAGGAGAGGATTTGATCCATGTTCAACAGCGCATACGTGCGTTTATGATTCATCACTTTGTATTTGTATTGTATAATAATTACATTCTTCCAAATCGAATATATATGTGTGATTAATTCGTACGCACTTCAAATTCTACTTTTTTATTATTTTTTTTCGAAACAAAGTCTATTAGTTAATAGCATACAGATTTGAGTGGACATCATCCATCTAGAGCCACAAGGAGTCCAAGCCCTGTGAACCATCTAAGCAGGGGCGAAGCCAGGAATTGATTGTTAGGGGGGCCAAAAATCAGTTAATAAACATTATTATATATTAAAATATATAAAAATTGCATTGTATAACTATATATAAATGATGTGTTACAAATATTTAATTATTAAAATATAGATTTTGATTTATATGACTATGTATTATTGTCAAAAATATTTCAGTATCATACAAAAGAACAATATATTAGGAATTAAAAATTACTATTATATAACAAAAATGCAAAATAAGAACACTGATAACTTAGCAAGAATTAAGGTAAACAAAAGTAGGACTATGATAGAAAAGACGGGGTGGAGTTGGAAATTATAGGATTAAAAAATGCGAAACATCTTTCATTTTGAAAGTAATGAAAAGATCCATCCATTAAGAAGAGGAAAGAGTAATAAATGACCTAAATAAATAAACTTATTTAACATATACCAACTCTTTTGACTCCCAAAAACACAGAATTGCTCTCTCATTGATAAAAAAAATCTTTTTAAAATAAAAAATTAGTAAACAAGATTCCAAGTAATTATCAAATGATTAAGGAGTCAAGTGGTTGCAATGAAAATAAGAAACTAGAAAAGAAGTTCTATTATGTCATATGGCCTAATTTTGTTAATTTACAAATATATAGATAGCCCAAAAAAATTGATAAATGAAATCAACAATTGATATGGAAAGTCCTCTTTGTATTATTTTTTAAATGATAAAATGTGTTTACCAAACAATCTATTGAGTAAGATAATTAGAAAAAATCAAAAATTAGGACATGCATGTACTAAGATGGCATTTGATGGAAGTTATCAGATTACAGACAACATAAGTATGATAGAACAATCATGTCAATGACAAAACAATTGGTTGTCTAACATCAGGGCCGGCTAACAGGGTGTGCAAGTGGAGCCACCGCACAGGGCCCCCACTTATCGGGGCCCCATTTTCTAAGGGTCTTGTTATTTTTTTTAATAATTAATTAATTAATAACTTATATAAAAAATTATAAGTAATAAATTATTAAAAAAAATGGTATTTTATTAATGAACTATACTGTATATAACTTACTCCCTCCTATTCATAATATCTGTCGTTTTAGAATTGAATCTAGACGTAAATATATCCAGACTCTTCTCTAAAACGACTGATATTTGAATAGGAGGGAGTATAAAATAATAAAGTAATTAATAGTAAAATATGACATAAATATTACTATATGTACATAAAATTAAATATTATAATTTTACAATATTTTTTATAAGATAAAATATTACCATTAGAATATGGTATTGGTAAATAAATCTTAAAAATTGTTATTCAACCAATGTTTTGTCTTAAGTCATGTATAAAAATGAATAAATAATTTTATTTAAAAAAATTGTTATCACATAATTAAATATTTATTATTTTAGATATAATAATTTAAATTGTAATATCTTTAAAAAATAATTTTTTATTAGATAATTTATTAATTAATAAGAACCAATTATTATTTAAATTAATATATAATTTTTTTATAATTTTTTATATGTAAGATAATATCCATGTATTTGGACCGGCACAGGGCCCCCAGATTTATTGAGACGGCCCTGTCTAACATATTCACTTTGCAAGAAAATTTTCTTTTTATTTTCTAAATGTCACTATTTATTGTGAATGGACTACTGTATTCAGTTATATAAATTTTTTGTCAAAAGGTTGGAGGGGCCAAGCCCCCCTAACCTTACATGTAGCTCCGCCTCTGCATCTAAGCAGAGGCGGAGACAAAGGGGCGCCGGGTATTCGGTCTCCCGACTCCTTTGAGCTACATACTAACATCAGTTGTAATTTTTTTGTTATATAGTTTATTTATGTTATTAGATATTTGTTCGTCCCATAACATTTTGTAAAATATCACCATGATATCACCAAATTCTATTGGTTATCAATTTTAAATATATTAATATGTAATATTTGTTGAATAATTATATTATAAAAATCACTTTTAGTCTATAGTATTAGAAAACTCTTAATATTTTTATTTTAGCAATATAGACTAAAATAAACCAGATTATTATGTCAGTCGTAGTAATCATGTACCCTACTATCCATAATACAAGTGTTTTTAGTTTTTTATTACAGATTTTACAAATTAAAATAATATTAAAATTACTCAAAATCATTTTTAGAAAGTTTTTAACTACTAGTTTAGAACAATTGTTCTATATTATTGACATTAACTTATCATTTGTATACCGGTTTTTTAAATGAGAAATAAAATAAATAAAATAAACTTCTTTATTAATTAATTTATACATTTCAATTTTTATATAATTTTTAGGTCAGACTATATAACTAATATCAATTAAAATATATAAAAATTAAAATTAATTTTAAAATATTAATTAATATCATTAAAAAAATTCTCACTTCCCTTAAATAAATTTTCTGACTCCGCCCCTAACGTCTAAGAAGGAGATACCTTCCAAAAGAGAGTAAAAAACTATAGAATTAAGACAAATAATTAAAATACAAACTATTATTGGAAGACAAACAGGACATCTGTCCTAAACGAGAGTCATGAAATGATTCAAAGAGTGAGACTGGGCACACCAACGGGAACCAGAATTATCAGGGAGTGTCAATTACAACTCTGAGACGAACATATGAAAATTTCTCAAGGCAATCCTCAGATAATTCAGGGGTGGTCGTAGGGATTTACGGATGAGTTTGGTTCTTGCATTGCATGTGAATCAAGAGAACAACCAACTGAGGTTAATTTGAAGGTGAACATGATTTACCCTTCTTTCCTCTGCTAGTCTGTGGGCCAGTCTTATGGGAGGCTCCTTCTTTCTATGCTCCACTCCTAATAAGAACATGATTTACCCTTCTTTCCTCTGTTAGTCTGTGGGCCAGTCTTATGGGAGGCTCCTTCTTTCTATGCTCCACTCCTAATAAGAACATGATTTACCCTTCTTTCCTCTGTTGGTCTGTGGGCCAGTCTTATGGGAGGCTCCTTCTTTCGATGCTCCACTCCTAATAAGAACTCGGTCTGTATGCTACCTCTTTCGTCCTAAAGAAGAAGAACCTTGAGGACCCTCCTCTTCGCTAAGTTGGGACGGGGCAGGGTTGACTAGGGATTAATTAAGACTTTTTACAGCCGAAGAATGATTCTATCCTATATTGCCGGCCCGGAATTTGGCAGATCCAGACCGCAAATAATTTTCCAAAACGCATAATCAGCATCAAACGAGCTATTATGGGTTCAGTTGTAATATATATGGTGTGGTGAGACTAATATTACTCCCTCCGTCCTGAATTGATCGTCTTGTTTGTTTTATGACACATTTTTTCACTTCGATATTAAGTATATAAGATAAAATAATTTGATAAAATTAACTTTTATAACTTATAGTTTCTCATGCAAAATTTAAATTTTCAAAATTAATTTATCTTATATGTTGAAAATTAAAATCAAATGACATATCTAAATAGTAAACAAGCCGGTGAATTCAGGACGAAAGAGTAATTACTCCTATCGCAAATATAAAATAAAAAAAATACTTCTATCGCAAATATAATAATAATAAAAAAAAGCTGTTAGTCGAGGAGGCCAGCAATGCACATACGTCATGCACTGTGGCATCACGAGCATCATCTATGCATGGGGTCCTCTAACCTCTTCCCTCCCAATTCCCATGTAGTAGTACTAATGCCTTCATTGTTTCGCTTTGTCTGAACGCAAATAAACCCCCCTGGCCGAGGCGGGCCGTTAAACCACTAATCATAGCCGAACAAAAGAAAGGAGAAAATCAGAGAATAGATACTCATGTGTGTTTATTTATGGATAACCAGACATGAATGGTGAGTACCAACCTTGCACTGTCCTTGTGTACCCCATTAACTAAGTCTCTCACTATTCCTTACATCATATCATATCATATCATATCGGTGGACGCTGGTGTAACCCAACCTTAAAATCAGCAACAAATGAAATACGGCTTTATATCACTCCATTGATCATCTAACACGTAGTGTGATTCCTCTGGGGAAAAAGTTTCAGATATTTACCACTGACAACGCGGGTACCCTCTACCCAAATCTAGCAAATATAAGATGGGATCCCAATCTTTCCGCTTTTTTAGACAACTCATTTTTGTTTTACCCTTTCTTGGTTTAAACTTTAAACATAACCCCCTCCCCTCCCTTTTCTAATTTGGGTCGGACCTCCTTTTCTTTTTTTTTGTAAAGGCTATCCATGGTTGTTAGTATATAGAAAAAGAATGTAAGTGGTTCTTCTAACTCTCTTTTGGCCATCATTTTCTTTTCTTTTTTGAAAAAGCTCACACCTAATTGATGAGGTAAGCTGATGATGTTAGAAAAATGAGAGTTAAATAATGTATGTGAAAAGAAGAAACTAAAATTGTTGTAATCGTTCTACTCAACATACAAAGAGAAATCACACACTTAAATTTTATAAAAGTTGGATACTTCATTGACTAGTTGAAACCTTGTCTTGAATTAATATTGTTATTCTAATTATAGTTGAAAACATACTACTACATCACAAAGTCTTAGCCTATATATCAATGGCGGATCCAAAGGGTAGAGCATTGGCCCCTATTGGACCGGATAATTCATTTTAGCCAGTCCATTTATTTCAGCCCATGTATATGTATCCATAGCATTTATTTCAGCCTGTGTATAATATTATCAATAAGGGTAGGTTTAGATTTCCTTATGATTTTCTGTAATCTTTCTTTACCTTCAAACTGTATATATTAGTCATTAGTCCTAAGCTTGTATAGTAAGGAATTCAAAATACAGAAACTTTTGCCTAAATCACTCTCTCACGTTTTCTCCCTTCGTTTCTCTCATGTCTTCTCCATTCTGAGTTCTTCTTCGACTCACTTTCCAACATGGTACCAGAGCACCAGGAAAGAAGATAATTCTTTCGTCCTTCCGCAAGCAAAATGGCTGACGATGAAACCGTCAAAACCAGAAAGAAAGTGGAACCAGAGAAGGGTGCTTCTTCCGGCAACACCAGCATCGACGCCAGCGATCCCTTGTATGTTCACACGTCTGAACAACCCGGTGTGAGTCTAGTTCCGAAATTCAATTGCAGCGGATTCTAGGGTTGGAAATGGGGAATGATGATGGCTCTCAAGGCTAAAAATAAGCACGGATTCATCAATGGCAGCATCAAGAAACCAAGTGATGCAGATCCTATTCGTCTCTCGGCTTGGGAGCGCTCCAATTCTCTCGCCGTCTCTTGGATGACAAATTCAATCGATCCGAAACTAGCACAAAGCATGATGTACTCTGAAAGTCCAAAGGAGGTTTGGGATACACTGTGTAAGAGGTTCGAGCAAGAAAACCTCGCGTCCATTCACAACCTTCTCCAAGACCTGCACGAGTTGAGATAATGCGATGATTCGGTAATCGACTATTACACTAAACTCAAACAAATTTGGGGCGAGTTAGAACTTGCTCGTCCTCAAGCTGTCTGTGTGTGTGGCAGATGTATCTGCGAAGTAAAGGAAACCATAAAGCGACAACGAGAAGAGGAGAAACTTATTCAATTTCTGATGGGTTTAAACTCTGAGTTTGTTTCTATTAGTGGCCAAATACTGGTGATGCAACTAACACCAGACCTTGAGCAAGCTTTTTCACTGGTTATGCATGACGAAAAACAATGGGGAGGTCGTAATTGAAAAGAGGATGGGATGAGTTTCGATTCGAGTATTTCAGGAACTGGTGCGAATGAAAATGATGTGAATTCAAGAAACCCTAACTCTAGAAAGGGTGAAGGATTTGAGCGGAAGAAAATTTCTTGCACTTACTGCAAGAAACAAGGTCATACTATCGATGAATGCTATCAGAGGCAGAAGTGTTCACATTGCAAGAGAAGTGGGCACATAGTTGGAGAATTCTATCAATTACATGGAAAAGAAAAGGTTCTTGCCAAGAAGAAGAAAGGATACGCCAATTTAGTTGGTGGTTCAGAACAATCCACCGAGGAAAAATCTATCACTGAGGATGGGTTTTCAGCACGCCACTTGCAGCAAATTACTGATTTGATCAAGGCTAGCACCAATCAAGCTTCAAAATCAGAAGATACCAGCTACTATAACTTCTCAGGTATCAATCACCAACCTTGCGTCTTCAATTTATGTTTTATGAGTAAACAAACTGCAGACGATTTTTTTGGCAAATGGATTTTAGACTCAGGGGCTACGGACCATATGTCTGGAGCTCACAATCTATTTGAAAATTGGAAAAATCTGGGATACAAGTGCACTATGATACTTCCTGATGGTAGGTCACGAACTGTTAATATGACTGGTGATGTTCAAATCGCTCAAGGTGCCTAGTTACGAGAAGTCTTGTATATCCCTAACTTCATGTTTAATTTGGCTTCAGTTCAGAAATTAACAAAACAATTTGGGTGTAGCCTGACATTTATCGCTGATTATTGTCTTGCCCAGGACCGTTTGTCGGGGACTCCTAAAAGATTTGGTTTGGGCCATGGTGGGCTCTATCTACTGGACACACGTGAAGCAGCAAAATGTTTTGGATCTGATGCACCGGTTAAATGCAATAGCTTAGGTTTTGTTTCTGTAATGAGTTCACAAGCAAAAGATTTACATGTACGGTTTGGCCATGTGCCATTTCACAAACTTGTGCAAATGGGTCATATTAAGAGTAGTGATTTCTCTTCTAAATATGCATGTGATGTTTGTTATAAGTCCCGAGCACAGCGTCTTCCATTTTCAAACTCAGAAATCAAAACCAAACATGCATTTTGAAATGCTCCATATTGATGGCTGGGGCTCATTTAGGGCGACCACTTATAACGGGTATAAATACTTTGTATGTTTCGTTGATGACTACACTAGAACTACTTGTGTCCATCTTTTAAATCAGAAGGGTGATTCTTGGCAAGCTATAGTCAGTTTCATCAAAATGGTTGCACGACAATTCGAAGCCACAGTAAAGGTTGTACGATATGATAATGTTAATGAACTAGGCAGCTCTAATGAAGGCAAGAAATGTTTTGCTCAAGAGGGGATAATTCATCAGACGACATGTGCTTAAACACCGCAACAAAATGCGGTGGCCGAAAGAAAGCATAAATATTTACTCGAAACAGCCAGAGCATTATTTTTTCAATCCGGTGTACCACTTGATTATTGAGGAGAATGTATATTATATGCTACCTTTTTGGTTAATTAGCTGCCTACCAAAGCCTTACATGGTCGAACGCCCTTTGGTGTTTATACCAAATAAAGCCCAACTATGCAATTATTAAACCATTATGTTGCCTTTGTTATACAACCATTGTCGGTATCAAAACCGGAAAGTTCAGTCCCATGGGTCAATCTTGTATATATTTAGGAATTGACCCGAGGAAAAAGGGACATAAAATTATGTGTTTGGACACCAAGAGAGTCGAAATGTATAGGGATGTGAAATTTCACACTCAAGAATTTCCATTCAGATCTTTAACCAAACAGGGTAATATCACATGTAGCGAAGCTTCTAATTCGCACACACCTATTTGGTATGATGATGATGATATGTCACGCATATGTGGTGTCACCGATCCATACGCAAATGAGCCATCTTCTTTACCGGCCCAACATGGTGAACCCATTGAGCTCTCTCCTTTACCATTCCAACATAGCGGATCAGCCCCAACAAGTTGGACTGATGATGTTCCAAGTGAGCAGGATTCTTTACCGGCCCATTTAGAAGAGCAGCCTTCAACTAGCAATATTCCAGCAGGCTTACGCCGGTCTAGCAGAGAATCTCATAAACAAAGTTATTTGGCATATTACATCTACAACACTACATTTCAGGAGATACTTGACGATAGGATATATCATCGTACAACAAATACTAATCTTTTCTCCTATTATGCAAGTTTGACTGATGCTCAATTAATTCCATCAAAGGCCTTTGTCTCTGTTACACACAGTGTACACGAAGGTGAGCCTACAAGCTATAAGGAGGCCATCCTTTCTGCACATTGGAATGAAGCTATGCAAAAGGAAATTCGAGCTTTGGAAGATAACAACACATGGAGTATAGTTACCCTCCCTAAGGGTAAGAAACTTGTAGGTTGCAAATGGGTTTACCGCATCAAACTAAAACCTGACGGCATGATAAGTGTCCAAATGAGCATGATTTATAGGTGTATTTCATATAAATTAGCACTTTTCTTGCTCATTTCTCCACTTCGGTTAGTTTTCCTCTAGTTTATGTTTTATTGTTTATCTCACAAATTTATTGTTCAAACAGGAGGAAAACCAAGCTGGGTGTAAAGTAGATAAAGAGATGAACACATAGACGCAAACGGCTCAGAAAACGGAGTCCAAACGAAGAATCTAGAGCCGGTCGAAGTTGGAAGGAAATAAATGACGATAGTTGCAACCGCCTGGCTCAACCGCCCCTGTACCTCTCAATAACAGGCGGACAAGAGAGGCTTTGCAACCGCCTATAACCAGTGGTACCATGGGCGGACGAGAGGGATGCAACCGCCTATAAGCTGGGCAGTCTTGGAGGCGGACACCCAAGGCACAACCGCCTCTTCCAGGGCGGACACCATGCGGACAGGAGAGGAAGAGACAGTCGCGAACAGTTTTCTTCCTCCGCCGACTTCTGCAAACTCGCCCGCTGCAACTCGTCCACTGTCTCGGCGCCTACCTTAATTCACCTGTGTTCAGCTGTCTGTCCCCTGCAATAAATGAGCAATCAGTGCAACTCTTCCACCGCCTCAATCAATTGCTCACGCGTTTCCTTTCTTCTTCTTCTTTTCTTCTAAACCACGAGCTTCTGCTCAAAAATAACAGGTTCCTTCCACGAGAAAACTACCGATCCATTATCCCATCCTTTCGTCTCTCCATTTTATTTTCTCTTCATTCCACAAAATCCACCTCTAGCCTACGTATACAAATAGCAGAGCGAGACGGAGTGATTACGGATGATTCTATCATTCTTGTTTATGTTATTCTATTTAATATGTTAGGCTAGTTTACGTACGCTCTAGGAAATTTTATGGTTTGTATTAATTATGCAGTATTTACTGTTTATTTAAATAGTTTGTTACGCTTAAGTTTATCTCTCGCCTTTTTATAAATCTCGCGAATTTATTAAATGCTTGCTAAGTCTATTTTGATCAACCAGGATAAATAGATAGGTGATTAAGCCGGAAATCTGGAGAAGCTTGATTATGATTAATGAGTTAGTATTTTCAGATGCATAAATAATTCCTGATATCTAAACCGTCCGTTACATGGAGATATGCTTGAACCTTGATTAGACCCAAGCTTTTCTGGTAACGAGTTCTTTTGAGTCTATGATTTAGCCTTAAGATATTAAGAGGAATTTTGCCAAACAATTATAATTAAACCAGTAGAGATAGCATAGTAATCAGATCATATTAACCTGACCCAGAGTTCCATTTTATTTGTCTGTCAACTTAGTTTTATTTTATCTTTTCTTTTTTATTTATATTACAAGTCAATTAATCCCCCCTCCTGACACCTTAGGTACTATTATATGTATATTAGTCCCACGGTCGACATCCGGTTGCTTACATTTTCACTATCTACTGCGACCGGGATTTATTTGCAGCCCGACGTTTATTTTTGGGTTTTAATTTCTTTCTTTTATGTTAATTATACCTGTTTCTAACCACTCACAATAACACGTCTGCAAAATGGCGCCGTTGCCGGGGACTAGTTTATTCTAGTCCCTAAGCCCCGGATTATTCACTTGTTATGTTAGAATATTTTGTCTATATTATTTTTGTTTGTTGTTTATATTAATTATCTTTTATATTTTGTTTATATTAGATTATGTTTGTTTCTAATCCATTTTTTCTAATCTTGTTTCAGTAGTTTTGTTTTATATACAAAAACACAAAAAAAAAAATATATATCTGTACACGGCAAATGGAAGAAGCGTTTGAATTTTGGCAGGATTTATACTGCTCCGAATGTGGGGGAGCTCATGATTTTGAGGATTGCCTGATAGCCAAGAGCAACTCTGGTTAGAAGATCAACTAGACTACCTGGAGAGAATCGCTCAACTACTGGAGCATCAAAGAGCGAGACCGTTCAAGAGGTAGAACACCTCACTACAGACGAGCCATTCATAGAGACCCCTCCCTCTAAAATCAATTACCGCTATTTTCCATCCTTCTCTATAAATACCCAGACAATGAGGATACTTACATCCTCGAAAATGAAGAGAAGGAATTGCCATCACCTCCCTCCAAAATCCAAACAAAACACCACTATCACCTTCAAAGAATTAATTTCTCTGAAGATGATGTCCAATCAGCGTTCTTTCTACGAGCCTCACCTACAAGAGGATGATGTTTACATCCTCCAATTTGAGGAGAAAAATCATCACCGCCGGTCTTCTGTTAGAACTACATTCCCGGCAGTACCTCCTCAAACACCAGATTTTGTGAGTATTAATTTTTTATTTTATATGCCGAGGTAACGTTTTGTTTTGATCCAGGATAACGAAGCAGGCGTCTGGCCAAGACGTTAAAGAAGGGCAGCTTCTCGGGAGGCAACCCGGGTACTTTTTTTTTTGCTTTTATCTCTTTTTAATTTTCAGGTTCTCTTTAAATTATATTTTTGCTAACTTTTAACCCCGTTTTTAGTATGGTTGCTTCTAGTGTCTTATGCAGGTGCACCTCCATGTGGATACCGCAACCAAGCTACGCTACTTAAGCTGAAGCTCAAGTGTGGGGAACTCCTTTAACGACTAGCAAAAATAATATCAGGGGAGTACCAGTTTCTTTAATTTTGCTTTTATTTAAATAAAAACTGCAGAGGAGCGTTTATGTGCTTAAATGTTTATTTGTGGTCTTGTGTTCTCTCTATTTTATCTACTTACCGGAAAGGTCTTCTGAAACCTTCCCTTGTTTTTCTGGTGAACAATGAGGACATTGTTCAATTTAAGTGTGGGGGAGTGGCCCTTTTCGGTGACATTTTGTGCTTAAATGTTTAATCTCTCTCCTTATCATTCGTTTGTCCAATTCAAATATTATGGACCCTTTTATGTAGGTTGTTCTCTTTAAGAATAAATACTATTATGAATTGTAGGATAAATTGTACAAAATTTTAAAATTTTGATTACTTTTGAGGAGCATTTATATGCGGTGTGACCAAATAATCTCAAATGGTTGGATTTTTTGCTCAGGGTTTTCTTCTGTCTTCTCTCTTAGGGATTGCTAAGGGGTGCTTCTCTGTTTTTAAAAAAAAAAGAAAGAAAAATAATAAGGGACTTGTGAGACACCATTGGTAACCAACAAAAGAGAGTTGAGTGTTCTCGAATACAAAGGCGTGATGCCTACATTTTCTCATCCCTTGCAAAAGTGAAACAAATGCATGAATCTATTTTTCCTTTTGTTTTCTCCTCAATGCCCATTCTTGAGAGAAGTTGGCCATGGTAAAAGTTCTCAGAGTCACCTAAAAGTAACATTGAAGTACCTTAGATCATACCCCGAAACTCTATATTTTATTTTTACCCTGAGCACACCTATGCCACCAGCAGTTAATTTTTCACACTCCTCCTAAAGTTTAAAGATCATATTTATCCTTCCATTCATAATAATATTTGTTAGTATTGAGCATTCCCTACTTACTTGGTTACGTGATTTTGCTTGAGGACAAGCAAAAAGATAAGTGTGGGGGTGGGATAAGTGTCCAAATGAGCATGATTTATAGGTGTATTTCATATATAATATTAGCACTTTTCTTGCTCATTTCTCCACTTCGGTTAGTTTTCCTCTAGTTTATGTTTTATTGTTTATATCTCACAAATTTATTGTTCAACATGAGGAAAACCAAGCTGGGTTGTAAATAGATAAAGAGATGACACATAGACGCAAACAGCTCAGAAAACGGAGTCCAAACGAAGAATCTAGAGCCGGTCGAAGTTGGAAGGAAAAAATGACGATAGTTGCAACCGCCTGGCTCAACCGCCCTGTACCTCTCAATAACAGGCGGACAAGAGAGGGCTTTGCAACCGCCTATAACCAGGCGGTACCATGGGCGGACGAGAGGGATGCAACCGCCTATAAGCTGGCGGTCTTGGAGGCGGACACCCAAGGCACAACCGCCTCTTCCAGGGCGGACACCATGCGGACAGGAGAGGAAGAGACAGTCGCGAACAGTTTCTTCCTCCGCCGACTTCTGCAAACTCGCCCGCTGCAACTCGTCCACTGTCTCGGCGCCTACCTTAATTCACGCCTGTGTTCAGCTGTCTGTCCCCTGCAATAAATGAGCAATCAGTGCAACTCTTCCACCGCCTCAATCAATTGCTCACGCGTTTCCTTTCTTCTTCTTCTTTTCTTCTATAAAAGCCACGAGCTTCTGCTCAAAATAACAGGTTCCTTCCACGAGAAACACTACCGATCCATTATCCCATCCTTTCGTCTTCTCCATTTTATTTTCTCTTCATTCCACAAAATCCACCTCTAGCCTACGTATACAAAATAGCAGAGCGAGACGGAGTGATTACGGATGATTTCTATCATTCTTGTTTCTGTTATTCTATTTAATATGTTAGGCTAGTTTACGTACGCTCTAGGAATGATTATTATGTGTTTGTATAATTATGCAGTATTTCTACTGGTTTATTTAAATACAGTTTGTTACGCTTAAAGTTTATCTCTCGCCTTTTAATAAATCTCGCGAATTTATTAAATTGCTTGCTAAGTCTATTTTGATCAGACCAGTGATAAATAGATAGGTTGATTAGCCGTAAATCTGGAGAAAGCTTTATTATGATTTAATGAGTTAGTATTTTCAGATGCATAAATAATTCCTGATATCTAAACCGTCCGTTACATGTGAGATGCTTGAACCTTGATTAGACCAAGCATTTCTGGTAACGAGTTCTTTTGAGTCTATGATTTAGTCCTTAAGATATTAAGAGGAATTTTGCCAAACAATTATAATTAAACCAGTAGAGATAGCATAGTTAATCAGATCATATTAACCTGATCCAGAGTTCCATTTTATTTGTCTGTCAACTTAGTTTATTTTATCTTTTCTTTTTATTTATATTACAAGTCAATTAATCCCCCCTCTTGTGACACGCTTAGGTACTATTATATGTATATTAGTCCCACGGTTCGACATCCGGTTGCTTACATTTTCACTATACTACTGTGACCGGGATTTATTTGCAGCCCGACGTTTATTTTGGGTTTTAATTTCTTTCTTTTATGTTAATTATACCTGTTCTAACCACTCACAAATAACACGTCTGCACGGCACATTAGAAAGGTACAAGGCACGGTTAGTGGCCAGGGGTTTTACACAACATCACGGACTTGACTATCACAAAACCTTTTCACCGGTAGTTAAAATAACCACCATACGTGCCCTGCTTGACGTTGCTTTGCATCGTGGTTGGATAATTAACCAACTTGACGTCAATAATGCCTTTTTGCATGGAGATCTTGATGAAGAAGTTTACATGAAGATACAACCGGGCCTTGAGATTTCTGGAACCAACAAGGCATGTCTCTTGAAGAAATCCTTATATGGGCTGAAGCAGGCGTCTCGTCAGTGGTTTTCCAAGTTAGCCTCTTTTTTACACACTCTAGGTTTCTCTCAGTTCAAAAATGATTACTCTTTATTTTCCAAGAAGAGTGACAATGAGTATTTATTTGTTGCTATATATGTGGATGACATGCTTGTTGTTGGCAATAATCAAAGTAGCATTGATCATCTTAAGTGTGCTTTAGACAAAAACTTTAAAATAAAAGACCTTGGTACGTTGCACTATTTCTTGGGCATAGAGTTCCTTCCTACTTCACGAGGATTTGTTCTCTCCCAACGCAAGTTCTGTATAGATCTCCTCAAGGAATTCGATTGTGAGAATAAGAAAGCAATAACGGGACCTATGATAGTGGGCAAACCACTATTGCACACTGATGGTGCGCCTCTAGATGATCCCACTGTTTACCGGTGTTTGGTGGGCAAGCTAAACTACTTGTCAAACACACGACCTCACATCAGATTCACTATACAAGTCTTAAGTCAGTTCATGCAACAACCAACTGATGTTCACATGCGTGCAGCTCTCCATGCCCTAAGCTACATTAAGAGAACGTTGAGCTATGGTATAATTCTTGCGTGAGAGAATGTTGAAACACTTGACTTGGTTGCATATTATGATTCTGACTGGGCCTATAACACCCCTACCGGTAATCACGCCATTATCCTCTAACCTGTCTCAAATACCAACAACAACGCAGCGGTAATTCCAACACAACCGGGGGTGAAACAATGCCGTTAGTCACCCACGTGACTAACTAGGCCAATCCAAACTCAATTACAACAACAAATACAATATCGGTCTGAAGGGTCCTATACCGAATACACTATACAAAAGATACTTCCTTTACTTAAACAATTCTCAAACTAAATACAACCTTCAAATCCATTATATACAATACAATCTCAAGTCCGTTCTATACTGAGTATCTACAAATCCCAAATTTATCAATGACCTTTCGGTCTTACAACTCCACAATACAACAATTACAATTCTTATGCAACTACCCATAGCAATAACAACCCCATCCTACTCTCGAATGGTGTCCGGCTTCGTTGTACCTGTAAAATAAAAACATCGCCCCAAGGGGCTCAGCTTACGCTGCATATGACTTCCGCATACCCCGCGTACTAGCGAGGGTACGCCGACTATTTGGTTGAGAGCATGCGATTCATTTTATTACAAACAACATGCATACAACATACTTTATATATGTACATTCACAATCACGTTCAACATTGAACACAAACACTAACACACACAAGAGGTTAGTTTAGTTTGTTATATACTTAGGCTTGTGGGTTTCTACCTCTCTACGCTCATTTGCTCATGACTTACCCACTCTCTTGGGTACTCTTACTCACCATCTCACAAAGCCTACAAGGCTCAACTCAACTCTCAAGTTCTCAAGCGTCTCAAGTCACAACACAATTCTCAATACTCACTTACTCAATGCTCAAGTTCACTATTCAATACTCAATACTCAAGTTACATGTTAAGTCATTCTCATGACCTCCGGGTAGGGTCATACACAAGACCCACCACCGGGCTCAAATACAAAGGGGGCTATACAGTTAGCTCCTCAAATTCTCAAATGTCCGGTTCACTACCGGACTACTCAAATTCCCAAAACTCCACTCTCGGAGTCGATTCACATTCTCAAGGATTAGCCTAGAAGCATCTCTCTCGATAACATCTATTGGCTTAGGGAATTCCTCAATGTCTAGTATTCTAAGATTTAAGGTCTCAACCAACTTATTGAATACTCTCATGTTCGGGACATTGTTCATGTTAGTCGGTTCCTCTCATTGGGGTTCGACTATATTTCTAAGGGGTTTGGTGATCCCTTACCATTCTTTACTTTACTCAAGGTTCATCGTTTGAACAAATATCAAGACCTCTAGTAGAGGTTACTCATATACTTCCACTGTTAATTATTGTATGAATTAACTCAATTCGGTTCTCTAACCGTTATCAGGAGGTTACTACTCCCGTATACTTTCTCACGTTCTAGTGTGTTCATAGGTTATGTTACCGTGTATATGTTCGATAGTTGTTGTGTGTTCCCACCTCTTTGCTAGTTTGCAACTTGACTCTTTCTACTAGTCTCTGCTCAAACAAGACTCGACTACGAGTCGCACTACCATACATAATCACATATAAGCAAATCATTCACAATTCACATTTCATGAATTATACAAACTTTAGTTTTGTCCACAATCCGACCACAAGCAATACAATACAAGCTCAAGAGAGTACACACAATCCGATTCGTGCATTTATCTTGTTAGGTGATCACACAATCAAACAAGCACACAAATCGGGGTAACCAAGTTAGGATACAGAGCATGAGGAAATCATACTTTCACCAGGGTTTATCTTTACCGAGGGTTCTCATGTTCTTTGGCTCACAGTTGTTCCTCTCATCTTATTCTCGAACCACTAATTACATGTCAAATGGTTCAATTATTATTAAGGTGTTATGGTACGTACATAAATGCTACTCCCGTACTTACCCCGTTATCCTGTTATTTCGGTTTAACTTAATGTACTTAAACTCACAACTTTCTCAATCACTTCCAACCTTTGTTTATACTTCTTAGGACCTTTAAAGGTCACCAAACAACTCCTAAACATCTCCTAAAACCAATACCATTCAAACCCCCATCTTTAAACCCTTAAAAACACTTTCTGGTGAATTCTGGGGGTGGTCCGGGACTTGGTACTTACTCTAAGTCCCGGACCAATGCTGGTCTCAACTCTCGGGTGAATTTAACAAGTGGTCCGGGACCTTGTACAAAACTCAAGTCCCGGACCAGGCATGGATAGCAACTCTCGGAATGAATTTCATGGGTGGTCCGGACCTTGTCCATCTCTCAAGTCCCGAACCAGGTACAAGGGTGACTCTCGGCCTATATTTAAGGGGTTTTCCGGGACTTTGTCCAAGGACCAAGTCCCGGTGTTATACCCAAAATTTCAACCCCCCGGAGGAGAGTCTCTACTAATAGGCTAGTAGCAAGGGTTCCCAGTTCGATCGGCACATTTCAGAGTACTAGGGACAGCTTAGTCATCTCCAGGGGCATTTTCGTAATTTTTCAAGGCTCCTAAGCCCCCTATAGGCTTTCTCTCTCCTCCAAATAAGGGTCAAATCAACTTGAAATGCTTTGATATTTTAACCCATGATAGAGGATGACATTTTAAGCATAATGGCGTTGGAATTTTGATTTTTCGAATTTCCAATAATTTTCTAGCAATTTCTGATTGAATCTGACGAGAAATTGAATTTAAAAATATTCCAATACCCAAAAAATTCGATCTCACTTTAGAAAAATCAGAATTATCATCCTTTACCCATGTGTGAAATTTCATAATCAAATTCCTTTTGGAAGCCCTTGAGCTAAAACGTCGGTAAATCTCGGTTTTTACCGGATTTTTCTATCTTTAAGGAAGTCTATATAAGGAACCTTATCCCATGATCAAATCAGAACCTCAAGAACCCTAAGCAACCAGAAAACCTAGCCGTCTCATTCTCCTCACGTTTTTACACATCCAAGCACCAAAATCACATCAAAAATCTCTCGAAATCACCACCTAAACACACTTTTCAACTCCTAACACATCAACAATCATCAAACATCAACCAAACCACCTCCAAAACGTGAAGAACATCATCAACAATCAACAACCAGAAGCCCGGGTCGAACTCAATCCGGAACCGGCATCATCGGAGCCTCCGAAGAATCCCAACGTGAAGAATCATCTTGAATTCGAAGGTAAAACAGGTTACAATCCCACTTTTCTGATTCCCCACGACCTTGTTAACTCTCTGTCAAAGTTTGGGTTCAAACCAACCTGTTTACGCTTCTGTATTGACGTTTGTTTAAGCTTCTGTCCAATAACTTGTTTACCAAGTTTCGTGCTTAATTCGAGTTCAAATTGAAAACTTTCAATCACTAACGACTTGTAAATCTTTCAGGCTACACACCCATAAAATTTGAGCTCAAAACACCCTCGGGAACCTTCTGAAAACCCCTGTCCGTGGGTGGTCCGTGACCTCGGACCTATGGTCCGGGACCTCGGACGCGTTGTCCGAGACCACGGACACCCACGGACGGCGGCGGGATTTTAAAAATTCAAAACTTAGGTTTTTCTAACGATGTCCGGGCCCACGGACAGCCTGTCCGTGGCCCCGGACTTTGCAAATTTTTGTTTTCCTTCAATTTCGACTTTTCTGTATATTTAGGTTAACTGGGGTCCGTGGTCTCGGACTTTGGTCCGTGGCTACGGACGTAAGCAAAATTTGACCTAATTCTGCCTCCGAAACCCTAGTTTAGGTAGCTTTCAATTTCACTTTAATTTTCTGTCAAAAAACGCTAAAACACAAAAAAAGAAGCTGCGCACTTAGGTTAAAACGACTCGTAATAAGCCGTAAATAAACCAAGTAGAGGAAAAACGACCTAGGAAGGGTAATGAAAGTAATTGAACCCTAATTAAGTCGAATATCAAGCCCCCGAACCCGAACTCTCCTTTCCTAATTTGATCTAGGTTAAAATTAGGTGGCGACTCATAATAGGTTCCAGTGAGCTAGCTTAGGTTTTAATAATTATTGTTATATGACATAGTTATTAATCTTAGGTTATAAGTGGACCTAAAACCCGTTAGATCCTAATCAACTTTAATCAACATAGGATAGGGTTTAAAATCGAGGCTCACAGACTGGCGACTCTGCTGGGGACAACTTCTTAATTTTAACTTGTTTAATTTTAAGAAAGAGGGCTTAACTCGAAAATTTTTTATGGCTTTATTACTTTGTTTGTTTACTTTTGTGCGCACTTTAATTTTGTACCTTTGCATCATATGAGAGCGAGGGTCCACGCAAACCATTTCACCCCGGGACCCGTTTGAGGGTCCCCTGTCAGGGACTCACACCTTTTAGGTGATGTGAATAAGCGGGGGAAAAGAGGAGGATGTCGTCTAACCACATCCCCTTAATACCTGGGCTTTAGCCCCAAGCGTTTTCTTGGCAGTGTCCTTACCTAGCCCATTGTTTGGTCAGTCAAAGACCCGGCCGTAGACGCACACCTTCAGGTGATGTGAAAAAAGTGGGGAAGCCCAAAGAGAATAGCGTGCAAGCCCTATTCCTTTGTGGTAACCTGGGCCCATGCCCCGAGCACCTCTCCGGATCGATCCATACCCGTTTTGATTAAAGCGTCTAGTGAGGACATGTTGAATTTGTGTGGGCCTTGCTTGCTTGTATGATCGGCCCACTACCCAGCCTAGAAATTGATAGGAACCTCTCCTACATCAACTCAGCCCAACCTGAATTGGCAGTTTTTTGTTTGCGGCCTAGAGGTCCTGTTTGGTTTAATGTGTGAGTCATTCGGGCTTCGGCCCAAAAGCTTAGACTTAGGTGATTTCTCATCTGGTCCAATTTGAATTATCCATTTTGTTCTACGCCCATCCACCTAAAGCAATCCATAAAAATCCATCAGGCTTTTCCATTTCAAGGCCCATTCTAGTCCAGGAAGACTTCTTACTCGGGTTTTGACCCACGATCCTAGACACGGGTATCATCTTCAGGCCCAGTCATAATTACTCGGCCCAAATTCCAATTCACATCCAGAACATGGTTTAGAAATCACTTCGGCCCATTGCGCTTTACTTTTAACCCAAACACATTCTGGCCCAAGCGCCCAATTCTCAGAACATTTCAGCCTAGGCACCAGTTCACAGCTCATGAATCATTCCGGCCCATGTGCCTCTCTTCCAACTCATTTCGGGCCTCAGTGCCAACCCACAATTTTCAAAACATTCCAGCTCATGTGCAGCCCAAACAAGTCTTAGCCTAAAACTTCTTTGCGGCCCAAAATTTTTAGCTCGGGTCACTTTTGTTTTCCAACAGATAAGCCCAAATCTCAAAGAATGGGAGAGGGAGGAAATCCAATCAACATGGATGCCCAGTTAGCCGAAGAATTCAATGGGATGCTGAAAAAGATTGAGCGCATGGAGAGGGCCAACAAGCCAGCTGGTTTTGACCACTTTCCCACTGGATTATATCCCAAGGTTGATCTCCCTCCAAGGTTGAAATTGCCAACACTTCCTCTATACAAAGGTTCCTCCGACCCACAACTTCATTTGGCAATGTTCGATAGGGAAATGTCCATCCTTTCGCTAAACGACATGCAGAAGGCCAAGGTATTTGCTCACTATCTTGATGAGACCCTCAGCATTGGTACATAACTCAAAGGATAAATACCAAGACATACGAGGAGGTCTGTGAAGCCTTTCTGCATCATTTTGAGTACGCTAGAAGTTTTGGAGTCACCAGGGCTGATCTTGCAGGC
This sequence comes from Limonium bicolor, assembly GCA_023374045.1. Classification (NCBI taxonomy): domain Eukaryota; kingdom Viridiplantae; phylum Streptophyta; class Magnoliopsida; order Caryophyllales; family Plumbaginaceae; genus Limonium; species Limonium bicolor. The sequence goes on along the minus strand of CM041778.1, from coordinate 314,996,466 downwards.
ACACGACAAACAGAAGGTGAATCAATGACCGACTTCGTCAAGCGTTGGAGGATGAAGGCAGCCGCTATGCTCACAAATATGGACGAACAGGAACAAATCCGAATGGTAATCAAAAATATGCGGAAGCAATACAGTGACGAGCTGAAATTCACATACTTTCCTAGCTTCAACATGCTGATGGGACAAGTTAATGTCCTAGAAGAAATGATTCACCAAGGGGAGTTAAAACTTGGGAACTCAAAAAACACCGGGAATGGCTCGGGGACAGCAGCCTGTATCCAGAGTGGCACCCGAAAGAGAACTAGGCAGCATGAGGTAAACACCGTTCGACAGGTAAAAGGACCAGGGCAAATCGTTGGGGCAGTGGAATCATCCCGAAAGAGCTCCCGTCGAAGAGAGTTCACAAACATCGGTCAGCCATTGAGCCAGGTTTTTGGAAGACTCCAGGAACGAAACATGCTGCAACCTCTCACCCCTCGACAAAGGGACCCCCAAAAAGGAAGGAATCTGAACCAGTATTGTCAGTATCACCAGCTTCCCGGTCATGACACCGACAACTGCAAAATTTTGAAGCAGCACATCCAAGATCTTATCAATCAAGGTTTTCAACTCCCCGAGTAGGAATCCCAGGTCAAGCACCATCAGAGAGTGCTATCTTCAAGTGTTTTCTCCGATTTCTTCTCTTTACTAGTCATTTTTATGTCTTTCCAATGTTTGTAGTAGTTAGTTTCCTTTATCATTTTCGGTAGTTTTCCTGAGTTTGTAATTTCCAACATTATTCTTTTTGTTGAATAAAACATAGTTCCGTTTTCATAATTTTTATACAAAGCATCATTCGTTTATTCGAAAAAACTTAAAAAAAGAGCACTCACGAAGTAATCGTTTTCAGACTATGCGATGGAACGGCTTGTCTCTTGTTTCTAAAAATTTGAACATGCCTAACCAAACACCACAACTCACCACATAATATCCAAACAACCCACAATGAGGTTCAAGGCCCACATCTATCAAACTGTTGTCACAAACCCCAAATCAATACTGGGGGCAATCTGAGTTTAGAATCATTGTCTTCGAATCTTTTGTTTAAACGTGTGAACTAGTCTTTGAGTGAAATTCGCGAGAGTGTCTTGAGCGGAAAAACCATGAGTGAACGAGCGTGTCATTTTTACACGACTCCGGTGAGTCCACATTCAAAGGTGAGGTAAACGGTATAACTCCGACCGAAGGAGATAATTTGTAAATTTACGCTTAGACCTGTGAAAAGTAACAAAGAACGGATATACAACTATCAGGAATGACGAAGCACCTAGGTACAGCACCACATAGCCAAAAGCTTTTAAACCCTGACATTAAACCCTAGGCACCCCCGCTGAGCCTTCCATATATCCCTTTTCGACATTATGAACTCCACAAAATAACCCAGCCAATGATGAATGTCCGACCCGGTGACCAAAGGACGCAAGGAGCCCGACTCTCAGATAACATTCTCATCAGTCCAAAGAAGCAATGCCGCTATCAGCATGACAAAGCGATCCGCAAATGGTCCCAGAGTGACACAGGATCAAAAGAGCTCACATCAAAACAGCTCTCGAAGCCCAAAACCGGGAAACACAAGAACCCCGAAGGCAAAGAAAGGATAAAAAAAGGCAAACCCGAAGTGCCTCGAAGAAATCCAAATGACGAAAAGAGAAATAGTGTAAAGGACAACTTCAAACGTCCAGGTCCAGAAGCTCGAAAACAACGTCAACATGAAGCAGCCAGACGGCTTCAAGACAAGGAAGATGAATCCGAGAGAAGACGCAAGTTGCAGCTTTGGTCACCCATTCAAGCTCCACATACCTCAAATATCCCTCCATGTCGTCTTTCATCACACCCCTGTGGCCACGTTATAAGCCTCGAAGACTTCCGACTTGGTAGTTGTGTATCCAATCACGTGAAAGTAACAGATCGAATGCGTAAATTCATCAAATATCAAATTCAATGGTCTAGAAGTTGTGACCGTAAGTGAGAAACGAGTGTAAACGCCAAACACGTCGAGTGTAGGTTAGGAAGCACCAAATCAGAACATAAGCCTTGACCCTGTGAGGACAAGACTCATTCGCACGTTTGATCAAAGAAAATACTGGGGGCAATCGATCGGAACGATCAATTGCCATGAACTCTAGCTCATATTGTCTTAAGGGAAAAATACTGGGGGCAATTGTTGGCTCCAACAATTGCCATGATAACACCAATTGAAACCCAAAGCTTGAGCACCTCCATCCACCACAGGCACACATAAGCCCTTACCTCCACACCAAACACCTCGGGCCCACACAAGCCCTTACCCCCACACAAATTCTACTTCACCACACAGGCTCACGTAAGCCCTTACCTTCACATCATACACCACAGGCACACATATGCCCTGATCACCACTCAAAAGATCTCTGCATCAAACACCACACCCCACCGGTAGCATGTTCATCTCCTAGGAGATAAATTACAAGTCTGAAATCTTTAGTCAGGAAATGATAACTTCACTTTCTTTTTCAATAAATAGAATTTTCCTCAAACACTGCCATGTTTGGCACCTTCATCAGCAATTTCTTGTCTTGAACAATTCTTCTTCAAACATCGCCATGTTTGGCATATTCCTAGCAATTTCTTGCTTTCAACAAATCTGCATCATCGCCATGTTTGGCATATTCCTAGCAATTTCTTGCTTTCAACAAATCTGCATCATCGCCATGTTTGGCATATTTCTTGCTTTCAACCAACCTACATCATCGCCATGTTTGGCATATTCCTAGCAATTTCTTGCTTTCAACAAATCTGCATCATCGCCATGTTTGGCATATTTCTTGCTTTCAACAAACCTACATCATCGCCATGTTTGGCATATTCCTAGCAATTTCTTGCTTTCAACCAACCTACATCATCGCCATGTTTGGCATGTTCCTAGCAATTTCTTGCTTTCGACAAATTAGCATATCATCCCCATAGCATCATCACCTTTTATACTTCAGGTTCCCGACACCTTATAATGCTCGGCGTACCCCATTCAATCTCAGGTTCCCGACACCTTATAATGCTCGGTGTATCCCATTCGAATTCAGGTTCCCGACACCTTATAATGCTCGGCGTATTCCAGGTTCCCGACACCTTATAATGCTCGGCGTACTCCAGGTTCCCGACACCTTATAATGCTCGGCGTATTCCAGGTTCCCGACACCTTATAATGCTCGGCGTATCCAGGTTCCCGACACCTTATAATGCTCGGCGTATTCCAGGTTCCCGACACCTTATAATGCTCGGCGTACTCCAGGTTCCCGACACCTTATAATGCTCGGCGTATTCCAGGTTCCCGACACCTTATAATGCTCGGCATCCAGGTTCCCGACACCTTATAATGCTCGACTCCAGGTTCCCGACACCTTATAATGCTCGGTGTATTCCATTCATCTTTCAGGTAGTCGACGCCTTAGAATCGCTTGACATTACTCCATTTTCATCATTTTAGGTAGTCAACGCCTTAGAATAGCTTGACATCATATCATCATTTTAGGTAGTCAACGCCTTAGAATAGCTTGACATCATTTTCATCACTTTAGGTAGTCAGCGCCTTAGAATAGCTCGACAGCATATCATCACTTTAGGTAGTCAGCAATAGCTCGACAACATATCATCATTTTAGGTAGTCAACGCCTTAGAATAGCTTGACATCTTATCATCCTTATAGGTAGTCAACGCCTTAGAATAGCTTGACATCATATCATCCTTATAGGTAGTCGACGCCTTAGAATAGTCTGACATTACTTCATCATTACCTTTAGGTGGTCGACGCCTTAGAACCACTCGACACCCTTCCACTTTACTCATAGGTAGTCAGCGCCTTAGAATAGCTCGACACAACTTGTCGGATTTCAGTTGCACGAGGGGCCTTTTAAGATCCAAAATTTTGGGGTATCACTCAAGCATCAACTAGCCTTTTCATTTCCACTACAAAGTCTAGTTGACGGGGGGCAATCTGTTATACCCAAAATTTCAACCCCCCGGAGGAGAGTCTCTACTAATAGGCTAGTAGCAAGGGTTCCCAGTTCGATCGGCACATTTCAGAGTACTAGGGACAGCTTAGTCATCTCCAGGGGCATTTTCGTAATTTTTCAAGGCTCCTAAGCCCCCTATAGGCTTTCTCTCTCCTCCAAATAAGGGTCAAATCAACTTGAAATGCTTTGATATTTTAACCCATGATAGAGGATGACATTTTAAGCATAATGGCGTTGGAATTTTGATTTTTCGAATTTCCAATAATTTTCTAGCAATTTCTGATTGAATCTGACGAGAAATTGAATTTAAAAATATTCCAATACCCAAAAAATTCGATCTCACTTTAGAAAAATCAGAATTATCATCCTTTACCCATGTGTGAAATTTCATAATCAAATTCCTTTTGGAAGCCCTTGAGCTAAAACGTCGGTAAATCTCGGTTTTACCGGATTTTTCTATCTTTAAGGAAGTCTATATAAGGAACCTTATCCCATGATCAAATCAGAACCTCAAGAACCCTAAGCAACCAGAAAACCTAGCCGTCTCATTCTCCTCACGTTTTTACACATCCAAGCACCAAAATCACATCAAAAATCTCTCGAAATCACCACCTAAACACACTTTTCAACTCTTAACACATCAACAATCATCAAACATCAACCAAACCACCTCCAAAACGTGAAGAACATCATCAACAATCAACAACCAGAAGCCCGGGTCGAACTCAATCCGGAACCGGCATCATCGGAGCCTCCGAAGAATCCCAACGTGAAGAATCATCTTGAATTCGAAGGTAAAACAGGTTACAATCCCACTTTTCTGATTCCCCACGACCTTGTTAACTCTCTGTCAAAGTTTGGGTTCAAACCAACCTGTTTACGCTTCTGTATTGACGTTTGTTTAAGCTTCTGTCCAATAACTTGTTTACCAAGTTTCGTGCTTAATTCAGTTCAATTGAAAACTTTCAATCACTAACGATTTAAATCTTTCAGGCTACACACCCATAAAATTTGAGCTCAAAACACCCTCGGGAACCTTCTGAAAACCCCTGTCCGTGGGTGGTCCGTGACCTCGGACCTATGGTCCGGGACCTCGGACGCGTTGTCCGAGACCACGGACACCCACGGTGGCGGCGGGATTTTAAAAAATTCAAAACTTAGGTTTTTCTAACGATGTCCGGGCCCACGGACAGCCTGTCCGTGGCCCCGGACTTTGCAAATTTTTGTTTTCCTTCAATTTCGACTTTTCTGTATATTTAGGTTAACTGGGGTCCGTGGTCTCGGACTTTTGGTCCGTGGCTACGGACGTAAGCAAAATTTGACCTAATTCTGCCTCCGAAACCCTAGTTTAGGTAGCTTTCAATTTCACTTTAATTTTCTGTCAAAAAACGCTAAAAAACACAAAAAAACAGAAGCCTGCGCACTTAGGTTAAAGCGACCCGTAATAAGCCTTAAATAAACTAAGTAGAGGAAAAACGACTCCTGGGGGTAATGAAAGTAATTGAACCCTAAATAAGTCGAATATCAAGCCCCCGAACCCGAACTCTCCTTTCCTAATTTAATCTAGGTCAAAATTAGGTGGCGACTCATAATAGGTTCCAGTGAGCTAGCTAGGTTTTAATAATTATTGTTATATGACATAGTTATTAATCTTAGGTTATAAGTGGACCTAAAACCCGACTAGATCCCAATCAATTAATCACATAGGATAGGGTTTAAAATCAAGGCTCACACCCGACCATGCTAAAATCTGCTACAAACATGATTTTTCCACTCCAAATCAATCCCTAATCCACCCTCAAACTTTCCCTAATCTTTCCACAAGTTTCCTACATAATTAATCACCCTAAAACATGCTCTTAACCACCTCAAATCCTTGTTAAATCCCTACTCCAATTCTTGTTCAAATTCAACAATTCAAGTTCTCACATTTTGCATTTTTCACTCTTTTGCATTTCTAACTTCTTCTTGCTAGTCTTTACCTCTTACCAAGCTTACCAAATCATTTAATGATCATAGCAATTCATTCCTAGATATACACCATTCTAAAACCCAATCCCAACTCTCACTTCCACTATCCTAACACTAACTCTTTTCCTTATTTTTCCAAGGCATTTCAATACTTCTCTGCTACAGATTTTGGCCTCTTCCTTTTCCTACCTTTATATCCACTCCAGAGGGGTTAACTAATCCAATTAGATCCCTTCCAATACCTAGTTCATTCCCTAGGTTGTTCTTACTCATTACAACACCTAGAACACATTATTTCTACCAAAATTTTGCCATAACCTCCCCATAAATTTAACATCTCCCAATCCATCAACTCTCATCAACTTTTATTCCTAATCTAGCCACACCCTTACAAGGGCCCTACCAGCACATAATATATCCTCAAAATTATCCAAACAACAATATAGCTCAAATCTCAAATACCATGGCACTTAGGCCCTTAAATCAACACAAGTTCACAAATCCCTCTAAAATCAACTACACACATTTTCCACATATATTTCAATTCATAATTTGGGTTCTTTAGTTTATTTACCCATCCTAATCCTAAAGCATTTAAAACAAAGTTTAAAGTAGATTCCTTACCTTAATTTACAAGTCCCTCCTTAACTCTCCTCTTGCTCCTCCTCTTCTCAAACTCGGTCAAGTGGGAATGGAGTTTCCAAACTCCATCCCAACATTCAAGAAACACAAAATACATTCAATTAATTATCTAAACCCTTAGGAAATCTTAATTCAATGAAGGGGCTCAAAGCACATAGTTAGGGTTTACCTTTTTGAGCTTTTTAAGAGGGGCTCTCACCCTTGAATCAAGAAGGGGATTACTCCACCATTGGAGGGTTGAAATGGATCTCAAAATCAAGAAGAAAACAAGGCATTACAAAGGGGTAAAAATCGGTCACCAAAGGAGGGAGAACCAAAATGAGTTTTTCAATGAAATTTTTCCTTAGAAGAGAGAGGGGACTCCAAGCTACAAGATGATGTGCTTTTCTATTCAAATGGGGAAAACCCATGGAGGTCAACTTCATCCTTTTGGATTTTTAAAAAGAGAGAAGTGTAGAGGAGGATGAGGGGAGGTCAAATATGTAATTTGTTTTGCATTTAGAGCTTGGATGAAGCTTGGACAAGGAGGAGAATGAAGAGAAGCCATGGAAGGAGGAGGAGGGAGCTCCAAAATCAGCTGAACCAGAGGGAGGAGGGAGAAATCACAAGGAAGGAGGATAGAGAGGAAAGAGAAGAGGGAAAAGGAAATAAAGGAAGAGAGAGAGGGAAAAGGGGTACTTGTACCCTTTTTGCTTTTTGCTCTTTGACTTAATTAATTACCTAAATAGTCATGTGTGAGGGGCTGTCTACATTAATAATACTGGCCCACTATTATAATACAAGCTGGAGCGTTTTTCGTCTTTTACAGAAAATGCTCGTTAATTTACCCGGTTTAGCACTATTCACTAATCGGGCCCGTTTTCCGGAATTTTCTCGTTTCTTTAATTTTAATGGCTATTATACTCCCATTAATGTTTATTTATAGTTATTTAAAGAACTATAATTTTTACGAGCTCGTTTGACCACTCAAAGTCACGTTTTCGGGTTTTCTCAAAAAACGTGCGCTAAAGCTTTATTAGCATTTTATTACATTATTTGAATCCGTTTTCTTCGGGAATTGTTCCCATATATTATTTAAGCGTTATTAAACCTTTAAAATCCATCTAATACCCTCTTTAAGGTTGTATTTCTCCTAGGGTCACTTAACGCTCATTTTAGTGTTTTTCACTTTTAAAGCGTTTTTCTTGTTTCTTTTGGATTTATTCTTTTTATCAAAATTCATTAGGCACTAATAGGCCCTAAATATCGTGTTAGAGTAATTTAATCACCCTAATTAAGTTCGGGGTATTTCAATCTGCCCCCCTTAAAGAACTTTGCCCACAAAGTTAGTGAGTCTAAGATTGTTAGTCACCAAGGTACTCGATACTAAGGTTATACTCTCTCTACAACCTGTCAGACTCCAATGACTAACTGAATACATACCACACATTCACACAACATGTCAAGCATGTATAGCAACCAAAAATATCATTTTCCTAAATCTCTCAATGGGGGTCTACCGGCAGACAATTAGGCACTAAGTCCTCCCCCAAATCGAGTGATCCCTCCGGTATCGGTCACGTTTGAACACTTATGCTCTCTGGTTCATGGCCATCATGACATCGAGCACTTACTCTTTCTGGCTCTACGGTCCTTTGGTTATGATCAAAATCATTTGCAACTCTAGAGAATCCTCAGGCTCCAAAGTGGGTACTCTTCCCTGACCGGACTACACATATCCGGCGGCCCTTGGACAAATACAAAACACACACTACAAACGTCCTACAGGTCACTTAGTACCCTTGCTCGTCCGTTGTAGTGGTTTCAAAACTATTCACCACCTCCACTGACTCACAACTAGCTTCACCTCCATGATTCAACCGGATACCCGTGCCTAGCCATGAAAGATCCACTAGCGCTCGTGGGAGTGGTTTCAAAACCAATCCTCATTCTCAAGTTTGAAGAAAATCATTTGCCAAAATCATTTTGGAAATTCATTTTGAAAACTTCCATGCAACTCCAAGTTCCAATTTATGTTAGTTTCACCTATTACTAGTGTGATTACTTGTGGCCACTTATACGGAGCTTCAAGAGTCATTCAACCCCAATGTGATCAGCATTGGTGTTGAACTATCCATCCACCCCACTTTGGTGTTCGGTTTCCCATGATCGCTAGCAAACCAAGTTTCACCTCCCACCTCAATTCACCCAATCAAATAGTCAAACATTAACCCATTTTCTATCTTCTTAATCTTTCTAGTCATAATCATACAACCATACATTTACCAATTTCTAAGATTCATTTATTTACTTACTAGTCATCTCATCCTTTATTACTCAACCTATCTTCAACTACTGTACCCAAGGATTTCAAAAGTTAGTTTCCCAATTAGTTGTTCTATCCTCAAATCGTTCACAAGTTAAGTCAATTTCTATCCTAAATTATTCACAAATATCAAATCAACTCAAATTACCTAGGGGACTCACTTCCCACTAGGTTCAACATCGGTTTCATACCGATTCATACTCCTCAAACATACTCATTTCCCAAAACCATTACCAATCGGGGTCCTCATTCCCCATGGAGTTCCTCTACTCTATTCACCTCAAATCTCTCATAATCAACCTTAATTACATTATGAATGGTATACATATGTTTATGTAACATAAGTACCAATCATTCAAAACAAATCCTCTTGCGCTATGCGCATTGCAGCTTACGCACCATCACGTAAAACATACATTTCACGGTTTTCGCCCTACCCCGCTTAAAAAGGGATTACGCCCACGTAATCTACCATGTGTCAACATTGGACATAAGTCGAAGGCATTCAGCCGTCATGGAGTGGTTCAACTTCCATGCGGTCTATTATACAATGTATTCTGGTCAAAGGGTCTTAACCAATTACTGGTTTAGTCCCTGCACCAAGAATTCTCATCGGAGTTTGTTTACTCTGAACCAGGTTCGGTTCTAGCCTTAAAGGCTTCAAGTCATTGATAATTATTCATTCATTCACTAGGTGTACTAAACTTTAGAATTTGGGCCCACTAGCTTCTGCTGCGCGACCCTAATAACCTAGGGTTTATTTGCCCTTATCGTTATCCTTAATGTGTTATACGTCACCCTTTTATCCCTTTATGTTGGGAATAAGGTTTATCAATCAAGCGTGGTATTCTTTTACAGTACGCGAACTCAATGAGCTTCTGATTTTCTATCCAGCTCTTTAGGAATCTATATACATACAGTTGTGTATTTTCGTGGTTATCGCTTGATTCCTCCAACTTATTGTCGGTTGAGGTTGAGCCCCTACTTAGTTGTAGTGCTTCCTCTATTACCAGTGGCTTCTGAACTATGCCCACCTATTGGTTCTTTATAAGTGTTCTTTACTTCACAAATTTTCCTCTACTCTTACCACAATTGTCATCTTCCCAACTTCCTAGCTATCCCACTCGATCATTACTACACAAATGCAATACCAAAACGCTCAGTCCTACAGAGTGCAGAGGCGTAAACCCCTGGGCAGTAAATCTCTTGTGAGATTGCAATAGGAATGAATATTGTTTCCTTGTTTATCAGTCTGTCTATCATCTTAATCATCGACTCCATCTCATTGTGTGATTTACTCCCATATATTGGTCGCTTGCTGCGCACCATGTTCGTATTTATTTACGTCATTGGTTTGCATGGCATCTGCTATTTCATTAGCTTCTGCACATGTTTTTCTACCATTTATTCAATGGTTTGCCATTTACTTGGCTGATTATAGGATATGACATTCTTTTATATCTTTGAGCTCCTTCAGCGTTATTGGTTTTATGCTTCAGGTTATACCCATACAGCATTCTTTCCGAATCGGTTACTCTTCGGTTCCAATGATTACTATGATAGCATGTTTCCACTTTGCTTGGCAATACTTGTATGCTCAAGCTTCACTACATTAGTAGTTCTAACAGGGATATATTTTCAGACTTTTATTGTAATGGGTTACTGGCTTACTAGCCACGTTGCTTAGAGCACTGCTCATCTTAGGCTGTTTACAAGCATTGCTTATCCGTATACCTTTACATAGTTTGGAGGTATTACTGGGCTCCATGACCGGATCGTTGCATCACGCTTCCATCCATTGGATGCCCTCTTAAGTCTCTTGGTGTTGATTGATATCATCTATTAATTTAGGATATCCCCTGGCAAGTGGGATCCCTTCGGTGTTCTAACCGAGTGTTCGTTAAAGCCTTGGTGCTCTTATTACGATACTTCATTCAACTATGTTAACTTTGATACCCTTACGGATTGCTCGTGGGTGTTGTTGATTAATGCCATTACCTTTGGCTAACATTTGAGTACGTTCAAATTGTCCCGCTTAGGGTTGTATGTCTCCCATCCTTAGGGTAGACCTTTGCTGCTTTTCCTTATGTTGATAACAGGTTTAATGCCTTCTTCGATAGTGAACGGTATCCTCCGGTACCTTAGATGATCACTCTGGGTATCTCCCCTTGTTTCTTGAACATTGGTGTGTTCATGTTAGGCATTGCCTTACCGGGTTTAGACCGGGTATTCATTCCAGCTATTTCATGTTTTTGTTACCAATTCTTGAGACATATCAAATGTCTTTACTCAATTGTTAGTGCATCTCACACTTCTTAATCATAATCATCCTCCCAGAATGAGTTCTTGACTCCTTTAGCTTGTAAGCTCGTCTAAGTTCCTTTGATTATCTAAGGTATTCAACTGTTTTGGTTTGACTTTACCTTATGGTCCGTAGAACGGAGCTGACTACTTCCTGTGTTCGTACACTACATGTATACATACGTGGGGTACCGTATTGGTACGTTACCACTTACCCGACTAACTCACAAAGGGGTCTGTCAGGCCCGCAAGCTCCTTCGGAGTGCGGTCGTCCCACATCCCGTATTTGGGTACACTCGTAGTGTTCGTCACACGCCTAGGTGAAGTATTCTATTGTCAACTCCTCTTGTATCATTCTATGATGCTTACCGTAATTCTTCTGGTTTGGTTTTAAAAAAAATCTGAGGTTTTAAAAAGAAAGGTTGTTTTTGAAAGAAAGGTTTTGTGTTTGAAATAAAATCCTGGGTTTTGGAAAGAAATCTTCATGGCGTTTCCATGTTTGAGGTCTTTGACCAAGTACAGCTTCCTGCTGACTGGTATGTTCATTAATATAATGGTCGGGCCGTTAGGCCTTCCAAGGTTTGGTTCTTCACATTCTTAGGATTATTGATCCTATGTTTGCTTCAATCCTCCTAGTGGTACTTTAGTAGCACTTGTTGGTTGTCAAAGTTTCCCAATTGTCTTGTTGTTGCTGCACTTGCCTTGGCAACTGCCCGGGTACGTTGGTTTTTAGGTTACCAAATACCGGTTACGGTGTTGTTTTCCATCCACACTTGATGGTTTGTTGGGTCTTCCATCCATTTCTGATCTTAGTGATCAACTCCTTGAGTGGCTTCTCAGTGTTCTTGACATATTTGTCGTTAGTTCGGGTGCTTTCCCGATCCTTGTGGTACTCCACGTACCTTGCTTAGTCGCTCGTCCCCACGTCTTTATGGTGGTTACCGGGGTTTGACTAATCCTTAGGAACTACGTCGTAGTCCTGCTGGTGTATGTTTTATGAACATTTTCATAATTGTCCGAACTATGTTGTTCGGGTGTTACTTCCCTTTTGGCGTTGTAGGTTTGGAGTTGTCCAACCTTGACTATTTCCATAGTCGGTTAGTATATCGTTGGTGGTATTGTCAAGTATTGCAGTCTTCAGACTCACTTGTTTTTGGTTTTGTTACTTTGCTATTTCGCTTCATTGCATAGTTATGCTTCTCTTCTTGTTGGGTATGCATGGTTCTCGTGACTGTGAAGCACGTCGCCCCATGGTGCCGCAAATTTCATTATCCTTTAGTTAGGATCTTCAATCTTCTGTCGTTGAATGCGGTTATTGTTGCTCCAACGGGAACCGTCTTTGGGATTTCCAATTCTTGGAATCTTCCGTATGACTGGTTCTTTCTCTTTACAAAGTTTATTTACAACTGCTAGATCGGGTTTTCCCGAGTGTGAGAGGTCTTTCCATCTCTCTGGCGTTCCTTCCCCAACTTTAAAACGGGGGTTGCGGAGGGCGGGATTGATTATGTAGGTATCCAAATCACACTGGAAGTTCCTATCTAGCATACCTCACACGCTAACACTCAACCCTTAGCCCTAAGTCTCTAATTCCTAACTGGGTATTTTCCTAAACTCGGTATTCAGACCATCAGAGCGAAGTATCGCTCTGATACCACTTTTTGTAACACCCCTACCGGTAATCACGCCATTATCCTCTAACCTGTCTTAAATACCAACAACAACGCAGCGGTAATTCTAACACAACCGGGGGTGAAACAATGTCGTTAGTCACCCACGTGATTAACTAGGCCAATCCAAACTCAATTACAAGAACAAATACAATATCGGTCTGATGGGTCTTATACCGAATACACTGTACAAAAGATACTTCCTTTACTTAAACAATTCTCAAACTAAATACAACCTTCAAATCCATTATATACAATACAATCTCAAGTCCGTTTTATACCGAGTATCTACAATTCCCATGTTTATCAATGACCTTTCGGTCTTACAACTCCACAATACAACAATTACAATTCTTATGCAACTACCCATAGCAATAACAACCCCATCCTACTCTCGAATGGTGTCCGGCTTCGTTGTACCTGTAAAATAAAAACATCGCCCCAAGGGGCTCAGCTTACGCTGCATATGACTTTCGCATACCCCGCGTACTAGCGAGGGTACGCCGACTATTTGGTCAAGAGCATGCGATTCATTTTATTACAAACAGCATGCATACAACATACTTTATATATGTACATTCACAATCACGTTCAACATTGAACACAAACACTAACACACACAAGAGGTTAGTTTAGTTTGTTATATACTTAGGCTTGTGGGTTTCTACCTCTCTACGCCTTACTCATTTGCTCATGACTTACCCACTCTCTTGGGTACTCTTACTCACCATCTTACAAGGCCTACAAGGCTCAACTAAACTCTCAAGTTCTCAAGCATCTCAAGTCACAACTCAATTCTCAATACTCACTTACTCAATGCTCAAGTTCACCATTCAATACTCAATACTCAAGTTACATGTTAAGTCATTCTCATGACCTCCGGGCAGGGTCATACACAAGACCCACCACCGGGCTCAAATACAAAGGGGGCTATACAATTAGCTCCTCAAATTCTCAAATGTCCGGTTCACTACCGGACTACTCAAATTCCGAAAACTCCACTCTCGGAGTCGAATCACAATATCAAGGATTAGCCTAGAAGCATCTCTCTCGATAACATCTATTGGCTTAGGGAATTCCTCAATGTCTAGTATTCTAAGATTTAAGGTTTCAACCAACTTATTGAATACTCTCATGTTCGGGACATTGTTCATGTTAGTCGGTTCCTCTCATTGGGGTTCGACTATATTTCTAAGGGATTTGGTGATCCCTTACCATTCTTTACTTTACTCAAGGTTCATCGTTTGAACAATTATCAAGTCCTCTAGTAGAGGTTACTCATATACTTCCACTGTTAATTATTGTGTGGATTAACTCAATTCGGTTCTCTAACCGTTATCGGGAGGTTACTACTCCCATATACTTTCTCACGTTCTAGTGTGTTCATAGGTTATGTTACCGTGTATATGTTCGATAGTTGTTGTGTGTTCCCACCTCTTTGCTAGTTTGCAACTTGACTCTTTCTACGAGTCTCTGCTCAAACAAGACTTGACTACGAGTCGCACTACCATACACAATCACATATAAGCAAATCATTCACAATTCACATTTCATGAATTATACAAACTTTAGTTTAGTCCACAATCCGACCACAAGCAATACAATACAAGCACAAGAGAGTACACACAATCCGATTCGTGCATTTATTTTGTTAGGTGATCACACAATCAAACAAGCACACAAATCGGGGTAACCAAGTTAGGATACAGAGCATGAGGAAATCATACCTTTCACCGGGGTTTATCTTTACCGGGGATTCTCATGTTCTTTGGCTCACACTTGTTCCTCTCATCTTATTCTCGAACCACTAATTACATGTCAAATGGTTCAATTGTTATTAAGGTGTTACGGTACGTACATAAATGCTACTCCCATACTTACCCCATTATCCCGTTATTTCGGTTTAACTTAATGTACTTAAACTCACAACTTTCTCAATCACTTCCAACCTTTGTTTATACTTCTTAGGACCTTTAAAGGTCACCAAATAACTCCTAAACATCTCCTAAAACCAATACCATTCAAACCCCCATCTTTAAACCCTTAAAAACACTCTCTAGTGAATTCTGGGGGTTGTCCGGGACTTGGTACTTACCCTAAGTCCTGGACCAATGCTGGTCTCAACTCTCGGGTGTATTTAACAAGTGGTCCAGGACCTTGTACCAAACTCAAGTCCCGGACCAGGCATGGATAGAACTCTTGGCATGAATTTCATGGGTGGTCCGGGACCTTGTCCATCTCTCAAGTCCCGGACTAGGTACAGGGGTGACTCTCAGCCTATATTTAAGGGGTGGTCCGGGACTTTTTCCAAGGACTAAGTCCCGGACCCTGCTAAAATCTGCTACAAACATGATTTTTCCACTCCAAATCAATCCCTAATCCACCCTCAAACTTTCCCTAATCTTTCCACAAGTTTCCTACATAATTAATCACCCTAAACATGCTCTAAACCACCTTAAATCCTTGGTTAATTCCCTACTCCAATTCTTTTTCAAATTCAACAATTCAAGTTCTCACATTTTGCATTTTTCACTCTTTTGCATTTCTGACTTCTTCTTGCTAGTCTTTACCTCTTACCAAGCTTACCAAATCATTTAATGATCATAGCAATTCATTCCTAGATATACACCATTCTAAAACCCAAGTCCAACTCTCACTTCCACTATCCTAACACTAACTCTTTTCCTTGTTTCTCCAAGGCATTTCAATACTCCTCTGCTACAGATTTTGGCCTCTTCCTTTTCCTACCTTTATATCCACTCAAGAGGGGTTAACTAATCCAATTAGATCCCTTCCTATACCTAGTTCATTCCCTAGGTTGTTCTTACTCATTACAACACCTAGAACACATTATTTCTACCAAAATTTTGCCATAACCTCCCCATAAATTTAACATCCCCCAATCCATCAACTCTCATCAACTTTCATTCCTAATCTAGCCACACCCTTACAAGGGTCCTACCATCACATAATATATCCTCAAAATTATCCAAACAACAATATAGCTCAAATCTCAAATACCATGGCACTTAGGCCCTTAAATCAACACAAGTTCACAAATCCCTCTAAAATCAACTACACACATTTTCCACATATATTTCAATTCATAATTTGGGTTGTTTAGTTTATTTACCCATCCCAATCCTAAGGCATTTAAAACAAAGTTTAAGGTAGATTCCTTACCTTAATTTACAAGTCCCTCCTTAACTATCCTCTTGCTCCTCCTCTTCTCAAACTCGGTCAAGTGGGAATGGAGTTTCCAAACTCCATCCCAACATTCAAGAAACACAAAATACATTCAATTAGTTATCTAAACCCTTAGGAAATCTTAATTCAATGAAGGGGCTCAAAGCACATAGTTAGGGTTTACCTTTTTGAGCTTTTTAAGAGGGGCTCTCACCCTTGAATCAAGAAGGGTATTACTCCACCATTGGAGGGTTGAAATGGAGCTCAAAATCAAGAAGAATACAAGGCATTACAAAGGGGTAAAAATCGGTCACCAAAGGAGGGAGAACCAAAATGAGTTTTTCAATGAAATTTTTACCTTAGGAGAGAGAGGGGACTTCAAGCTTCAAGATGATGTGCTTTTCTCTTCAAATGGGGAAAACCCATGGAGGTCAACTTCATCCTTTTGGAATTTTAAAAAGAGAGAAGTGTAGAGGAGGATGAGGGGAGTTCAAATATGTAATTTGTTTTGCATTTGGAACTTGGGGGAAGCTTGGGCAAGGAGGAGAATGAAGAGAAGCCATGGAAGGAGGAGGAAGGAGCTACAAAATTGGCTGCACCATAGGGAGGAGGGAGAAATTGCAAGGAAGGAGGAAAGAGAGGAAAGAGAAGAGGGAAAAGGAAATAAAGGAAGAGAGTGGGAAAAAGGGTACTTGTACCCTTTTTTGCTTTTTGCTCTTTGACTTAATTAATTAGCTAACTAGTCATGTGTGAGGGGCTGTCTACATTAATAAAACCGGCCCACTATTATAATAAAAGCTGGAGCGTTTTTTGTCTTTTACAGAAAACGCTCGTTAATTTACCCGGTTTAGCACTATTCACTAACCGGGTCCGTTTTCCGGAATTTTCTCGTTTCTTTAATTTTAATGGCTATTATACTCCCATTAATGTTTATTTATAGTTATTTAATGAACTATAATTTTTACGGGTTCGTTTGACCACTCAAAGTCATGTTTTCGGGTTTTCTCAAAAAACGTGCGCTAAAGCTTTATTAGCGTTTTATTACATTATTTGAATCCATTTTCTTCGGGAATTGTTCCCTTATATTATTTAGGCATTATTAAACCTTTCAAATCCATCTAATACCCTCTTTAAGGTTGTATTTCTCCTAGGGTCACTTAACGCTCGTTTTAGTGTTTTTCACTTTTAAAGTGTTTTTCTTGTTTCTTTTGGATTTATTCTTTTTACCAAAATTCATTAGGCACTAATAGGCCCTCAATATCGTGTTAAAGTAATTTAATCACCCTAATTAAGTTCGGGGTATTTCAGGGTCGCCTGCCTCAACACAAGGAAGTCAGTATCTGGGTATTACATTTTTCTAGGGAATAGTCCCCTTTCCTGGAAGACCAAGAAGCAAGGTTCCGTCTTCCTTTCTAGCGTTGAGATGGAATATCTTTCTTTACGATGTGTGACCGCGGAGCTCACATGGCTTACACGTCTTTTACATGAATTAGGTGTCAATAATATCAATCTCATACCAGTGAAGTGTGATAACCAGTCAGCCATTTGCGTTGCCCGTAACCCTGTAACGCCCCTAAAACCGGCCTAAGAGTTAGAGGCATTACACGCTGCGTATTACTACCTAATAACGTAAGGCTCTAAAACTATCGTTCGCATTCAAGGCCCGAAATAACACTTCCAATAATAGTTGTAAAACAAATGTGTCAAACACTAATGTTAATGAAATCCTCAAAACCATATCAGAAGTTAGAACAGAGTAAGGCCCGAAGGCTACAAATCATAAGGTCAAACGCTTAACAAATAGAATGACTAAATATGTAAAGCTCTAGGAAGTTAGGGTGATCCTCGTTGATCAATCTGTAAAGACAGTAAGAGTAAAGGAATGAGCACACAACTATGCTCAGTAAGCAGTGACCGTCATCAATAAGGTCGCTCAAAACAATTGAAATTAGAGGAAGATCCAGAAGATACGTACAATATGTATAGATAGCTTCTCAAAATAGACTAAAGTATAATAGAATCAAATATAGAATGGAACACAAGGTTACCAGTTCAGAAACATTCAGAGTTCGCAACAGAGAGGGACACAATACAATGCATAACACTCAGAAGGGTCAAAGACCCATAGATCATAACAGATCTCACTACAACGTGATAAGTGTGGAATTTATCTATATTTATGTGGTTAATGTGATTAATATTTTATTGGTTTATATGATAAATTCCTTACTTATATGCTTAATTATGTTAAATGTTTAGATTATTTCTCACACATGGTTTTATGTTAAAACATGTTTAAATGCCTGAGTATATGTAACTATATATGTCATATATACATTATACGGTGGCATTCATATATGCACTCGTGATTTAGTAGGCTGTGACGAGAAGGGATTGAAAATAATATACAGAGGTGCATGTGAAGATAGTATTTTGATTTGAAACCAATTTTGACGTGGGCCTTATATCAATATGAAGATGTCGTCATCGACTTGCACATGCATGCGAGCCAACCGACATGAGACTTTGACAGAGGCTTGGTCGGTCTCGTACAAACCAAAAATATGGATCTCATGCATACTGGGCTGCACGTGAGGGATTTGCTTGATGCCACACATCATTATATCATCATGATATTAATTGGATGAACACAAGACAGAGGCGCGGACTAATTTCTGTGGGCCAACGGAGGCTCAGAGGCGCAGGCAATAGACAGGCTTCAGTTGGGCTGAGCCGACAAAACATATAGAAAGGCGCAGAAGTGAATTGAGACAGGCGCAGACTTTACAGAGGCGTAGAGTATGGGCATGACATCTTTTAACCGATCATTTAGTCACTCATGACAAATCTTCATGGCCATGCATAACAACACAGATGCACAGCATGGGCAGACTTTACAGAGGCGCAGAAAATAAAACAAGGTCGGCTGGGTTGCACATGCTCGACAGGACGGGGGAGAAATCAAGTATATAATCAGAAAATGAAATACCCCAAACCTTAATATGCTAATTAATTATGCAATTATGATATTTTAAGGCTAATTAAGTCCTTAAGAATATTGGTGAAGAAATAAAAACCAAAAAGAAAAAGAAAATGCGTAAAAGTCATAAAACGTGAAAACGCGTGTTATGTAACCATAGTAAGTATATAACATTAAATAGGGTCCTTTATGGATTTCTAGGACCTATTTAGTCATTAGGAACAGGTGGGAAAAATTCCCGAAGGAAACGGATTCAAAAAGTGAATTAAAAACGTAAAACGAGCTTAAAGCACGTTTTTCTAGAAACCCGGGAAATGTGATTTTAAACGGGTTTAATGGACTAATAAAAACTTATAGTCAATAATAAGACTATATTAAACATGAGTCAAGGTCTAGGACCATTAAAATTATTAAAATGAGAAAAATCCAAAAACTGGACCTGTATTGCTAAATACTGACAGTTTGGGATTTACGGGTGTTATCTGCTAAATGACCATGTGCCACCTCCTCTCTACTTTACCAAAAATCATATTTTTCCCTTATGTGAGAATCATCCCACGTTTTCCCCCCTCTCTTGCTTTAATTACCTTATTCTATTAGCTAAAGGACAAAACAATAAAAGTAAGCAAGTACAAACTACCTTTTTCATTTCTCTCTCTTCCATTCTCTTCTTGGCTTTTGATTTTTCCCCTTGCAAGCTCTCTCTCTCTCTGTTCTTCTTCCTCCCATGGTGATTTGGTGAGCTTCACCCAACTCCACTCTTCTCCTTCCTTGTTTCTCCACCAAATCAAGTCCAAATCAAAAACAAAATACACAAAAATACTCACCTGGCTTTGGAGATCATTTTGTACCTTCCAAAATCTGAAAACTCCACATTTTACTTCCATGGGTGTAGCTCATTTTGAAGAGGAAACCACCCATTCTTGAAGCTAATAAACCCCTTTGATGGTTTAAGGTAAGAAATAGCTCAAAAGCTCACTCATTCTCCATTTCTTCTTGGCCGGTTTTGCCCCTGTTTTTAGCTCCATCTTGTTCTTCATTTTAGCTTAATTGAAGCCTCATTAAGTGCTGGAGCTTGCCCATCTTTATTCCTAAACAGCCCATTTTGAAGCAGAAGGTAAAATCTCTTCATTTTCATGCTTAAACACCCTCTTGTTTTAGGGTTGTTGTAAGAACTTTATTTAATTCCTTGGTGCTCATTACCATTCAGGGTATTTGGTCATTAGTGTAGCAAATAACCCCATTTGAAATCGGTTGTGGAACAAGAAGTAAGGATGAGGGAAAGTTTGAAAGAAATCCAAGGTAAATAACTTACCTTAAGCTTATGTGGTGTTTTAAGGAATTTGGTTTGTCTTGGTGCAAATATAAATGTTGAGTGTAGTGCAGGTGTTGCTAATAATATGAGGAAATTCAGTGTTTAATTTGATGTTGTTTAAGGGCCTAAGAGCCAAGCTTTTAAGGTTTATGTATATTAGGTGCTATTGTTGTGGAGATGATGAAATTTAAGTGTGGATGAGTGCCTTGGATGAGTTTGTGATTGGAGTGTTTTGGTGGGCTAAATAATGTGTGGTAACATGTTAAATTTAGGGGGAGATAATGTCAAAATTTGTGAAGAAATTTAATGGTTTAAGTGCATTCCTAGGTGGGAACAAACTAGAGAACTACAAGGTATTTTGAGAGGAAAATTTAGTATAAAAATCGGTTGGAAACTAAGTAGATGGAGAT
The DNA here is from genome assembly GCA_023374045.1 of Limonium bicolor. Taxonomy (NCBI): domain Eukaryota; kingdom Viridiplantae; phylum Streptophyta; class Magnoliopsida; order Caryophyllales; family Plumbaginaceae; genus Limonium; species Limonium bicolor. The sequence goes on along the minus strand of CM041778.1, from coordinate 314,975,661 downwards.
GGGTAGATGAGTGAACTTTAAGGTGGGAATGTTGCATTATTATTGGACTAGTAAGTGGGTGAGAGTGGTGAGAAAAATCTGTAGCATAACACTTAACAAAACTAAGCTTTAGTTCTTGTAAGAGGAGAGTGGAAAATCTGGGTGAATTTGATTAGGAATTGGGTAACAAGATTAGGTGATGATTTAGGCAAGTTTAAAAGGTTACACTAGTGTTATAAAATACCTTAATACATGTAGGAAGCTTGGGGCAACCATGGGTGAAGAGAACAAGTAGAACAAGAATTGAAAATGCCATTTTTGAAGGTCTGTAGCAGTGGTCCGGGACTTAGGTTCCATGTCAAGTCCCGGACCATATTTTAGAATTCGTTCGAGAGTATGCAGGCACATTGGTCTGGGACTTAGGGTGAGTATTAAGTCCCGGACCACCCCTATTAAACAGGTCAAGAATTGCTAGCTTATATTGGTCGGGGACTTAAGTCCCGTATGAAGTCCCGGACCACTACATAAAATCCACCCGAGGGTTTGCCATGAATATGTCCAGGACCTTAGATAAGGACCAAGTCCCGGACCACTTAAAAAACTTTGTTTAAGGTTAGAAAATGATGTCTAATGATGGTGATTAGTTAGTAATGATGTTATAAGGTTGTTTAAGACATGTTAGGTGGGTTATAATGACAATTAAAAGGGTGAAAAGTTATAACAAAGTGTGAAAGTAAAATGAACTAGAAATGTGAAGTAATAAGTTAATAAAGGTCTAGTACATTAATTAACCGACGTTACTAAATGTGTATAGGATTCTCCAGCGGTGGAAAACAATCACAGCAAGGACCAAGGTATGGTTTTCTTGCAGTCTGTTGCCTACCGGTTTACCCTGGCTTGTGTGTTGTTTGTTTTTCTGTGTGTTTATGACCTTGTAAGATTAAACCATGAAATGAGTTTACGGTCATTGTTATTATTGTGGTGTATGTGAACCGGTACTGTTAACCATGAATACGTACTAACCCGTTAGTTGACCTATCTAGGATACGTACGAGAGCGGTACCCGATTTAACGTTTCAACTTAAGGAACATCCTAACCTCGGCTATGTATGAGCTAGTTGTGGTGTGTGTTGTTAATGTGTATCCCATTTCCCTCGTGAGACTAGCTGGACTCAAATACTGATTTGTGATTGATTGTGTTAAGTTCCAACAATGGGACTACTAACAAGTGATAATCGGGGAGTGAGGAATCCGGTCATTCCAGTCACGCGTGTATGTACGGGGGTCGATATCTGAATCATATTCGGCTCTCTCCTTATGTTAGGGTTGTTTTCCTTTTTGGATTCCAACCTCCCACTAGCTTAGCCAAAGCTTACCTACCTGACTTCCACTCGGGCTAGGGAGAAATATGTGCGGTGTGCTCGGGTCACTATATCCGACTCATCTTTTAAGTTAAGTTACTCGTTCGACTAATAGAACGTAACGAGTTATGTGACAAGCTTAACATGAGGATGAAGTCATTCTCTAGGATTACTATGTTGACTAAATAAGTTGGTTGTTTCCTGAAGTGAAATGTTCTCACTGTGTATGTATTGCTATTGCTATGCAATGTTCTTGCTATGTAATATGTATGTTGTATGTGAAAAATCAATGCCATGTTATCATGACAAATAGTTGTGTGTATCCCGGTAGTCAGCGGGCTGCACGTTAACCATGCCAGCCAAGGGTTGCTGACCCCCTTTGGGGGCTCCATTTTTATTTGCAGGATGAGGATCGAGGAAGCAGACTAGCTTTAGATCCTAGGATGTTGGTTACTTTTGTTATTTTGGACATTGAACCCGAGTAGTGCTTGTACACTCGAGGTCGTATATATGGTGGATGTAGAATTAGATTGGTGATTTTTGTACATTAACACTCGGTATATTGTGATTCTTTTTGGGTAAGTAATTTTTGAAGGTTGTAATTATGCTCGGGATTCTTGTAATCAGACCGATACATTGTATGTAACAGCCTTGTTAGCCACGTGGGTGGCTAACGGCTTGTAACACCGCCCTTATGGTAAATGGTTAAGTTATGTTTTCCACTGCGATTGTTGGTTAAGTGTGGAGATTACAGTTGGGGTGTTACAAAAAGTGGTATACCGATTACCGAGCTTAGGAATATACCAAGTTTGGAAATTTAAACCTTGTCGTCCAAAGGACGTTATAAACATTTACCCGATAAGTTTGTAAGCACAATACTAATGTGCTCTCATGTATGTTCAGATGGCAGGGCGACCACGTGGACGAGGCCACGGAGGGCCCGGTCCAGGAGACACGTGAGATAACACTACCGCTCTGATGATGGCCGAAGCAGTGGCGGCCGCCCTAGCTCAAGTTGTACCACAGATAGTAGCTGCAGTGCAGCAAGGGCAGCAACAGCCCGTTGGTCAAGACCAACCAGAACCACCAACACAACCACTGACACGCGAAACCAACTGGGTGAAAGCGTTGGCCGATCTACGACCCCCGTCATTCAAAGGGGAGACCGACCCTTCCAAGCTAGAGGCGTATATCTCGGAGCTAGAGACCGCCTACGAGACCTTGGTTGTTCCTGCTGATGCCAAGGTCTGTCTTACTGCATTTTATTTGAAGGCCTCGGCTAGGAACTGGTGGAAACTTGTGCAGGCCGAGAAGGTGGCGGACCCGAATTTTGGATGGGAGCAGTACGCTGCATTACTACGAGCCAAGTACTACCCAGTACATGTGCAAGAGGCGAAGTGCCTGGAGCTAGACAGCTTGAAGCAAGGAGACAAGATGTCAGTAGACGACTACTACACCGCCTTCACCGACCTTGTTCATCTTCTACCCGACCTAGGTTACTCGAACCGGGTCTTAGTGAATCGTTTCTACAGTGGGTTAAGCCACCGCTCAGCCAAGTACAATACCTTGCAGGTATCTTAAAATAATGTCTAAGTGTGAATGAGTTATGTTATATGTGAGTGTGTAAATGTGTGCGGGGCATGACTAACACCTTGAACCTCAGGAGTGCTATCATGCCGCTGCTAAGGTCGAGATCACCGTCTGTCTGAGGGACGAGGAGAATGCACATAAGCGCAAGGTTTCGAGCGAGGGCCAGAGCTCGCAAGGGTACGGGGGAGGAAAGAAGAAGAAGCCTTACCCCCAGTCCCAGAAAGGCCAGCAACAGGGTGGCAAAGGCCAAGCCCAGTCCACCACCGCTGAGGAGCCGCTGAAGCTCACCTATTCCTATGCGGCTAAGCCCTTACGCTCTCAGCAGCTCAAGGGTAATCACCTGATTCTGAATTCAAATTTAAATGTGTGTTGTTAAGTTGTGACGTGTGTACTGATTGTGTAATGTGATAATAGCCACTACGGGCTCTGGACCGGAGCGCCACTACTTCTGCAAGTGGTGCAACGGTGACCACCCTGGCAAGGACTGCAAAGGGAATGACGTGCAGTGTCGCTACTGCAAGAAGTTGGGGCACCGTGACTACGAGTGCTACCAGAACTCTGATGGCATAGGCCTAAGGGGCAATGGAAGGGCAAGGCAGCCACAACTACTGAGGGCCCGAAAGCTACTCATCAGCCATCCTCCGGGCAGGGGAACCCTGACTCCCAGAAGGGGAAGGGGTCGGTATCCAGCAAGGCCGTCCTGAATGTGGTGGATAGGTCAGAGGCACCAGGATCCTCTTCCAGACCAGGTACCATTAAACTGTTTAGTGAAATAAGTGATTGCATACCGCATTTCATGCATGTGTGTTAGTGAGTCTAAATGTACAACCACATAAGTGATGAGTTAAAGCATAATGTGAAAGTCACCTAAATTAGGCAATTCTAAACCTTAGGAACCTTCAATATTTGTTTTCCAATTCCACCCACGCCAACCCCTGAAGAGACCACCATCGACATCACCGACTATCCGACAGAACAGTTTCAGGTTATCCAGCCAGGTATGATATTATTAGGAGGATACCTGACACCCGAAGCACAAATCCATATCATTCGACGATGCAACGAGCTGGGAGCAGCATCTGGAGGTTTCTACACACCCGAATACCCAAGTGGAGCGAAGATGAATTTAAAGATGATGTGCATGGGTAAGGACTGGAACCCTTACACCAAGACATATCAAGATGTGTGAGCGGAGGACAGAGCAACAGTACCGATGGTACCGGAGGAGTTCCTTGCGGTCGTTAACCTCGCAGTGGGAATTGCTCAGCAAGTTGAGTCGGATCCAATTCCGAGTGTTAAAGCAGATTTGTGTATTGTAAATTTTGTTCTACCAAAATGGTGGAAGATTGGGTTTGAACCAAGATAAGGACGAAACACCCGAGTCTCTAAGTAAGGGAGTGCCTGTGGTGTCTTGGTCCATTGGTTATACGACAGTGTATATGTATGGTGAGCAGAAGCATGCAGACCTCGCAAAGAAGTTGGTGTTAAAGTCAGGAGATGTGTTAATCATGGGTGGGCTGTCGAGGATGTTGTATCATGATATCAAGAAGATCAAACTGAATATGGCGCCTCCGACAGTAATTAATGCCACACACATGAAACCTGGACGTTATAACTTAACCTTTAGGCAATTTTGAAGCCATGTGTAATCATGTAATATGTGAAGTTAGTTGTGTGTTAAGCATGTGATGTATTAAGTATGTTAGGCGTTAAGCAATGTTGTTAAATGTAATACTACTCATGGTGTAAAGGATGGGTTATGAATAAAACAGTGATGATTTCTTGAGTAAACCACTCATGTTATTACCATTATACTTATAAAGTTTATGAAATAAATTAGGCGCTACACTCGGAATGGAAGGTACACTGAGTGTGTGTACAGAGGCAGAGGCCGGCAGAAGCGGCACTATCCTCACCGGTACCTTCCCATTGAATGACGTGGATGCGTCGATCCTGTTCGACTTTGGAGCCTCACATACATTTGTCTCACTCTCATTTGCGAGGAGACTGGGGTTAGACACGGTGGAGATGTCTGACTTATTAGTCACTCTCCCGTCTAAGGAGCGGATCAGATGCACCCATTATTACCGAGATGCCACCGTTCGAATTAAGAATGAAGAATTCCCGATCGACATGATAGAGTTCGAGGGGCTTGGATTTGATGTGATTGTGGGGATGAAGTGGTTGGAGTGGTACAAGGGTCAAATCGTATGTGCCGGGCACCGTCTGCTTCTTCGGAGTCCGTCTGGGGTTACCATTTCATACCGCCAGAGGCCCAGGGAGCCTTCAACACAGATCATCTCCACTATGGCCATGTACCGCGAAATCAGAAGAAAGAATGATGTATACCTCTGCTATGTCCAGGACATAGAGAGAGAGATCCAGAGTTTAGCCCAGATGTGCCGGTTGTGTCGGAGTTTCCTGATGTCTTTCCTAAGGAGCTCCCAGGCATGCCGCCAACACGGGCAGTTGAGTTTGAGATTGATTTGGTGCCGGGCACCGGACCGATAGCGAAGGCGCCCTACCGTATGACTCCAGCTGAGATGACAGAGCTCAAGGAACAGCTGCGAGACCTACTCGACAAGGGATTCATACACTCGAGCGTATCTCTACGGGGAGCACCAGTCATCTTTGTAAAGAAGAAGAATGTAGTCTCCGCCTCTGCATCGATTACCGAGAGCTGAATGCAATTACGGTGAAGAACTGTTACCCATTGCCGCATATCGATGATTTGTTTGACCAGCTGAAAGGTGCATCTGTGTTCTCTAAGATTGATCTGTGATCAGGTTACCATCATATTGCTATCAGGGACAGTGACATTGAGAACCAGATATGGACACTATGAATTCACGGTCATGCCGTTTGGTTTATCTAATGCACCGGCGAAGTTTATGGACTTGATGAATCGCTTGTTTCGAGATCAGTTGGATAAGTCAGTGGTTGTCTTCATCGATGATATTCTTATTTATTCAAAGTCCAAGGTTGAGCATGAAGATCACTTGAGGAGTGTATTGTAGACATTGAGAGAGAACCAGCTATATGCGAAGTTCTCGAAGTGTGAATTTTGGCTAGACCAAGTCTCTTTTATTGGTCATGTCATTACTGAGGCCGGGATCATTGTGGATCTGGCCAAGATTGATGCTGTGCGCACCTGGCCCAGACCGAAGACGGTTACCGACATTCGGAGCTTCCTCGGGCTGGCAAGGTATTATCGGAGGTTTGTAAAGAATTTTTCTAGTGTTTGGAAACCGTTGACATCCTTAATGAAGAAGGATGCACCGTTTGAGTGGACAGTTGACTGTGAGAGCTCATTCCAGAGCCTCAAGGATGCTTTGACTTCTACACCAGTTTTGACTATACCGGATGGTACCGATGGTTTTGAGGTGTACTGCGACGCGTCAGGCAACGGTATAGGCTGTGTTTTGATGCAACACAGGAAGGTCGTGGCCTACGCCTCCCGACAGTTGAAGCGACATGAAGAAAACTATCCTACAAATGATCTAGAATTGGGTGCCACTGTCTTCGCCTTGAAGATATGGCGACACCATTTGTATGGAGTGAATGTGACAATTTATTCGGATCTCAAGAGTTTGAAATACCTGTTCACTCAGAAGGAGTTGAACATGAGGCAAAGAAGATGGGTTGAATTCCTTAATGACTATGACATTAACCTTCAGTACAAATAAGATAAAGCAAATGTTGTAGCTGATGCATTGAGTCGCCGAGCATACTCTCTCCATTTGTTAATCTCTCACTCTAGCTTGGTTGTTGAGGTGCGGAGTGCTCAGATGTCCGATCAGTACATGCAAGAGATTTGGCAGAAACTTATGGACGACACATTCGAGAGCCAGAAGTATGACTTCCGACTTCATGATGATGACTTGATCAGGCTGAATGGCCGACTTTGTATTCCACGAAGTAGCGCTGACCTGAAGGACCGCATACTGAGTGAATCACAATGTTCCTCTACGTCGATCCACCCCGGAGCTTCAAAGATGTACAATAGTATGAAGAGATATTTCTGGTGGACCGGTATGAAGAAAGATGTGACAGACTATGTTGTTAGGTGTCTCACTTGTTAGAAGGTCAAGTTTGAGCACCGTCGTCCTGGTGGTATGGTACAGCCGATGCCCGTTCCTGAGTGGAAGTTCCATGATATTTCCATATACTTCGTTGTTGGGCTTCCGCCTACTCGGGGAGGCTTGAATATGATATGGGTCATTGTTGACCGACTGACCAAGGTGGCCCAATTCATCCCGATGAAGGACACTTGGAAAGTGGTGAAGCTAGAGGAGCTCTTCGACCGTGAGATTATACGGCATCATGGGGTACCGAAGACTATCGTGTCTGATAGGGATACCAAATTCCTCTCGAGGTACTGGAGAACTACACGGGAAGCGTTTGGTACCGAATTGAAGTTGAGTACGGCGTTCCACCCACAGACAGATGGTCAGAGTGAGCGCACTATACAGACGCTTGAGGATATGTTACGTGCATGTGCACTTGACTTTCAGACCAGCTGGATTGATAAGTTACATCTAATCGAGTTTAGCTACAACAACAGTTACCATGCTTCGATCTAGATGTCTCCCTTCCAGGCTTTGTACGGTAGACCATGCCGCACGCCATTATGCTGGGATGAGTCGAGTGAGACGGTCATTATAGGACCTGAGTATTTAGAGCAAGTACAAGCAGAAGTACGCCAGATCCGGGCTAACATGAAGGCAGCTCAGGATAGGCAGAAATCATACGCCGATGTACGCAGACGTGACCTGGAGTTCGCCGTGGGCGATCAGGTATTTCTTAGAGTATCCCCCATGAAGGGTGTGTTTCATTTTGGCCAAAAAGGCAAGTTGAGCCCGAAATATGTGGGGCCTTATGTTGTGACGGAGCGGATAGGCCCGGTAGCTTACAGGCTTGATTTACCTGCTGAGCTGGGCAAGGTACATGATGTATTTCATGTGTCCCAGTTGAAGAAATATATGCCTCATCTGTCTCATGTGCTTTAGCCCGAAAGGCTAACCTTAGAGCTGACCACGCGATCAGTGGAGACTCCCGTACGGATTCTGGACACCAAGACTCGAGACACTCGCCATAAGTCTGTGAGACTGGTGAAGGTCCTCTGGTCTAACCAGGACGTCGAGGAGGCCACCTGGGAGCTGGAATATAAGATGAGGGCGAAGTACCTGTCGTTGTTTACTTCTTAGTATTTGTATGTATAGGGTACAGGGCGTACCCCTATTTTAAGGGGGGTAGAGCCGTTTCGGTTATGTATGTACGGCATGTATTGAAATACATGTCTATGTTGTTATGTTATAGACCTTTGAGTCTAAGTGATATTATGTTACTGGGACCTTGAGTCCGATGTTATGAAAAGTATGTTTGTTATGGAAGTGTTGTTTTAGAAGTAATCCCCGTGTTCTAATATTTAAGATACGTGGGAAGTGTGAACTTTGGGGACAAAGTTCTTTTAAGGGGGGTAGATTGAAATACCCCAAACCTTAATATGCTAATTAATTATGCAATTATTATATTTAAGGCTAATTAAGTCCTTAAGAATATTGGTGAAGAAATAAAAACCAAAAAGAAAAAGAAAATGCGTAAAAGTCACAAAACGTGAAAACGCGTGTTATGTAACCATAGTAAGTATATAATCTTAACTAGGGTCCTAAATGTATTCCTAGGACCTATTTAGTCATTAGGAACAGGTGGGAAAAATTCCCGAAGGAAATGGATTCAAAAAGTGAATTAAAAACGCAAAACGAGCTTAAATCACGTTTTTCGAGAAACCCGGGAAATGTGAGTTTAAACGGGTTTAATGGACTAATAAAAATTTATAGTCAATCATAAGACTATAATTAAACATTTGTCAAGGTCTAGGACCATTTAAATTATTAAAATGAGAAAAATCTGAAAACTAGACCCGGATTGCTAAATACTGACAGTTTGGGATTTACGGGTGTTATCTGCTAAATGACCATGTGCCACCTCCTCTCTACTTTACCAAAAATCAGATTTTTCCCTTATGCCACGTTTTTGCCCCCCCCCCCCCTCTCTTGCTTTAATTACCTTATTCTATTAGCTAAAGGACAAAACAATAAAAGTAAGCAAGTACAAACTACCTTTTTTATTTCTCTCTCTTCCATTCTCTTCTTGGCTTCCTATTTTTTCCCCTTGCCAGCTCTCTCTCTGATCTTCTTCCTCCCATGGTGATTTGGTGAGCTTCTCCCAACTCCACTCTTCTCATTCCTCGTTCCTCCACCAAATCAAGTCCAAATCAAAAACAAAATACACCAAAATACTCACCTTGCTTTGGAGATCATTTTGTACCTTCTAGAATATTCAAAATCCACATTTTAATTCCATGGGTGTAGCTCATTTTGAAGAGGAAACCACCCATTCTTGAAGCTAATAAACCCCTTTGATGGTTTAAGGTAAGAAATAGCTCAAAAGCTCACTCATTCTCCATTTCTTCTTGGCCGGTTTTTGCCCCTGTTTTGAGCTCCATCTTGTTCTTCATCTTAGCTTAATTGAAGCCTCATTAAGTGCTGGAGCTTGCCCATCTTTATTCCTAAACAGCCCATTTTGAAGTAGAAGGTAAAATCTCTTCATTTTCATGCTTAAACACCCTCTTGTTTTAGGGTTGTTGCAAGAACTTTATTTAATTCCTTGGTGCTCATTACCATTCATGGTATTTGGTCATTAGTGTAGCAAATAACCCCATTGGAAATTGGTTGTGGAACAAGAAGTAAAGAGGAGGGAAATTTTGATAGAAATCCAAGGTAAATAACTTACCTTAAGCTTATGTGGTGTTTTAAGGAATTTGGTTTGTCTTGGTGCAAATATAAATGTTGAGTGTAGTGCAAGTGTTGCTAATAATATGAGGAAATTCAGTGTTTAATTTGATGTTGTCTAAGGGCCTAAGAGCCAAGCTTTTAAGGTTTATGTATATTCGGTGCTATTGTTGTGGAGATGATGAAATGTAAGTGTGGATGAGTGCCTTGGATGAGTTTGTGATTGGAGTGTTTTGGTGGGCTAAATAATGTGTGGGAACATGTTAAAATTAGGGGGAGATCATGTCAAATTTTGTGTAGACATTTAATGGTTTAAGTGCATTCCTAGGTGGGAACAAACTAGAGAACTACAAGGTATTTTGAGAGGAAATTTTAGTATAAAAATCGGTTGGAAACTAGGTAGATGGAGATGGGTAGATGAGTGAACTTTAAGGAAGGAATGTTGCATTATTCTTGGACTAGTATGTGGGTGAGAGTGGTGAGAAAAATCTGTAGCATAACACTTAACAAAACTAAGCTTTAGTTCTTGTAAGAAGAGAGTGGAAAATCTGGGTGAATTTGATTAGGAATTGGGTAACAAGATTAGGTGATGATTTAGGCAAGTTTAAGAGGTTACACTAGTGTTATAAAATACCTTAATACATGTAGGAAGCTTGGGGCAACCATGGGTGAAGAGAACAAGTAGAACAAGAATTGAAAATGCCATTTTTGAAGGTCTGTAGCAGTGGTCCGGGACTTAGGTTCCATGTCAAGCCCCGGACCATATTGTAAAATTCGTTCGAGAGTATGCAAGCACATTGGTTCGGGACTTGGGGTGAGTATTAAGTCCCGGACCACCCCTATTAAACAGGTCGAGAATTGCTAGCTTATATTGGTCCAGGACTTAAGTCCCGTATGAAGTCCCGGACCACTACATAAAATCCACCCGAGAGTTTGCCATGAATAGGTCGAGGACCTTAGATAAGGACCAAGTCCCGGACCACTTAAAAAACTTTGTTTAAGGTTAGAAAATGATGTCTAATGATGGTGATTAGTTAGTAATGATGTTATAAGGTTGTTTAAGACATGTTAGGTGGGTTATAATGACAATTAAAAGGGTGAAAAGTTATAACAAAGTGTGAAAGTAAAATGAACTAGAAATGTGAAGTAATAAGTTAATAAAGGTCTAGTACATTAATTAACCGATGTTACTAAATGTGTATAGGATTCTCCAACGGTGGAAAACAATCACAGCAGGGACCAAGGTATGGTTTTCTTGCAGTCTGTTGCCTACCGGTTTACACCGGCTTGTGTGTTGTTTGTTTTCTATGTGTTTATGACCTTGTAAGATTAAATCATGAAATGAGTTTATGGTCATTGTTATTATTATGGCGTATGTGAACCGGTACTGTTAACCTCGAATACGTACTAACCCGTTAGTTGACCAATCTAGGATACGTAAGAGAGCGGTACCCGGTTTAACGTTTCAACTTAAGGAACGTCCTAACCTCGGCTATATATGAGCTAGTTGTGGAGTGTGTTGTTAATGTGTATCCCATTTCCCTCGTGAGACTAGCTGGACTCAAATACTTATTTGTGATTGATTGTGTTAAGTTCCAACAATGGGACTACTAACAAGTGCTAACCGGGGAGTGAGGAATCCGGTCGTTCCAGTCACGCGTGTATGTACGGGGGTCGATATCTGAATCAGATTCGGCTCTCTCCTTATGTTAAGGTTGTTTTCCTTTTTAAATTCCAACCTCCCACTAGCTTAGCCAAAGCTTACCTACCTGACTTCCACTCGGGCTAGGGGGAAATATGTGCGGTGTGCTCGGGTCACTATATCCGACTCATCTTTTAGGTTAAGTTACTCGTTGGACTAATAGAACGGTAACCAGTTATGTGACAAGCTTAACATGAGGATGAAGTCATTCTCTAGGCTTACTATGTTGACTAACTAAGTTGGTTATTTCCTGAAGTGAAATGTTCTCACTGTGTATGTATTGCTATTGCTATGCAATGTTCTTGCTATGTAATATGTATGTTGTATGTGAAAAATCAACGCCATGTTATCATGACAAATAGTTACGTGTATCCCGATAGTCAGCGGGCTGCACGTTAACCATGCCAGCCAAGGGTTGCTGACCCCCTTTGGGGGCTCCATTTTTATTTGCAGGATGAGGATCGAGGAAGCAGACTGGCTTTAGATCCGAGGACGTTGGATACTTTTGTTATTTTGGACATTGAACCCGAGTAGTGCTTGTACACTCGAGGTCGTATATATGGTGGATGTAGGATTAGATTGGTGATTTTTTTACATTAACACTCGGTATATTGTGATTCTTTTTGGGTAAGTAATTTTTGAAGGTTGTAATTATGCTCGGGATTCTTGTAATCAGACTGATACATTGTATGTAACAGCCTTGTTAGCCACGTGGGTGGCTAACGGCGTGTAACACCGCCCTTATGGTAAATGGTTAAGTTATGTTTTCCGCTGCGATTGTTGGTTAAGTGTGGAGATTACAGTTGGGGTGTTACAAAAAGTGGTATCAGAGAGAAGTATCGCTCTGATTACCGGTTACCAAGCTTAGGATATACCAAGTTAGGAAATTTAAACCTTGTCGTCCAAAGGACGTTATAAACATTTGACCCGATAAGTTTGTAAGCACAATACTAATGTGCTCTCATGTATGTTCCGATGGCTGGGCGACCACGTGGACGAGGCCGCGGAGGGCCCGGTCCAGGAGACACGGGAGATAACCCTACCGCTCAGATGATGGCCGAAGCAGTGGCGGCCGCCCTAGCTCAAGTTGTACCACAGATAGTAGCTGCAGTGCAGCAAGGGCAGCAACAGCCCATTGGTCAAGACCAGCCAAAACCACCGCCATGCGAAACCAACTGGGTGAAAGCGTTGGCCAATCTACGACCCCCGTCATTCAAAGGGGAGACCGACCCTTCCAAGCTAGAGGCGTATATCTCTGAGCTAGAGACCGCCTACGAGACCTTGGTTGTTCCTGCTGATGCCAAGGTCCGTCTTACTGCATTTTATTTGAAGGGCTCGGCTAGGAACTGGTGGAAACTTGTGCAGGCCGAGAAGGTGGCCGACCCGAATTTTGGATGGGAGCAGTACACGGCATTGCTACGAGCCAAGTACTACCCAGTACATGTGCAAGAGGCGAAGCGCCTGGAGCTAGATTGCTTGAAGCAAGGAGACAAGATGTCAGTAGACGACTACTACACCGCCTTCACCGACCTTGTTCATCTTCTACCCGACCTAGGTTACTCGAACCGGGTCTTAGTGAATCGTTTCTACAGCGGGTTAAGCCACCGCCTACGCTACGGCATGGGGCCGGCCGAGTACAATACCTTGCAGGTATCTAAAAATAATGTCTAAGTGTGAATGAGTTATATTATATGTGAGTGTCTAAATGTGTGCGGGGCTTGACTAACACCTTGAACCTCAGGAGTGCTATCATGCCGCTGCTAAGGTCGAGATCACCGTCCGTCTAAGGGACGAGGAGAATGCGCATAAGCGCAAGGTTTCGAGCGAGGGCCAGAGCTCGCAAGGGTACGGGGTAGGAAAGAAGAAGAAGCCTTACCCCCAGTCCTAGAAAGGCCAGCAATAGGGTGGCAAAGGCCAAGCCCAGTCCACCACCGCTGAGGAGCCGTTGAAGCTCACCTATGCCTATGCGGCTAAGCCCTTACGCTCTCAGCTGCTCAAGGGTAATCACCTGATTCTGAATTCGAATTTAAATGTGTGTTGTTAAGTTGTAAAGTGTGTACTGATTGTGTAATGTGATAGCAGCCACTACGGGCTCTGGACCGGAGCGCCACTACTTCTGAAAGTGGTGCAACGGTGACCACCCCGGCAAGGACTGCAAAGGGAATGACGTGCAGTGTCACTACTGCAAGAAGTTGGGGCACCGTGACTACGAGTGCTACCAGAACCCTGATGGCAGGAATTATAGGCCTAGGGGGCAATGGAAGGGCAAGGCAGCCAAGACTACTGAGGGCCCGAAAGCTACTCATCAGCCATCCTCCAGGCAGGGGAACCCTGACTCCCAGAAGGGGAAGGGGTCGGGATCCGGCAAGGCCGTCCTGAATGTGGTGGACTGGTCAGAGGCACCAGGATCCTCTTCCAGACCAGGTACCATTAAACTATTTAGTGAAATAAGTGATTGCATACCGCATTTCATGCATGTGTGTTAGTGAGTCTAAATGTACAACCACATAAGTGATGAGTTAAAGCATAATGTGAAAGTCACCTAAATTAGGCAATTCTAAACCTTAGGAACCTTCAATATTTGTTATCCAATCCCACCCACGCCAACCTCTGAAGAGACCACCATCGACATCACCGACCATCACCGACTACACCGGCTTGTGTGTTGTTTGTTTTTCTGTGTGTTTATGACCTTGTAAGATTAAATCATGAAATGAGTTTACGGTCATTGTTATTATTGTGGTGTATGTGAACCGGTACTATTAACTCGAATACGTACTAACCCGTTAGTAGACCAATCTAGGATACGTAAGAGAGCGGTACCCGGTTTAACGTTTCAACTTAAGGAACGTCCTAACCTTGGCTATGTATGAGCTAGTTGTGGTGTGTGTTGTTAATGTTTATCCCATTTCCCTCGTGTGACTAGCTGGACTCAAATACTTATTTGTGATTGATTGTGTTACGTTCCAACAATGGGACTACTAACAAGTGCTAACCGGGGAGTGAGGAATCCGGTCGTTCCAGTCACGCGTGTATGTACGGGGGTCGATATCTGAATCAGATTCGGCTCTCTCCTTATGTTAAGGTTGTTTTCCTTTTGGATTCCAACCTCCCACTAGCTTAGCCAAAGCTTACCTACCTGACTTCCACTCGGGCTAGGGGAAATATGTGCGGTGTGCTCGGGTCACTATATCCAACTCATCTTTTAAGTTAAGTTACTCATTCGACTAACAGAACGGTAACGAGTTATGTGACAAGCTTAACATGAGAATGAAGTCATTCTCTAAGCTTACTATGTTGACTAACAAAGTTGGTTGTTTCCTGAAGTGAAATTTTCTCACTGTGTATGTATTGCTATTGCTATGCAATGTTCTTGCTATGTAATATGTATGTTGTATGTGAAAAATCAATGCCATGTTATCATGACAAATAGTTGCGTGTATCCCGGTAGTCAGCGGGCTGCACGTTAACCATGCCAGCCAAGGGTTGTTGACCCTCTTTGGGGGCTCCATTTTTATTTGCAGGATGAGGATCGAGGAAGCAGACTGGCTTTAGATCCTAGGACATTGGATACTTTTGTTATTTTGGACATTGAACCCGAGTAGTGCTTGTACACTCGAGGTCGTATATATGGTGGATGTAGGATTAGATTGGTGATTTTTGTACATTAACACTCGGTATATTGTGATTCTTTTTGGGTAAGTAATTTTTGAAGGTTGTAATTATGCTCGGGATTCTTGTAATCAGACCGATACATTGTATGTAACAGCCTTGTTAGCCATGTGGGTGGCTAACTGCGTGTAACACCGCCCTTATGGTAAATGGTTAAGTTATGTTTTTCGCTACGATTGTTGGTTAAGTGTGGAGATTACAGTTGGGGTGTTATAGAAAACCCACAACACATTGTGGGGGGAGATAAAACAGAACCCTAGTAGCCTAGCTCCGTCGGAGAAAAAAACAGACGACGACATATATCACGAGATAGACCAAACCTTAGAGAGTTGATACGACAGAGGAATTCACAGGACTCGAACAGTAGCCGCGAGTTACAGAGCCACCGCAACACCAAGGCAGGGAAGTCCGAGACCGAGTTCGAGTTAGAAAACAAACAGAGGAGATATCATTCAGTTCTGACAGACCAGAATAGAAGGCAGAGAGCGGATTCATCATCGTTCTTCAATTAGATGACGTTTTCTAATCTCTTAACTATTGTTATTATTTATTTGTCTCCAATGTCTGAGTAGTTATTAGAATTCTGGTTTGCTATGGATAACTAGTTTATTATTTTGCTTCCTGAGTTATTAAATATAAATTATATTCAGATTGTAGTTTTATTCCTTGTTATTTATTGAATTCTCTTGTGATTAATTATTGCTTGAGTTTATTTGGTATGAATTGCTTACCAGTGAGAACTGCGGTGTTCATTAGACCATTGGAATATTAACAGTGAAACTACAGATGACAATTCCTGGGGATTAGCTGACTAGAAACCAGATGAATCATTAATGCTACTAGTTAATTTGTAAATTCGTAACGAGAGTTAGGATTTGGGAATTGCTAGTAAGGATCTATCTTGCGGGAGACCTGTTTTAGATTAATTTAGATCTGAGGTTGCAATCTAGAATTTAGAAAACACTCAGGAAGGGAATTGATAAACTAGGGAGAAGTAGTAAACCAGGATTCACCCTTTTAGATTTATTAAAACTCACTTTTAATTGTTTTTATTTTAGTTTATTTAATTTCTGCAATCAAACCCCCATTTTATCATTGTTATGTTTCTATAGTTTTTAGTTAGTAGATTAAAGACTCAAACTAGACACAGCCTCCTTTGGTTCGATAACCTAGAGAATACTACCTAGGAAAACTTGCTACGATAGACCAGTACACTTGCTGATAATACGTTTTACCCCGTACAAGTTTTTGGTGCTGCTGCCGGGGAGGCACGGTTATTTAGTTTAGTCTTTATTCTATTTTTATTTTCCTTTATTTTATTTTTTTTAGTTTATTTTTGTTTTGTTTTATTTTGTTTAATTGTTACTGTTTGGGTTTTATATTAAACTCTGATTGTTTGATTGTTTTTATATTTATAGTTATTTTATTTTTAGGATTAGTATTTCGTTTGGGTTTATTTCATTTTATTTTTGTGTCTACTATTTTAATAGTTTTAATTTTTGTTTAGCATTGTGCTGATTTTATTTTTGTTTTTTTTATTGATAGATTTTTTTTGTTTAGTTTAATTTTATTTTTGTTTTCGTTTCGTTTTGTTTACATTTATTTTACTCTTTTTTTGTTTCCTTTAGCTAGACCTTATTTTATTTTAGTTTTTCTTAAATTTGCTTATTTTTGTTTCGTTTCTATTTTATTTCAATTCGGTTAGTTTTATTTAGTTTGGATTTATTTTATTTTCGGTTATAGTAGTTTAGTTGGTATTATTTTTCTGACTGAGTTTAGTTGTTATTTTTACTTTAATTATAGTTTATTTAATTTATTTTGATCATTTTAGTATTTTATTTTTCTTTTATTGTCTTTTATTTTTGTTTATGGTCTATACTCGTTTTGTAGGAGAACCAGAATTTGAGCGTGATCCAGAGATTGAGAGATTAGCAAGGAGAATTCGTCAAGTGCTCAATCTGGAATCAGTAGGTGAAGAGGAAGAGGTTCTACAGTTGTTAGAGGAGGAAAAAATCAGTTGTTCTGCAGAACTTCCAGTTGATCAGTTTATTCAAGAAGAAGCAGACATGAGTGGAGTTGAAGTTAACCAGGAGAGACGGATGAACGACTATACCCGTCCAAATGTGGAGGGACTCACATCACCCATAGTGATCCCGGCACTGCCGGTGGGAGTAGTATGGCAGTTCAAAACCCATTACATCACGATGGTTTTGAATGCGCCACAGTTCAGTGGGATAGTCACAGAGGACCCATATGTACATCTTACATCCTTCCTACGACTGGTTGGAGCTTGTTCTACTTCAGCATCTCAAGAGGTAGCTCGACTCACCCTGTTTCCATTTTCACTGAAAGATAGAGCTGCAGAGTGGCTGAATTCTTTGGAGCCCAACAGTATCACCAGTTGGACCGAGTTGGCTAATGCTTTTCTGGTGAAGTATTTCCCTCCTTCTCGTATGTTGACCATGAGGGGGGAAATTACTAATTTCAAGCAGTACATTGGTGAAACTCTTTCTGAAGCTTGGGAGAGATTTAAAGGAATTGTTAGGAGAGTTCCTCACCATGGCTTGGGGGAAGAAGTAGTCCTACAATCGTTTTATAAAGACTTGGACCCCCAGAGCCGAATACTGGTGGATACTTGTGCTGGTGGGAGCCTTATGGAGTTGCCCATTGCCCGTATAAAAAAGCTTTTGGAAACATTGACAAATTCAGCTAATCAGTGGGGTGGTGCAAGAGCTTCTTCTGTAGTTTCTTCAAAGAAAGCTGCAGGTGTTTATGAGGTACATTCCCACACTCTTCTTACAACCAAGATGGATGCTCTAACTAAACAATTCGAGAGAGTGGTGAATATGGTAACTCCTCAACTGAACGGCGCTGCTACAGTTACTCCCTTTTCTGTTTATGAATTTTGTGGAAGAGATTCCAGCATGTGTCAATGCATACCACAGCAGGGAGAAACAATCAGTTATGTTGGGAATAGGTCGGATAATTTTTACAGTAATCAGAAGAATCAAAGATACCAGCCTGACAACAATAATTTTGGGCAGCAGTGTAATAATTTTTTACATTATCAACCTCAGCAGCATCACCAGTCAGAGCAAGCTAATAATAGCTCCTCCTCGAATCTAGAAGCTTTGATTGCTACATTTGTTGCAACAACGGAGAAGCGTTTCACAGCGCAAGAGAGTAAACTGGATTCATTCATTGCACATCAAGAGTCATTCAATAGAGATATGAAGAATCAGATGGCCGAATTGTCTTAGCAGCTTACTCAGTCAGAGAGAAGCCTTAAGGAGCAAGCTAATGTCGTGACTATTATAGCAAATGATGTTTCAGAGGATGCTCCAGTTTCTTCTCTCCATACAGTGGTTGAGGACCCTAGTAGAGTTTTTGAAACACCCAAGGAGAATGAGTCTCCTGAAACTCAACCTTCTTACTCTTTTGTTTCTAATCGTAAATTTGAAGAACATATTCCTTTTCCTGATAGGTTAAAGAAAAGGGACCTTGATGAACAACTTGGAAAATTTCTTAAAACTTTTAAGAAATCAACTAAGGATATGCCTTTTTCTGATGTGCTTAAGTTTATGCCAAATTATGCTAAACTGATGGATGATATCTTGGCTAAAAAATCTTCTTTGCAGGAAAAGGAAACGGTGAAGAAGGTAACTACTAGGAGTGGTAAAGGTAAAACTATGAGCTTGAGGTGGTGAATATAGAGGAACCTGTGCTAGAGAATGAGCGTAATTGCAAAGCCACCCAATCTCCTCCAGCTACACCACCTGCAGTTGAAATTGCTCCTTCAGTTCCTTTCCCAAACAGAACCAAGCGTTCCGAAGAGGATAGTGAGTTTGATAAGTTTCTTACTTTACTTCGTCAACTATCTGTTGATATCCCTTTTGTTGAATTAGTTGCGAAGGTGCCTAACTATGCCAAGTATTAAAGGAATCTTTTATCTAACAAGGCAAAGTTAGTTGAGACAGGGACTATTCAGCTCACAGAAACTTGTTCAACAATCATACAGAAGCGCCTTCCAGAAAAATGCAAAGATCCTGGAAGTTTCACAATTCCATGCAGAGTAGGAGACATTGACTTCGACCACTGCCTTGCTGATTTGGGAGCGTCAATCAGTCTCATGCCATACACTGTATTTGAAAAGCTTGGGATTGGGGACTTACAGCCTACACGAATGACGCTTCAGCTAGCAGATCGCTCAATGGTTTATCCTTGTGGGATTGCTAAGGATGTGATGGTAAAGGTGGAGCATCTGTACTTCCCTTGTGATTTTGTCGTACTTGACATGGCTGCAGATCCGACAGTTCCTATCATCCTTAAAAGACCCTTCCTAGCAACAACCGACGCTCGAATCGAAGTTGCTGACGGTACGATTACTTTAAATGCTGAGGGTGAGCAACTACTATTTTATGCTGGTAGGTCTTCGAAACAAGTTTTGGAAGGTTCGCGAACTTCTTGTCGATGGGTTCCAAAGAAAGCTCAATCATCTGAAGTCTCTTGAGAGAACGAGACACGTCTAGCCAAAGACGTTAAAGAAGGGCAGCTGACTGGGAGGCAACCCAGCGTTATATTTTATTTTGTTAGTCTTTAATTTCTATTTTAATTTCTTTTTGTAGTTATTTCCCTGATTTTGTTGTTTATTAACTCTTAACTCCGTTTTGTAGTTTTGGTTGCTTTGTTGTTTTTCTTTTCAGATGAATTCTTCATGGTGATAGTGCAACCAGGATGTAACACTTTAGCAAAGCTCAAGAGTGGGGTGGGATCGTTCTACATACAACAACAACAAAATCCAGGGGAGTTCTAGTTACAGTTTGAATTATTTTAATTTTAGTTTGTTGTTTCTGGCTGCTCTGCTGTGTTTCCTTCGGACATAAATGTTTTTCTGCGAGCTTTGAGTTTTTTTCACTCCTGCCTTGTCACACAATGAGCGCATTGTTTAATTTTAAGTGTGGGGTAGGGAGTGATCTTCAGTTATCACTTTAGACCACTAGTTTCTGATTGTTTTCAGCTTCTATAATGCCAATAAATGTTGAATTTTGGGTGAAAATATCTGTGGAAGTTTGAAATTGAGCCTGAAGACAACCTTAAAAATCTTTCTGCTTAGAAGTTGTCATTCCGGAATTGTTTTTCTTAAATGTACTCTATTTTCACTAAAATTTGATGGATTGGCTGATTGTGGAGACTAAATGCATTTAGCTTTGGATCTTGGGAATGATATGAATGTTTGGAATGAAAGGATAAGGCAAGGTACTCCTCTGATCAAAATTTTCCTAAACCGAATCAGGCCTCTTTTATCTGGTTATTAAGTCCACGGGGTGCTTTATCACCTATCTACGTAAGATCTCGTGATCTGGGATAGTTGGCCCAAAGCCGTTACATGGATAAAGAGAAAAGTCTGGGTGAAGGAACAACTATGCAATTAATTAAATAAATCGTTTGTTTTTATTTCTTGAAGAATAAAAGTTTTTGCATGCGAAAGATTTAATTGCATTTTTTTTTAGTTTTTTATCATGAGTACGTGGTGTTGAAAGGTATTGCGGAATAAGACATTACTTCACACCCCTTGTCATCCAAAGGGTAATGGAAAGAAATTGGTGGAAGGTCCTAAGCTAATCTGTGTTTCAGTTTCTGCAATTCAGTTTATATCATGCTTTTGTTAAAATTATTCCTTATTCACTGTTTGCGAAAACTGATAGCTTAAAGTAGATTGATTTTTCTGATTGTCATTTTACTTGTTTTCCTTCTGCTTATGTTTGATCCTGGAGTTTAATGTTTCGGTTTGGAGCAGTTATGTTCTTTATTTGCTTGAGGGCAAGCAAAAGTTAAGTGTGGGGTAGTTGATACGTGTGGAATTTATCTATATTTATGTACTTAATGTGATTAATATTTTATTGGTTTATATATTAAATTCCTTACTTATATGCTTAATTATGTTAAATGTTTAGATTATTTCTCACATATGGTTTTATGCTAAAATAGGTTAAAATGCCCTAGTATATGTAACTATATATGTCATATATACATTATACGGTGGCATTCATATATGCACTCGTGATTTAGTAGGCTGTGACGAGAAGGGATTGAAAATAATATACAGAGGTGCACGTGAAGATAGTATTTTTGATTTGAAACCAATTTGACGTGGGCCTTATATCAATATGAAGATGTCGTCATCGACTTGCACATGCATGCGAGCTCACCGACATGCACAGACTTTGACAGAGGCTTGGTCGGTCTCGTACAAACCAAAAATATGGATCTCATGCATACTGGGCTGCACGTGAGGGATTTGCTTGATGCCACACATCATTACATCATCATGATATTAATTGGATGAACACAAGATAGAGGCGCAGACTAATTTCTGTGGGCCGACGGAGACTCAGAGGCGCAGTCATGCAGAGATGCAGGCAATAGACAGGCTTCAGTTGGGCTGAGCCGACAAAACATATACAAAGGCGCAGAAGTGAATTGAGACAGGGACAGACTTTACAGAGGCGCAGAGTATGGGCATGACATCTTTTAACTGATCATTTAGTCACTCACGACAAATCTTCATGGCCATGCATAACAACACAGATGCACAGCATGGGCAGACTTTACAGAGGCGCATAAAATAAAACAAGGTCGGCTGGGCTGCACATGCTCGACAGGACGGCGGAGAAATCGAGTATATAATCAGAAAACCCACAACACATTAAGGGAGGAGATAAAACAGAACCCTAGTAGCCTAGCGCCGTTGGAGAAAAAGATAGACGACGACATATGTCACGAGACAGACCAAACCTTAGAGAGTTGATACGATAGAGGAATTCATAGGACTCGAACAGTAGCCGCGAGTTACAGAGCCGCCACAACACCAAGGTAGAGAAGTCCGAGACCGAGTTCGAGATAGAAAACAAACAGGGGAGATATCATTCAGTTCTGACAGACCAGAACAGAAGGCAGAGAGCGGATTCATCATCGTTCTTCAATTAGATGACATTTTCTAATCTCTTAATTATTGTTATTATTTCTTTGTCTCCAATGTCTGAGTAGTTGTTAGAATTCTGGTTTGCTATGGATAACTAGTTTATTATTTTGCTTCCTGAGTTGTTAAATATAAATTCTATTCAAATTGTAGTTTTATTCCTTGCTATTTATTGAATTCTCTTGTGATTAATTATTGCTTGAGTTTATTTGGTATGAATTGCTTACAAGTGAGAATTGCGGCGTTCATTAGACCATAAGAATATTACCAGTGAAACTACATATGATAATTCCTGGGCATTAGCTGACTAGAAACTAGATGAATCATTAACGCTACTAGTTAATTTGTAAATTGGTAATGAGAGTTAGGATTTGGGAATTGCTAGTAAGGATCTATCTTGCGGGAGACCGGATTTAGATTAATTTAGATCTGAGGTTGCAATCTAGAATTTAGAAAACACCCAGGAAGGGAATTGATAAACTCAGGAGAAGTAGTAAACCAGGATTCACCCTTTTAGATTTATTAAAACTCACTTTTAATTGTTTTTATTTTAGTTTATTTAATTTCTGCTATCAAACCCCCATTTTATCATTGTTATTTTTCTATAGTTTTTAGTTAGTAGATTAAAGACTCAAACTAGACACAGCCTTCTTTGGTTCGATAACCTAGAGAATACTACCTAGGAAAACTTGCTACTATAGACCAGTACACTTGCTGATAATACATTTTACCCCGTACACAACGCAGAAATGACCCGAAAGAGTCAAAGGGTTCATCAACCCCATAGAACAAAAAGGGAATGACCCACACTCAGAATGACGTCTACATGGTATACCACGGAATAGCTCGACCCAGCCATTCATGGCTCAGAAACAAAGTATAGTGCCCTAAAACAGAGGTTTTGCAAAAGCAAAAGTAAACTTGCACTTAAACATGCCAAAACACTTATAATACAATAGTAGGGACTTAGAGGAGTCCAACACCGCAAACGGCATTCAAATCGGAGTTCAGACGGAGATATTATGCTGAAAACAGTGCGGTGTCCGAACTTATATCTGGACATCGATGTTCGGACACAAGTCGAGACTTCAAAGCCAGAAATTGTCAAATGCCCGAACTTGTGTCTGAACGTTAATGTTCGAACACAAGTCGAGTTGAAATCAGAGAGAGAGAGTTAAGGACGTGTCTGAACATCAAAGCTCGGACGGATGTTTGGAAAATTTACGAGAAAAGTTACGTGGTGGAGTCCGAGCTTGTGTCTGGGCATCAATGTTTGGACACAAGTCGAATTAAAATCAGAGGGAAAACTGAGGGAGTGTCTGAACATCAATGTTTGGACTGATGTTCAGACATACCCTGAAATACCCCTAACTAATAAAAAATTGATTAAACATATAATCAAATGAATTAAGGCCTAAACATGCCTTAAAAATCAATTTAAAACAACAATGGTCAAACATAAAGCAAGAATTGCACCCATTGACCATTTAGAGAAAATATATGCCCAAATGAACTCCTTAGGACCTAAAATATTGTCCTAAGTATATTAACTCATAAAAGAACATACTAAAATTATTGGACAACACTCCAACATCAGTAACAAGCATTAACATGCTTAAAAGTCACTTAGGGCAAAAAGGTGCTCTAAGAAACCTTAAAGGTCTTATGACCTCCATTTGATTCCAAATTGGATTTCTAAGTTCAATAATCATGTAATGGATATAATAAAACCATTATCAAGGAAAAAAAAGCTCAGAAACACCTTGGGACACAAAATGTGCACTAAAACGCCTTAAAGCACGTTTTTGTGTATGAGCTCTAAGATATTGACTTTTTGTCATTTTAAGACCTAGATTATATTCTTTATAACATTAATGTGACATGATAGACTATATTATAATGTCTAAATCAAAGTTTAAAATAAAATCAAAATGGGTTTTCTTTAGTGAATAGTACCCAAAATAACATGTAAATTCCTAAACTAAACCATGGTCAATGGTCATCCTTTGACTTAACCACCCATTTCTGCCCATTTATATATTCATACATCCATTATCCAACCTAAAATATCTACTAATGAGTCATCAAGTACTATGCATTAAAGTAACATTAATATGTCATAAAAGGCAAAATTAGACTTCTTTCTCCACTTACCTCCTTCCAAACGTAAGTTCAGCAACCAAAATCTCCCTTTCTTCCTCCATTCATGCCAGCTACCATCCAAGTTCAAAGAGGAACACCATTTAATCTAGGTAAGCTTCCAAGGCATAATTATGTTCATTCTCTTCACCTTTCTTCACTCTTTCCATTGAGCTAAGCTTCAATCATTTCCATCCATGTATGTAGTATATTTTGGTGGTTAAAGGAGGGAGGATTCTCGGCTATAACAAGGGAATAAGGAGGGAAGTTTAAAGTTTGATCATTTAAGGTAAAAATGTGCTTTAAGCACCTAAACCTTTCTTCTCTTAATTTCCGGTTGTAAACCATGACTTCATAGGCTTATTTCCTTCTCCTTTTCATGTTTATTCAGTTGGTATATCAAGAGTATCAATTCCTAGCCATATCCATGCCAAGAACACCATTTTTTGGCATTTTAATCAAGGTAAACCCTAGTTTTCTTCTACCATGATCATTGGATTTTATATAGCTTATTTTAAAGAGTGTTTTTATGCCTTCCTTATGTTGGAAAATTAGGCCGAGAGCAGCTTGGGAGAACCTTGAGATTTCAAGGTAAAAGTTCATGTTTTTCATGACTTAAATTACTCTTATGGTTAGTTCAAGTTTGGGACCTAACCATATCATTATATTGCTGTTAGAACACATCTAAGAAGCTGTGGGAATTTTTCCTCTAAGGTATCGTGGCCAAACACGGCCTTACCCTTGCTAAATCAAGGTATAAAACACCTTAAACTCAACTTTGATATGTTAAATGTGTTCCTAAGCTATTTCTATATATTGCCGTGAGTGAACATAGGTGAAATGGTCAGATTTTGACCTTAGGTTGTTAAGAAAGTGAGTTAGTAAATTTATCTAAGTGATTAAGTAACATAAATGTCAAATTAAGACTTTATGTGGAAGATTGGTAATTATAGGAAAATATATGGTGAGGCCGAGAGTTTATATGCATTTTGGAGCATTTATGTGTAATTTATTTTATAAGCTAATGTTTGTAATAAGGCAATGTACTTTAGGCCATTTTAATTATGTATTTTAAGTTTAAATTAGGTTTTAGGTAATAAATAAATATTACCGCAAGGAATAGGGGCTAAATTGTAATTAAATCAAATTTGGGGGCTAAATATTAATATAGCCAAAATTAGGTGCTAAAATGAGTTTAAAATAAAAATTATAAGATTTTATAAAGTTTTGGGGTTAGATTGTAATTTCTAGAAAATTGTGGGTAGAAACCGTAAATAAGGGAAAGTAATGGTTAAGGCAATATTAAGGAGGTCAACCTTGAACATATGGTAGGCTTTGACCAAATTAGATAAGTTAAATAATTTATTTATGGTTATATAATAAGTTATGTATTTAATTGTAACATTTTTATAACATATGGGGTATATATGAGATTACCGAAACTTGGGGGTGTAAAATGGTATTTTAAACACCCATGGGCTATTAGGAATTTTTAGGAATTTATTGGGTGGAATTTGGAGTTAAAATAAAGTATATATGTATAATATATAGTTATTTATGTCATTGTTACAATTACATGACATATGGGGTGGAAATGTTAATAACCGAGGTTTAGGGGTTATGAATGATATTTATAACCCTTTGGAGAAATTTGGTGATTTTTAGAATAATATAAGAGTATTTAATAAGATATGTGTATAATATATAGTTTTAATGATATTATAAAACTATAAGTTATAAATTGGGTCAATTGGTAAATATAGAAAGTTAAAGGAGTGGAAAAATAATTTAGAACAGATTTTAGGTCTGTTCGGAAATTTTAAAACATATAACTATAGGTTATATTTATATTATGGTTTAAAGTGTTATAATATATGATATATATAACATAACATTATATATGTGGTCAAATTGTAAATTTGGAAAGTTAAAGGTGCGGGAAAATAAATAAGAACAAGACAAGGTTTGTTCCGTTATTTCATATAAATAACCTTAGGTTTGAAATACCCCAAACCTTGATATGTTGTCTTAAACTATGGTATATTAAGGCTAAAAAGTGCCTTAGAAACATTAGTGAACAATTTAAACCAAGGATATAAGGACGTAAGGGATAAAGTTGAGTTAAGAATATAAGTGTTTAAGGTTAAGTTTATAAGTACTTAAGTGGTATTAGGTGGGGAGCATTAATGGTTAAGTAGGTTAGGTTGATTGGAAAAGTAATTAACAACCTAAATCTGAATGAATGTTTTAGGACTTGAGTATGTGGACACCGGAGGAGAGTAAGCTACCGAACAACCGACAGTGTACGGTATGGTTTTCTTGTAGCCTGCTTGCTAACGAGGTGTCCCTCGGCTTGTGTGCTATTTGTTTATGTGTGCCAACTAAACAAGATAAAGCATGCAACCTGAATATTATGTTTGTTGTGTGTTTATGATGCACTAACACAACTTACATGAGAACTTACTAACAATGTTTAGTAAAGAACTGTGTGAGAATAAGGAACACTCCCAAATATTGTTTTATTAGTAACCGAAAGAGGTTAACTAACAAACATTGACATTGAGACTTCTACTAACTAGAACTTGGGGGGAGTGAGGAATCCAGAATGGTTCGGTCATGCATGTATTAAGTAGGAGGTTGGTATCCCTATCAGGTTCCGACTTCCAAATATGACTTGTCTTCGGGCTTGTCGCCTAGAGTCGACATATAGACTCGACCTCCTCGAACTTCTTGTTTTAGGAGGGAGGCATACTGAGATGGTGTGGTGGGATCTACCTAAATCCCAACTAATTCTAATAAATATTGTTTATGTAAACCAATGGAGCCGATAACTCATTGGTTAGGGTTTCTAGACCCGACAAGATAAACAATGTATTAAGGAACAACCATTCTAATTAAAGAACGGTTGACTTAATTGAGATGAGATCTGAGATAAGATTGAAGATAAGGTTTGAGATAAAGTACAACCAATTCTAATTAAAGAACGGTTGATACATTGAGACTGAGATAAGGACTAAGATTGAAGTAAGATAAGAATGGATTGAGATTAAGAGGTATCATAATTTAAGGAGTTAAAAATCTAACTCACTTACTAAGGGAACACTTTTAAGTCGTTCGTTGTGTTTGAACTCTGATTGTTCATATGTGGCGTGTTGTTTATTGCACTTCTTATTTATGGTGTGCATCTAATCAACTTCATGCTATCGACAATTAGTCGTCGTAGCCTCGTTAGCTTGGGGGCTATAAGAGAATCGTACCAGCAAAGGTGCTGACCCCCTCGGGGGCTGTTGTTTACATTTTGCAGGTAAGCGCCCAATGAAGACTTATCACGAGAGTAGGGGTGGTTAGACTTAGGATGGGTTTTATATCTTGAGTACGGGATGCGCATGTGCATCCGTCTGTTAATAGTTGAACTTGTAGAGATTATGTTGATACTTGAGATACTAGCAAACTCGGTTGGTGTGTATTTTGGGTTTGTGGTGTTAAGTATTTAAGTTCGGTATATTCTGTTAGTTCAGACCGTGGCAAGGTCCTGGTGATGGTTAAATTCCGCTGCGATGTTTATTTATGCTTAGTTAAGATGCGACAACCACGATTGGATTAAGATGGGGTGTTACAGCTTCCGCCTGCTCCAACTGTCACTACACCCACTCTGAATGTAGTTCAGGAGAATGATCAGGTTGCTCAGATGGATGCTGAACTTGAGGAAGGAGAGATTCCCCCTAAGCCCTTCAAATGGAAAGAAGCGCAAGATCACAGATGTTCACTCTTCATCTACATAGGCAGAACTCCAAGAGCTGCTGGTGGTTGAAGAGGTGGCCAAGAAAGGAAAAGGGCTGGTAGAGGATGTTGTTGATCAACAGGCAACTCTGGAGGATGCCCAGGGTCACCCAAATTAATGTCTTTTCTGGTTGCGAACTGTCGTGGGCTTGGTTCAGCCACTTTAGTTCGCTATATTAAGGAGGTGATAAGATCAGAGGCACCAATTTTTTGTTTTTTTGCTAGACACAAGATTGACTTCTTTTGAGATGCAATGTGTTACATCTAAATTTTCTCAGTATAACTGGATTGCGGGGGACAGTGTTGGTAGAAGTGCGGGGGTTGTTCTATTTTGGGATGACAGTTTGAATGTTCAGTTGCTAAGTTACTCTGCTAGACATGTAGATTGTGTAGTCACTGAGGGAGGGGGCTACCAGTGGTGTATTACCGGTTTGTATGGATGGTCTTCTGTTGATAATAAATGGAAAACATGGGAACTTTTAAACTATCTTCATGATCAATGGGCAGGTCATTGGTTAATTGGGGGGGGGGGATTTCGATGAAATCCTACATTCATCAGAACATCTGGGTAGGGGAACACGATCACAGAGGGCAATGGGTGCCTTTCAAGACCGCCTTCAATCTTGTGAGCTAACTGATTTGGGTTATCGGGGCTCCAAATATACTTTCAACAACAAAGCCAAGTTTTAGGCCAATCTAAAATGTCGTATTGATCCTTTTTGGCAAATGATCAGTGGCTCAATTTGTTTCCTGACACTCAGAATTTTCATCTACGTTGGGGACATTCTGATCACAATCCCATTAAGCTTCTCCTACATCCTGCAACTCAACGAGGTCCAAAACCTTTTCATTTTGAGAATTGTTGGGCGATCATCCACGCTGCAAACAAATAATTCAATCTGTTTGGCACCATTCTCTTTTAACAGGATTTTCACCTAAAGTCAGTTTATGTGGGCAAAGGTTACAGAAATGGGGCAGACAACAATTTTGGAAAGAGAAGAGAATGCTGGAACAGACAAAGCAGGAAATTGATTCTATCGCTGCCCATGCCCAGTCCCCTGCACAACTACAATGGTGGAATGATCTTAATTGAACATTGGATTCTTTATTGCTTAAAGATAAAATAAGACTACACCAACGGTCCCATCAGCAGTGACTTCATGTTGGTGATCAGAATTGAAGTTACTTTCATGTGCAGCTTCGATCGCGTAGAAGAAGAAATACAATCCATCAGTTATCTTCACCTCACCATCCACCGCAATCTACTTGGGTGGGCATTGCTCAGGTTGCCCGAGACTTTTATCAGGAGCGGTTCACTACGACCAATCCCCCTTCAGACCCTCACCTCTTAGCATGTGTTCAAAACTGGGTGCCTCAGCATCTTTACCTCAGTATGGCACAAATGTACACCCCTAGGAGGTAGTTGCTGCATATAAATAGCTGAACCCTTCCAAGGCCCGATGGCATTAATGGGACTTTCCTCTCTACATTCTGGCCAATCATTAATGACGACTTCATCAACACATTTTTGTAGTTCCTAAATACCTAGACTTTACCCCAGAACCTGAATCACACTGAGATAGTCCTCATTCCCAAAAATAAAGGTGCAACTTCCATCACTGATTTTCGCCCTATTTCTCTCTGCAATGTTATCTATCGGGTTGTGTCCAAGGTTCTGGTTAACAGAATAACTGATGTTATGCCACATGTCATCTTCACTTCCCAAGCAGCATTTGTAAAGCACGGGCTAATTACGGACCAAATCCTTATTTCACATGAGATCTTACATCAAATGCGTCATTCAAAGGCCAAGACTAGAGGACTTTTTGCTTCTAAGGTGGATATGTCAAAAGCATTTGACCGGTTAGAATGGAGCTTTATTCTTGATGTTCTCCACAGCATGGGCTTCCATCCTCATTGGGTGCGCTTGGTTCAAAAGTGCATCACTACTGTAACCACATCGGTTTTGGTTAATGGTTACCAGGACCAACATTCATTCCACAACGTGGACTTCACTAAGGAGATCCTCTTTCTCCCTTCCTTTTCATCTGCGGTATGGAAGTTCTCACTTCATCCTTGTCCCAGTCTTCTAATGTCGAAACTTACACTGGTTACACTCATCGACATCTGGCTACACCTATTACTCATCTTATGTTTACGGATGATTATGTAATCTTTGGTAAATCTACAGTATCCAATGTTGCATCACTGTCTGCCATATTAGACAACTTTAAAATTGCTTCTGGTCAAGCTATTAATCATGACAAGTCTGCTCTGATGTTTTCTACTGCTCTTCATCCTGATATCAGATCTCAAATAGGTCACCATCTCAATGCCCACATTGTCAATGATTTAGGCCACTACCTTACCAAGTCACATTGGATGCAACAGAACTCCAGTCTTTGGTTACACCTGTGATCGTATCATTCATCGTTTACACTCCTGGAATACAAAAGTTACTCAAGCAGGACGGGCAAATTTGATTAAAGCAGTCCTTCAGGCAATCCCGGCTTACGTCATGTCCGTGATCCTCCTACCTAATTGAATGCTTATGCAAATAAGAAGTCTTTTAGCAGGGTTTTGGTCGACTGGTCAAACATGGAAATGTGGAATTCATTGGCTCAAGTGGTCAACCTTATGCAAAGGATTAGACTATGCAGGGATGGGTTTTAGGGATCTTTTATGTTTTAACAGGGCGCTTCTAGCCAAGCAATTGTGGTGTATCATGACAGAGCCTCACACTTGCTTTCTTAGCTCTTTCATGCAAAATATTTAATGAATACCTCATGCTTCAATACAACTGCAAGTGCTTACGACAGTCCGATCTGGAAAGCTTTACTCAAAGTTCGAGACCTAGTTCAATTGGGTGCACGCAGGAATATTTTTGATGGAGCTCAGACCACCATTTTAGATTGATGGATTAAAGGGAAACCTGAAGGCCAGCCTTTTCTTTGGCAACTTCCTCATGATATGCCATTAGCAACTCCAGTCAGCCCCTTTATAAACCCATCAGGCTCCTGGAACCACGTTCTCTTGCAGGCTTGCTTCCCTTCCTCTGATGTAGACCTTATTCTTCAGATGCAGCCTTATCTTATACCACCATCCATGCAGAATGTTGATCACTGGTACTGGGGGTTCACGTCCACAGGGAGCTTCAAAGTTAAGACTGTGTATCATGCTGACTATCAGTCACATCAATTTATGTCTAATGATGCCTCCTCAAGTTCAACCAATGTTCATGGCAACGCCTTCAAACGAGTAAGGAAGCTCAAACTATCACCTCGAATCCAACTATTCGCTTGGAAGCTTCTGCATAATATTATTCCCTCGAAGGAGATGATTGCTAGACGATTACTTTACCACTCAGCAGAAATCCAATGTGTAACACCCCTCTCCATAATCACGATATAATCCCTCACGTAGCAATAAATAAAACGTCTCGCAGCGGAAAATAATTAACAATTACAAAACTCACTCGGGTGTCACCGCCCATTACTCGCCCATGCGAGCAACGAAGCCAAACTACATCCAACTTCCAACATAAAAAAACTGCTAACCGTCGTGATAACGAGAAACTCCTATACATCATACTAAGTCCATAAATCATAAACATCGACAAGTGAGCGTCTACCCAATCCTGAATATACATAACCTTACCGTAATACAATTCATCATCTTCCTTGCTATACAACATCTCCATGTGTGGTAACAAAGTAAAACTCCAATTACCCTGTTCCTGCTCTTCGGCTTCGACAATGATCAACAACCTATAATGGTGTAGTATCAGCGATAGACGCTGAGTATGCCGGGCCTGGACCCTAATGGTCACTTGTCATTTTAACCATCTTGTTATTAGATTGGTTCCATGCTTTACCATTTTACAGTTATAATTAATACTGCAATATATAATGTATAATATACATAATCATCCATCTAAATATCCATAAACACTTAACCATCCATTCAAATATCGATAAACATTCAACCATCCATCCAATCCAAACAGTCATAGAATATTTCAACAACATTTGTATATCAAACGTATCGAGTATTAACAATATATTGTACAATGTACAATCGCCGTAGCGTTCACCATCCACTGTCAATTTATTTTAGTTTGGCTTTCAAGCCCCATCCATATGTACAATGTACATTCGCCGTAGCGTACAGTTTCCATAGTTAATTATGTACAATGTACATTCGCCGTGGCGTACAGTTTTCATATTTAATTTACCTTAGCCTTGTAGGCTCCATCCAACCATGTTTAATTATTAATATCAGTTGGGCGTCATGTTAGGACAACCTGATAACCTCACCATGGACAGTAGTCCTCCCGTACACACAAAGGTGCTCATTTCGCCAGAGGTCCGGAGGCCCCTGACTCACTTATGTCTCGTAAGACGTCCATAAAAAGGCCGTAGCCACCTGATCCACGATCCAATTTGGGCTCGTTGGATATAACCTGGAGCGGAATCCAATTAGGAAACCCCTCAGTGATCACAAATGTGCAACCAAGTAGTTCGTAAACTACCGGGATTCCTCACCTCAACTCATACCATCTCTCTCATAATGTTTAAGATCTGCTCTTAGTCTTATTTATTAACCAGCGGCCCAATGGGTCACGCATACCTAGAAGTAATCTAGGTTATATTCATGTTCGAGATCCATGCTCTAGAGACTGACAATGTCGTGACTCGATCCTAAGTGTTTTACTTAGGTCACCATATACTTAATATTAATATCATGGTATTACATCAAGTAACCGTCATGTCATCACAACGCATATGTATGTTTATATAAGTCGATCTATAGTCGACGTAGTGTTAGTCCCGTAGGAAGCTCGTGCATAAATAAATAATGCAGTAACACTAAATCACATACATGTAACCACACACATAACACACAAGTTATATCAACCAAATCCGAGCCCAAGGAGCTTCCTTAGGACAACTCGGATCAAACCCCTTTACATACCGTTCACCCTGATCGTATTACGGTGGAGTATGAATCAGCAAGATCCTACGCTCCGTGTAGTCCGCTAGCTCGTCAAGCGTCCTTGTCAGAAGTATAATCTAAACGGTATTAAAACTATAAGTCAGTCTCCATGACTAACTACATCCGGTATTTCCGAATAACAAGTAACCCCGACAGTTCGCCCCTGTTTTCCACAGTTGTTTGTTACGGGTTTCTCTAAAACAGTCGGCTTTGTTACTTAAAACTCGTACGTCATATATTTCAACTGTTAAGTTTAATTCGTTATATTTCTAAAATCTTATCCACCAATAAATACAGGTATATAACCTATAGTTGCATGTATGCATGCATGTTTATATTATATTATACTCTTTTTCTTATTGTACCATTTATTAAATTGTATCATTCTCCCACCATCCATTATAATACAATGTATTATATAATCCATTTTTCTTTAGCAAATAATATTTGCAACCAAAACTCATAACTTATAGTTCGTAACTATTCTTTTTTTTTTTAAATAACCACCACCATTAAATCATATGGTTTCCAACCAAAATATATATCCACCTTATATACATTATCTTTGTGTATGTATATATTTACCACGTAGGTAATTCCCATGAGTTTAATAAACTCTTATATTTTATGTTACATTCTATTATCTTATGTTAGATGATTATTCCCATTAGTTGTATTATATTATACAACTTATATTAAGATTATTATCCTAATATTATGTAACATTTTATGTTGTATACTTACAACTCCTAAGGTTTATTCAATAAACACCTTAGTTTATAAATCTCATTTATTTATAGTTTGTCCCATTATTTGATGTGAATACCCTTCCTTATTAATTCCATTAAACCACCTTAATACCATATAATTGTTATAACATTTATAACATTATAGACCTTAGTCTAAAATTCATTTTCCAACTCTTATTAACTCGGTATAGCCCTTAACTTTATTTAAATTCCGTTTTGACCACATAACATTATGTAATGTTATACCATATACTAATATCATACAATGTGATATTTTTATTCCCTTTAACTTATACCTATAGTTTTTATACAAAACTATTTTATATTGCCTCTTAGGCACCATAAGAAAATCTTATTCTTTTCCATAAACCATAGTTTCCTTAATTTACAAAATCACCCCATTATTTATACCATGTTATATATACCATTTAATATAACATTTCTAACTTATAAAAGAGTATAACCTATGGTTATTTTTTGTAAATTCTGAACAACCCTTGTGCTATTCTATAATTGCCATTTGGCCCTATTTATAACATATAGTTTTACCATATCATTAAAACCATATATTATACACATATCTTAATAAATACTCTTATATAATTCTAAAAATCTCCAAATTCCACCAAAGGGTTATAAATATCCTTATTAACCCATATACTTTCGGTATTTACCATCCCACCATCTATATTTCTCCAAAGTGTCATAATGACATAATAACTATATATTATACATATATAGTTCATTTTAATTCCAAAAACAACCCAATAAATTCCTAAAAATTCCTAATAGCCCATGGGTGTTTATAATACCATTATACACCCTTAATTTTCGGTAATAACATATTTACCACATACGTTATGAAAATATTACCATAAGATACTTATCTTATTATAAAACCTTAAATAAGTTATCTAACTTATTTATTTTGGTCAAAACCTACCATATGGTCAAGGTTGACCTCCTTAATATTTCCTTGACCACCAATTCCTTATAATTACGGTTTTAACCCCTAAGTTTCCAAAATTCAACATTTAACCCCAAAACTTTATAAAATCTTATAAACTTTATTTTAACTCCTTTTTACCTCTAATTTTCGGCCTTATTATTCTAAAGCCCCTAAATTTAATTTAATTACACCTAATACCCCTTTCTTTTCGGTAATGCATTTTCACCACTTAAACTTAATTAAAAGCTTGTAAATGCATAAATAAAATGGCCTAAAATACATGGCCTTATTACAAACATTTGCTCACAAAATAAATTACACATAAATGTCCCAAAATACATATAATTCTCGGCCTCACCATAGATTTTTCATTTAATTACCAAACTTCCACATAATGTCTTAAATTTGACAATTATGCTTGTTTAATTAGTTATAAAATTTATTAAACCATTCCTTAATCATTTTAAGGTCAAACATGACCTTATTTTACTCATTCACTCACGGCAATTAATATACACAAGCTTAAACTTGTGTTAATGTATCAAGTTAAGGTTTTAAGTGATTTATACCTTGATTTAACTTAGGTAGAGCCTTGTTTGGTTCGCCACCTTAAGGAGAAATTCTCCACAGCTTGATTTACTTGTCTTCATGTAGAAAACAAGACATGATTAAACTCCACACATGAGTTAACCATGAGAAGTAATTTAAGTCATGAAAATCATGAATTTTTACCTTAGATCTTCAAGCTTCTTAGAGATTTACTTCGGCCCTTTTTTTCCTAGAAAGAAAGAGTATCAAAACACTCCTAATAAAAAGGTATAAAACCGTGGGTAGTTAGCTTGGAAGATAGCTAAGTTTTACCTTGTTTAAGATGCCAAAAATGGTGTTTTTGGCTTGGATCTAGCTACTCCTTGTAGATCTTGGTATACCAACTGAATCCACATGAAAAGGAGAGGAAAATAAGGCTAGGGAACCAAGGTTTACAACTGAAATTCACAAGGAAGAAGAGATGTGTGCTTAGAGCACATTTTTGTACCTTAAGAACAAGTTTGGGTTTCTCAATCTTCTTCCCTTGTTATGGCCGAGATTCCTCCTTCATTTAACCTCCAAGAACAACCTAGATCCATGGATGGGAGTGGTTGATGTTTAGATCCACCGAAAGAAGAAAGATTGGTGAAGAAATTGAACATAAAATGACTAATTAAGCTCACCTAGGTACCAAAGTGTTCTTCAATGTTCTTGGTGACTTACCCACGACTTTTAGAAGCCAAGAGAGAGGAGGGAGCCTTGGAATCGGTTGGAGCCAAGGCGAATGAGAGATTAGGTCAAATTTTGCCTTAATACTCTCTTTTTCCTTTGTTTATTATTTTTGTGATTGATGACTCATCAAAGGGATAGGAATGAGGCTGGAAC
Organism: Limonium bicolor; assembly: GCA_023374045.1. Lineage (NCBI taxonomy): Eukaryota > Viridiplantae > Streptophyta > Magnoliopsida > Caryophyllales > Plumbaginaceae > Limonium > Limonium bicolor. Next base: position 314,939,559 of record CM041778.1, on the reverse strand, counting down.
CAATAATTGGAGGGGAAAGGTAAGGCTCCCACGATTTTGTGGCTGGTGGAGTCAAATAATGGAGCCAAATGGTGTATTAATTAATCAAAAGGCAAAAGTAATCCCTTAAAACATGGAAACATGTTGGAGGCTTGTATTTATCTTGAAAGTGGCGATTTTAAACCTCCTAAGCCTGTGAATGTCGACCTCATGTGGTCCAAGGGGTCAAACTTTGACCTCTTGACCATTCTTAGTCAATGTTGACTCAAACGGGCCCCATTTTAGGGTTTTATTAATATTTTAATATTAAATTTGTAAAAATTCGTAAATTTCTGGAATTAAATTCCTAATATGATATTTTATCATATTTAAAGGTAATTATAACCTTTTAGCCCATTTAAAACCAATTTAGAAGGCAATTACACAAAAACGTGCTTTAAGGAGTTTTAGTGCACATTTTGTGTCGCAAGGTGTTTCTGAGCTCTGTTTTCTTTGACAACAGTTTTGTTGTGTTTCTTACATGATATTTGATCATGGTATCCAATTTTATATCATTTAGAGGTCATTAGACCTTTAAGGTTTCTTAGAGCACATTTTTGCCCTTCTTGACCTTGAAGCATGAAAGTGCTTGTTCTTTGTGTTGGAGTGTTGCCCAACAATTGTAATATGTTTAGTAATGTGTTAATATACTTAGGACAAAATTTTAGGTCCTAAGTAGTTCATTTGGGTATTTATTTACCCTATACAGTCAAAGGGTGCAACATCTTGTTTTGTGTTGACCACTGTTGTTCTCAGTTGACTTTTAAGGCATGTTTAGGCCTTAATTAATGTGATTAGATATTTAATCCATGTTTAATAAGTTTGGGGTATTTCACAATGTGTTACTTGTGATCGACAAGCATCTACGATGCACTCCCTTTTATTATGTCCTATTGTTAAACCATATTGGGAGATGGCAGCCTTGCCCCACCTACCTCCAAGTGTTAACTCGGATGATGCTTTTCTGGATTGGTTTACCCATCAGTGTCTAGTCTCTTCTCCGTCAAATCTCACCCGCTTGATCCAACTATTGTGGAGGCTTTGATTTGCAACTTGCCAACTTAATCATTCACAAGTTTCATCTTTCACTCATGCTTGGTGTCAAGCTAATAATCTGCTTCATGCCATATTCAAGACTCCTGCATTACTAGCGGAGCATCGGACTAATTTTCCCAACCACCTGGAGGTTTTTATTGACGGTAGTCTTGAATCTCATCATCGTATGGGTTGTGTATACGACGGTTTTGTATCAGGTCACCTATAGCTTGCAGGATATCACAGAGTTTTATTTAACTGTACTTCTCTTCAAGCGGAGACAATGGCTTTGGAGCTAGCAGTCCAAGGGGTTTTGCAATCAGGTCATACCGCGGGACGATTTTTGACTGATTGTAAACAATTAGTTGATTATCTCAATTGGACACTACCACACAATTACCGGACTAGGTTAAACATATTTTAGATCGGATTTTATATGTTGAAGTTCACTGCATTCTGTAAGTTGGTTTAACATACCAAGAACTGACAATACGTCAGCCCACTGTTTAACAAATCTTGCCCGTAGAGATCTGCTAGTTGGGCAGTGGAATCTGGACTCCATTCCAGATTTTATACTTAGGCTATGTAACTCCTAACTTATAATACATATGCTTTCAAAAAAAAAAAAAGAAGTGAAAGACTAGCTGACAAACTGAGCCCAACAGCTCATTTATGTGAAAGTCAAAAGAAGGCCCACTATTGAGTTTCAGATCCAGCTTCGCAGCCTAAGTCAATAAAAGGCCCATTATCTACTTTCAAACCTCACAGGTCACAACCCTACCCAGGGACCAAAAGCAGCAAAAGTAAAATGGAAAGAAAGATTGAGGAGAATAAGATACGGATTTTTATTCTTCATCTACGCACAGCGGAAGCTCCATTCCGGTCTTCCTTCGTTGGGTCAAGTTCCCTCCCACTGCCTGTCGGGTCTTGCTGTTCCGTTAGCTCATCGGTGGGAGTCTTCTTGTCGCGGGAGAAAATCTCCGTTCTTGTGAAGTTAGAGACAGAGTGAGCGAGGAACAATGGGAGACGTAGTAAAAGACGACGATTTGCTCCTGAAGGAATTCTTTGCTGAAGTTGGAGAAGTTGAAAGAGATAACGAAGTTGTCAGGTTTCTCACCCAATTACACCTCCCCCCCCCCAAACCTATACTGTTTGCTAAGGTTTAGCTGGATTTTAATTCTGACACGGTTGTTTGAGGCATTATTATGCGCCGGTTATATGTTGGATTGGCGGTTCATTAGATTATCGGGCGGCTTATTGATAGTTGTTTGTTTTAGAAGTGGGCTCTGATCGAATTGGATACAGAGAATTTGGCTGGGTAAATCTGTGTACTTTCAAATGGAAATATAAGTCTTATGGTTAAGGAAGAAGCGACTCATCTTGATATTGGGGTCTATAGATTAATTTTTGCCAGTGGATTTCCAGCTTGTTTTACACCCTAGGGTTTTCACATTGAAAGGTCAATTAAATGTGAATCGGACTGATTCCAATTTCTTCATACCGATTTGTGCGCAGCTGAACTTAAATCTTTGTTGCTTGCCGACCTTTTGATTTTGTGAAGTTGATCATTGTAATTTGGTTCGAAAACTGCATTCATTTTTGTATTTCTAGGGAGAAAAGAAGTACAATAGCCAAAATGTGTTGCACTGGCTATGCTGCAATATTTATCTGAAGGTGCATAGTTGGTCGTGCCTGTCTAGGAGGCTATTTTTGTTTTACATCACCCACCATAAGTTTTATGTTTGGGACTTTATAGATATTTCTGCTCATTCATTGTTTGATCTCCTTTATGAATGCAGCAAGCTTTCTGACTTCCTTCAACTGTATATGCTATCAGCTAAGGACATTGAATTTGTTTCTTGATACCTGTTCATCACAAAACATTCAATGCTTAGCGAGGAAACGATTACCTTCTGATAAGGAACATCTATAATAAGCAGTAGTTTAATCCTGGAGAGGCCATCTTGGTTGGTTCTTAAGTTCTTAAAGGCTCCACCTGCTTCCTCAATTTGCAGGATTCTTTCATGCTTCAAGCTGAACCCCTTTGAGCATTTAAATCTGCCATTCGATGCGTCCAATGATGATGTAAAAAGACAATATAGAAAGGTACATTCATATGTTTAAGATATGATGTTTGAGTTCATCTGTAAATTTAACTGTTGTTTTGGAGTGTGAATTAACCTGCTGAAGTTTCATCTTATATGTAGTTATCATTGCTAGTTCATCCTGACAAATGTAAGCATCCACAAGCAAAGGAGGCTTTTGGAGGTATGCATAATATCATAAAGAACTTTCGTGTCCTCTAATTAACAGCATGTTTTTGTTCAACTGCTGTTGAGAATAAGTATGCATTTTTCACTCTACTGTAGCTGCTCCTTGCTAGTCTACTAGCTGTGGATATGATTTGCTTGGATTCATTATTTTGCAAATCTATATGTAGCTTCCTTTTTTTTTCCAGCATTAGCGAAAGCTCAGCAGCTTCTGCTTGATCCAGAAGAAAGAGCTTATCTTTTCAGCCAAATTAAATCTGCTAAAGGTAAGTGATTATCTTTCGTCTGCTTATATATTTTCTGTATTGGCTACCATAGATTAACCATGTTGATTTCCCTAGTGTTACGAGTGTTAGATTTGGTAACACAATTATTTTTTGAAGTGGAATGGATAATATTCGTCCCGAGGTGGAAATTGAAATAGAGGATAAAAAAGGACGAGCACAAAACAGACCTGGTTAGGAGCAAGGAGTGGCATTTGGAATAAGTCTACAGGAGAACTTGCTGCAAGCATATAGCCAATAGTGAAACATTTTTTATGAGTGGATGTCTCTCCCCTTGTAATCTTTTTCTGTGAGAAAGTACATAGTAGTCGAAATTGTGTATAGGCGAACAAAAGAGTAACGTCTAGCTGAAACGTTATTTTCAACTGCTGATTCTCCTGTCCCTAGAGTTTTAAAAAATTCGGTTGCTCCAATCAATACAAGGCTGGCTGGCTCTTTTCCATTGAGAACGTTACGGCCTCAGACATCTCCTAAGGGCAAGGGGCACATAAGGGTTGATCTAGGCGCTGATGCTTAGGATGATGTTGTTGTCAGCATCGGAAAACTGTTTGCTCCAAGTTCTCCGTGTGCTTCTGCTCTATGTTTCCCCCAATTGAGTTATGTCAGAATATATGTACTGCTTTTCTGGGCCTATGGTCAGGACTTAAACGATTTCACTTTGTCGGGTTTGCTCTTCTCCATCTGAAATGTGGGCCCAGATCAAGTGCCAAAGTCGAATGAACCAATCCTGACTCTGCTTTTTGTACTCCATTTTGCTCTCGAATGCTCTAAAGCCTAGTTGTTGTATATGCAACCAATGCACACTGTGATTATGCACCAACCGTAACTTATAATGGTTAATGCACATCATCATATTATGTAGATTCTTTTCCCTTTTCCTCTTTCATTTGTAGGCTAATAAAGCTGGTCTAAACCTTCTGAACTAAGATAGTACTTAATGTCATCTATGTGGCTAACTGTCTTGTTCTAAATGTATTACTGTATCAGTACTTTTGTTTGAACTTTTTGTTTGTACTGCAGAGGAGCTGCTTGCGCAGTGGAAGAAACAATTGAAGAAAGATACTGCGCAAAAATTAAAGTCAATGGTTGATGAGGTATGTGGTATATTCCTCTCTACTATTAATTCAATTTTGACTACTTTTACTGGATTTGATTCTCACCGATAATATTATGAAGGATCTGTCATTCCGTTTCAGTTTGTATGTCTAGCTTTGGGAGATTACTTCTTTTTGTTTCTCCCCTATCGCTCCTCCCTTCCATCTCTTTCAATGCGGATGTTAAGTTTATTTCTCATCCCTTATACTTTAGTTAATGCTGCAGCACCGCTAGGATGACATAGCAAAAACAGCTCCACTATGTCATGCATCCTCGTGCTTCAGAGTAAATCTACTCGAGTATATTGTTGAAATTAGATTCTTTTATCGACCTACATCACAGCAATGTGTTCTGTCTTGTCAAAGCTTGTGCTTGTTGTAAAGCAGAAACCAGACATCTGCTTGTTATTGGTGTAATGCATAAAACAGATAACAAAAGATGGCCAGTTTTCTAGTATTGCATCTATTTGTCCTCTTGCGTCTTCTTATGCTTCTTAATACTCATGGCATCTGTTTGTCATAATTGTTGCCCGAGTTTTCGTTGTTTGTTAGGAGTTCATTTGTTGTGATGTGTTTCCCATTCTAAACAAACCTGTTGCAGAAATTTGAGGAGAAACATGAGCAATCTGAGGATTTTAAGCTGAAGTTGAAAATGAAAGTTAGAGAATTGTTAACAGAACAAGAATGGAGGAGGCGAAAGATGGCTATGCGAGTAGGTTAAATATTCTTTTATTGTTTTCAGTTTTAATATCCTGGTTGAAGAAGATTAAGTTTTACTAGTTTGTTATTTCAGATATCAGAGGAGGAAGGTAGATTGAAGAAGGATGAAGAGGAACAGAAAGAAATGTGGAAGAAAAAGCGTGAGCATGAGGAGCAATGGGAAGGGACTAGAGAGAAAAGGGTACGTTTGTCTATTTATTTCTTGATTTTGGCAGGAATATGATACTTGCCTTGCTTTTATCTTATAGGGTAAGAGGTGCCGTTTTGGTGACCGAGCCATGCTGTGTAATTTTTTGTTCAATGGAATCTGTAGACTTGTCTGTGTCCCGATTTCATTGGTTTGCCCTGCTGTGGGAACTGGGAAGTTTGATTGTCTTGGCTAATTACTTGTATATTTTCCTTAGGTTTCTAGCTGGAGAGATTTCATGAAGAGCGGAAAGAAGGTAAGCAGCGGTTTTCAGTTTCATTTTGGTTAGATGGGAAGGTGGGAGTGGTAATATTATCCCTTGCTCGCGTGACTCATCATATCTTGCTCTTATTTCATAGTATTTGACCCGTATCGGGTTATGACCATTCTTATTGTCAATGCGTGATTGCAGGCGAAAAAAGGTGAACTTCGGCCTCCCAAGCTCAAGACAGAAGACCCCAATAAGTCATATGTACAAAGACCTGTAAAGAAAGCTTAGATGTTCATCTTTCCGCGCTCTTTGTTACAAATTTGTGGGACAGTGCATTCTTGTCTTGGCCCATATGTACGAAGTGTAGTCTTTACTTGTCACCTGGCTCTTGAGACATCTGAACCAGGGATTCTACAGGAGTAGCTCTTATGTATTACCGAGGTTTGTGCACTCATTTCAAATTGTCTTATACCTTACCTTTCCGTTGTAGCATAAAGTTGATAAGCACTAATGGACATCAATACATGTGAGTGTGACACCCGATGTAGAACGCCAACTTGTGGGCTGACCATGCATACTAAGCATTTTAGTAATTTTAAAAGTAAAAAAGATTGAAAACGTACTAAGAATTATTTTAATTCACGTAATCTCTTCTACATCACATTAACAACGAAGTGCTTTTTAATTAACGAGTTATATAACAATAATAAAAATGAAAAAGCTTATAACTAGTATAATATGTTGTCTAAAACTGGTAGAATTACTCCATTCTATTCCTAACAGATATTTTTTAACACCAAGTGGATAAATTAACTAAGGAGATAACTTTTAGATTATTTTACCCTTATTATTACAGTGTGCAAGATATGTAGGAATAGATCTGGACCTGAATTCAAAAAATTATGATCCGAACCTTATTTTAAGTCTAATGATGTCACCTGAAAAATTCAAACTAACCAGAATTAAAACTGAATCAAACCGTAATTTTGTACAACTTGAACCTACTTGAATTGAATTCACTCGAATGCTTTGTTAAAGCCTTAATCTATTATAATGTTCTGATCATAAATAATAATTTTGAAACCAAAAACACATAATAGAACTTTAGATGTTCAATAGTGTTCATTGCTCATAAATGATATATATAAACAAAAGAGTAAATGTAAATAAATTAGATTAGGGTAAACAAATAAAACAAAATAAGTAAAAAACAGGACGACCTCTGTCCGGGAGCAAGCAATGGATGCCTGCATGAGTCACTCACATGAGACAGTGATGGGTGACGCGTGCGTGAGGCGGTAACGGGCGCACAACCCACTAGGGTGTAGGCGCGAGGTAGTGATGGCCGATGGGCGCACAGGGGCGCACGACACCCGTGCAAGGCGCAGGCAGGCGTTAGCGCAAGATGCGCGCGGGGCATGACGAGCGCGGGACGACGGGAGGCACGGTGTAGGGCATGGGCAAGGTAGACCGGGCATCAAGTGTCGAATTTAACCACTGATTCATAAAATTTTAATCTAAATTGGATGATACAATTTATAAATCTATAGTTAAAACTTCATATTCTACTTCTGTCCCATCAGGATCGTCCTGTTAGCTTTTGGCACATTTTTCCATATCGATATTAAACATATAAGATAAGATAATTTTATAAAACTAAAATTGTCAAGATATAGTTTATTAAGCATGGAGTCAATTGCATAACTTAGATTTATAATGTTTCTTTATCTTATCGGTTAAATATTGAAGTCAAACAACATGCCCAAATAGTAAACAGATAGTACAGGTGGTACGGAGGTAGTACAAAAATTATCGTTCACTTTGATTATGTATAATCAATACACAATAATCGTCTTGATCAAAAGTAACACTATATTAATAGAAATTGAACTTGATTATGAAAATTAAAACAGGCTACAAAGGTTGCTTAAATTTGTACGTTAAAATTTTTGTCAACCAAACCTAGCCCGAATAAGCCACCCTAATTTGACCCGCACCCCAGAAAAAACCGAATAAACTCTAGGCTAACTCGAATCGAAATTCCAAACCTGATAAATCAACTGAACCAAAGTCACTCGAATCTAATTGAAACCAGTTGAACCCCACCCGATCCGAATCAAACCAAAATATTAAATATTTACAATTAACCCGAATTGAACCGAATCCAATCCCAGTGACCCGAACTACCAGTTTCTGTAGGAAGAAAGAAATAAGGGTTAAATAAAGAAATGATATGGTAAAAAGTACAAAATATTTTATATTTGAAAAATGATAACATTCAAAAAATCATTCGAGAGAGAATCTCGCACAAAACATTAGAAATAATCTATTAATTTATATATATATATATATAGTACTAATATTGAATATAACAAATTTTCATTACGTTTGTTTTTATCCATAGTTTATCATATTTCTGTAGCATGAAGCTCTTTACTTTTTATAATAATAGTTGATATATAGTCATGACCATAATTTAGAGGAGAGGTAATCATTTTGTTGATAGCAGGTAGTTATTAACCTTATAATTTTTTTTTTAAAAAAATCTTGCTAAAAATGATTATCTACGATGAAAAATCATAGATAACTAGGTAATTAAAAGAAAAAATATTATTATTTTTTAAATAAGCTTGATAAAATTTATAACATCTAAATATTATAATAATATTTTTATAATTTTCTTTAATATATTTTTATAAAAATATTTTTTTCAGCCAATATATTCTTTCAATTTAATTTTGGTTATCCTTGTCATATGCTTTATTAATTTTGTGCTACTTAAATATCATATTGGTATTCTGTAAACTGAGTTGCTATTACAAAATTACTAATCACTCCAGTACAAAATTATTTTAGAAATCACATTGATATATTGTAACTTTTTTTTTCCAAAATAGCTTTTATTATCATAAACTGTTAAATTATGAAAACTGGTCATAAAGACACTAAACGTGTTTTGAAAAAACATTACATTCGATAGATCCCGCTTTTGTATTTGAAAGTATAGATATTTTATTACATTCACAAAAAACGTCATATAACTAGTTAAAACGATTCAAAACGTTACTTACCGTAAAAGAACACGTACGCTATATGTAAGTAAGTTGTGTCTTCCCCTCTCATTTTCATATTCACACTCTTTCTCCTTAGTAAAAGCTCACCAGCCGGACAACCGTTGGTCCACTGCCGAACGACCACTGGACTATCACTAGACCATGGACGGAAAAATTTTATGGTGAGTTTTTCAAATTTTGTTTACCAAGTTATAGATCCTGGTGTTCTGAGTACAAATATGGTGCTCATTTTCTGAAAACAACTTCATTTAAGCTACATCTAGAAAACAAATTTCAGAAAAAAGATTCAAAAACTTCATTAATGGAGCTCAGAAGTCGGGTTGCTTGAGCGGGATAATGAAACCCAAAATCGGGATTTCTAAACTCCTGCGCTAAGCAGAATCTGGACTTAGAAAATCCTGATTTTAGCTCCCACACCACACACAGTGTCCCGATTTATGCTCCTACACCACAATAACAATCATAATTTTATTTCCACGTAGCATTTTAGTGCCCCATCGAAATCAAAAAATTTCTTCCCTAACCAAGGAAATATGGACTATTAGTGTCACAAATTTTCTAGTTACAGGATGAACCGACTCATGATTCAAGATAACTGTTGGTAAGTTTTTGGTTTGTTGCTATTTATTTTCTGATAGGTATGAAATCAAGACATTGTTTGTCCCGAACTGCAGAAAATTGGGACTCTGTTTGTCCCGAATACACAAAAATCAGAAATTTTGTGTTCTGAACTGACTGAAACCATGAAACTAAATGTCACTAATACACAGATGCAGATCTGTCTATCCAAAATCATGCCAAAGTATTGTTACGAATTGTTTAAAGACGAGACAAACCGAATCATGATTTAAAATTAACCGAAGGTACGATTCCGGTTTGCTTGTGGTTGTTCTTCTAATGTTAAAAAATCGGGATTGTTTTTGCTGAACTTAACAAATTTGGGATCATTTATTTCCTGAGTTCAACGAAATCGTGACATTTTTTTGTCACGAGTTTGCATATTTTGTGAACATTATTTTCCAGATTTGTTGTTCTGCATGATTTTTTTTGTCACGATTTTTCTTTGTTAAACTGCATTGTATTTGACCATGACTCTAATATTGATGCTGACTTTGAAATTAGGAAGATGGATAGACCTAAGCGTGCAATAAACCACGTCTACACGAAAAGGCTAAAAGATCACGTGAAAGAGCAGTCCATGACAGCCTCATACCATCGAACGTGTGCTCCAAATGAAGATCCAAGTAACCCCGAGCCCCGCATAGACATGCCCCCCAGATACACTTTCATTTGACGTGGGACATGATTATGAGCCTGACTGGGTGCTGTAAATGCCTCGATCATTGACACACATATTTGATGCTGGTACGAGCTATCATCATATTCCACAGTCTTGCATGCCTCCCCACTAACCACATTGACACACTCATCTGGCGGTGGATGGTTTGTAGAACCGCTAAATAGCTTGAGTTTCGCTATTAAGGGTTTGAGCAGTCACCACGTTCCGCATGTTGTTGCCCACACATCTGGTGGGTTAGTTATTCATGCCCCTCAGCTTCTCAGGACTCCTGGGGTGGCTAAATACCCTTAAATATGGTTTCTTTCGTTAACAAAGTACTAAATTTGGTGACATAATGAACATCCATATAATTGATGTGAAGCTTAGGAGGGGACTTAATCGTTCAACAATTTCCCCTAATTTCAATACATTCATGCAAAAAATGTTCACAATTTATGTGCATTCAAAACAGTGGTTCACCCAAATTTTTTCGATTCAAGACCAAAAAAGCTCACGATTTTATGTTTTTGTGAAAATTTTGTGCATGATTTTTAAATCGTGTTTGAAGTTATAAAAGTTTTTTTTCAGTTTTCTTTTGTATAGATCTGGCCATGATAAGGATTGTTTTGGGAAAAAACAAGGTTTGTAATTACAAACCCCAACATTAATCACATGGTAAAAATTGAAAAAGTTACCGGAACGTTTTAACCTACACGTCTTGCGTAAGTATACCAATGAAAAATTTACCCATTTGTTATTAATGATGGGTACCCATGCCTTAGATATTATTGGGATAGCATTATCACCCACTTCATGATTATTGATGGATGCATATCCCTTGCGTTATTGTTGGAATGTCATTATTCACTTGTTCATCATTGGTGATGGGTATCCTATCATGTTACTATTATGGATAAGATTTCCTACAGGGGTAATTCTCTATTTAAGGAGTGTCTCTTTCCCTCTACTTCACACACTCACTTTCACTCTTTCTTAAATTTCTTTTACTATATTCAAACAGTCTCACTTGTTAACATCAAACTTTCGAAGACAACAACAACCAGTACGACATGAATAGCGATTCAGATCTTGATTATGAGTACAGTCCAACGTCTAGTGGAGAACGTATTGTTTTACTATCACTATCTACTATTAGAGTGCTAGAGTTATTTCCCTTTTTCTTGACAATTGTTATAGGAAAGTGATGAAACTACATGTTGGTTATTTCAGTAATAAATAAAAATAATATTTATTTGTTAAATATTAGTTACAACCAATTTCAAATAATATTGATAAGAATATTTGTTATTCTCATCTCTTTGTGTTATTATTATATATAGAGACTCTGGAATTAGTTTCCAGGGACAGACAAGATACAGAACCCTAGTTCCATAGAATACACAGAGAGAGCCGGTTGGGCTCTTAGGTTGTGGACAGTGGGGGATTGCTACTAGAGGTGCAAACTGACCCGAACCCGAAAACCGAGTCGAATCGAACCTAATCGAAATCCATTCTCAACCGTATGGACAAATGAAAAAATGACCCGAAACCCAAATAACCAAATCGACCAAATCGAACCGAGATTTGATAGAACCAAAAATCAACCACTATCCAATATCATCCGAACCAAAAATATTCAAACCGAAACTATCCGAACCATAGTCACCCGAAACCCGATAATCACCCAAAACCCAAAGCAACCCGAATCGAAAATAAACCGATAATAATCCGAACTAAACCAAACCTTAAAATAATATTATTACTTTTAATTTCTTATTATCTTTAAATATAATTTGATTCTTCAACAATACATTTGTCACCCGCACTAACAAGAATATTATGTTACGTTTATTATAAAAATAAAATAATACCACTACATAACAGTCACTAACATTACTCTAACAAAGTATGGGCCATAAACCTTCATTAATTAATGACATGATGAGAGTAATGTCTACCTGCGCCCTAAATGTAAAACATTCATGTGCTGAAGTATGTAAATGCTAAAGAGTATGTAAAAATTATTCCTACATATATAATCTATAGTAAATAAATAATTGTGTTGCGTTTTCAAGTTTTGAAAATATTAATAGATACACATCTGAAAAATAACGGGTAAACATGTGCATGTCTCATAGATTTGCATCACAATACATCATGAACCTTTAATTTATGCTTTTTTGAACAATGTTTGTGCCTTTTTTAACTTATGGTTGGATGTGGTGTCACTTTCATGTTGTATTTTTTGCTAATAGTTATAATACTAGTTGATGGAGGAGGATTTTCTTATAATGGGAATAGATTTACAAAATTAGATTTGAATTGGTGGATACAATTTTAGATTGTATAACCACCCTACATACAAAATGTCCTTCAATTTGACCAATGTCTACATCATGAGTAGTCAACTTAGCATAATTTTATTGAGATATATGTAGTCGGAAATGAAAAAAATGATTATTTTAATATGACATTTACAAATTTGTATCGATTTAGCCAACTCAAATAATTCACCCGAATTAGACCCATAACCCGAAAAACCAAATGCACCATTGACTAACCCGAACATAGGAACCAAACCAAAACCACCCTAGCCGAAAATCACCCAAACCGAAATACAATCGAATCGATCCAAACCAACCCGTAACTTCATAAACCCGAACTAAACCCAAAAAACTGAATTCCCGACCCAGTCCGATCCGAGCCGATATTATATAGTTCAAAACGGGCCCGAACCAAACCTAACCAAACCAAACCCGAAAGATTGACCCGAATTGCCACCTCTAAGTGCTACTGTGGCTTCCTCCATGGTAGACGTGAGGGTTCAACAGTTGCTGTCAAAGGAAGACGTTCCGGTTGACAATGAACAGAAAAAATGATCCGTATAATCCACTGCGCTCAGATGTAGGTACCGTAATCTAATATATTTATATAGTGGTATCAGAGCTAGATTTGTTTTGATTCGTTCGTTGATGAGAATAATCAGTTCGGTAAAAAAAATAAAAATTTGTGCGGTCAATAAAATCTACGATCCCTAATTCTAATCGTGTTTTTTTTTTGTGGCTCATGATTGATGTCATGATATATATATCCCATTGATTTCATGTATATATATATAGATTCAAACCAAGCACTTGTTTGTGCGATTCAATGTGCCATGGCGGTGCAGGGAGTATTTTTTTTAATCGCAACTGAGTTAACAATATTTGAGAATATTGTTTGGGGAATAAGTTTTGTTTTTTAACCAAACAGCCATATGTGTTTGTGAGTGATAAATTCATTCGGTAAACAATGATTGTCAAGTTCAGTTTCCAAAGTTGAATTGATTTGAGCAAATCAAGTGCCGATTTCTTTTTTTTTTTCATTCCAATGGTTTCGTTGAAAGAGCTGGTTTACTGCAACGTATTCTTATAAATTTTTGGGTGTTATATGATTATAACCCTTAACCTTAGCAATCTAAACGTAAATCACACGAAGATCGAATTACAGAAATTATTTTTAATAGCCATTAATTGTTGCTAATGTAATGCGTGAGGCATAAGTAGTTCTTCTGAGTATTCACTGTACCGAGTATGTACTGTACGCTATATATGTATAGAGAAAGGATTGATTTTTTTGATATAATTGCAGCTTGTAGAAGTTTTTTAGTTTTATGGGATTTATTCCTAATTGCACGTCCACATAAAATTTGGGTGGATATATTTCTATTATTACTTAAGATATTTATTCTTTAGATTTCCTTTATTTTGGGTAAATTTGTTTTACATAAAAGAACTAGAATAAAAGTTGGGAATTTGTTTCCTTATTTCTCAAAGATGGATTTGTTCCTATATTTTGAGATTTATTATTTATTATATTACCATCGATAATAAGTTTATAAATACGCATATATCTATTCTTTTTGTGAGCGTTATGAATGTTATATATTCGGTTAAATTCTAGCATGTAATTATATCGAATCTAATGAGGTTATGTATAAGTTACATAATAATATTTATATATACCATAAATATATGTTTTTGTAACATGTAGAGGTTGTTATAATGTTTTTGTAACATTAAATTCTTACAATGGTAAGATTAACATTTATGTTTGTTTTTGGGACGAATATTATTGTTCCATGTCTTTAGAAATTGTTATTCTATTATTTTATGAATAATAATTTTATTAATTAAAGTTGAACATAAGTTGTTCAAACAACTTAAGTTAATCTAGTTTATGTAGATTGTCTTTAGTAGACATCAAAAAAAAATTAATCATTTAAACATTAGTTGTTCATATAATTTCAATTAATCTAGTTTATCTTGTAGACACTAATTAATTAAATAATTATTTTCGTAGATTTTTATTATTGGAACAATAATACCGAAAATTAGTTTTTCATTAGCTATGGGAACCGTATATTTCATTTTTTTTTAAATTATAAATGCATTTGTTGCATGTTTATGGTATGCTAAATTATAAATCTAAGTACTGAAATTGATTGTATACGTGAAGCATATTTTTGTTTCTTATACTTTGGTAAATATTTAACAATACTATAAACAATTAGTGTTATGTACACGTGTAAGACACAACTAATGACATCATTTTTTGTAAGATGGATGTTGTATCCAAGAGTATAGTAGCAGATCTTAACAAGGGTGAAAAGCTAACTGAACGAAATTACGATAACGTGGAGTCGTAAAGTTCAGTATGTCTTGGAAGACCAAGAATTTTTGGATGCAACTCTACATGTAACACCCCTCTCCATAATCACGTAATAATCTCTCACGTAGCAATAATAAAACGTCTTACAGCGGAAGAATAAATAATAACAACAATGCTCACTCGGGTGTCACCGGCCATTACTCGCCCATGCAGTAACGAAGCCAAACTCTATCCAACTTCCAACATAAACAAACTGCTAACCGCTGTGATAACGAGATAATCCCTATACATCATACTAAGTCCATACTCATAAACATCGACAAGTGAGCGTCTACCCAATCCCAATATACATAACCTTACCATAATACAATTCACCATCTTCATTGCTATACAAACAAACTCCATGTGCGGTAATTAAAGTAAACCCTAATTACCCTGTTCCCGCACTTCGGCTTCTACAATAATCAATAACCTGCATAATGGTGTAGTATCAGCGATAGACGCTGAGTATGCCGGGCCTGGACCCTAATGGTCACTTAGTCATTTTAACCATCTTATTATTAGATTGGTTTCATGCCTTACCATTTTACAGATATAATCAATACTGTAATATCATGCATATAAACATAACCATCCATCTAATTCAACAACCATAAAATATCACAAACAACAATTGTATATCGAACGTATCGAATAAAATATACTGAATAAACGCCATGGCGAACACCATCCTTTGTTAATTTAATTTGGCCTTTAAGGCCCCATCCATCAAACCATGTTTAATTAATACCAGTTGGGCGTCATGTTAAGACAAACCGATAACCTCACCATGGACAGTAGTCCTCCCGTACACACAAAGGTGCTCATTTCGCCAAAGGTCCGGAGGCCCCTGACTATTCTCTTTTGTCTCGTAAGATGTCCATATAAAGCCGTAGCCACCTGACCCACGATCCAAATAGGGCTTGTTGGGTATAAACCTGGAGCGGAACCCGATCGGGAACCCCTCAGATCACAAATGCGCAACCAAGTAGTTCGTAAACTACAGGGATTCCTCACCTCAACTTATACATCTCTCTCTCATAATGTTTAAGATATGCTCTTAGTCTTATGGAGAATAATTATTAGTTAGATGCCCAATGGGTCTCACGCATACCTAGAAGTAATCTAGGTTATATTCATGTTCGAGATCCATGCTCTAGAGACCGACAATGTCGTGACTCGTTCCTAAGTGTTTTACTTAGGTTACCATATACTTAATATTAATACTATGGTATTATATCAAGTAACCTTCTTGTTATCACAATAACGTATATGTATGTTTATATAAGTCAATCTATAGTCGACGTAGTGTTAGTCCCGTAGGACGCTCGTGCATAAATAATTAATGCAGTAGCACACAATCACATACATGTATCCAAAAACACTTAACACACAAGTGATATCAACCAAATCCGAGCCCAAGGAAATCCTTAGGACAACCCGGATCAAACCCCTTTACATACCGTTCACCAAGACCTAGGATGCGCAGTGTAGACCACTAGCTCGTCAAGCGCCTCGTCTGAAGTATGATCTAAACGGTAATAAAACTATAAGTCAGTCTCCATGACTAACTACATCCGGTATTTCCGAATAACAAGTAACCCCGACAGTTCGTCCCCGGATTTCTACAGTTAATTGTTACGGGTTTCTCTAAACCGGTCGGCTTTGTTACTAAACTCGTATGTCAAAAATTTCGACTGTTAAGTTTAATTCATTATATTTCTTTAATCTTATCCACCATTAAATTTAGGTATATAACCTATAGTTGCATGTATGCATGCATTGTTATATTGTATTATTTTTCCCACCATCCATTATAATACATTGTATTATATAATCCATCATCCTAGCAAATTATATTTGCATTCAAAACTCATAACTTATAGTTTGTAACTATTTTTTTGTAAAACCACCACCATTATATTATATGTTTTCCAACCATAATATATATTCATCCTTATATACATTATTCTTTATATGTATATATTTACCATATAGGTAAGTTCCATGAGTTATATAAAACTCTTATATCATATGTTACATTTTATCATCTTATATTAGATGATTATTCTCATTAGTATTATAATATACAACTTATATTAAGATTATTATCCTAATATTATGTAACAATTTATGTTGTATAATTACAACTCCTAAGGTTTATTCAATAAATACCTTAGTTTATAAATCTTATTTATTTATAGTTTGTCACATTATTTAATGTGAATATCCTTACTTATTATTCCTCTAAACCATATAATTGTTATAACATTTATAACATTGTAGACCATAGTCTAAAATTCATTTTCCAACTCTTTAAATTCGGTACAGCCCTTTCTTTTATTTTAATTCCATTTTGACCACATAACATTTTGTATTGTTATACCATATACTAATATCATATAATATGATATCTTTATTTCCTTTAATTTATAACCTATAGTTTTTATACAAAACTATATTATATTGCCGCATAGGCATCATATGAAAACCTTATTCTTTTTCATATACCATAGTTTCCTTTATTCATAATCACCCCATTATTTATACCATGTTATATATATCATATATATAACATTTTTAACTTATAAATGGTATAACCTATGGTTTTTATTTTTGTAAATTTCCGAACAGACCCACCAAGTTTCCATAATTGCCATTTGGCCCAATTTATAACATATAGTTTTATAATATCATTAAAACTATATATTATACACATATCTTATTAAATACTCTTATATAATTCTAAAATCACTAAATTTCACCAAAGGGTTATAATTACCCTTACTAACCATATACTTTCGGTATATTTCATTTCCACCCCATCTTTTATTCCAAAAGAGTGTCATAATGACATAATAACTATATATTATACATATATAGTTTATTTAAATTCCAAAATCAACCCAATAAATTCCTAAAAATTCCTAATAGCCCATGGGTGTTTATAATACCATTTTACACCCTTAACTTTCAGTAATAACATATACACCACATATGTTAAAAAATTATTACAATTAAATACTTATCTTATAATAAAACCTTAAATAAGTTATTTAACTTATCTAATTTGGTCAAAACCTACCATATGGTCAAGGTTGACCACTTTAATATTGCCTTGACCATTAATCTCTATATAATACGGTTTTATACCCATATTTTCTAGAAATTACCATTTAACCCCAAAACTTTATATAACTTATAATTTTTATTTAAACTCATTTAAACCCCTAATTTTCGGCTTAATTATTATGTAACCCCCAAATTTAATTTAATTACACTATATACCCCACTTCCTTGCGGTAATATATGTATACTACTTAAACTTAAATAAAACCTTATAATACATAAATAAAATGGCCTAAAGTACATGGCCTTATTACAAACATTAGCTTATAAAATGAATTACACATAAATGCCCAAAAATGCATTAAACTCTCGCCCTTACCCATATTTTCCATATTTACCAATTTTCCACATAATGTCTTAAATTTGACAATTATGTTAATTAATTAGTTATAAAATTTACTAAACCATTCCTTAATCACCTAAGGTCAAAATAAGACCTATAAACCTTGTTCACTCACGACACAAATTATACACATATGTATAATTACATATTAATATACCAAGTGAAGGTTTAAGTGATTTATACTTGTTTTGTCTAGTTAAGGCCTTGTTTGGCCACGGCTGTTTGGAGATAAGTTTTCCACAGCATTATTTACATGTTTTAAACAGCAATTAAGGCATGATTAGTCTCCAAGCAAGATCTAACCATAAGAAGTGTTTAATGTCTATTTTCATGGTAAAATTTACCTTAGAATACCAAGGTAACCAAAGGTGTCTTCGGCCTGTTTTTACAGTAGAATAAGAGCATCAAAAGAGCTACTAAAACCAAGCTTTAAACTGGTATAACTCAGATTAGAAGATGGCTAATTTTTACCTTGTTTAAAATGCCTAAAATGGTGTTTTTTGGCTATACCTTGAAGCTCTTGATATACCAACTGAATAAGTATGTTAAGAAGAAGATTATAAGCCTAGGAACAAAATTTCACAACCGGATTTGAAGGGAATCAAAAGATAAGTGCTTAAAGCACATTTTTATACCTTAAGAACAAGATTAGATTTCTCCACCTCTTCCCTTGTTACAGCCGAGATTCACCCTCCTTTTAACCTCCAAAACAACCTAGAACCATGGATGGAAATGGTTGAAGCTTAGCTCCATGGAAAGAGGAAAGAAATGTGAAGAGAATGAACATAAAATGGCTTAATAAGCTTACCTTTGTCAATTGTTGTTCTCTTCTGAATATTGAGTGTTACCCACGGTTTGGAGAAGCAAAAGAGAGGATGAGCATGTGTGGTGTCGGCTGGGAATGAAGCAAATGAGGTAATAATGCTAGATTTGCTTTTAAGTTAAGTTTATGTTATTTTATGTAATAGTAAATGATGATTCACCAAATTAGCTAGATATTTGTATCAAAGTTGAATGAGTTGTCTTCCATGCTCCATGCTCACGACTTCCAAGGGGTAAGAGTGGTCATTAATTGACCATTGACCATACTTAGTCAATTTTTTACTTAAAATGCACTATTTGGGTTACTATTCACAAATGAATGCCATATTTTCGATTTTTTTGAAATCTTGGATTTAGACCTTCTAATGTGGTACATTATAGTACATTAGTATATCAAGGTCTAATCCAATGCCTAACAACACTCAAAACCCACTCAGAAAGTCAATTTCTCTCAAAAACGTGCTTTAAGGAATTTTAAAGCACATTTTGTGTTAGAACATGTTTTAGAGCTTGGTTTCCTTTGAGAATGGTTTTATAATGTTCATTACTTCATTATAATATTTAGGAATCCAATTCTATATCAAATAGAGGTCATTAGACCTTCAAGGTTTTCTTAGAGCACATTTTTGCCCTACTTGACCTTGAAGCATGTAAATGCTGTTCTTTGTGTTAGAGTGTTGTACAACGATTGTAATATGTTTAGTTATGTGTTAATAAGCTTAGGACAAAGTATTAGGTCCTAAAGTTCATTTGGGTATTTATTTACCCTAAACAGTCAAAGGGTGCAATATCTTGCTTTGTGTTGACCACTGTTGTTCTTAGTTGACTTTTAAGGCATGTTTAGGCCTTAATCAATGTGATTAGATGTTTAATCCATGTTTTATTTGTTTGGGGTATTTCACTACAAGTCATGAAGGCTCCGTCTGCTGAGGGACACTCTGCCCAGGCACGTAGGGAGCTAGAAACCTATAATGCCTAGAAGAAGAAGAGTCGCACTACCCGGATCATACTTTTAAGTAGTATGATAAGTAACTTGATGCTGCATTTCGAAACCCATCAAACTGCTAATGGAGTATGGGAAGCAGTCAAGCGGAACTTTGGAGGAAGCACTGTTACTCGTAGAAGACAACTACAAATACGTCTTGATAGCTACAAAAAGAGATCTGATAAGACCATGGCTGAACATATTACTGCCATGTCTAATATGATTAATGAGCTTAAATCTGCAGGACATGAGTTGTCTGATGAGCAGCAAGTTCAAACTCTGATCAGATCTCTCCCTCGGAGTGTTGAGTGGGATTCTCTGAAGCAGACTTTAACCCATGATGATAACATCCGCACCTTTGATGACTTTTCTCATCATCTTGAGTTGGAAGAGGATAGGTTACTCTGTGAAAAACCAGCTAATGAGGTGTATGCTATTGATTTTGACAACAGAGGTCATGAGAATCATAGGCATAAAAGAGGGAATAATGGTAACAGTGACTTTAAGAAAGGGTAGTGGAAGAAAAGGAAGGGAGGCAAGGCCAATGGTGGTAAAGACCCAAAGAACCAACCAAAATTTGGTGGTGCTAGAGGTAAGCCTAAAGGTGTTTGCTACAATTGTAGGAAATTAGGGCACTTTATTAAAGATTGCCCAGAGCTTGAGGTATTTACTGGTGTTCATACCTTTCCTCTTGTTTTGTTGCTTCATGTTATGTGTTAACTAATACATGTTCTATGTGGAATTGTAGACACAACAACAGCATAGCACGTGACTTGGGATCGAACATCTTTTGTAGAGTTTCGCCGGATTCCTAGAAGAGGAAGCCAAATATTTACATGGGGAAGGATACCAGCATTGATGTGCACAAGATTGGAACCTGTAGATTAGTTTTGCATAGTGGTCAATATTGTATTTACATAATGACTTGTATGCCCCTGAAATAAGGCGAAATTTAGTCTCTTTTCATCTCTTCTTAGGTTAGGCTTCAAATTTGTTTGAAGGATCCACTTTAGAGTTACTTAATATTGGTACATTTTTCAGTAATAACTCTATTGAATGGTTTCATAGTATTTAATGCCAAATTTGGTTTAAGTAATCATATTCATTTGATTTATGTTATTAATTCTGATGATTCAGAACTATGGCATGCTAGACTTGGTCATATTGATATTGATCGGTTGAATAGACTAGCAAGAGAAGAGCTCCTTGGTGGAACTCAAGAAGCTATAACTCGCTAAGTGTGAGCCTTGTTTAGCTAAAAAATCTACTAGGAAACCATTTTCTAAAGAGGAAAGGACTACTCAACCATTGCAGGTAATTCATTCAAATATTTGTGGCCTAATGAGTAGGATTGTCAAGCTTGGTGCTTGATGTTTTATCACATTCATTGGTAACTTCACACGAATTTGTTACGTGAATGAAGTAGAGAATCAATGAACTCTCAAAGTTAAGTGGGAGAAAAACTGAGACTGGTTCTCGTGATGCCACATTCTTGGTAAATGATTATTCATCCATTTATGGAGCAACTAGGGATCAAGAGTCATATGAACTAGATGATCCTAATCAACAACCAGATTTAAGTAATCAGAATGATATGGTTGTTGAAGATGTTCTTTTGAATCCTCAAGTTTAGGAGGAGAACACAAATGACATGAGCCTATGACTTTTAGAGACGCTGTCTCAGGTTTTATGGATCTGAATGGATAAAATCAATGGAGAAGAGTTAGTGTCCAAGAACAATAACCAAGTTTGGGACTTGGGTGATCTTTTATTTGGTAGAGGCTATACTCGAAAGGAGTGAGTCGATAATGATGAGACATTCTCACTTGCAGTGAGGTTTGGGTCCATCTGACTATTTTTGGCTATTGTTGCCTGTCTGGACTTACATCAGATGGATGTAAAGACTGATTTCCTTAATGGAAATCTTGAGGAGGAGATATATATGGACCAGCCTCATGGGTTTGAGGTTAAGGGTCAAGAGAAGAAGGTATGTCGTCTTCATAGATCCATCTATGGTCTTAATCAGGCATCTAGACAATGGAATATTAGATTCCATGAGGCAATGGTCAAGGACTAGTTTTCCATTCTAAAAATGAAGACCATTATATGTATATAAGTTATACATAAAAAAAAGGATTTTTCCTTCTAACTTTGTATGTAGATGACATCCTAATAGCCAGTGACAACTTGGATCTAGTTTCTACTATGAAAGCTAGTTTGACATCCAAGTTTGACATGTAGGATAAAGGTGAAGCCAGTTATGTACTAGGAGTCAAAATATTAAGAAATAGGAAGATAAAGATCTTGGGTTTGTCTTGAGAAAATTACCTTACCTTAATAATATTGTGAAAATATACCATCTTAGTGATTGTATACCCAATGACTCTCCTAACCAAAAAGATTATATGCTTAGTGTGTGTATGGATCTAGCTCAAAAAAGTAGCCTATATGAATAATGTACCATATGTCAGTGATGTTGGTAGCTTAATGTATGCTATGTTGTACACCAGGCTGGATATCTGTTATGTAGTTGGAATTGTTTGTCGTTTCCACACAAATCCAGGTCTTGAACACTGGAAGTTGTCAAAAGTTTTTTTTACTTTTAGAGCACAGCAAACTATGTGCTATGCTAACCTTGTTGGATATAAGAATGCTTATTCTCTTCAATATTTTGTTTGTCAAAATATCATGTTGTGTATTGACGTCAATGAACTATAAGGCATACTTTCTCACACAAGTAGCAAACTTCAATGGATATATGTTATCATGAAGTAAAGCTAACTTTGTTTAAGTGACTCAAAGTTAGTGGGAGACTTTTGTAGTCTATATTGAAAGGGTTATTGGTTAATCCACATGGGATATTTAATGAAGGTTCATATACCCATGTAAGTTCATTTTTAGTCGAGTGGGAGGTGTCTATGTGAACCTATTAGACTCGTGTGGGGTGAGAGTTGACATCCTCTATGTAAGAGAACTCCCCACCACATACTTTCATACGGTACGTGCTAGCGACCTTATTGAAGCGTATGGATTGATCCTTGCTCCTTCGCTGTGTGAGTCAATATTTTTTATTTGCACCTTTTGACTTTTTGACTGGGTTGTAATAGTGGTAATGATGCTGCTACTTTGGAAGGATTACCAAGATTCCATGATTTTTATGGTTTTAGCGTAACCTTCTGGGAGAGCGGCTATTGCCATTAGGATACGATGCCAAGTAAAAGGAAAAGTTTACAAGAGTAGTTCAGACTGAAGTGACAATTGTTGGCGCCAATAACTTTAGTAGTTATAGTGATTGGTCACAGTATCCTGCTCATCCATATGTTGAAGGATCTGGGTTGAGTTTGGATTAGTCGAACAAAAATTGGACTTGAGGTGCAGGCAACTTTTTTTTTGATGCTTCATTCTGGCCTGAGAGGTTTGGTTTGGAATTATCCACATTGTAAGTGTAACACCCCAACCGCTAATCCTATGCTTACCGTCTAATTGCCCTATTAATCTTACGAGTTCGCAGGAATTATTACATACTTACTACGGCGGGTGGTACAACGCCGCTAACCGCCCATACGGCTAGCTAGGCTTACCTTACTTACAGTCACGGTCTGATGAACATAACGTACCGAGCTACTAAATTACTTACTCGAAACCTCATACACCAAATACTTACATCATTGGATCACCGAGTATTAAAGTATATTCGTTTACAGCATTTCTAAGTTCCAAAAGAATGAGTTTCTAAGACTACTCATCTATACCAATTCCCACGCTATCCAAAATCCAAAAAGGTGTACCCCATGGTACACCGGCTATTCAAAAACTGTAGCCATGTACTACTTAGTACACCCATCATAAATTCATTGTTTACAAACCAAAAGAAAGACAGGAAAATTAAACTTCAACTCTCCTAGTCTTCATCCTTCACGGGTACCTGCGTGTAGTAAAAATGGTGCCCCAAGGGGCTCAGCAAACGCTGCATATAGACTCCGCATATACCGCGTGCTAGCTAGGGCACGCCGACTATTTGACGTCCACTAAACATGCTGTTCATTTATTTCATACATACATGCTGTTCATACATCATACATGCTATACAATTCATTACACAATTCAAGGCAACAGTATCATAGCATACACCTCACTTACCTTCACAAGGTAGCCAAATTATGCATCCGGGTTAATCGGAATGCTTTACTCTTTTACTCATTACTTACTTTTTCTTACTTACAATTACTTACTTTCATTTCTTTACTTACTTACTCATTCTTACTTACTTACTTATACTTAAGTTAAGTCGTCGGGACCTCCGGCCCTGGGGACTACGCCGTCCCACCTCCGGGATTTACTTGACTCACAAATCCGGGATGCTACCCACTTAAGGATTTGGGCCGCAGACCAGTTTAAGAGTCAGGAATTGGAGCCAACCTCTCGTGACTCCGCATCCTCACGCGTGGCCGAAACTATATCAGACTTCTACTCATTCCAATTTAATTACCAATTTAAGTTAGGATGGTTAGCTTGTTAGGAATAAGTTAGAAGTCCAAACTCATCACAATCGGTCACAGTACAATACATCATACATACACACATTCATATTCATCCAAACGTTTCATGAATTATACAAACTAAGATTTAAGAAAATATTCACAACATACAACACTGCATATTCACAAGTATGCATGTTAACTCCGATTCATGCATTTATCTTATTTGGTGATCAATTAGCACACAACACACAAATCAGAGTAACCAAGATAGCATACGGGGCATGAGGAATCCATACCGTTCACCGTTGTCCGTATTTCCAAACGTCTTCCCGGTGTCACAAATCAAATCCTATTATATACATACAATTGAATGATTAATCTAACTATCGTTAGCTTAACTTATACTTACTATGTCCTTATACTTCTTACACTTACACTTTACTTACTTATCTTTTATTACTTTAAGTTCCACTTTCTTACTTAATGTTGGCGTGCTTACATACATGTACATATACATATATATATGGGTATACATATATATATATACAATTATTATTTAAATAAAATAATTTTTTTTTTGTCAGGACCGGACTTGCGACCAACCTTGCAAGTCCGGTCCATTCCAGTAGCTCAGGTTACGAAATTCTTCTGGCCGACCGAACTTGCAAGTCCGGTCACAAGTTCGGTCCATTCCAGTAGCTATCCTGGAGAAATTTTCTGGACCGACCGAACTTGCATGTCCGGTCGCAAGTTCGGTCCATTCCAGTAGCTTCCATCTGCGGAATTTTTCTGGCCGATGAACTTGCAAGTCCGGTCGCAAGTCCGGTCGATCAGTAGGTTACAGACGGGAGAATTTCTCTGGTCCGACCGAACTTGCATGTCCGGTCGCAAGTTCGGTCCATTCCAGTAGCTCACCCGTCTTTGTAAATCTGGGCTCGACCGAACTTGCAAGTCCGGTCGCAAGTAAGTTGGTCCGGCCCATATTTGCATTTTAATTTCGTTTTCAGTCCTCTCTTTTACCCATTACTTCCCCATTGTTCCTACACTTAATCCCACATGTTTTGACACTAATTAAACCTCCTAATACACCTTAGTTCATTCATTAACTCCTTACACAATTCTATACTCATTCACTCACATAATTCTCCAAGTTTCAACTCAACACTCTCACTAGTTGTTTCCTAGTTGTGTTTTGCTACAGATTTTATTCTAACTCTCTCCCAACACTAGCTCCCTCTTCTAATGTCATTTCTAGCACCCTCAATGCATTAGAATACATTACCTATCTTCTCAAACTTACCCTCTATCTTTCTCAAACAAAATCTGTACACACTCACATTAGTCACCTAGTTTTAATTCTCTAAGTGTTCTAATCCTAGGCAAATTTTGCCATAGTCTCCCCTATAATTTTATACACTCACCACATGTTCTAGTTCACATTTCAACATTCATTTCACCTGTTTCAACAACCAAAACTATACAAGCTCTCATATACCAAACTCAATACTAAAACACTACAAAAATTTTCCTACACTCAACAACTCAATCCCAATCTGTTTGTAACAGTTTTTTAAATTGTTTTCAAAGGTTCAAAATACTTGCATTCTCTTACACATTATACTACTAATGCATCATCATTTTACGATACACATTTTTATTTCTAAAAATCTGTTACACATACATATTCAAGACTACACAAAGGTGAGCATCCTTACCTTGATGTTTCACAAGCTTTCTTTTCTTTCTCCTTCCTCTTTCTCACCGGTTTGTAACCCAATTCTAACACTACAACCCATACATATACATATTTCAATACACCATACTAATATACAATGTAACCCTAACACTTAAGTAAGTTCTAGTATAGATTTTAGGGTTTAGAATTTATATTACCTTTCAAGAGTGCAAATGAAGCTTGGAGTGGTTCAAGAACAATATTTCCAACTCCTTCAACAAGCCAAAATCTGCTAGAACACAAGAGACCAAACAAGGGTTTAGTCTAGATTTTCGTTTTGCCTTTGAGGCTAGAAAAAGATGGAGTTTTCGAAATATTTTTACCTTAGAAGAACAAGGAGAAGGAGGGCCTTCTAATGGTGGTGTTGAAGCTCCAAATGGGACATACCATGAAAACGAAAGTTGTTGTTTCCGAATTTTGGAAAGATGAAAGTGTAGCTCTTGGTGAGGGGATTACAATGGTGGTATTTTTATAATTTTTGGAAGAGTTTGGAGAGAGTTACAAAGGAGAGAAGATGGAGTTTGTGAGTGGGTCTTCAAAACTCCATGGAAATCGCATGGGTTGAAGAAGAAGGAAAAGAGAGAGTGTGGGGGGGGGGGGGGGGGGGGGAAGCTTCACGTGTGAAAAGAGAATGAGAGGAGGAGAGAGAATTGTGAGAGTGTAGGTAAAGTAGTGTAGTTTACTTTATTGTTTTAATTGTTTTTGTTTGTTTGTAAATAAGAGAGTGTGAGTGAGTGTGTGAGAGAGGGAAATAGAGGGGGGGGGGGGGCGGCTTGGCACACCACCACACACACAATTGCACTTTTTATTTTAAAAGTGGACACATAAGTTTCAGTTATTTTACTTCTACCCCACAACTTCCCGTTTTGACAGTTTTACTAATCTCTCGTTTTATTGATTTTTGGTCCTAAATCTTCACTAATATTATTAATGATTATTTAGTTGACCAAAACTGTTACGAGTCTATTTGACCCGCTTAAAGACACGTTTTCCGGTTACCTCGAAAAACGCGCTTTAAGGTTCGTTAGTGATTTTTTTCCATTTTAAGGATTTGTTTCCTTCGGGATTTGTTCCCTCATGATTATTTACACTTAATAAGCCTCTAAATTATTCATTAGCCTAATTAATCACTATTTTTAATTACGGGGTATTTCAATCTACCCCCCTTAAGAAACTTTGCCCTCAAAGTTGCTCAAGGTTAATGGTTTATGGCAAATCTACTCATTATGCAAACCAATTGCCATAATGTATCTTACTACACCTATGAGGGGTTTACTTCTTTCACACTGCAAACATACACAATTCCACATCATACACAATTCAACATTTCCATACATACCATTCCACAATACATCATACACCATTACAATTCCCAATACACATTACACATATACCTTACACATTACACATACAAGTCCATACACTACACATTACACATGCATACATACGCATACCAATTTCACTTGCACTACATGTGCCATACCAAATGCAATGCTTACCCCGAAGCAATGCAAAAGCAAAAGGGCTCTACCCCCCTTAAAAGGGGTACGACCCGTACTTGTATACTAAATACTAGACTCTCTAGTCTATGAATAACTGCGGGTATTTAGCCTTCATGGCATCTTCCAACTCCCATGTCGCTTCTTCGACATCATGGTTAGACCATAGGACCTTCACCATTCGTATAGACTTATGGCGAGTGTCTCTGGTCTTCCTATCAAGGATTCTCACTGGGGTTTCCACATATCTCATGGTCGGTTCGATGGATAATCTCTCGGGCTCCAGCACATGAGAAGGATCAGCAATGTACTTCTTGAGTTGTGACACATGAAATACATCATGGACACGTCCCAAGTCCTCAGGTAGTGCTAACCTGTAGGCTACGGATCCCACTCTTTCGGTGATAGTGTACGGCCCTACAAACTTTGGGCTTAGCTTGCCCTTCTGACCAAAACGGAAGACACCCTTCATAGGTGAAAACTCGCAAGAACACTTGGTCGCCCACGGCGAACTCAAGGTCGCGTCGTCTCACATCCGCATAGGATTTCTGTCTATCTTGGGCTGCCTTCATGTTAGCTCGGATTTTTGCACTTCAGCTTGCACTTGCTCAAGGTACTCTGGTCCTATTATGACCGCTTCACTTGACTCATCCCAACACAAGGGTGTACGGCAAGGTCTACCGTATAGAGCTTGGAAAGGCGACATCTTAATCGAGGCGTGATAACTATTATTATACGAGAACTCGATAAGGTGAAGCTTATCTAACCAACTCCCCTGAAAGTCCAAGGCACATGCCCGAAGCATGTCCTCCAGTGTCTGGGATGGTCTCTCTGTCTGACCGTCGGTCTGAGGATGGAAGGCGGTACTCAACTTCAGTTTTGTACCCAACGCTTCCCTTGTAGCTCTCCAGTATCTCGAAGAAACCTGGTGTCGCGGTCAGATACTATAGTCTTAGGGACTCCGTGGTGTCTGATAATCTCCTTATCAAAAAGCTCAGCTAGCTTTACTACCTTCCAGGTGTCCTTCATGGTATGAATCTGGAAACCTTGGTAAGGCGATCTACTACAACCCAGATCATGTTGAGTCCTCCCTGGCAGGTGGGAGTCCTACAAACAAAATCCATGGAGATATCATGAAATTTCCACTCCGGAACTGGCATAGATTGTACCATTCCGCCCGGTCTACGGTGTTCAAATTTTACCTTCTGGCATGTCAAGCATCTCAATACAAATTCTGTCACGTCTGATTTCATTCCAGACCACCAGAAGTACCTCTTCATGTCTTTGTACATCTTAGAGGCTCCCGGATGGACTGACAATGTGGAACAGGTGACTCTCGCAGGATGTGATCCCTTAGCTCAGCATTGCTTCGGGGGACGCATAGCCTGCCATTCAACCGAATCAAAACATCTTCATGTAGCTTAAAATCATACTTTTTCTTCTCAAATGTACCATTCTCGATCTTGTGTATGATTTCGGTTAGGTAAGGGTCTCAACTGAGCGTCTCGCACCTCGTCAACCAAGCTAGAAGAAGCGAGTAGCGAATGGAGCGAGTGTGCTCGACGATCAGGGCGTCGGCTACGATGTTTGCCTTCCCTTCCTTATACTGCAGATTGATGTCATAGTCTGAAAGAAATTCCATCCATCTTCTCTTGTCTCAAGTTCAGTTCTTTCTGTGTGAATACATACTGTAAGCTCTTATGGTCCGAGTAGATGGTGATGCTTACCCCATAGAGATAGTGTCGCCATATCTTCAAGGCGAAGACAATGGCTCCTAACTCTAAGTCATGAGTCGGGTAATTCTCCTCATGCTTTTTCAGCTGGCGGGAGGCATAAGCAACAACCTTGCCATGCTGCATGAGTACGCATCCCATTCCTTTGCCTGATGCATCACAGTACACCACAAATCCCTCTGTGCCCTCTGGGAAGAGTAAGGACGGGCGCTTGAGGTCAATGAGTCTTTCAGTTTCTGAAATGATAGCTCGCACTCGGTGTCCATACAAACGGTGCATCTTTCTTCATCAGTGTAGTCATGGGCTTAGCGACTTTCAAGAAGTCCTTACAAATCTCCGTAGTAACGGCTAACCAAGAAAGCTCCTAATGTCGGTATAACAGTCTTGGGTCTAGGCCATGATCATACAGCTTCTATCTTAGAAGGGTCACTGAGATACCTGCGCTCGAGATGACATGTCCAAGGAATGATATCTGATCAAGCCAAAACTCGCATTTGGAGAACTTCGCATATAGCTGGTTCTCACGCAGTGTCTCTAGCACTTCCTCAAGTGGATTTCATGTTCCTCTAGTGATTGGAATATAAACAGTATGTCGTCGATGAAGACAACCCTGAAGTTCCAACTGCTCAAAATAATCGATTCATGAGGTCCATCATGAATTTAGCTGGTGCATTTGACAACCCGAATGGCATCACTGTGAATTCGTAGTGGCCATATCTGGTACGGAATGCCGTTTTCTCAATGTCTTGTTCCTTGATTGCAATCTGATGATACCCTGAACGGAGGTCGATCTTGGAGAAGACTGAGGCTCCTTTCAACTGGTCGAATAGGTCGTCGATACGTGGTAGTGGGTATTTATTTTTGACTGTGACCGCATTCAGCTCGCGGTAGTCAATGCATAGTCGGAGACTACCGTCCTTCTTCTTCACGAAGAGGACCGGTGCTCCCCAGGGTGATACGCTCGGGCGTATAAACCCTTTGTCTAGAAGGTCTCTTAACTGTTCTTTCAATTCGGTCATCTCTGCTGGTGCCATGCGGTACGGTGCCCTGGCAATGGGACCGGTACCTGGCAATAGATCAATTTCGAATTCCACTGCTCTCGGTGGTGGCATGCCGGGTAGCTCCTTAGGGAATACATCGGGATACTCGGATACAATGGGTACTTCATCACTGAACTCTGGATCTCGCTCCAGGTCTTGTACATAACAAAGATACACCTCTTGGCCCTTTCTGAGCTCCCGGTACATAGCCATGGCAGATATAAGTGTGGTCGAAGGCTCTCTCGGTCTCTGGCGGTAAGATACGGTAACCCCAGAAGGACTCTTGAGCAGCAAACGATGCTCGGCGCAGAGGATTCTACCCTTGTGCCGCTCCAACCAATTCATCCCAATGATTACGTCGAATCCCAATCCATTGAATTCGATGAAGGAAATGGGAAACGATTCGCCTTTGATTTGGATTGTGGCTGATTGATAATACTTGGTGCACTTTACTCGCTCCTTCGATGGGAGAGTAACCATGAAGTTCGGTAGCTCATCCGCATCTAGCTTCAACCTCTTCACAAAGGATGGTGATACGAAAGTGTGAGAGGCGCCGGAGTCGAATAACACATTGGCATCAATGCCATTTACTGGGAAGGTTCCCGTTAGAATGGTGCCGCTTCTGCCGGCTTGTGCTTCGGTGAGGATGCTCAGGTTACCTTCGGTACCGAGTCCACAACCTATTGGATTCACAATTGGATAAGTATTGATGGTGGACACAAGTGGAATTAAATCAACACTGCTCTTTATTGATAAACCAACCATCATACATACCGTGTCTCTAATACACGTTACTAATAGATTACATGATACTAGGAATTTAATACTTTCTAAAGGTAAGGTTCAGGCGTCCTGGTTTCATGTGTGTGGCATTGATTATTGCCGGCGGGGCCGTATTCAACTTGATCTTGTTGATCCCGTGATACAGCATCCTAGAGTTTCCACCCATGATTAGGACATCTCCTGATCTCAATACCAGTTTTCTGTGCGAGGTCCACACGCTTCTGCTCGCTATACAGGAATACGGCGTCATCACCAATGGACCAAGACACTACGGGCACTCCTTGTTCAAGAGATTCCGCTGTCTCGTCCTTGTCTTGGTGTAACCCAAGTCGTCCTTCTCTCTCGTAGAAGTTGACGATACAGAGATCCGCTTCAAGTGCGGGGATCGGTTCAGGTTCACATTGTTGTGCAAGTTCTACTGCTTGTGTGATGAGTGTCTGAAACTCTGGTGGTATTGTCGGTGGCGTCGCTCCGTCTTGTGTTCGCGTCTCCTGGTATGTCTTGGTATAAGGATTCCAGCCCTTTCCCAAGCACATCATCTTCAGCTTCATCTTCGCTCCACCGGGGAATTCGGGTGTGTAAAATCCACCTTGACCCGTTCCTAGCTCGTTGCATCGTCGAATGATTGAGATTTGCGCTTCGGGTGTCAGGTATCCCTTTAATAAGATCATACCTGGTCGGATGACCTGACACTGTTTGTTGGTGTAGTCGTGGTTGGTGATGTCGATCTCTTCTTGATTCAAGTTTACCGGTATCGGGAAACAGATACTAAAGCTTCCTATGGTTACAAATTTCATCTACGGTGAGTACTAGTTTCAACTACTTCATTTCATGCTTAATATACACTTCATTTATTTACTCATGCATTCACTCATACAGTTACTCTACTACTAGGCATGCTATTTCAAGGATTAAAGGTTTAGATGATTACCTGGGCCGGATTTCGAACCGGACCCATCACGGTCAATCACATGCAGAACAGGCTGCCTCTGAGGTGCGCCCTCTGAGGGCCCCGGGATCCCTGTCCCTGAGGTGCCTGCTGGGCCGGTGCATCGCCAGATGCCACCTCCTTGCCCTCTCTCTGCTTGTAGTTCTGAAAGTTTCCCCTTGGCTTAGCATTCTCTGGGCATCTATTAGCTGTGTGTCCCAGCTTCTGACAGTTGTAGCATTTGATGTCTCTCCCATAACAGTCTTTACCAGGATGGTCCTGGTTGCATTTCTGCACACATAGGTGCGGCCATCGGAGAAGGTTTTGGCGACACCGGAGCTAGAACCTGAGGTTAGAGGGTTAGCACATGTGTGCGTGGATATACTAGATACATTACTTATACGAATACAAATTGGTTTAGGAATTTACCCTTGGTGGGTGTGATCTCAGTGGCTTGGCTGCCACCGGTGCAGAATAACCAAGCTGAAGAAGCTCAGCTGGTTTGCCCTGCTCTGCATGGGCACTGCTCTCACCCTGGGATTTCTTTTGGGATTGCTGGAAGAAATTCCCTTTCTTCTTTTTCCAGCTCTTCCCCTGGTTCTGCTCCTCAGTGCTGTGTTTTTGTTGTTAGCTTTGCGCTTTCAGCGCGGTCTCTTCATCCCTTAACTGGCAAGTGATCTCAACGCGAGAAGCCGCGTGATAACACTCCTGAAATCTCAGGTATTAGCCGGGATTCTCATTTAAGGAGGAATAAAGAAAGATTCAAAGAATTCAAGGAATTAAGGAATTGAAATGATACTAAGGGTTAACCATTATTTACCTAAAGGGAGGTAAATCTGGTGTAGCCCATACCGTACCGAAGGCGATGGCTCAGACCGCCATAGAAGCGATCGACCAACACCTGGCCGGTGTATCCTAGATCAGGGAGGAGACGGAGTATAGAGGTGAAGGTGCGGTAGTAGTACTCATCGACAGTCATCTTGTCTGTCATCTTCAAGGCATCTAGTTCTAGCCTTTTCTTGGTTTTGACATGCTCGGGGTAGTATTTGGAACGGAGGAGTGATGCGAAAGAATCCCAGTCGAATGTGGGGTCGCTGACGTGCTCATGCTTGACCAGCTTCCACCAATCCATCGCCGCATCTTGAGGTAGTAGGCTGCTACTCTGACTCGAACTCCAGCAGGAGCTTCGAGTGTTTCGAAAGCCGTCTCCATCTCGGAGATGTAGGCCTCGAGCTTAGCCGGATCACTCTCGCCCCTAAAGCAGGGAGGGCGGAGCTCCGCTACAGCTTTTACCCAGTTTGCTTCTCTGGGGGGAGGGGGAGGGATTGGCCCCGCTTTGAGTTTGTTGGTTTGTTGATTCTGTTGCATTGCTTGGATTACTTCGGTAGCATCTGCGCTACCGTGGCAGCGACGATCTCAGCTATCGTCTGCGTGCCCGGTCCGTCATTGCCCCCTCCTCTAGGGCGGCCTGGACCTCTGCCTGACATCTGAATATTCAACAGTTACATTAGGCTTTGCATGATATGACCTAAGGGTCTTGAAATTTAAGCAAGGTATCGTTCGTAAGAACGTTAAGGGTATCCGTTGTTAACAACGGTAGTTCCTAGTTAGGTTTCTAAGTATCCGTCTTAAGACGGTTGAAATCCTAACTCGGTAATCCCCTATGCTCGGTACTATGGACATCAGAGCGTAACTACGCTCTGATACCACTTTTTGTAACACCCCAACCGCTAATCCTATGCTTACCGTCTAATTGCCCTATTAATCTTACGAGTTCGCAGCGGAATTATTACATACTTACTACGGCGGGTGGTACAACGCCGCTAACCGCCCATACGGCTAGCTAGGCTTACCTTACTTACAGTCACGGTCTGATGAACATAACGTACCGAGCTACTAAATTACTTACTCGAAAACCTCATACACCAAATACTTACATTATTGGATCACCGAGTATTAAAGTATATTCGTTTACAGCATTTCTAAGTTCCAAAAGAATGAGTTTCTAAGACTACTCATCTATACCAATTCCACGCTATCCAAAATCCAAAAAGGTGTACCCCATGGTACACCGGCTATTCAAAAAACTGTAGCCATGTACTACTTAGTACACCCATCATAAATTCATTGTTTACAAACCAAAAGAAAGACAGGAAAATTAAACTTCAACTCTCCTAGTCTTCATCCTTCACGGGTACCTGCGTGTAGTAAAAATGGTGCCCCAAGGGGCTCAGCAAACGCTGCATATAGACTCCGCATATACCGCGTGCTAGCTAGGGCACGCCGACTATTTGACGTCCACTAAACATGCTGTTCATTTATTTCATACATACATGTTGTTCATACATCATACATGCTATACAATTCATTACACAATTCAAGGCAACAGTATCATAGCATACACCTCACTTACCTTCACAAGGTTAGCCAAATTATGCATCCGGGTTAATCGGAATGCTTTACTCTTTTACTCATTACTTACTTTTCTTACTTACAATTACTTACTTTCATTTACTTTACTTACTCATTCTTACTTACTTACTTATACTCAAGTTAAGTCGTCGGGACCTCCGGCCCTGGGGACTACGCCGTCCCACCTCCGGGATTTACTTGACTCACCAATCCGGGATGCTACCCACTTAAGGGATTTGGGCCGCGGACCAGTTTAAGAGTCAGGAATTGGAGCCAACCTCTCGTGACTCCGCATCCTCACGCGTGGCCGAAACTATATCGGACTTCTACTCATTCCAATTTAATTACCAATTTAAGTTAGGATGGTTAGCTTGTTAGGAATAAGTTAGAAGTCCAAACTCATCACAATCGGTCACAGTACAATACATCATACATACACACATTCATATTCATCCAAACATTTCATGAATTATACAAACTAAGATTTAAGAAAAATATTCACAACATACAACACTACATATTCACAAGTATGCATGTTAACTCCGATTCGTGCATTTATCTTATTTGGTGATCAATTAGCACACAACACACAAATCAGAGTAACCAAGATAGCATACGGGGCATGAGGAATCCATACCGTTCACCGTTGTCCGTATTTCCAAACGTCTTCCCGGTGTCACAAATCAAATCCTATTATATACATACAATTGAATGATTAATCTAACTATCGTTAGCTTAACTTATACTTACTATGTCCTTATACTTCTTACACTTACACTTTACTTACTTATCTTTTATTACTTAAGTTCCACTTTCTTACTTAATGTTGGCGTGCTTCATACATGTACATATACATATATATATGGGTATATATATATATATATATATACAATTATTTATTAAATTAAAATATATATTTTTTTTGTTGGACCGGACTTGCGACCAACCTTGCAAGTCCGGTCCATTCCAGTAGCTCAGGTTACGGAAATTCTTCTGGCCGACCGAACTTGCAAGTCCGGTCGCAAGTTCGGTCCATTCCAGTAGCTATCCTGGAGAAATTTTCTGGACCGACCGAACTTGCATGTCCGGTCGCAAGTCGGTCCATTCCAGTAGCTTATCTGCAGAATTTTCTGGCCGACCGAACTTGCAAGTCCGGTCGATTCCAGTAGGTTACAGACGGGAGAATTCTCTGGTCCGACCGAACTTGCATGTCCGGTCGCAAGTTCGGTCCATTCCAGTAGCTCACCCGTCTTTGTAAATCTGGGCTCGACCGAACTTGCAAGTCCGGTCGCAAGTTCGGTCCGGCCCAGTATTTGCATTTTAATTTCCGTTTTCAGTCCTCTCTTTACCCATTACTTCCCCATTGTTCCTACACTTAATCCCACATGTTTTGACACTAATTAAACCTCCTAATACACCTTAGTTCATTCATTAACTCCTTACACAATTCTATACTCATTCACTCACATAATTTCCAAGTTTCAACTCAACACTCTCACTAGTTGTTTCTAGTTGTGTTTTGCTACAGATTTTTTCTAACTCTCTCCCAACACTAGCTCCCTCTTCTAATGTCATTTCTAGCACCCTCAATGCATTAGAATACATTACCTATCTCTCTCAACTTACCCTCTATCTTCTCAAACAAAATCTGTTACACACTCACATTAGTCACCTAGTTTTAATTCTCTAAGTGTTCTAATCCTAGGCAAATTTTGCCATAGTCTCCCCTATAATTTTATACACTCACCACATGTTCTAGTTCACATTTCAACATTCATTTCACCTGTTTCAACAACCAAAACTATACAAGCTCTCATATACCAAACTCAATACTAAAACACTACAAAAATTTCCTGCACTCAACAACTCAATCCCAATCTGTTTGTAACAGTTTTAAATTGTTTTCAAAGGTTCAAAATACTTGCATTCTCTTACACATTATACTACTAATGCATCATCATTTTACGATACACATTTTTATTTCTAAAAATCTGTTACACATACATATTCAAGACTACACAAAGGTGAGCATCCTTACCTTGATGTTCACAAGCTTTTCATTTCTTTCTCCCTCCTCTTTCTCACCTTGTAACCCAATTCTAACACTACACCCATACATATACATATTTCAATACACCATACTAATATACAATGTAACCTAACACTTAAGTAAGTTCTAGTATAGATTTTAGGGTTTAGAATTTATATTACCTTTCAAGAGTGCAAATGAAGCTTGGAGTGGTTCAAGAACAATATTTCCAACTCCTTCAACAAGCCAAAATCGGCTAGAACACAAGAGACCAAACAAGGGTTTAGTCTAGATTTTCGTTTTGCCTTTGAGGCTAGAAAAAGATGGAGTTTTCGAAATATTTTTACCTTAGAAGAACAAGGAGAAGGAGGGCCTTCTAATGGTGGTGTTGAAGCTCCAAATGGGACATACCCATGAAAACGAAAGTTGTTGTTTCCGAATTTTGGAAAGATGAAAGTGTAGCTCTTGGTGAGGGGATTACAATGGTGGTATTTATAATTTTAAGATTTGGAGAGTTTTTGGAGAGAGTTACAAAGGAGAGAAGATGGAGTTTGTGAGTGGGTCTTCAAAAGCTCCATGGAAATCGCATGGGTTGAAGAAGAAGGAAAAGAGAGGAGGGGGGGGGGGGGGGGGAAGCTTCACGTGAGAAAAGAGAATGAGAGGAGGAGAGAGAATTGTGAGAGTGTAGGTAAAGTAGTGTAGTTTACTTTATTGTTTTAATTGTTTTTGTTGTTTGTAAATAAGAGAGTGTGAGTGAGTGTGTGAGAGAGGGATAGAGGGGGGGGGGGGGGGGGGGGGGGGGGGGGCGGCTGGCACACCACACACACACACAATTGCACTTTTTATTTTAAAAGTGGACACATAAGTTTCAGTTATTTATACTTCTACCCACAACAACTCCCGTTTTTGACAGTTTTTACTAATCTCTCGTTTTATTGATTTTATTGGTCCTAAATCTTCACTAATATTTATTAATTATTATTTAGTTGACCAAAACTGTTACGAGTCTATTTGACCCGCTTAAAGACACGTTTTCCGGTTACCTCGAAAAACGCGCTTTAAGGTTCGTTAGTGATTTTAATCCATTTTAAGGATCTGTTTCCTTCGGGATTTGTTCCCTCATGATTATTTACACTTAATTAAGCCTCTAAATATTCATTAGCCTAATTAATCATTTTTTAATTACGGGGTATTTCAGTAAGGTGTTTGCCAGGTCCCACGACCTATTTGCCTGTATGAAACACGAAAGTTCTCGAGTATTTGACCATTGGTTGAGTGGGAGATGTTGGTTATTTTATTTTAGTAATAAATAAAATATAATATTTATTTGTTAAATATTAGTTACAACCAATGTCAAATAATATTGATAAGAATATTTGTTATTCTTATCTCTTTCTGTTATTATTATATATAGAGATTCTAGAATTAGTTTCCAGGGACAGACAAGATATAGTAACCCTAGTTCCCACAGAATACACAGAAGAGCCTTGTTAGGGTTCTTAGGCTGCGGACAGTGAGGGGAGTGCTATTGTGGCTTCCTCCACCTGGTAGACGCGAAGGGTTCAACAGTTGCTGTCAAAGGAAGACGATCCGGTTGACAACGAACAAAAAGAACGATCCGTATAATTCCGATGCGCTCAAGAGGTAGGTACCCTAATCTATATATTTATAACACCACAGATGAAAGTTGGGATGATTTTGATGAAGGAGTTCATGGAAGACACGCTAATATGGATGATTTCATTCAGAGGAGGTGTAGTATAATCGACCACTTGTGGTCAATACAAGTAATTTGTTTTACATAGAGTAGACATATTGGTTGATGAAAAAAGCAGCCAAACTTTGGGTAGACAGTGTTGTCCATCCCAAACACGAGTACACTCTAATTCAAAGTTCAAGAACAAATGTATATTTTCATATTACATGCGAAAGGTATGGGGAACCACGCAGGCAAGAACAAGTTGGTAATCATTCGACGTAGGACATCTAGATTGAAGAGAGAGATTTGGTTGCCCTTTTAGAATCAAGGAATATTACATATTTCAGGGTTGTATGGATGGCGTAAGCAATACCTTGCTGAGTGGTCAGAGGGGTATTTTGTAGGGATGTGTCTGACTGAGGTGGAGATGATCATCATTGATCACAAAAACCGAGTTCATGTGCCACCTTCTATTATTTATTATGCGCTTGCAATAATCAACCCTGGACATCCGCAACTAGAAAATATATCTACAATAGGATAAAAAACAAAGCTCGAGAAGAGAAATGGTCGTTCTATGGGGCAAACTCTATTGAATGATCTAGTAGGAAGCAAGTACTACTATAGTTACACAATAGAACCAAGTAAGTTAACTTTTCTTGTTGCATCATTTATTAGATATATTTTGTTGTACCCTTAACTTGTTATCATATGATTTTGGTTATCTTTCACATGTTAGGTTATATCACATGATTTGACTCCATCTTTTATGCCCACCCTATCCCGAGTTCAATGTTGCACGCAATTCTGTATGTCATAGGCATAGATGCGACTTACTAGACAAACATCGCCAAAATGCCATTGGTTCAGTTCTTCGGTATAACAAGCGTTGGGAAGAACTAGCATCGCCTTCGCGTTCCTTGTAACTTCATCAATTTAAACATACATGTGGGTGGGCTCTTCAAAACTTAAGGTTGATTCTTGGTCCAAGTAAGACCTCAACATTTATCACCGATAGATGTTTGACACTGATGAATGCTTTTCAAGAGCTATTTTCATCATCACCCATCTTCTATGTAGGTGGAACATTAGTAGGAACATCAAGGGGAAGGTTAAGAAGTACAACGGGCATAGAGGTAGGGCGGCGGCATCTATGGTCAGAATGTGGAATTCAATTGTGTACTCAAACACATAGGAGGAGTACAACGACCAAGTAACAATTTTCAAGGATACATACCAAAACTATTCATGCCTTATCACATATGTGACAGTAGTTTGGAAGAGAAACGAGGAAAGGTTTGTAGAGGCAAGGGTAAAAATGTGATGCACTTTGAAAACACAATGACAAACAGATACGATTAATATTTTGAAAACTTGTAAGTACATATAACCCCTGTTGTAGATCTAACAAGTCTACTAAAATATATGAGAGGGTTGAGAGCACTTATTATGCTCTAAAAGCTAGACTAAAAAGTGATAGATACACTCGGGATGTGATCTTCCCAAAATTACCGACCATGTCAACACTCAAGTGAAAGAGTTAATGAAGGAGTTCAAGTGTGCACGGTTGAAAAGCAAAAAAAAAAACACTTAGAAGGGTTCCAATTACTGATCTAATCGGGAAAGTTAGCGTCTTATGCTTGGATGAACTAGTCAATGATCTTGGTAGAGAGAAATACATTGGAACAAATAGCTCACTCCGTGGGTGTGATAAAGCGATCTCTCTTAGAATACCATGTACATGTAGGCTAAACATCATTGTTGGGTAAAAAACCTAACGGCAAGTATACCGGTCGATTGTAGCAAGTTTTCCTAGAAGTGTCCCTCCAGGTTATCGAATCCAAGGGAGACAGCGTTTTAGTTTAATTAATATTTAAGAACAAACTAATGAAATAACTCAAGTAACAGGGGGGTTTTCTTGTTGAATTACTAAGTACTGAAAAATGTAAATAAGAACAAGGATTATAAATGCAAGAGCAACAGTGAGCAGAACAGTGATGTTTTTGAATTAAAGAGAAGGGAAAATTCCGGTTTACTAATCCTCCAATTTCTTCGGTTCCTTTCTCAGTGTGTTTACCAACATCTAGATTAAAATCCTAGATCAGAATTATTCCACGTTCGGTCTCCCGCTCGGTGGAATCTAATTAACAGCTAATAAATTTTAACTCTCGTTACAAATTTACTAATTGCTAACAGCTTTAAGAATAATCCAGTTTAATGATTAGTTAATATCCTAGAGGAATTACCATCTCTAAATTAACCGGTGCTGTTCCTATTGTCTATTATCTACCGCAGTTCTCACTTGTAAGCAGATAAACAGATAAAATCCAGTAATTGGCCAAATCACAAGATTTATAACAATAAATAAGGAACAACACTTTAATCTGTTAAATTGGTAAATCACAAAGATAATGGAACCTCTGAGTTTGGATTACATAGCAAACCGAAATTTATAGAAACTACTCAGCCATGGAAATGGAATTACTGCAACAATATGTAAATAACATTAAAGGAGAAAAAGAAGAAGAAACTCTGTTTTAAGGCTCTTTGATGGAGTCTCTGTGCACAACCAGCAGTTTCCTCCGCTCAATCTCCAGATAATGGTGAAGTCCCCAGCTGCTTGTGTATTCCAGAATTCTGTGGATGTGTGTGGTGTTTAATGGAAATGGTAATATGAATGGAACGTGAGAAATGAGATGGAGATGGATGGAGAGTGTGAGATACACTCCAGAAAATGTGTGTTGAATGAGAGGTAGAGAGTTCTATTTATAGAACTTCTGTATTAGCTAGTACGTAGCAGCAGCATGGTGGTGGAGATGATGCTGGCATTAGTGAGTGGAAGGGTGAGTGTTTTAACGTGGGTGCTGTTGCTGGATTTAGGGAGATAATTAAAAGCAGTGGAAGGGACAAAACACCAGTGTGGAAGGAGGCTGGAAAGGAGATCGTAGTGCATGGGCGGTGGTTTAATTATGAGGAGAATAATTTTCCTCACGTTCGCGGCGCTACAGTCTGATTCTAGTCACATGGTCCGGGACTTAGGTCTTGTATGAGGTCCCGGACCATAGCATAAAATGGGTCGAGAATCCTTTCTTGTGTGGTCCGGGACTTAAGTTTGTGTATAAAGTCCCGGACCATGTCTGAATATGGTTCGAGAATTGATTGATATTGTGGTCCGGGACTTACCTCCAGCATCATGTCCCGGACCATGCCTGATTTCCGGTCGAGATTTGAGTTACAATGTGGTCCGGGACTTAGCTCCGGTATCAAGTCCCGGACCATGCTTGAATTTAATTCGAGAGTTTGTTGTCTTTGACTCAAATCAGCTTGTTGATTTTCCATGTGTTCCACTAGTGATAGGAATGTGTTTCCTTGAGATTAAAAATCTGAAAAAGCACATAAAAACCATAAAAGAAGACAATTGCAAACAAGAAACATAAAGTGCTCATAAGACCTGAATTTAGCAGTAAATGATAACAAATTGGGTCTCAAAAGACATGCAGAAATAGGTAAATTCCTGACTTATCAATCATGCCGGGTAATGGAGACCCATGAGAGATGTGCACCATTTCTGGTACACTCTAAGCTGGAAGAAAAATGAATCGATAGTACCAATGCTAGAGTACAAAGAAACAGAGCAAATAGGTGGCACTCTATTGTTGATGAGGTGACACAGTCGTACAATCTGACAATGTGGCAAGATGTTATGGTTACATCCACACTTTCATTCATCTGGATCTGTCATGCGACTTAAGAGAACCTCTAGAGCAGCAAGGGATTGGTAGACCTCTAAGGACCTCCACACCAAACCGATGGGAACCTTTGGCTTGGGATCATAACCGACCACGGAAGAGTCATTCCACAGAAGCACCATCTATTGGAAGATCGATCCTTTAGCACATGATCATCAGCTCATGGATGCTTCAAGTCTATGGATACCTTTCCGTATGGAGGAGTTCCAGCCCAACTTTTTCAATATGTCACTTGATACATTGATGTGCATGAACTTGGTAATTGTGGGTCCAAAGTAGTAGTAGATTATCTGTATATGAACCAGGATCGGTGAAGACAAGCCGTTAAGTAATGTACACTGATATGAAGCATACATAATCATGAAATATTCCTACAAGGTTATGTTCAACTAGCAAGATACAACAAGATGCCAGTGGATGAGTACTTCTACGCAATACTCCTCTATAGTGGTAGACTACTAAACTATGTAGGGGAATGCCGAAATGGTACGCACCTCTCAATCGAAGATCACATTACCATGGTCATCCAAGAAGAGGGATCACATTGGAGTTTGTCGACACAGTCATTTGTTAGAGCTTGTATGGTCAAAATTCTTCACTTTCCTTGTCTATCCACAATGGTTTCATTATAGAAATTCAAACACTGTTGCAACTTGGATTTATCCATTACACTCACGGTTAGAAAGATGAACCACATAAATGCGGTAACAATTTTCACACATATTTCTTACAAATATTAAGTAGAGTAAGTTGTGAGAATGTTTTTACAAAATGAGTTTTTAACTATTTGGAGTATCAATTATCCTTGGGGGTTGCTTGAAGTACAAAATTACTAATCACCGCAGTACAAATTTGTTTTAATTCATATTGACGTTGTACACATGTAATGATGTGTCACTGTGTTTTTTTTTTCAAAAAAATGAATCTGAAAGTCAATTTACCAAACAGGTGTTGTAGTTGATTAGTAGCGAATTTTACTAGTTACTTT
Organism: Limonium bicolor; assembly: GCA_023374045.1. Classification (NCBI taxonomy): domain Eukaryota; kingdom Viridiplantae; phylum Streptophyta; class Magnoliopsida; order Caryophyllales; family Plumbaginaceae; genus Limonium; species Limonium bicolor. Next base: position 314,896,343 of record CM041778.1, on the reverse strand, counting down.
TTTGTTGTAATCAATATAGGAATCTTTTTTTTGTAAAAAAAGTGTTGGATTATATTTTTACGTGTTTATATTATTAATTTGACTTAAAATTAATCTGTACTGTGAATAGCAAAATACTTTACTGTTTGTAGTACAAATTTTTTTTTTCACCAAACTTAGTTGAATAAGTTAGAATATTGTGTGGAGACACTTTTGTCTGAAACAAAAGGGAATTGAATGACCAAATTTTAGTCAAAATGATTAAAACAACTATGTTAAAGAAAACTAAGTCACAACAACTAAGTTAAAGAAAAACTAAGTTACAACAACTAATTATTGGAAAACTAAGTTACAACAACTAAGTTAAAGAAAACTAAGTTACAACAACTAATTTATTGGAAAACTAAGTTACAACAACTAAGTTAAAGAAAAACTAAGTTACAACGTTGTTCCAACTATCTAACCTAGATTGTATTTGATGAATCCAAGGTCCAACAGTGTTTGGATCTCTATAAAAGAACCACTGCTGATAGACAAGGGGGAGTGGGGAGTCATCAACCATGCAGAACCTTACGAAATGACCCTCGGGGCAAACTCCTATGTGGATCTCCTCTCTTGGTCTATCACGATTGGTATAATTATCAAGCGGAAGGTATATGGCACTTGCCATACCCCCTAGACAGTAGAGTAGAAAACTACTATTGAATTGTATTTGTTGCGATCGCCATCCCCATTTCCGTGGTCATCCATTTATCATGAGGTGCTGGCCCATCCCTATTCCAATGAATCACTTTTAACATGTCGTTGTACAGTGCTTCATTAAACATGCTCCTGTATACATGATTCGCCGGTTCTGTATTCTTCATGTGATGGTGCAATCCTCTACGGACATCTTTCCACCTCTCTTCGTTTGAATACAGGTAATCAGCAATCACCCTGAAACCACAATTACCATCTCCATGAACATCTCTATACCCAATGATATATTGATATAGGTTGGATGGGAAATGCTCGTAGTATGGGAAGTTGTTTAGGGGCATGAATCGATTCGGATCTGATGATCCTCTATTACGGGCATTTCTATTCGATGGTGCTTCTTCGGATTGGTTCACCCTTGGTCGGTTACGCTCCCAAGACGAAGGTTCCCGTCAGTTTGGTCTTGAGGTCCCGGTAGGTCTGCCAATCCCAAACTGTTCTAATGGTTCTCCTAATTGGCACACCATATCTGGGTGAAGGAAGTTTTGGATTTGATTGTAACATTTGGCCATCAGAGTAGGATCTTCTAACTATGCTACCTCAGAAGCAATATCTCGCCATCTATTTTGTTCTACCTCCTTGTAGGATAGCATATCAATTGTTGATTCATGTTTCTCCCAGCTTAGGGTATACCAAAAATGATGTATATCCCTCTTTGAGCATAGTATACCACTATCCGGCATGTAGTTTAATTTACATGTACAAGGTAATCCATGAGATGTTACCTTGTCACATCCATAGATTGAGCTGTCCATTTGCACATAATCCGCCCTACCAAGCTCCTTTACTAGCTCATCTAAGCAAAGAATACTAACTGTTGGAGTATGAAGGTGTTTCTAAGATAGTCAACCAGATCAAAGGAGTCAATCACACTTCTCAAAACAAGACAGAGTCAGTCAACCTCGAAAGAGCAAGAGAGTCCATCTATGTGAATTCATCAATCAGTTATGAAATTCAAGGAGCAACGTCCACTAAACCATAATAGTCATCAACTATCATCCTTGGCCGAAATTCATGCAAAATGTGAGCAAAATCCAAAGCCTTGACTTTCTGATAATTCGAGAGAGTCTGTCGGTCAGTTGCGAAAATTAAGGAGCAAGTACAGCAACTACATTGACTTACAACGGTCATCAACGTTCAGACTTGGACCAAAATTCTCTCAACATGGCACTAATCAGAAGACTTGGCTCCAGCTTCCGAAATTCAAGGAAAGAGTCGTTGGTTCATGAAATTTCGGAACCGACAGAGTCAGTCTGCTACATCAGACGTGAAAGACATAATTGAACGTTGCCTAGTCATCCAATGGGTTGGTAATTGTCCGAGAATTAAGGGCCAAGGCTTAGCAACGTTCACAAAGAAGTTAGGAACCGGATTTTAAGCAACTACAAGTAACTACAACGTTCAGATGGCAGAAATTTCGGAAGTAGACTCCCTCAACGGCTCCACTATATAAGAGAGTTGTCATTTCGTTTCTTATCGCAGCTTTCCAAAGAGAATCATTCAGAGCATTTGTTTAGAGAAAGCTTTGCCTATTTTAGAGAGAGAGAGAGAAAAAAAAAGAGAGAGAGAGAAGTACGAGATTCGTTTGTGCATATCGACAGAGTCTTTCTAGGTAGGACCTAGTTTTTACTACACTTATCATTGAACTGATCAGAGATTGTATTGGGTGAGTGAGTGAAAACCACGAAGTAGATCTCATCTACTGAGTGGGCATTGTAAGTTATTTTGTTTTGGCTAGAAAATAAAATAGCTTATTTTGTATCCTGCTGAGTTCGACAGAGTCCCTCTACCTTTCGAGTGTTAATCCATTTAGCTCCTCTAAGTCTCTCTCACTTTACTACCTTGAGCAACTGCTTCTGTGCACTTACTTCAACTAAGTGTTTCTGTAACGCCCCTATTAACCATAAATACAGCGGAAATAAAACTCTAAGGCGATTACAGACCATCGGGTTCCAAACACCCGGCACCAAACCTCACCAATTACAACTTACAATCTACAAAAGCTACGGTCTGAACTCGAGAAAAACTTAACACAAACATAATAGAAATTAAACACATTAACTCTCCACAAAACCTAGTCCCATCCCAACGCTCATTCTCTTCGTGGCCACCTGTAAATCAATTCGTACCTGCAAGATGAAACCAAGCAGCCCACCCAAAAGGGGCGGGTCAGTTCCCTGGAATGGAACTGGTACAATTCTCCAAAAACAAACTTATAAAACATAACTCTTCAAAATAAACAGTAACTTGAAATTAAACTCTTGAAAGTAAAGCAGGGAAACAAGGCACTTTAAAATCACCAAGCCAAAGATAACAAGTTAAGGATAAAGATAAATGATAGAAAAGGTAAAGTTAGTGAAACACAATCACATCATGTGTTAGTGAACATCCATTTCCTTAGTTAAACCCAATTCCCATTAGGAGTAGAAAAACTCAGATAGTCACCAAGGACTAGGAATGATAAAACAGATCCAAGAACCAAGAACTCAAGAGTGGAATAGTTTCAACTGGGAGAGATGGCCCCCACCGCCAATCACGTCCTTTTAGGACAGGGGATATACAGCCCCTCACTGTTTATCACGTCCACTAAGGACAGGGGATATACAGCCCCTCACTGTCTATCACGTCCACTAAGGACAGGGGATATACAGCCCCTCACTGTCTATCACGTCCCTTTCTGGGACAGGGGATATACAGCCCTCACTGTTACCATTGAAGACGCGCGCACGTCGAAAGAAAGATTTCCAAGATTGACCTTTTCCAAAAATCCCGCTAGATCACCAACTACCCAGAGCAATACCAAAACACTCAGTCCTACAGAGTGCAGAAGCGTAAACCCTAAGCAGCCAATGTCTAACGGGCAACCAAGTAGAAGGAACCAATACCCAAGTGAGTTTCACATCCAAGGCTCAGTTAGTCACACAAGCTGAGTTAGTCACACAACCATTTCTTTTTTGAAATTCCTCTTAAAGTCAGCTAGCGTTTTCCAAAACATTCCATAAGTCAATCATCAAAAATATCAGAGTACGAGAAATCGTACAAAACATTCCATAGAGTCCAAAACACAACAAGCTGAGTACGAGAAATCGTACAAAACATTCCATAAGGTCCAAACACAACAAGCTGAGTACGAGAAATTGTACCTGGGTAACGCTGTAGCAGTTCTAATCAACTTGCGCAAACAATCAACAGTACTCTGAAGAATATTAAAGGTAGTCTATCATCAATCACTTGTAGCCTATGTTACGCTTAAATAAACTCCTTACTCTTATTTCAAAGTCTCAATTATCTTTTAAGCCCTCACTTAAATGTTATGTATAATCTTTGAGTTATCTGAGAACGTGGTATAGCCCAAGGTGGTAAGATCAAGGAATGTATTCGATTAACATTTGCTAATTGCCCACTCCTATCCACTTTATTCATACTTAACCAAAATCCTCACATTCAAGACTTTTGAGACCTCTATATCATAAATGTGTTTATGTTATATAATTAAATCTAAGAATTCCAATAGTAATCTTAAGCTGAATACCTTTATTCTTAATTTAGAATAAACATTGTATTATGACCTATGATGGATTCATCCCATAATACTATACTATTATTTCACAATGTAATGATTATGTATTTTATCAATATCTACTAGATAATCCCTTGTGATTAAGTTTTCCCTTAACTTAATTAAGTTCTACATCTTGTATATTGGAACCATAGTGTTGTAGACGCATTATACCATAACCTAATTGAGTTACTAACTCATTTATCTTATCTTTAGTCCAGAAATACTTTTTATTACATCCAGCTAATAATCTTGACATAAGATGTTAAATTACTTTTCATCTTGAAACAACTATATTATAGTTAACTTAGACTTATCGAACTCTTACATTTAGTATTCACAAGGTACATTATTTGCTTAATTATTACCTATATAATAAGGTTTTAAATATAACCTTTTATGTATCCTTACTTACCTTTAATCTCCTAAATGTTTTATTTTTTACACCCATTCACTCTATGGACTATGTATAATCCTTTTGTACTAAACTTCAATAAACTTAAGCCTTAAATACGTTTTAAATTGTTTCACAAAACCTAAGGTTTCAAAGGAATAACTTAATAAATTAATTTCCTTTATTGTATTTAAGATGGACAATATATCTACATCGAGTAGTATTTATCAAAGAATTAAATTCTGGATTCGCAAGCGAAATTGTTAATTATTTAATAAGATAAACCATTATGAAAATTCTCATATTTTATATTCAAAACAACATATCATTATTTCCCATTACCGTAAAGTATATCAATATAATATCTTATGTAACTTAGTTTTATCTAATAAAAGGTTCAAAGGTTTTAAGCATCAAATTCCTATTTATAAACCTTCTATAAATTCTAACTGCTAAATGCCTCACTTAATTGTAAACTCACATCCTAAGTATTGGTAATAAATGTTATAAATGTATTTCATATGGCTTATCTAATGCCAAGAAACTTAAGGATTATTATTTAGATAAATTCCCAAATCATAGTCTAATATAGTTTTATATCATAACCCTTTTAAGGATTTTATCTTAAAACATTAAGTTATATTCCAATACCATAAATGTTAAGAAATGATTAAATCTAGACTTACTATTCCACCTCACATTTAGATGTAAAAGTATCACATTTATTCATTAATTATATAGTAAGTTCTATTTGTGTAAAATCTAATTACAAATATTCCTAAGTCCCAACTTATTAATTACCTAACCAAATTATAGATTTACATTATGGTCTTTGACAAATAATATTACACATGTATTCTAATATGGTTTATATAAATCTTAGAAATCCAAGATAACTCTTTAAGCTCAATTTCATAACCACAATTCAATACTAGCTCATATAATATTCTTTTAATAGTACTATGTATAGGTTTAGTTTAACTTACTAATCCCTTCGTATTATATTTCCTATAAGGTAACTAATTTTACTTATATATATATATTTTATATACTAGGATTTGTTCAAAACATCATTTATGTAATATATTGTATTAATTATGTTTAAAAACTTTTAGGCATAACTACAACCGATATACGGTTTATAAAATAAAGTGTTTCCCTTTAATATATATAAGTATACCTGTATTAGAATTTAATTAAGACATTCCCTACGTAACTTATTATATTTAAACTATCTTATTACTAACTGCATTCCATGTATGTTCTAAAAGTATTTCCTTTAACTATATCTTAGGATACTAGCTCTTATAATATTTAGTTATTATAAGTGTTAATTTATTAGTTCATTGCTTTAACCTAAGTTACTATTTTATTCCTTTTATATATATGTATAGAAATATATATATGTATATATTTTCCTTAGTTTAAATTAAAAATATTAACTCCCATACAATATAGTAAATAAATGTAGGATAATTAAATTCCTTAATTTATATAAGTTTCTACTTAAGTAAGTATATATATATATGTAAATAATTTCACTTCTCTTAAAAGCTAATACAAAAACATTTATAAACTTACTGTTATAAAATGTTAATTTAGTTTCCTTTATTTTTCCCAGCTTAAAAGTTAATTAACAAACCATACTTTAATTTTTGGTTACATTAAAAACCTTATATTATAGGTTATTTTTATGAAAAACTCATAAACACAATTTTTAAAACCTTTTACCATTGCCCAAAAATTCCCAAATTTAATATACAGTAACTATAACATTTTAGACATATTATAAAATTTTTATTTCATAAAAATATCTTTTTAATTTAGCCAAATAATTCCAGAAAACCCGTAACTTGTAAAAATCATAACTTATGTTTAAAAACTCCAAAACCATAATAATTTACATCAAAATAAACTAGATTAAATAAGGAACCTATGGTTAAAATTTCAAGTCAAAATACATTCGGGAAGATATTTAAATTAACCCAACAAGTTAAGACTATTTACTGGAATTTATTAAAACCCTTATAAACTAATTCTGGAATGTTTTAATCTCGGCCGTCCAATCTCTTAAAACGAGATCGGACGGCCCCTGTACATCGAGTTCATCAGCGAATTCAATTACCAAACCGAGTACTAAATCCCGTTTTTCTCACAATCTACAGAACGAAATCGAGTGATTTTTGTTTCTATGGATTCGTAATCAAATTTCGGTTCTATTGGTATCAATTTCCCCAATTATAATGCAGAGTTAATCAAGATTCGAATTCGATTTGGAAGCTAGGGTTTATCTCGGTAATCGAATACAAATCTTACCAATTCTCCTAATCTAATACGAAATTGACTAAATTAACACATGGGTTAGATCGGAAATACCATTACGAACAGCACAACGGAGAAATTTGATCGGAGACTCACCGATTGTGCGAATTGGGTGAGTTTAAATTCGGAAACTGGGAAAAGACTCGAACTTTAATCAGTTCGTGGTGCCAACTTTGCGGATCTATAACTAGCAGTACAAAACGAGTTAGATATTGAGTAAGGCTCATTGGAAAGAAGAAACGTAGATCTACGTATTGGTAGCAAGAACTAAACCTAACTCGCACCATACAGAAAGATATTGAAGTTACAAAACACGAGTTTACCTCTCTGTTTCGGTGTTATTTTATGTGCTGTTGAAACCGAAACTTTAGACCTCTATATCTCCCAACTGGTTACGAATCAGACTTGGGCATAAACACGAAAATTGTAGAGGGATTAGAGATCTTTACAACGAGCTAAAGAAATCGAATTTTGGTTGATTAACGAAGAAGTTATGATCGACGCAAGTTACCTGAAAACGAAGGGAAATCTGGAATTCTGGAAACAGCTTCGCAAGGTGGCTACTTTGGCTCGATTTTCCGGTTGACTCAGAAAGATTTAGGGTTTGTATGAGTAATGGTTGGAAAGAGGAATTGAAGGAGAAGAGAATGGTGAAGACGGCATGGAAAAATATTGATAGATGCAAAAGTTATAGCCGTCTAAAGTCAGGGCAAAGTAAGGGAAATCGGTTACCGAAAATCAGGGAAGAAATCGGCTAAGTGTGGGCGACCCATTACAGAGTGACACGTGGCATCTCTTAAAATTTTGATTCAAAACTTCAATCTAGCATAACTTTGGCTAGGATGATCCGTTTTTGACGTTCTTTTTATCGATCTTCATGGTTTTTCATAACCTATTATTATTGTATAGGTTTCATGACCTGGTTTGACCATTCTCAAAAAGTCAATTATAGCAAGGCTTAATAAGCTTTAAGGTTTCTAGAATTTTATATTGACTTTTATGTTTCAAAACAATGTTCCAACACTTCCTAAAATCTTTATAATATATTTGGAGTGTTTAGAAATTTTCCCAAGATTTATTGACTTATAAATCTTATTATTAAATTCATAATACTATACAATAATATATAATAATTAGGGTTAAATAGGAGAAAACCCCTAAATAAATTTCACACCCCATATAATAATTTAATATTCATAATTCCATATAATAATTTAATATTCATAATTCCATATAATAATTTAATACTTAATAGTGTTATTAAAGGTTTAATAAAAGAAATCCCCTAAATTAATTTAAATTAATTTAGGGGTATTTCAGTTTCTACGTCTCAAGTGTTCTCAAATACAAAGTTCAATTGAGTCAAACCATCTCATAGACTAACACCTTGAGTTGGTTTGAGTCAGCCACCCGATCCTACACGTGGTATCAGAGCCTTGCTTAGGCTGACAGTCAATCAACGAGAAATGGCAACCGTCGGTTGGGGTGACTCAGACTCCGACGATCAAGACACAGAGTCCAGCGGCCTAGTATGTCTCATGGCACATGATGTGACTGAGTCCATGATCCCCGACAATGAGGTAACTCGCTCTCATCTTGAGATAGATCTTTATCGTATATCTCCTATGGGTTTTATGACTTTGATTGCTAAAATGGTTTCTGAGACTAACTCTCTTAAAGCTGATCTTAACAGAAAAATCTCTGAGTTAACTGAGGAACTTGAGGTCTCAAAAAGTCTTATGTATACTTTGAGAGATGAAGCTGAGGAACATAAGACTATTTCCTGCTCACTTAGATTGGATTTGCGAGACTCTCGGCGTCGTGTTGACTCCCTTAAAAAGGAGCTCGACAAAACCAAGAGTCTTACTGAATCCAACCAAAGGGGATAGGAAGAGTCACTCACTCAGATTGACTCTCTCAAACATAACCTCACTGTTTTCGCTAACAAGTGTTGTTCTTTGCAGAATGAGTTAAATAATTCAGAATCTCAAGTTATCTCTCTAACCTCTTCTGTTGAGCAACTCTCTCGAAACTGAAAGAAAAGGAACATGCACTCTGTCTCAAGCCAGTCAATTTCATCAAATAGGTCACTCCATCAGAATTGCCCGAGTGGGCCAACTCCAAGATCAAGGAAGTTAGTCAAGATCGAGATAATCTATGAAAGGATGTTGAAAAACTCTCCCAAGAGATAGTCAATATACGATCTGGAGTTGGATCCACTCAATCGAAGCCCAAGTGGCATAAAGGTAAATTCGATATCCCTAAAAATATGTCCAAATCCAACAACAAACCCAAGCGTCAACAACAAAAAGAAAATTTTGATTCTTGTGGAAAGGACAACAAAAATACGTCAATCTTCCTCCCACTAAGATTTGCGGTTATTGCGGGAGTCTTGGACATCGAGATAGTGCCTGTGAAAAGCTTCACAAGGATGTGTCATTTAATATCAAGCGACTCAATCTTATCCTTGAGGCACGAGAAAAGCTGAAAAAATCTGGTTTAAAAAGGGGACCCAAGTATATTTGGGTTCCCAAAACTACCAATGATTTTTTTTACAGATGGAAGCGAGCGTGGAGATGGACTATGTGTACTTGACAGCGGGTGCTCCAGACTGGAAATCCCGACAAATTCAGCTCGCTCTCAACCTACAAAGGAGGTAAGGTTACCTTTGGTAACAACAACCAAGGTGAAATCGTGGGAGTTGGCTCCGTAGGTAACCCCTCCAAGTTTAAGGTAGATGGAGTCCATCTGGTCACTGGACTTCAACCTAGTCTGTTAAGCATTTTTCATATTTGTGAAAAGATTCAATTTAGTACTTCTCTCATATGTCGTTTGAAATGTTTTTGATGAACGTACAGGATCTCTAGAACCACAGGACGTAAAGAAGGAAATACGTACAAGAGTGTCTAAATGCCATACATTCTGACGACCAAGTCTGTCTATGTGCTCGCTTTCAAGCAGCACCCAAACAGTCCTATCTCAAGGCGGTCAAGCGAATCTTCGATACTTAAAAGGAACCAGTCAACTTCATCTATGGTACATTCGTTCCCTTATATTATTTTATCTGGTTTTAGTGATTCTGATTGGACAGATTCCCTCTATGATCGAAAGAGTGCATCTAGCAATGCACAATTCCTTGGTCCATGCTTAGTCTCTTGGCCCTCTACAAAGTAAAATTTTGCTGAGATCAAATTGGTATTTTCTGTGATAACAATTGCACATGTAAAATCTCTGGAAACCCAATCCAATATTCGAGAACCAGACACATTGAATATGTTTCCATTTCTTGAAGGATTGTGTCGAGAAAAGGCTAATTCAACTTGACTTTGTTCTAATAGAGGATCAGCTAGCAGATATCTTTGCCAAGCCTCTTCCTATCACCAGATTTGAGGCACTCCGTTCAGCAATTGGAATGACTCAATCAACGTAAGACGGTAGTCTCTCTCCTTCTTTGGCTGTATAATTAGTAGGTGTTGTTTGCATACTGTTTGAGTCAATCTGTGTTCTCATATTGATGGATTGTGTCTGTTCTTTGTGTCCCTTTGTGATTTTCTCAAAAAAAAAGGAGAGATGACAAAGGCAAGGTACTCCGCTAACCTGTTTCTCCTGAACCAAACGGACCTCGTTCACTCGGTTATTAAGCCTTTAAGGGTGCTTTATCACCTAACTTCCTAAGGATGCGAAACCTGGGAAAGTTGGCCCAAAGCTGTTACATGGGTGGAGAGAAAAGTCTGGGGGATGGAGACAGTCCCTGTGTGCTTAAACTTGTTAAATATCTATGCATTGCAAATATAGAGCTATAAAGTCTTCAAAAATACAATGCAATGCAACAGGGATCATTACAAGTTATGAGTATGTGGCAATGAAGGTATTGTGGAATATGACAATACTTCTTGCCCCTTGTCGTCCATGAGTATGTTTGCGTTATGGATACAGTCTATTTGTTTTTAATGTACGGATTGACTTAGACTCTGTTTCAAACTTCCCTTGCTAATGACAGCAAAAGGGGGGAAGTAGTGAATCCCGTCTCCCTACGAACGGGTCACTCTCGCTATGTTCTGGATTGACTTTGTCTCTGGTGACTAGGTCTTAGTGAAGTTTGGATATTCTGTTTCGTTTTTACTCTGTTGGTACTAATCATGTTGGTTGCAGTTTTCTTAACTTAGTCATATATTCCCTTTTTCCAATCTCTCTTAGTAGGGTTGTGGTTTGCCAAAATTGTGCTCATCGATTCAGGGGGAACTCTATGCAGAGTGTTTATATCGTGAGTGGTTAAACTGGTGTAAATTTAAAAGAAAAGAAATTAAAACTCAAATTAAACGTCGGGCTGCAAACAAATCCCGGTCGTGATAGTATAGAAAAGTGTAAGCGACCGGATTATCGAACCGTGGGACTTATAGTGAGATAAGTAGTACCTAAGCGTGTCACAAGAGGGGGTTTTAATTGACTTGTTTCTGAAAAGTAAATAACAGATTAATTAAGTGAAATAAGATGAATTAAACGGAACTTCGGGTTCAGGTTAATATGATTTTATTAATTGTGCTATCTCTACCGGTTTAATAAAATAATTTGGCAAGATTCCTGTTATTTTCTTAAGGTCCGATGAAAACTCATAAGAACTCGTTTACCTGTAATGCAAGGTCCGATGAAAACTCAAGCAAAAAGCGTGTAAACGGCAGAGGAGTGTGAGGAATTTTATTCTTGCAACATGTATTAACTTAAACGATGAAAATAAGTTCTTACAGTTTTACGGCTTAATTAACCCATCTGTTTCTAACCGATGAAATTAAAAACAGACTTAGTAAGGCTTTTTAATAAATCGATGAAATTTATTAAAAAGGGAGAGAAACAAAACTTTAATCGTAACAAACTGAATTTATTTTAACCGGTAGAATATATTACACAGCTAACAAACCATAATTAAAACCCTTAGCCCGCCCGAGCAAATCCTCCTTAGCCTGACATATTAACTGGTAATAAGTCAGACAGAGGTTGGACGTAATAACAATACGAGATGCGTGGATGATGAATGGAGAAAATGAAGAGAAGAAGAGTGGGAGCATACGTAGGATTTTTGTAACTGAAATGAGAGATTTTGAGTGTTGAGTTTGGGTGGAACGTATATATTTGATTGAAGTAGCAATGGCTTTTTATAGAGGAGAGGAAGAAGAAGAACGACTGCAGACAGAGGTGGAAGAGCATTGATTGCTCATTAATTGCAGGGGACAGAGCTGATGACGCGTGAGGAAAATAAGGTGTCGACGGGCGAAGTAGATGGATTGGCAGAAACAAGTCGACGGGCGAAGTCGACGAGCGAAGAGAAAACTGGCGCGACTGATTTTAGTCACGACCGCCTAGACAACCGCCTCAACTAGGCTTTTTATAAGTGTTCGCCTGGACAACCGCCTCTGTTTGGGCGGTTCCCTTATGTCCTCCCCGCCTCACGTCCGCCTGGTGACCGCTTGCCGTCCGCCCTGGAGTCCGCCTGTCCTTAGGCGGTTGCAACAATGTGTGTGTCCGCCCAATATGGGGCGGTTGCCCATGCGGACACAAGTGGTCTTGACCTATTTTTCTTCAAACTTTAACCGGCTCTAGATTCTTCGTTTGGACTCCGTTTTCTGAGCCGTTTGCGTCTATGCGTTCGTCTCCTCGTCTACTACTCTCTTACTCCGGCTTGGTTTTCCTCATGTTAAACCAATAATTTTGTGAGATAAACAATAAAACATAAACTAGAGGAAAACTAACCGAAGTGGAGAAATGAGCAAGAAAAGTGCTAATATTATATATGAAATACACCTAATAAACATGCTCATTGGGACACCTTATCACACCCCCACACTTATCTTTTTGCTTGTCCTCAAGCAAAACCATGTACCTAAGTAAGTAGGAATGCTCAATACTAACAAATATTATTATGAAGGGTAGGATAAAGATGATCTCTTTTAACTTATTGAGGAGTATGATCCATCAACTGCTGGTGGCATAGGTGTGCTCAAGGTAAAAATAAATATAGAGTTTCGGGGTATGATCCAAGGTACTTCAATGTTTCTTTTAGGTGACCCTGAGAACTTTTACCATGGCCAACTTCTCTCAAGAATGGGCATTGAGGGAAAACAAAAGGAAAAATAGATTCATGCATTTGTTTCACTTTTGCATAAGAGATGAGAAAATAGGCATCACGCCTTTGTATTTAAGAACACTCAACTCTCTTTTGTTGGTTACCAATGGTGTCTCGCAAGTCCCTTGTTTTTTTTTTTTGTATTTTTCTTTCTTCTTTTTTTTTAACAGAAAAGCACCCCTTAGCAATCCCTAAGAGAGAAGACAGAAAGAAACCCTGAGCAATAAAATCCAACCATTTGCAGATCATTTGGTCATACCGCATATAAAATGCTCCTCAAAAGTAATCAAAATTTTAAAATTAGTACCATTTATCCCACAATTCATAACAGTATTTATTCTTAAAGAGAACAACCTACATTAGCAGGGTACATAATTTTAATTTTTGAACAAATGCAAGATAAGCAGAGAGATTTAAACATTTTAAGCACAAAATGCCCTGAAAAGGCTCTTCCCCCACACTTAAGTAAGCTCAAGCAATGCCCTCATTGCGTAGATAGAATTAAATTAATAGGGCTTGCAATTAATAAAGGAAAGAGTGTACTCCCCAGATTTCGTAGAGCGTGTAGAGCTCCCCCACACTTGAGTGCAGCTGTGGAATGTCATGAAATGTACCTGTAATGAATATTCTACACAGCCAGAAGAACTCAAGTAAAACCTGCATTTTATTATGACATTAAAAGGGAAATATAGTACAAAAAGGAAAACAACATTAAATTTAAAGGAAAGAAAAAGATAGATAGTGGGTTGCCTCCCACCAAGCTGCCCGGGTTTAACGTCTCTAGCTAGACGTATTTGACCAAGCTTTAGTTTGGAGAAGAGTTTGAGGGCGAGGTGTTCGAACTGCTGATGTTAGGAAGTTTGTACACTTTTGCAAACCTATGATGTACAGGTGTTGTCTGTTGTTCCTTTGGGGTTGAAGCTTCCTCGTATTCCTGTAAGAAAGAAATTCGAACATAGCATTATTATTTTCAAGAATTCGGCATACCTTTTTAGACGGGATCCATTGACTTTGAAGCATTCTCCTTTTTGATTCTGGAGTTCGTAAACACCAAAAGGAGTAGTTCCAACAACTTGGAATGGGCCAGTCCAGTGAGACTTGAGTTTTCCAGGAAATATTTTCAATCTGGAATTATAAAGCAGCACCCCGTCGCCAACCTTAAAGTCGCGTTGGTGGATCATTTGGTCATGATGTTTCTTGGTGCGTTCCTTGTATATTGTCGCACTTCGGTATGCCTGATCTCTTAGCTCCTCGAGTTCAGAGAGTTGAAACTTCCGCTTTTCTCCTGCGGTTTCTAGATCGAAGTTTAGGGCCTTGAGTGCCCAATATGCCTTATGTTCCAGCTCTACAGGCAGGTGACAAGATTTCCCATAAACAAGCTTAAAAGGAGACATCCCGATGGGAGTCTTGAATGCGGTACGGTAAGCCCAAAGCGCATCATCTAACTTAAGTGCCCAATCCTTTCGTGATGAGTTAACCGTTTTCTAGAGAATCCATTTTAACTCACGGTTCGAAACTTCTGCTTGGTCGTTTGTCTGGGGGTGATAAGGTAGAGCTACCTTATGACGTACCCCGTACTTACCCATAAGCGCTTCGAATGAACGGTTGCAGAAGTGAGATCCTCCGTCACTGATGATAATTCTAGGCATGCCAAAACGGGTAAAGATGTGCTTCTTAAGGAACCTGGTTACTGTCTTTGCATCAGCATGATGACAGGGTATGGCTTCTACCCATTTCGACACGTAATCCACTGCCACTAAAACATATTGGTGGCCCTGCGAGGAAGGGAACGGTCCCATAAAATCAATGCCCCAACAATCAAAGAGCTCCACTTCTAGTATTCCCTGTTGTGGCATTTCATGTCTCCTGGATGTGTTACCCATTCTCTGACAATTATCACATTGTTTGCAGAATTGATACACATCTTTTGAAGGTCGGCCAATAAAATCCTGAGGCCAGGATCTTAGCAGCGGTCCTTGTGGGTCCATGGTGACCTCCGGCTTCCCGTGAGTGACAAAAATGTATGACGCTTGAAACCTCATCTTTCGGGAGGCATCGGCGAATCAACCCATCAGCACAGACTCGGAACAAATACGGATCTTCCCAGAAATAATGCTTTGAATCAGAAAGAAATTTCTTCTTCTGGGAGTAAGATAGATCATAGGGTATTGTTCCAAGACTAGATAATTGGCCAGGTCCGCATACCATGGCTCTTGCACTTTGGTGATAGAAAAAGCAGTCTCATCGGGGAAGAATTCATTGATAGGCACACTATCAGTAGGAGTGACTAACCGGGAGAGATGGTCAGCGACGACATTCAATTTTCCGCTCTTGTCCTTGACTTCGATGTCAAACTCCTGTAGTAGAAGAATCCAGCGCAATAAGCGAGGCTTGGCTTCTTGTTTTGCAAATAGATATTTGAGAGCGGAGTGGTCTGTGTGCACTATGACTTTGCTTCCCCATAAGTACGACCTGAACTTGTCAAGGGAGAACACTATAGCCAGAAGTTCTTTTTCAGTGGTCGTATAGTTTTTCTGGGCGTCGTTTAGTGTCCTGCTGGCATAAGCAACCACTCTCAAAATTTTCTCTCTTTTCTGGCATAGAGCTGCCCCCACGGCGTAGTCACTTGCGTCACACATGATCTCAAACGGAAGAGACCAGTCAGGTGGTATGACAACAGGTGCTGATACCAATTTTTGTGTTATAGTTTTGAAAGCAGCTGAACACCTTTCATCGAAATGAAACGGGGCATCTTTCTGTAGCAGGTCGGTCAATGGTTTGCTGATTTTTGAGAAGTCTTTTATAAACCGCCGATAAAATCCTGCATGCCCGAGAAACGCTCGGATGTCTTTAACAGTAGTTTGGTGCTGGTAATTTCTCGATAACCTCTACCTTGGCTTTGTCCACCTCTATTCCTTCTGCCGATATTTTATGACCAAGGACAATCCCGTCCTTGACCATAATGACATTTCTTCCTCTCCCAGTTTAAAACGAGATTTGTATCCTCACACCGTCTTAGGATCAAATCAAGTTGTGCCAAGCATTTATCGAAACTAGAGCCATAGACCGAGAAGTCATCCATAAAGACTTCTATGCTCTGTTCGATGAAATCAGAATATTGCTTGCATGCATCTCTGGAAGGTAGCAGGGATTACATAGACCGAAGGGCATTCGTCTGTAAGCAAAGGTACCGTATGGACAAGTGAAGGTTGTCTTGTCCTGGTCCTCTGGTGCGGGTGGTGTATTTGGAAATACCTGAGAACCCATCTAAAAAGCAGTAGTACTCTTGCCCTGCTGTCGTCTAAGTCGCTCCAACATCTGAATCGATAAAGGGAGAGGGGAGAAATGATCCTTCCTGGTTGCCAAGTTTAAGCGCCTGTAGTCGATACACATGCGCCAACCTGTGATCTTTCTTTGAGGGATAGCCTCTCCCTTATCATTAATAACAGCTTCGATGCCCCCCTTCTTTGGGACAACTTGAACAGGACTGACCCATGGACTGTCAGAAATTGGATAAATGATGTTCGCATCTAGGAGTTTTAGAACCTCCTTTCTAACACCTCTGAAATACCCCTAATCTTTAAAATATAATTAAATGATATATAATGATCTAAGATGATTATTAAACATCTAAATATTATTGGGGAACAATCTAAAAGATCTCAACAAGGCAAACCACGCCTTAAGATCGGTAAAGCCAAAATGTGCTTTAAGACACCATAAAGATTGTATATACAACTCAAATAGGATCCAGAGTGGACTCCTAAGTATTATAATGAATCAAGGAACACAATAAAACCATTCTCAAAGAGAACTAAGCTCAGGAACACCCTGTGACACAAAAATGTGCGCTAAAACTCCTTAAAGCACGTTTTTGTGAGATTGCCTTTTAAATTGATTTTTGATGGGCTTAAAAATTATAATTATCTTAAATATGATATAATCATATTATATCATATTAGGAATTTAATTCCAGAAATTTACGAATTTTTACAAATTTAATATTAAAAATTAATAAAACCCTAAAGTGGGGCCCACATGAGTCAAATTGACCAAGTATGGTCAATGGTCAACTAATTGACCCACTTGGACCATGGCAGCTGGCTGGCAATAAGAGAGGAGGCTGCATAATTTCCTTGATTGACAATAATGCTACCTAATGCATTTACTTTTAGAAAATAATGTTACTTTTACATTATTTCAAACTTTACTTACTTTTCCCACCTTCTCCTCCTCCTTGTCCGATTCCACACTGCCCAACTGAGTTATCCTTCTTCCTTGGAGCTCTCAAGACTTTTTCTTGAGCTTGGAAGACAAACCTAGCTCCTAAGCTCCTAATGTAAGTGTTTTAATGTCATTTTTGGCTCTTTTTCTTCATCTCTTCACCACCAACACCTAAATTTCGTGGCTCATCTATTCCTATGGCTTATTCTCAGTGTTATAAGGTTAGAACAAGAGCTAAACTCGGTTGAGACCAGTAGAGGGACCAAGGTTGTTCAAATCTACATTTTAAGGTAAAAATGTGCTTTAAGCTCATAACTTTTGATTCCCTTCGAGTTTGGCTGTGAAACTTTGGTCATCCTCATCTTCTTCTCCTTTTCATGTAGAATCTTTTGGTTAGTCATTTGGAGCAAGGGTGACCGAGATCCAAGAGAAATACTCTCTTTTAAGGCATTTTTCCAAGGTAAAACCTAATAACAAGGTAGTATTTCGAGATCTAACTATTTCCTATGTCAATATGGTGGATCTAACACCTTGTGGTGTGTTTTTGGTTCAGGTCGAAAATGCCTAGAACTTCCCTCGCATTTTTAAGGTGATTTTGGCCTTAAATCTTACATTAATTATTCCTTATGGTTAAGCTCAAGCTTGGAGTGTAACCATATTTTTTTTTTTGTGTATTAAACATGACTAAATCAAGTGGTGAATTTTCCTACAAGTGACCGAGCCTATACAAGGATAAATCAAGGTATAAACACCTTAAACTTATGATTTTTGTAATCTTTAAGTATATATATATATATGGCCGAGAGTGAATATACATATATAGGTCATATTGACCTAAAAATGTAAAAAAAATGGCTAAGATAAATTAAGCTAGTCATTTAAGAGATTTAATTAACATAATGGTCAAATTATGACATTATGTGGAAAAATAATTAAACCATGGAGAGGCCGAATATATATGCTATATTTTGAGACATTTATTGTGTAATTTATTTTGCAAGATCAAGGTTGTAATAAGGCCATGTCATTAGGCCATTTTAATTAAAGTTTATAAGCTTATTTAGTTTTATTTATGCTTATAATTAAAGTTGGGGCCAATTCGTAATTATTAAGGAATTAGAAAAGCGTGGGTAATTTAGAGCAATTTAGGGTTTTTTAAATGAATTTAGTAAAAAGTATAACATTTTATAAAGTTTTGGGTAAAAAAATGTGTAAAAATAGAAAAGTAGGGGTGTGTGTGTGGTAATTACCGAAAGTTTGGGTCCCAATTGGTATTAGTAGTCAAAGTTGACTATGTAGGAGACCTTGACCAAGTTGGAGAATTTAAGGAATTAAAATACTACCTTATATTAAGATAGTATTAAAACTGTAAAAAGATTTATAAGTCTTGGGGTGGTATTGTGGTTTCCAAAACTAGGGGTACTAAATGGAGCTTAGTACAAACCTTAGATTATTAGGGATTTTAGAAGTTGATTTGGGTAAATTTGGAGTTTATATGAATTATCTAGGTATATTATAAGATATTTCATAACATTGTTACACATGGGTAAACATATGGGGTAAAACCGAGATTTAGAGAAAGTATAAGGTTAATAATGATATTTATAACCTTTTGGTATGGTTTGGTAATTTTTGGGATTATATATAAGGTTTTATGAAGATATATGTATAATATATAGTTTTGGTGATATTAGAAACTATATGTTTAAAAATGGAGTAAATGGGTGTATATAGAAAGTTAAGTGGTGGAAATTAAATTTAAATAGACCATGGGGTCTGCTCGGTATTTTGGAGAAAGAAATTAACTATGGGTTATAATTATATTAAGGTTTAAGGATTATAATATGAGCTATACATTATAAGTGTAATAATGGAATATATTTGGGATTGATTTGTAAATTATGGAAGTTGGTGGGAATTAATTAAAAACCGAGAGTTTAAGTGCTGTTTGGTTCATAACAAAATATAACTATAGATTATAATTGTTTTAATGACTTAAATGTCATAATATATGTTTATAAACTATAATATAACATTATAAATTATATAAATTATGTGGTGGATTTTGTAAATATTTAGGAATTATAGGTGCTGTTCGGAAATATTACTATTTTGGAATGAAATTTATAATATGGTTTTTGTAACACCCCATCCAAAGCCTATCGTGGTTATCGCAATCTTAGCACTTAATCGGATACGTCGCAGCGGAAATAAACAAACACCTGGACCTTGCCACGGTCTGATCGTTAGAATATACCGGATTAACATTTACAATACTTAACCAAAATACTTATCCAACTCAAAACATCAACATCCACAATCCCACAACCACCGAGTACTAGTACCTCAAACGTAATCTTAAACTTACAACAGTTTAATATAAACAGTCGGGTGCACAGGCGCAACCCGAATTCAAAATAAATGACCCCTCCTAAGTCTAACCGCTCCTACTCTCGTAGTGCGTCCTCATGGGCCTCTTACCTGCAAGTGTAAAAATAGCCCCCGAGGGGGTCAGCACGAATGCTGGTACACCCTCTCATGGCCCCCAAGCTAACGGGGGCTACGACGACTAATTGTCGATAGCATGGAAATTGATTACATTACACAAACACATAATATAAAGTGCAATAACAATAACCACAGATGAACATATATAGTCCACAAGCAATGAACGACTCAAGCGTTCCTTATCAAGTGGGTTAGTAACCCCCTCCTTAGTCCTCATTTACTTAATCTCAGTTCCTTATCTTACCTTAATCTTAATCTCAATCTCAATCTTAGTCTTATACTTGCCAACCTCTCCACTATTAGATTGGTTAGCCCTTAATTGGTTGCTTATCTTTGTAGGGCTTGGTTAACCCTAGGCCGGTAGCAGTGCACTATCCGACGATAAGCTACCTTCCTTAATTTATTGGGGATGTAGGCTTGATCCCCCCACGCCTTCCTTAATGTGCCCCACCTCAAACAGTAGCCCGGGTGGTCGGGTCGATTTGTTGACCCTAGGCGACGAGTCTAATGACCAGTCTTATTTGGAAGTCGGATCTGATTCAGATACCGACCTCCCCCAATACACATGTGCCGGTACCATTCCGGATTCCTCACTCCCACCCCAAGTTATGGTTAGTGAAAGCCTTAATTACCAAGTGTTAGTTAAACCTTGACGGGTAAAACCAACAATCACCGATACTTAGTTCTCAACCTTAACTCAGTAAGTACTAAACTTGGTAGTAGCATCTCAAGTCTCGCGGGTTAGTGTAAATATAAACACAATCACAACGAGAACAATATAACCGGTTGGCAGCTTTATCTTGTTTTAGTCATAGAAAATAAACAGATAGCACACAAGCCGAGGGACACCTCGTTAGCAAGCAGGTCACAAGAAGTATTGGTACCGTTCACCGTCGATCGTTGTTTGTTAACCTTCTTCGGGGTCCCATTCAAAAACCAAAAACATTCATTCATTTTTAGGTTATCAGTTATTTGTTCCTTACTTAACTCACGTAGTCCCTAAGGACTTCCATTCAATAACCTTCGAGTCTTTATCACTTAGTCTTACAAACTTAACTTTAAAACATTAAAAACTTATACTTAATCTTAACTAATTCCTTAAGTTCTTAGGGTCGCCATTCATTACTACCCTACCAAGGGCATACCTCATTACCCATTACCATTTTAGAAATTGAAATTTCTTTTTTTTTTTTTAGGCTCGACCGGACTTACCGACCGGACTTGCCAAGTCCGGTCCATTCCAGTACCTTTTACCGTTGGAAAATTCACTCCGACCGGACTTACATGTCCGGTCCTATGTCCGGTCGATTCCAGAGACTTATAATCCGTACTAAATTCATGCCGACCGGACTTGACAAGTCCGGTCCCATGTCCGGTCCATTCCAGAAACATTTTCCCTCTCACAAAACAAGCCCGACCGGACTTGTAAGTCCGGTCCCCAAGTCCGGTCGATTCCAGAAACATTTCCCGGCAGTGTAACAGAGCCCGACCGACCTTGCAAGTCCGGTCCTAAGGCCGGTCGGCTCCAAAAACTTGTTTCTAATTCCTTTTCAACTCCAAACTTCTCCTCATATATCCTAATATGTTATAACCTCATTTGGGCACCTCAAATACACCTTAAGCCCTCCTTAAAATACCTTAAATCATCCACCAAGATCCACCTTAGTCATTATGCATTTTCCTTGTAATAATGCTAACACTTGTAATGTTTTCCTCTAGGTTTCTAGGTGGTGGTTCATACCTAGTGTAACCACTATGCCAAATGTTTTCCTCACCACTATAACATCATCTCCCAAGCATCTCTCACTATCTAAAACTCTTTTAAGCATTTACTTGAAGTTCCTTAACAAGTTTAAACTTCCATCATCATCACATTATTTCCTTCCTAGTTGTTTACCAACTTTTACCTAAGTTCTAAATACTCAAATACATTCTCTTGGCTCATAAACCTTCCATGGTGATACCTAAGTCATCATAAGTCATTAAAACACCTTAACTTCACCCTTTTTTCATCAAGACAACCTATAGAACATTCCTAGTACTTCCTTAGTCATTAAATTCCCTTAGGATATCTTAAACACTTAAACTCTCCTTTAAATTTTGCCATAGGTTCTCTAGTATTTAGTACTTCCTAACAAATGGTTTTTCTCCATCAAAAAACCAATACCACACAAATTCTCATC
Organism: Limonium bicolor; assembly: GCA_023374045.1. Taxonomy (NCBI): domain Eukaryota; kingdom Viridiplantae; phylum Streptophyta; class Magnoliopsida; order Caryophyllales; family Plumbaginaceae; genus Limonium; species Limonium bicolor. The sequence continues at coordinate 314,874,300 of CM041778.1, read as the reverse complement.
ACAACACTTTAACACCCAATTTACACCAAAACTTCACCACCTCATCATATAATGCTTAAACTTAAAATGCTTGGCACTTAGGCCCTTAAATGACAATAATCTTAACCACTGAATTTCCACATATATTTGCCTTCAACCTGCGAATACACTCAACAAGGCTCCCATTGAAATAAAATGCTTCTTGTACTTCACCTTTATATTCTTAAACTATCTCTTTTCCCATTTGCTCCTTAGTCACAAGTTCACAAGAATAGTCATTGTTTCTCCTAGGTTTTTATAGCACCCTCCCAATATAAACTCTACACTAAACTCATCATATACCCACATCTCATTCCCTTAAACAACAAAACACCTTAAGGTAAGTAATTTACCTTGTTTTCTCACAAGCTTAAAAGCTTTTCTCCTTAGGTTTCCTTTGTTCAATCTCGGTCACCAATGTGATTCTCCTTGCCAATGTTCTAACCAATATCCAATGACTCCAATGAGTACTAGATAATACATTAACCCTAAGGAACAAACCCTAGGTTTAAAAATATGTTTTAAGGTATTAATGTGATTGTTTTACCTTGGTTTCTCAAGATAACTTGGATGTGAAGCAAGAAGGCCTCCTCTCTCCTTTGAAGAGTAGAAACAAGCTAGAACAAGGCATAAACATGGAGTCCCATGAGTATATATTTTCGGTCAAGTGAAGAAAATGGTGGAAACCTAGATTTTCTTACACTTTCTTTACCTTAAGAGAATGGAGATGCCAATGGAGTCTCCAAACTTGAATTTCCTCCTCTAATGGTGGTTTGACTTGGCACCAAAATGAAGCTCTTGAAGTTTTGAAAAGATAGAAAGGAGGAGCTTGAGCTAACTAAGAAGAATATGTATTTTGTTTTGGATTTGGAGCTAAAATGAGCAAGATGTGTGCAAGAGAAGGTGGAGCTAGCATGGAGAGGAGCTTCACGTTAATGGAGAAGAGAAAGAGAGCAAGAAACCGTGGGCAACAAGAGAGAATGAAGAAGTGAGAGAGAGGTAAACAAATGTGATATTTTATCTTAAAAGGTGATAGTACTTTATGCTTTATAACTTACTTATTTTGCTTTCTCTTTACTTACTAGATAAGTGTGGTGAGTCACACTTAAAAAACCGGCCCCTTTAGTGAAAGAGGGTAGTTAGTCTTTGTTGACCAAATGTCTCACTTATATAGACTTATGTTATAAACTAGCTTAATAAATTCACTATTCATCAAAACAAGGCACATTGTTGTGAAATTTTTGATTTCCCATTGATATAGACCTCCAAATGTGATACTATATAGTACACATATTAATTAAAGAGTAATGATGGACATTTAGCCATTCAAAACTCATTTACAAGACAATTTTTCAAAACGTGCTTTAAGACTCCTTACAGCATATTTTGTGTTTTAACTTGTTTTCAAGCTTGGTTTTCTTTGGTAATTGACTTAAAATGACCATTAGGATATTACTAAGGTCTTAGAACAATATTTGGGTACTCTCCCAAGTCTCTCCAAGCTTAGAGCACGTTTTTGTCAAAACTGCTCTTTTGGTGTTTCCTTATATTTTCTTTGATTAGAAATGTTTCTTAATGTTTCTAAGGCATTATTTATCCTCCTTATATCTTAGTTTATCATTTAAACACCATATCTAAGTTTGGGGTATTTCAGTTTTTATGTTATAAGAGCTATAACATTTATAATATAAGAGGTATTCATCAAAAAGAATGAATATATATTATAATGACTTACCATATATAAATAGCCCTATAATGCATATATATAATAAATATATGTCATAGTGTGGAAAATATAGTATAGTTCAATAACTATGTGTTACCACAATTAAAATGATATGAGATGAAGGGAAAGGAATTATAAACATTGGATATGGAATTCTAATGTTAAGAGTGTACATGAAATAATAAGGATTTATATAATGCAAAGTATTTGTACATATGAATTATACAACATTACACTTGGAAAAACTAACCTTAGAAAAATAAATACAAGGTGAGATGTATAGTGCATGACGAGAATCATACATGCAATAGAGAAACAAACTATACGATCTACATATACGTTTAAGTTACATGCGATAACAAAGTCCAACAATAAGTATGTTAATATACGAGATAAGACTACGCATGTAATGTAACACTTTTCCAATCTCAAGTTAAACCGAAAGCCGACCAACATTGACAGTTAATAACGGGGGTTAACCGGGAGTTATTAGTGACGGTACGGGGTACCGTAGAATTTTGTGTTGTTATACAGTATGCTAATCAGTAGCATTATGTATTGTATAGACTGTTAGAGACGACACACGGAGCATAGGATCTTGCTGATTCATACTCCACCGTAATACACCAGGGTGAACGGTATGTTATTTATGGGGCTTGATTGTCTCTGAGGACTTCCTCAGTTCAGACATTGTGTGAAAATCTGTGATAAGATTGAATGTCTGCTTGTGTGAATTAATATGCTTGAGTTGTGTATTAATGCTGCTTTACTATTACTGTCATGCGATAACAGTACCGTTCGTATATATGAACATATTATAAACGAACTAGCGGCAGTGATGCTATCTTGTATGCGTAACATAAGGAACGTAAGTAAACGTTGTAGCATCAGGATAATAAGATATATATATTATCTGAGACTTATATACGGAGCATTGGCCTCTTTAACGCCGCTCTCGTATCTAACACTGGATCCTGAGTCGACATACTCAGGATTGGACTAACAACCTTAGTCTATTGTGTTAAGGAAAGTAATAAAACGATGCGATGGTATAGATAAGTTATCAAGAGGATGTGGCTCTTGCTGTGAAATGTGATCCATTAACGATACTAGGATACCGTGTGGTAACCGTAAGTATCAGATAGATTTCCAACGAACTACAGATTGTTCGTAGGACGGGGACTCTACCGCTGGAGTGCTACTGCCGTAGGTGACCCGCCAAAGAGATGGGTAACTTAGAGACACGTCGTTCTAATGAGACGTTGTCATTAGACATGACTGAACAATTACGAACGATTTTATTAACTCGTACATTAGGCGAACATTATTTGGGCGTGCATGCCAAAGACGAGGGTCATACTCGTTTATAATTCTCGTTGTTTTGCCTTGTTGTTCATTGGTTATGCTGTGTGGTTATGTGTGGTATGTTGGTGGTGTTGATTGTATAAGCCGTTGTACTCATAAGTGTTGTGTTGTGAATGGATTAATTAAATAAACTGTACTTATATCTGTGTGTGAACTGGATGAGTCGAGTCACTGTGCTCGTGTGTGGATTTTGTGGATTGTTCGTCGAACGAGTCGACGTACTCAACTATGAACTTCAGGTGTTGTTGGAGTGGAGTCTACATACTCATATAAGCGTTATAACGCTTTCAGGGGTCTATTACGATGCGATGTGTGGAGCCGGGGGCTTTATTTGTTATTTGAGTTTACTACAAAATATAATGTTGCTTTACAGTTCTAATATTAAACTATTTGCATGAAAATGGTTTGCATGCTCTCGACCAAATAACTGAATGGTCCGAGGGTGCATGACAGTCAGGTAATAACATACTCAGCGGGGGCTGATTCCATACCACAAACTACCATTTTTGCAGGTATGCAACTTCCGGTGCCGACAAAGAGAGTGACGCGCTGGGTAGTATGATTACAGTTATTCGAACATGCACTGTTGCATTTTGATACGAATCTGAAAACGTGTATAGGTTTTGGATACTTAGAAAGCTCACTGTGAATGTATTATATTTGGTTTGGGAATTTAGATCTATCTCTTGTTGTCACTGCGGGAAAATGTTTCGTATGTAAGAATATATCAGGAAGTACGTTATTACTCGTATGGGCGAGTAGAACGGTGACACCAGTAGTTGACTTGTTGAGATTACCGCTGCGATTATATTGTTAAGTAAGATGATTAGGAGTCGATTAGAGTAGGGGTGTTACAACCTCCTTGAGGTTAGGGTTTAGCCGGCGTTGGGGTTGCCTGATAGACTTGTAGTTTTCCTCCATATAGATGTGGTGCGTGCAATAGGAGGGTCAATTCCTTTTATATCAGCAATAGTCCACCCGATCGCCATTCTGTGTTTCTTCAATACCTCTAGTAGCCTTGTTTCCTCCCCGGAATTCAGAGAAGAGGAAATAATGACGGGCAAATGGTCATCTTCAGCTAAGAAGGCCACTTGAGTTAGAAGGTAGCTCTTTAAGCTCGAGCTCTGGTGGTTTTCTATTGATGGAATTGATTTTTGAGGTTTTCTGTCGAGTTCTTCGATTGGTGGCCGGTAAGCTTGATAACCACTCTTCCTTTCTCCATGTACGCCAGCATGGCGTTAACTTCCGGATCCTCCACCTTTTCTTCTAGAGAAGTAAGTAATTACTTGCTCTAGTGGTTCAGCTTCAACCTTCGGGATGGAAGATAGGGAGTACATATCCTCATCTGTAGCAAATTCGCTTTCCTCCTCCTCATCATCTGTTAATCCCACTGTCTTAGCATGAGGAGAAAAGTTAGAGCTTTTCTTCATCATTTTTCTGCATGTCGAATTCAATCGTTTCATCCTCGTACCGCAGAGTGATTTTCCCGTCGTGGACGTCAATGATGCTTTGGCAGTACTTAGAAATAGTCGACCTAGATCAGGGAACCTCAACATCGTCACCCATTTCTAGAATGACTAAGTCAGCTGGAAAGATAAAGCAAGACACTCCAACTACCAGTCTCTCGGACTATGCCCATGGGCTTGATCTCTGATCTGTCTGCTAGTTGGAGTTTGAAAGGAACTGGTTGCATTCTCCCCTTTTACTTTCAAGAAGGTGGCATATGCATGATATTAATGCTGGCTCCTAGGTCGCATAGACCACTTCCACAGTCCACTCCTCCTATAAAACACGGGATTACGGGATTTCCCGGATCTGTTTGTTTTGGAGGAGTGCTCGAAGAAGGGCCTAGAGCATTCCTCTGTGAGGTGCACTGTTTCTTTTCCAGGTTTCTTCTTCTTTTTGGTCAAGAGATCTTTTAGGAATTTGCGTAGTAAGGCATCTCTTGCAAAGCATCGATCAGTGTATGTCGAGGGTCAGTTTCTTGAAAATACTCAAGAATTTGGAGAACTGCTCATCTAGGTGTTTCTTTTTCATTCTGTTTGGAAATGGAAGTTCACTGTTTTTATGAGTGGAAGTTGGGATGTCGATTGTAACTCGAGATGGAGGTGGAGTTGCAGGAGTAGGAACTTGGATTTCTGAGGGAGGTGAAGCTGGTTTGGTGTTTCTTCATCATTAATATAGGCCTCTTCATGGTTTTCTTTTTCTTTTCCTTTTCTGGTGGCAAGTTCCCTTCCACTCCTTAAGGAGACTGCACACAAGTTTGTTGATTGGAATGGCTGTCGTCTATAAGGATTGAATTTGCTTGTTCCTTTGGATTGGGGTTAGTCTGTGAAGGGAATTGACCAGGTGGCCTTTGTTGAGTGAGTAACTGTTGAATCTGAGATTGCAAGGCTTTTGGTCTTTGCGCAGAGCTGCGACCTCTTCTTGCGTATCTCATGATTTACCCATCATTGCCTTAAACATCTCCTGCATTTGAGACATATCAGACTCAGGATTCGAAGGAGGTTGTCGGTCGACTCGTAGAAGCTTCATTGCCATAAGGCTTTTGTTGATATTGCCTTTGGCCTCCTTGGAAATTGGACTGAGGTCTGTAGTTTGGGATGTTTGTAGGGTATGTGGGTTCTGATATTTTCTGTGTTTGAGTAGCGAAGGTGGATTGCATTTTACGTTGCCAAGGTGGGCTGTACCTTGATTGTTTGTTGAATGTAGTTTGGGTGATGTAGTTTGCCTCCTCCGCTGCTTTTAATTCTTGTAGTTGGGGGCATTGTTCATAGTCATGAGGCCCGCAACATTGCGTACAAGAATTAGTTGGATACGATTGGGAAAGAGGAGCATAGCCTGGAGGGGTAGTAGATGATCGGGAAAACCATCGACTTAGCTTGCTGGGGGAAGGAATTCATAGCCATCTGCTCAACCACTTTTTGAAGAGTACTGACTTTGTTGCCTGCTGAGCATTGCTCTCCATGAGTTGCTCATGGCTTTTTCATCAATTGGTCGAACTTGTTATCACTTTCCCCAACATGGTATAAACCTGGAGTACCGCTCCTTGATCCACCGGAGGCCCAGTCTCTGATTTCTTCACAGAGAGACTCCATGCTATTCAGGAATTGTGCTCCTGGCTTTTTCAGAATATCGGCCCCTAGGAGGATAATACCATTGTTTCTGCACGGACCGATCAAGCCTTTGTAGAACATTGTGATATTGTTCTTTCGTCAGACCATGGTGAGGACAAGTAAGTAGCAGTCCTTTGAAACGATCCCAAGTTTCACAAATATTTTCCGACCCAGGTTGCTTGAAATTATAGATTTCAGCAATCATCTCCAATGTTCGGCTCGGGGTAGAATTTTGTCGTAGAACTTGTGGCCATGTCGTCCCAGGTACCGATGGTACTTGGTGTTAGGCTATGATACCACTTGCTCGCACTTCCCGTCAGCTGTGAGGGAATAATGACAATCTTGCGTACTGAAGTACTGCGTCGGTCGCAGTAAGACTGTTGGCATGTTGCAAGAATTTTGTAACATGTAACAGGGCTTCGTCTGGATTGGTGCCATCAAACATGCCCAACTCTTTCACACATCTGATTTGATGATATGGCTTCAGCTTCTGCCACTCATCGTATTCGGATGGCTAAGGTGAGGAAGGATGATAGCAGGCTGTTGTCCTTGTTAGACGGCCTGTTGATATTTCGAACTGTCGCTGGTGTAGATGCCATGTCAGCTTCCGGGTCAGATTTTATCACTGTGGTGATAATGTATTGTTGAGTTCGGTTTCTGCCTTAGAGTGCACAGAAAGGTTCTCTCGATCTCTGATTGTAACCACCGTGTGATTATTAATATTTCTGGGTAGCTGTGTGACCTGGTAAAAGGCATTCACCACTCAAAACAGAGAAAAGAACTGGTTATGTGTTAGAAAAAAATAAATGTTAGGAATTAGTTGACAGAATTTTAAGTTAGTAGTTAGAGACAATGGAAAGAAATGACAAAAATTGAAATGAAATTGAATGAACAATGGAAAGAAATGACAGGAAATTTTAAGTTAGTAGTTTATACTGGAAATTTGAAGGACCATGGGAATTAAATGTTTGACAATGAAATTAAATGTTAAGGACAATAATATAAAGAGTTAGTAATTAGATGTCAGAAGTCAGAAGTCCGAAGTCCAAAGTCAGATGTCCTAGTCATCAGAAGTCCGATGTCCGAAATTAGATTATTATAAGTTAATATTGACAGATTGTTATAATATAACAGGTGAATTAACCGGGGCTTAGGGACTAGAATAAATCAGTCCCCGGCAACGGCGCCATTTTGCAGAGTGTTTATATCGTGAGTGGTTAAAACTGGTGTAATTTAAAAGAAAAGAAATTAAAACTCAATTAAACGTCGGGCTGCAAACAATCCCGGTCGTGATAGTATAGAAAAGTGTAAGTGACCGGATTATCGAACCGTGGGACTTATAGTGAGATAAGTAGTACCCTAAGCGTGTCACAAGAGGGGGGTTTAATTGACTTGTTTCTGAAAAGTAAATAACAGATTAATTAAGTGAAATAAGATGAATTAAATGGAACTTCGGGTTCAGGTTAATATGATTTTATTAATTGTGCTTCTCTACCGTTTAATAAAATAATTTGCAAGATTCCTGTTATTTTCTTAAGGTTCGATGAAAACTCATAAGACGCTCGTTTACCTGTAATGCAAGGGTCCGATGAAAACTCAAGCACAAAGCGTGTAACGGCAGAGGAGTGTGAGGAATTTTATTCTTGCAACATGTATTAACTTAACGATGAAATAAGTTCTTACAGTTTTACGGCTTAATTAACCCATCTGTTCTCTAACCGATGAAATTAAAAACAGACTTAGTAAGGCTTTTTAATAAATCGATGAAATTTGTTAAAAGGGAGAGAAACAAAACTTTAATCGTAACAAACTGAATTTATTTTAACCGGTAGAAATATATTACACAGCTAACAAACCATAATTAAAACCCTTGCCCGAGCAAATCCTCCTTAGCCTGACATATTAACTGGTAATAAGTCAGACAAGGTTGGACGTATAACAATACGAGATGCGTGGATGATGAATGGAAAATGAAGAGGAAGAAGAGTGGGAGCATACGTAGGATTTTTGTAACTGAAATGAGAGATTTTGAGTGTTGAGTTTGGGGTGGAACGTATATATTTGATTGAAGTAGCAATGGCTTTTTATAGAGGAGAGGAAGAAGAAGAATGACTGCAGACAGAGGTGGAAGAGCATTGATTGCTCATTAATTGCAGGGGACAGAGCTGATGACGCGTGAGGAAAATAAGGTGTCGACGGGCGAAGTAGATGGATATGGCAGAAACAAGTCGACGGGCGAAGTCGACGAGCGAGAAGAAAACCTGGCGCGACTGATTTAGTCACGACCGCCTAGACACCCGCCTCAAACTAGGCGTTTAATAAGTGTCCGCCTGGACAACCGCCTCTGTTTGGGGTTTTGGCGGGTTCCTTATGTCCTCCGCCTTCACGTCCGCCTGGTGACCGCTTGCCGTCCGCCCTGGAGTCCGCCTGTCTTTAGGCGTTGCAATGTTTGTGTCCGCCCAATATGGGGCGGTTGCCCATGCGGACACAAGTGGTCTTGACTATTTTTCTTCAAACTTTAACCGGCTCTAGATTCTTCGTTTGGACTCCGTTTTCTGAGCCGTTTGCGTCTATGCGTTCGTCTCCTCGTCTACTTTACTCCCGGCTTGGTTTTCCTCATGTTAACCAATAATTTTGTGAGATAAACAATAAAACATAAACTAGAGGAAAACTAACCGAGTGGAGAAATGAGCAAGAAAGTGCTAATATTATATATGAAATACACCTAATAAACATGCTCATTGGGACACTTATCACTCTAACAAGAGTACTCAATCTATGCTGTGATTAAGGGGAAACCTGGACAGGGTTGGTTCCCCAAAATTCTTTTTGCTCTTGTCTTGTTTGCAGATTGACTCATTCGGGATTCACAAAAGAGTTATACTATCATCAGCAACAGGGGGAAACTGTGGAGTATGAAGGTGTTGCTGAGATAGTAAACCAGATCAAAGGAGTCAATCACACTTCTCAAAACAAGACAGAGTCAGTCAACTCGAAAGAGTAAGAGAGTCCATCTATGTGAATTCATCAATCAGTTATGAAATTCAAGGAGCAACGTCCACTAAACATATAGTCATCAACTTCATCCTTGGCCGAAATTCATGGCAAAATGTGAGCAAAATCCAAAGCCTTGACTTTCTGATAATTCGAGAGAGTCTGTCGGTCAGTTGCGAAAATTAAGGAGCAAGTACAGCAACTACATTGACTTACAACGGTCATCACGTTCGGACTTGGACCAAAATTCTCTCAACATGGCACTAATCAGAAGACTTGTCTCCCAGCTTCTGAAATTCAAGGAAAGAGTCGTTAGTTCCTGAAATTTCAGAACCGATAGAGTCAGTCTGCTACATCAACGTGAAAGACATAATTGAACGTTGCCAAGTCGTCCATGGATTGGTAATTGTCCAAAAATTAAGGGCCAAGGCTTAGCAACGTTCACAAAGAAGTTAGGACCGGATTTTAAGCAACTACAAGTAACTACAACGTTCAGATGACAGAAATTTCGGAAGCAGACTCCCTCACGGCTCCACTATATAAGAGAGTTGTCATTTCGTTTCTTATCGCAGCTTTCCAAAGAGAATCATTCAGAGCTTTGTTTAGATAAAGCTTTGTCTATTTTAAGAGAGAGAAAAGAGAGAGAGAAGTACGAGATTCGTTTGTGCATATTGACAGAGTCTTTCTAGGTAGGACCTAGTTTTCACTACACTTATCATTGAGCTGATCAGAGATTGTATTGGGTGAGTGAGTGAAAACCACGAAGTAGATCTCATCTACTGGGTGGGCATTGTAAGTTATTTTGTTTTGGCCAGAAATAAAATAGCTTATTTTTGTGTATCCTGCTGAGTTCGACAGAGTCCCTCTACCTTCGAGTGTTAATCCATTTAGCTCCTCTAAGTCTCTCTCACTTTACTACCTTGAGCAACTACTTTCCGTGCACTTAGTTCAACTAAGTGTTTTCTACGTCTCAAGTGTTCTCAAATACAAAGTTCAATGAGTCAAACCATCTCATAGACTAACACCTTGAGTTGGTTTGAGTCAGCCACCCGATCCTACACTAACCTTTCTGATCAGGTCAGCAATTGGAACCCTCATGTGCTCTCTTCTGTGTTTTTGTCCTGGCTGACTCGAAATCTTTTTTTAGCTCCCTGATGCTAGCATTCACATGATCGTTAATCTTTGGAAAGATTACATCCAAATGTGTCTAGCACTCCTTAATCTTGCCTTTAACTCTCCACCCTATCAAATGTTTAAGTAAGTTTTATAGATCTATAACAATGACTGTATTATCTTAAAAATTACAAGACTAACAATCGTACCTATTTATCATTGTGTTGCCAAAGTGCAACACATTCTTGACCAAGCCTCCACACATTTTTCCTTGTGTTTTCTCCTAGACTGATGCAACATACTAATGAAATGTGGATAGCTTCGGTATGTATACTTGAATTTTCGAGCCTCTCGTTGTAGCCATGCTCTGTGCTCGAGTAGACAACCGAAGTCCACATTCGGACTGCAGCCGCCGCCCTTTCTCTATCAGACCCATATAAGTCTCGGCTTTCCCCTGAATGTTCCTACTTATGTGCCACCGACATAGAAGATGATGAGATTCAGGAAATACCTGTTCTAAGGCATTCATTAGGGCCAAACATCTGTCGGTGAGAAATGTTGAGGTTGTAGTCCGACTGAGGAGTTCCCTTAATTGTTGAAGTGCCCACACATACATGTCCGTTGATTATGATACAAGAAAGGCGAAGGCAATGCTGAAGTTCTTGCCTATACTCCTCACTCCGATGAACTGAACCAAAGGCATTTTTGTGATGTTCGTTTTATAGGTAGCATCAATGCCTATGACGTACAGGAAAGCTTGCAGTAGTAATATAGAGGTAGGGTGTGCAAAGAAGATGGACCCAAGTCGTGTTCGATCCCCTAAATTCTGAAAGTATTTAGAATCATGTTATCTATCAAATTAATATGAAACCTAAAGGATTACAGTTATTTGAGACATCCTAAGTTGACTTACATGGTTCTGTAGTGTAATCGTAGTAGTATTTGTTTTTGTCTAGCTCCCGCAAAGTCTGCACCATAGAACGACCATTTCTCTTTTCAAGTTTTGTTTTTTTGTATCCTGTTGTATATGTCTTTCCTGGTTGCTGACGTGTCGGGGTTGATTGTTGTGAGCTCTGAATAAATTGCAGAAGGTGGCACACCGACTCAGCTTCTCTGATCGATCATAATCTCCCCCTCCTCAGTTAGGCGTTTTCCCACAAAATGACACTCTGACCACTCAGCAAGATCATGGTTATGCCATCTGTTACCCACATTCAAGAAACACCCGTAGCTTGTGTAATACCCCTTAATTCTAAAAGGACAACCACATCTCTTTGAACCAGATGATCTGCGCCGGATGATGACACCAGGTCGTGGTGTCCTTCGTGGTTTCCAATACCTCTCGCATGTTATGTGGAAATCTTGGCCCGACCGAGAACTTTGAATTATGGTGTAGATATGGTTGGGATGGCCAACACTATCTACCCAAGCTTTCGCTTCTTCTTTACTCCTAAATGCTTGGTCTGTTTGAAATAAGTAACCTGTATCCACCACCATAGGTCGATTATACATTTGTTGCATGTAGTCATCCATCTCTGCATTATGATCTGGAACGCCTTCATCAGATTCATCCCAACCTTCATCAGTAGTTGAGTCACTTTCCTGCAATAAGGGTCGAGAGAATGTTAGACGAATGTTGAAATATGAAATATTAGTGTGAATATGATTTACAAAGACAATAAACTAAATAACTACTGGGCTTGATACTGGAACATAATCATGGTCGGAATTTGAAGATTGACTCATGTCTAGAGAGCTTGAACAGTTTTGCGAAATTATTTTTGGAAGAGAGTCAGGAGATAGAGAGCTTTAAGAATATGGAGAGTGAGTGTGTGAAGATGAAATGGAGGAGGCATCCCTTATATAGAGGTTGGTCATGAACTAGCCACAAGGTTACAAGTTCAAAAACAGTAACCTGGTACGTGAACAGTGACCTGATACGTGTACCTCTTCCTGACAAAAGTAATTACCAATGGTAACTTTGAATTCACTTTGTACCGGATGCAGTAAACTGGTACGTGGACAATGACCTGGTACGTGTACCTCTTCCTTACAAAAGTAATTACCAATGGTAACTTTGAATTCACTTTATACCGGATGCAGAAACTGGTTCGTGAACAGTGACCTGGTATGTGTACCTCTTCCTGACAAAAGTAATTACCAATGGTAACTTTGAATTCACTTTGTACCGGATGCAGTAAACTGGTACGTGGACAGTGACCTGGTACGTGTACCTCTTCCTGACAAAAGTAATTACCAACGGTAACTTTAAATTCACTTTGTACTGGATGCAGTAAACTGGTACGTGAACAGTGACCTGGTACGTGTACCTCTTCCTGACAAAAGTAATTACCAACGGTAACTTTGAATTCACTTTGTACCAGATGCAGTAAACTAGTACGTGGACAGTGACCTGCTACGTGTACCTCTTCTTGACAAAAGTAATTACCAACAGTAACTTTGAATTCACTTTGTACCGGGTGCAGTAAACTGGTACGTGGACAGTGACCTGGTACGTGTACCTCTTCCTGACAAAAGTAATTACCAACGGTAACTTTGAATTCACTTTGTACCGGATGCAGTAAACTGGTACGTGGACAGTGACCTGGTACGTGTACCTCTTCCTGACAAAAGTAATTACCAACAGTAACTTTGAATTCACTTTGTACCGGATGCCGTAACTTGTACGTGGACAGTGACCTGCTACGTGTACCTCTTCCTGACAAAAGTAGTTACCAACGGTAACATTTAAGCTCAGAACAGAGGTCTTTTGAATCTTGATAGTCTCTTCATCCACTAATGTAATAACCTCAGAAGGTGGTATTTTGTACTCACAACTCAGATCCAATAGCTTCATGATGTTCTCTTCGTTACGATCATCATCCAGAATGACTATACTTGGAACAGAAAGATGTAGCAAGAACTGTTTCTCCTCATCAGCATATAGCATACCAACATTAATCATACCTTTGTCCCACCACTCTTTAACTGCTCCCCTACAGCCGGGATTGTAACTATCTTTACTCCAGTTGATGCAAACGACCATATCCTTATCATTAGATCTTTTGTCACAACACTCAACAGACCACCAATGCACCTAGCAAATGCCTCACTGATCATCTATATAGATTCGATAAACCAAAAAGTCCCCTCCATCGCATTAGCCAATCCATGCAGAAGATCCTGTGGTGTCAGGTCGTGCCTTAAGCAAGTACCCAAAAGTAATAATAATTAGTATCTAACTTTTGTACCAAACACAGACGGCTCCTGCTCCATGTTACCGTTTAACCTTACTTTTCTCAGTATCCGTTGAACTAGCCGTTGGACATGTCAGTGACCGTTACTCAAATATTATAAAAGAGCATATTAGTGTCCCAACATACTCATTCCTTACCATGTGCTCTCAGAATCTGTCTAATTACATCTTGCGTGAACTCTTCATACCTTACGTCCCATTTCACTCTCAAATCAAATGGAGTTTCCTTTCTGTTTGCACGTTAATTATGTAGCTACTTTTGGTCGTCATGGAGCACAATTTGATAGAAGAATGGGGCACAGATGACTAGAATTTACTATGCCATATCCTAGTAATCTCCGTGATCTACAACGATGAGTAATTCTAGCACTACAGTCCCTCCTCGGTAGAATAAACATAACAACAATGGTGTATTTAGGGCTGGAGGGCGACTACGAGTGGACTTTTATTCATGTACGAAATGATACATCAGTTCGCCGGATGATGGAGAATTACATGGAGTATAATTATTTCATCGCTCATACTCTATTACTTGTTGTTTATGATCCTATTGAGCCTGATGATGATGATATTCAACACCAAGAACCAATTATATGAGATGCGACGTAATGTTTTAATAGCACAGGGAATAGAGAGACAAAGGTCAGGAAATAATTAGGTTATTGGTTATTGCGTAATTGATCTTGTTAGTTCTCATGCTAGTAACCTTAGGTTTGTAATGAAATGATCTCATATGTTAGTAACCTTTGGGCGTGGAATAAACATGTTGTTATAATTTTCTGGATTTACAATCTTTGGTAGATGCTAGATAGTTATTCATTTTCAATTATGTGATGATTCATAGGATTTGAATTCTGGGACTTTTCTTAGGAATTTCTACATTTTGATATATTTCATTTCTCGTGACATCTACAATCTTTGGTATATGTTAGATAGTTATTCACTTTCAATTATGTGATGATTCATAGGATTTGAATTCTGGGACTTTTCTTAGGAATTTCTACATTTTGATATATTTCATTTCTCGTGACATATACAATCTTTGGTAGATGCTAGATAGTTATTCACTTTCAATTATGTGATGATTCATAGGATTTGAATTCTGGGACTTTCTTAGGAATTTTACATTTTGATATATTTCATTTCTCGTGACATACAATCTTTGGTATATGTTAGATAGTTATTCACTTTCAATTATGTGATGATTCATAGGATTTGAATTCTGGGACTTTTCTTAGGAATTTCTACATTTTGATATATTTCATTTCTGGTGACATATACAATCTTTGGTATATGTTAGATAGTTATTCACTTTCATTTATGTGATGATTCATAGGATTTGAATTCTGGGACTTTTCTTATGAATTTCTACATTTTGATATATTTCATTTCTCGTGACATATACAATCTTTGGTAAATGCTAGATAGTTGTTCACTTTCAATTATGTGATGATTCATAGGATTTGAATTCTAGGACTTTTCTTAGGAATTTCTACATTTTGATATATTTCATTTCTCGTGACATATGAGTGTGTTGATGCATGCGAAGTATCATCCCGAAAGCAAATTGCATTACCCAGGTTCAATAACGACAATACAAGATTCCTTTTCCTACTCGATACACATGCTTGCTCTCCAATCATCAGGCCACAATCTTGTTGATTTAAAAGTTCTATAGAAATGATGCATTTCTAGAAAATTTTTGGCATAGTCTCCCCTTTTTTTATTATCTCCACCGGTTCTAAGAACCTCCACAAAATCAACCCAAAGATCATCAACAAGGTCACCAGGATTTTCAGCAATAATTCCACCATCACCAAGTCCACTAGAAAAAACTACAACCACACAAATTGTACTAGCGTATGAAAACACCAAGTAAAAATGAAAGACAACAAATAGTTCCAAGATGTTACTAAATTTTATTACATCTAAATCCAAGATGACAACCACTAGGGTGCACCATGCTGGCACTGGTAACTATCCCATATGTATAAAGAGCTGAACACATCCTCAAGACCATGAGTTGCTGAAATACCCCAAACCTTGATATGTTGTTTAAATGCTAAAATATGGTACATTAAGGCTAAAAATTTCCTTAGAAACATTAGTGAACAATTTAAACCATAGTAAAGACAATAAGTACCATTAAGACAATTTGAGCAAAAACAAGCTCTAAGCTTGGAATGAACTTGGGTAGGACCCAAAGAGCCTACCAAGACTTGATAACATGCAATTATGACTTGATAAGACTAATTAAGGCCTTTGGAAACCTTGGTACGCAATTAAACCAAAGAGAACACAAGAAGACACCATAAAGTCAATTTAGGCAAATACTTGTCCTAGACTTGGTGTAACCTTGTATAAGACCTAAAGGTCATTCCTAGACCTTATTAACATGCTAATGAACATGTTAAGTCAATTCCTAAAGAAAACCAAGCTTGAAAACGAGTTAAAACACAAAATGTGCTTTAAGAAGCCTTAAAGCACATTTTTGAAAAATTGTCTTGGAAATGAGTTTTGAGTGGCTAAATGTCCATCATTACTCTTTAATAAACATGTGTACTACTTAGTATCACATTAGAAAGTATAAATCAATGGGAAACCAAAAATTTCACAATTATGTGCCTTAATTTGTGAATAGTGCTCAAATAGTGCTAGTTTTGACTTAAGTCAACTTTGATTAGTTAAATGGTCAACAAAGACCATAAATATCTTATAGAATGAAGGGGGCACGGTTTTAGTGGTGGTGAGACACCAACCTAGCCAGCCAACTAAAGAAAAGAAAAAGAAATAAAGTAAAGTTACTATTTACCTTATAAGTCAAATATCTTAACAAAAGCTTACCTCTCACCTCCTTTCTTCATTCTTCCTTGTTCCCACCGTCATCTTCCTCCATTCTCCCAACCAATATCGTTCTTGCTACAGCACCTCTCTTCTCCAACTTCATTTGCTCACCAAATGTTCAATATTGCTCCAAATCAAAAAGTAAGCACATATTTGTCTTAGTTGAGTCAAGGCCTTTCATCCTCTCTTTTCAAAATTTTCAAAAGCTCATGTTTGATGCCATGGAGAAACTCCATTGAAGGGGGGAAGTTCTGTTTGAAGAGCTCTTTTGCTTCTTCTCTAATTCAAGGTAAGAAAAGTGAAAGAAAAACTAAGTTTCCTTCACTTTTGGGCATTACCGAAAATAGTCCTCTCATGGAGTCTTGTTTTTACTCCTTGAACTAGCTTGTTTTAATCTCCAAAGACTAGTGGAGGCCCTCCTTGATTCATACCCAAGTCTATCCTAAGACTTCAAAGGTAATTATCCATTTTAATACCTTAAAGCACTCTTTTTAACCTAGGAATGATTCCTTAGGTTTTAGTGCATTCCTTAGTACTCATTGGAGTAATTGTATATTGATTAGAACATTGAAAAAGGAATTAAAGGGGCTTGCCGAAAATCAAGCAAGAAAATCCAAGGAGAGGAATGTGAGGAAAAGCTTGGAAAAACAAGGTAAATGACTTACCTTAAGGTGGTTTATTGCTTTAAGGGATGGGTTTAGATATGTACTAAGTGTAGCTTAGAGTTTACTCTAAGTAAGGGCTATAAAACCTAGGAGAAAGAACATAATCATATTAGAGAACTTGTGACTAAGGAGCAAATGGCAATTTGAGCTAGTAAAACAATCACAAGGTGAATTACAAGAATACTTCTATTTCAATGGGAGCCTTGTTGTGTGTATTTGCAGGTTGAAGGCATTTAAATGTGAAAATTCAGTGTTTAAGATTAATGCAATTTAAGGGCCTAAGTGCCAAGCAATTTAAGTTTATGCACTATATTGTGATGTAGTGTAGTTTAAGGGTTTAGTTGTGGGTAAAGAACATCTCTTGTCAAGGTGAATGTCTTTGTTGGTAAAGGATAAAAGACCATATGTTTATGTGTAAGGATGTGATTATTAAGATATTGAGTGTTCTTGAATGTGTAAAAGTGGAAAACTATGTGTTTTGGTGTAAGGTGATACAAGAGAAGCTATAACAAAAATTTAGTTGATAAACAAAGGAGTTAATGTGTTCTCATGAGATTTTATGACCTAGAAGGTACCAGGAATTTGTTAAGTGTTAAGATGGTGAAAGAAAGTGAATTATGGTGTTCATAAGTGTTAAGATGCCTTGGGCATAGTCTTGGAGGACTTTGGGTTTAAATGGGTGTTTTATACACACCAAAGTCTTGTTATGTGAAGTGTAAGTCTTGTGCAAGTTTTGGTAAACAAAGGAAAAAGATAATGCCTTGTGAGTGTCTAAGTGTAAACTTGTGGAAAATTGAAGGAGTTGTGTAAAGGAGGTGTTTGTGAGAAATAATGCCTTTGGAGTAGTGGTAATGTTTGTGAGACAACACTTTGGTTAGTTTAGGTAGTAGGCATGCTTCACCACTTAGAAATCCTAAGGAAAAATGTTATAAGTGTTGGAAAATTTTGTAAGAAGTTGAGTAACAAGTTAGTGATGATTTAGGAAGGTTTAGTGCTTGTTTTAAGGTTTTAAACATGTAGGAAACATGTGGAAAGATTATGGAATGATTAGGTAAGGTTAAGGTTGGATTGGGGTTGAAAATGATGTTTTAACAACTTATTAACATGGTCCGGGACCTAGCCCTTGTATAGGTACCCGGACCACCCTTAAAAATGAGCCGAAAGACAAGTTTGTAAGTGGTCCGGGTCCTTAGTCCAGGACCAAGACCCGGACCAAGTGAAATTTAAGGCCGAGAGTACATTCTACAATTGGTCTGGGACCTTGGGTCCGGACCAAGTCCCAGACCAGGGCAAAAATGTTGCAAAATGTGTTTTAAAGGCTTCTAATCATGGGGGATTGAATGGTAATGGTTTTAGGTGATGTTTAGGCCTTGTTTGGTGACATGTAAAGGCCTTAAAAAGTGTAAACAAGTATTAGGTTTTGTGTGGAGTTGTGAACTTAAGATCACAAGACTAAAATTAAGTATTACGGGATGACGGGGTTAACTATGGGCGCATTAGACGTTAAGCAATCATGTTACCCCAATGTTAATGAAAGTAATTGTGATGTTACCAGTTGTACGGGATTTGTTCGAGGAACCTAGGAGGACACAATATAGTGGACCGTGGTGACAGGTATGGTTTTCTTGCAACCTGTGTACTACCGGATTACACCGGCTTGTATGCCAATGTGTTTTTCTGAATGTTTGCCACCTTGCAAGAATAAGCATGAAATGAGTTTATAGTAATTTGTTAATGTGGCATGTTTAACTCCGATACCGTTAAACCTTGAAAGAGTTAAACCTTAGCTAACCAAATCTAGGATCACTTAAGAGCGGTATTCGGATTTAACGACCCAAACCATGGGAACGTTCTAACCACGACTATACGTGAGTTAGTTGTGTGTTGTTTGTGCGTGTAAGTATGTTTACCTCCCTTGTGTGTTTAACCCGGTTGTAACACCATATAGTGTGTGGGCGTGATAGGTTCCATAATGGAACTCTTAACTATATTTATATATATATATATATATATTAATGGGAGGTGAGGTGAGGAATCCGGTCGCGCGTTGTTGGGTTTGGGTGGGTATCCATATTTGCCTTACCTTGCTTCTTGTTATGTTATGTTATGTTATGGTGGTTTTTCCTTTTTGGATTACAATCATCGGAAAGCTAACCAAGGCTTACCAACCTCGACTATTGTTCGGGACTAGAGGGTTATGTACGGTGTGTTCGGTACTATATTGAGACCGACATATCTCAGTAAGTTAATGTGTACAGTGCGTTCGGGACTAAGTATTTCCGGCGCACCATAAGTGACACATGTTCTCTATGTAGAACAATAAGTTATTGTATAACGAGCTTATCATGGGAATAAAAGATTCTCTAGGCTCTAATGAGATTACTAACTCACATTTCGGGGTACGTGTCCTCACGTGACCCTCTTCAAGTTATGTTGTATGTACGTTAAAGTGTGATATGAGCTGTTGTGTGGAGTATGTGGTTCATGGGTATCAATCCCACTTTGTTATAAGAGAAATTTAAGTATGACCCGATTAGTGGGTAAGTGTCGTCTATTAAGGAAATAGCTCCATTAGAAGAGAAACCCTCAAGGGTAAGGAACAAAATGAGTGAGCTAACGAGTTTTGTTGTGTTGATTGATTTGATAAACCCTATTGTTGTGGGTATGCAATGTGTTATGTGTTTATAGTTTTTCATGCATGATTTAAATAAAATCAACCGCATGCTTAGATGACAATTAGTTGTGCGTGACCCGGTAGTATGCGGGCTGCACGATTACCATACCAGCATTGTGCTGAGCCCCCTAGGGGCTACCCTTTCTCTCTTTCTCTTCAGGTACAAGGTGCTAGAAGCCGTTCGAGAGTAGGACGGGGTAGTTTTTTTTACATGGGTAGTTAATTAATTGAGTATGTATTGTAGGCGTAGTAAGACCGAAATTGTTGTCGGTATTAGTTTGTAAATACTCGGTACAGTTGGAATGTAAATGTATATTAATTATTGGAGATGGAATGAGAATGTAATGTGTAGTTGCTCGGGAATCTGGTCCATCAGACTGATACAATATATTGTATTAGCCTTGTTAGCCACATGGGTGGCTAACGGCGTGTAACACCATTGAGTTAAGTAATGTGACGAGTTAAGTTTTCCGCTGCAATTTGTTGTTAAGTGTATGGTTGTAGTTGGGGTGTTACAAAAAGTGGTATCAGAGCGAGCGAACTATCGCTCTGATGACTGAATTACCGAGCTTAGGAAGTACCGAGTTAGGATTTTAGTACTTTGGGTTAAGGGTTGAGTGACAGCGTGAGAGATACGCTAGTTAGGAATTACCAGTGTGTACTGGAAACCTACGATCTCCTTCCCACCCTCCACAGTCCCTGTTTTATAACTCGGGGAAGAACGCCAGAGAGATGAAAGTCCTCTCTTACTCGGGAATACCCGATCTGGCTGTTATTAAGTATCTGTATAAGTACGGAGAACCTGTCATACGGTAGATCCCGAAAAGTGGGAATCCCGGAGACGGTTTCCATCTGAACAATGTTAACCGCATTTAATAGCGAAGAATGAAGAATTGTGTATAGAAGAATGGAATTTCCGGCATCCTGGGTCGACATGCCGAGCAGTCGAGTACAACCAGCTTGCAACGCACCAACTTTGCAACAGGCAAGAAGTAAAGTAATGGAACCCGAGACACATGTCT
This sequence comes from Limonium bicolor, assembly GCA_023374045.1. Lineage (NCBI taxonomy): Eukaryota > Viridiplantae > Streptophyta > Magnoliopsida > Caryophyllales > Plumbaginaceae > Limonium > Limonium bicolor. The sequence continues at coordinate 314,853,507 of CM041778.1, read as the reverse complement.
ACGGGACCACGATTATTAAATAATGTCAACAACGGTATACCCAACGACGAAGGAACTACAACATAGTACCCAAACAAGAGGCAAGTCTCAGTAACCACGACAAATGCGTGGAACGGGCTACGAAGAAGATACAATACTAAGTGAAAAGGGTCTCCAGAATGGGAAACACCCTAGTTAACGATTATCATGTGAAGACAATGAGAAGTTTTGCAGAAGATTAATTGCCAATTAGAGTATCAAGGTAAGGGCCAACAAGGCCACTGAATACGGTGCAGATAAAAACAATACCGCAACCGGTAAGTGTTCAGCCGATAAGCCAGTTAACATGGCGTATTTGCCATGGCAAGTGCTACTATAATAGGGCTGTTCGGGAAATTTTAACAACTACAACGTACTTAGTAAAGTACCACGAAGGTAAGTGAGATCATCATAACTGTGGAAGGGCTTAACAGCCTAACCTTTGTAAATTGAAATACACCAGTCAGCAAGAAGCTAGACTTGGTTAAGGCAAGAAGACGTTGTGGAACCACAAGAATTTTCTTTCAAACCCAGATTTATTCCAAACTCTTTTCTTTTCAAAACCAAATTTTCTTTCAAACCTATACTTATTTCTAAACTTCTTTTAAACCAAAGCAGAGAACCTATACCGGCCTCAGCGCCACATGGTAGGTAAATTGCACCCAGTTCACTTTCGACAACAACCGGATGGAAATCGGATAACCCAAGGGTAGCAACCCGAGGGAATGGATGGAGTTCATAACAATACAACAGTGGGTAGACTTTCCCTTGATTAAGTTCGGGAAGCACGGAATGCATATTGTCACAGGACAATATAAGGGAGTTGACAAAGAATACTTCAATTAGGCGTGTGACGGACACTACGAGTGTACCAACTGAAATGTGGGACGACCGCACTCCAATAGGAGCTTGTGGGCCTGACAGACCAACGTATGGGTTAGTTGGGTAAGTAGCAATGTATCAGTAGGGTACCCCACATATGTATACGAGTAGAGTCGGGAACACGGGAAGTAGTCGACTCCATACTACGGTCAGCAGAAAAAGTCAAACAAGAGCAGTGGATTACCACAAATGATTGAAGTAAAGGAACCCAGTTAAGTTAACAAGACTAAAGGAATTAGTGAATTTATTTCAAGGAAAGTTTAAGAGTCAGGTAGTGCGAAGTGCACTGGTTAGTAAGTAAAGACACCACATATGTCTTAAGAATCCTGAGGGATAAACATGATAGCTGGAACGGTGACCCAGCCTATACATGGCAAGGAAGATGCCTGATATGGACATGTTAATGTGCAACGAGCGAGATGAAACTCCCGGAATAATCACCTAGACTACCAGGGAATATGATCTTCACAGAGGAGGATAGTAAACCCAGCTAAGAAAGCAAAACGGCGTAGCTAATTAAACGTACCAATAAGTGTAAGCTACATGTAATGGCATAACCTAGTAAACCCAGGAGCTGTCCTTGAGGGGTGTTTGGATCAACAATTGTTGAATGACATAACGTGATTGAAACACAAGAGTTGAAACAATTACTCGGTTTAAACACGAAGGGAACCCACTTAACAGTAGGACCCTAAGTTGCCAAAGAGACAACTTGGAAGGAGTCGTGATGCAACGACCTTGTCAGGGAGTCAATACTACCTCCAAACCATGTAATGTTGTACAGAGAAGTAAATGTGTGTGAATAGTCTACAATGAGCAGAGCTCGAAGCAGTAAGGCTTATAAGCCACAAACAAAGTATGTTATATAAATTTGATCGGTTGCAGAAGTTTATGTTGTACAAGTAAATAGAGCGGAGAACGAACCATTGCTTTAGGAGTGGGGATACCTCTCGATATTGTGAGACCGCAGGAGCGGTAGTTATGTGAACCAAGTCCAAGAAATATGTTAAGGGTTCACCATATTGTCATATGAAATGATTTGAGTAGTCGTCTTATGAAAAGAAGTGTTTGTACCAGTTGTGGAGACCGGAAGAGTAATAAGTCTAATAGCAACCACCATAGGTGTGTGATGCTAAATGTAGAGTGAACAACGCTCAAGGAGCATAAGAACTCGAAGAAGGGTGTATGCAGTAGTCATCCAAATGTATGACAAACCAAAAATACGAATGATGGAAGTACATGAGCAGAAGCTAATATGACAGTGGATGAGTAAGTTAGTGTTGTACAATGAGTAAGAATGCGGTGCGCAGCGAGCGACCAATACATGCGAATAAATCACACAGTAATATGGAGTTGATGAATAAAGATGGTAGACAGACCGGACAACAAGGAAACAATGTTCATTCCTATTGCAATCGCATAAGAGATTTACTTCCAAGGGTTTATGCCTCTGCACTCCGTATGACTGAGTGTTTTGGTATTGCATTTGTGCAGTAATGATCGAGTGAGATAGCTAGGAATTTAGGGAAAATGTTAATTGTGGTAGAAGAAGAAAGAGACTTATAACACTATAATGACCGATGCATAGGTAATGCAAGGTCGTACAAAGGAAAGAATACATGTACAAAACCAAATGTGGAGGCATGATTAGCAATAAGTGACTGCAGTAACACTGGATACCAAATATCGGTATGGAAATATACCTCAAGTGTGGGAAATAATCGAGAGAGCACTACACATTAGGTGGTAGCTCAATCTCAACCGACAGTAAGTCGGAAGGAATCAAGTCAATCATTGTGAAATATAGCAGTATACACAGTAAATTATCATAGAAGTGGATGGAAGTTTGAAACTCACCTAATTCGCGCCACGGTAAGAAATACCACGCATCGGCTGAGAAATACAGTAAGAATAACGAACGGGGCAAACTAAGCTCTAAAGTTATCAAGAGTTGCGCAGCAGAAGAAATAGTGAGCCAGTGATTCAAGTGTTGAATGTGCATAGTGAACATGAGTGAATGGCTAATTATTTAAGCCTAGAAGCCTCACAGGCCAGAACCAAACCGGTTATGAGTTAAACAAACTCAATGAGAATTCTTGGTTTAGGGACTAAACCACCAATATGGTTAAGATCCTCTAACCAGAACGCATTGTATAACAGACCGTGTGGAGGTTAAAACACTTCACGGTGGCAGAACATTTTAAACCAATGTTCAGCAATTGATTACGTGGGCGTAATCCCTCTTAAGGGGGGTAGAGCGCAAAACCGCTTAGTGTGTTTTACCGTACAAGAGTACGTGAACTATGGTGTGCATAGCATAAAATAATTTATTTTGATGATTGGTGCGTGTGTTACATAAACATACGCATTCATTCATGGTTTAATTGTGGTAATTGCGCACAAAAGATGCGAATACCATTGTGATAAGTGTGTATCCATTTTGTTAACTGTTGTGTGTGAGAGTACAAGTGGAAGGGAGTAGAGAAACTCCCAGGGAAATAAAACCCCGACAGTATATGTTCGTATAATACTAAATGTAATACGGTGTATCGTATTGATAATATATATATATACAGTATTGTGTTTTATGAAGAGGAAGGAAACCGACATAGAACCTAGTGAGAATTAAATTCCCTAGGTAACTTGAATTAAGTTGAATCTGGAAGATGATTGATGGATAGAGTTCCACCCTTGGAGATGTAATGATTATGACTAGAAGGATTAAAAGATAGAAAAATGGTATATGCTTGAATTAGTTGTTGTTTGAAATTGAAGTGGGAGGTGAAACTTCATTTTCATGAGATCAAGGGAAGCCGAACACAAATTGGGGTGGAAGGATAGTTCAACACTGATGATGATCACATCAGGGTTGGATGATTCTTGAAGCTTCCTATAAGTGGTCACGAATAATCACGCTAAGGAAAGATGCAAAGAGCATAAATTGGACTTGGAGTTGCATTGAGTTTTTAAAAGAATTTTCAATTGGTATTTCCAAACTTTGATTGATACTTTAAATAAAGATAGTTCTCCTACTTAACCTCACAAAGAATATTTTTGTATTACTTGCTCACGAGCTGGGGACGTATGAGCCTTTGTCTTCGGACCGGTGACATGAGAAGTACATATGTTAAAAATAAAGTGACTGTTTTGATCTCCCAAGGAACGGGGACTAGAAGGTGTCCATCGCGGCCAGGTTCTGGGGATCAAAGCGTATATAAAAGGTATTTTTGGTTGATATACATGCTAAGACATGTTGTGTGGTATGTGTAATAAATATTATTTTTGACCTTGAGTCCTAATGTGGTCGAGTTCTGAAAGATCGTTATGTTACCCAGACTTATGAGTCTAAATGTTGTTATGTTACCCAGAACTGAGAGTCTGAGGGTGTTATGCAAGTACAATGTTGTTAAGATACCCGGACCGTTGAGTCCGAGGTTATCATATAAGTATGTTATGTTATGTATGGATGTGGATATGTTACCCGGACCGCTAAGTCCGAGGTTGTAATGTAAAGTATGTTTGGCTATGGAAGTTTTATTTTGTAAGTAATCCCCGTGTTCTAATTCAAATGATGCGTGGGAAGTGTGAACTTCAAGGATGAAGTTCTTTTAAGGGGGGTAGATTGAAATACCCCAAACCTTGATGTGTTGTTTAAATGCTAAACTATGGTATATTAAGGCTAAAAAGTGCCTTATAAACATTAGTGAACAATTTAAACCATAGTAAAGACAATAAGTACCATTAAGACAGTTTGAGCAAAAACATGCTCTAAGCTTGGAATGAACTTGGCTAGGACCCAAAGAGCCTATCAAGACTTGATAACATGCAATTATGACTTGATAAGACTAATTAAGTCCTTTTGAAACCTTGGTACACAATTAAACCAAAGAGAACACAAGAAGACACCATAAAGTCAATTTAGGCAAATACTTGTCCTAGACTTGGTGTAACCTTGTATAAGACCTAAAGGTCATTCCTATACCTTATTAACATGCTAATGAACATGTTAAATCAATTCCTAACGAAACCAAGCTTGAAAACGAGTTAAGAAAACACAAATGTGCTTTAAGAAGCCTTAAAGCACATTTTTGAAACATTGTCTTGGAAATGAGTTTTGAGTGGCTAAATGTCCATCATTACTCTTAATCAACATGTGTACTACTTAGTATCACATTAGGAAGTTTAAATCAATGGGAAACCAAAAATTTCACATTATTGTGCCTTAATTTGTGAATAGTGCTCAAATAGTGCTAGTTTTGACTTAAGTCAACTTTGATGAGTTAAATGGTCAACAAAGACCATAAATATCATATAGAATGAAGGGGTTCGGTTTTAGTGGTGGTGAGACACCAACCTAGCCAGCCAACTAAAGAAAGAAAAAGAAATAAAGTAAAGTTACTATTAACCTTTATAAGTCAAATATCTTAACAAAAGCTTACCTCTCACCTCCTTTCTTCATTATCTCTTGTTCCCACCGTCATCTTCCTCCATTCTCCCAACCAATCTAGTTCTTGCTACAGCACCTCTCTTCTCCAACTTCATTTGCTCACCAAATGTTCAATATTGCTCCAAATCAAAAGTAAGCACATATTTGTCTTAGTTGAGTCAAGGCCTTTCTTCATCTCTTTTTCAAAATTTCAAAAGCTCATGTTTGATGCCATGGTGAAACTCCATTGAAGGGGGAAAGTTCTGTTTGAAGACGCTCTTTGCTTCTTCTCTAATTCAAGGTAAGAAAAGTGAAAGAAAAACTAAGTTTCCTTCACTTTTGTGCATTACCGAAGATAGTCTTCTCATGGAGTCGTGTTTCTACTCCTTGAACTAGCTTGTTTTAATCTCCAAAGACTAGTGGAGGTCCTCCTTGATTCATACCCAAGTCTATCCTAAGACTTCAAAGGTAATTATCCATTTTAATACCTTAAAGCACTCTTTTTAACCTAGGAATGATTCCTTAGGTTTTAGTGCATTCCTTAGTACTCATTGGAGTAATTGTATATTGGTTAGAACATTGACAAAGGAATTAAAGGGGCTTGCCGAAAATTAAGCAAGAAAATCCAAGGAGAGGAATGTGACGAAAGCTTGGAAAAACAAGGTAAATGACTTACTTAAGGTGATTTATTGCTTTAAGGGATGGGTTTAGATATGTACTAAGTGTTAGGGGTGAGCATTGGATAATTCGGTTAACCGAAATCCAAATTACAGAAAAAAATTTGGATTTCGGTTAATTCGGGTTACAACCGAATTAACGAATTTTAGTCAAAAACCGAATTAACCGTTAACGAATTATCCATAAACCGAAATTTTTTAGGACTAAAAACCGAAAACCGAACTGAAATCCAATTTTCATTAGTTCGGATTTCGGTAACCGAAATTTGAAAAAAAAAACCAAAATTTGAATTTGTTTTTTGGTTTTCAATTAACCACATTTTACAACCCAAGGGGGTTTTGAGTAAAATACCCACTACAGACAGAAACTAATAGCATTTAGCTACTGCACGCATCAGTATCAGATGTTACAAAATTATAACTTCTAAGCCTATTGGCAGACAATGTAGGATTGCTTGTACAGAATGAAAAGGAACCCACATTTCTATTGCTCCCCCTCAACAACAAAACGCATCAGTATTTACATTGCTTCTCAGCTGTTGTCTTATGCAGCAACACCCCACTGCACATGGACTGGTATCACCTGCAATCAACCCACCAGAAAATTATTTCTTTCAGTATCAATATACCAGCATGATGAAGCACATGATAACAAGAATCATGGCACATTTTACCAACCCACCTTCCTTCTGGTTTCTCTCAGCCTACAGATCATACTTCAACAAAAACAACATCTTTATAAATTAATAGATGCATGGGATCTGGATCTGAAGCAGATGAGTAAACTATAGCATAAGGAGAAGGTCTAAACAAAAGAAAACTTCCGAAGTTGATTGAAGCCCTGTTCAACTGATGCTGCAACATTTTGAGAAAGCAGCAAACCACGACTACTACTGGTTCTTCTGATTCAGGATAGAAGTTTAATTTAATTAGTTGCTGGTGTTTAGTTTGAGTCGTTGTTGAAGCGGTGAGATTTTCAAAATCATATCAATATGATAGGTAGTATTTTGAAAAATCTTACTGACAAAACATAATATTATATAGTCTAAGTTAATAGATGAATATTGAGCAATTAGTAATAGTTGATTTGGTTTTAACTGTGATGAGTACTAAGTGCCGGCATATATGTGCAGCTTCCGTCTAATTACTAGTTGATTGGAAGATTAAAGCAATTATAGCTTGTGCTCGATAACAAAAAGTTCTCACATCAGAGATAGAAGCAGAAAGGCAGTAAATTAACTATGAAGGGGGCATAAGGAGAGGGAATAGATGTTTGTTTAGAATGATATTACGACGTTGACCGATAATTGTTGATTCATATACACTTTCCATTTTCAGGAACTATTTCATACAATGGAAAATCCTACCAATCCCTATCGTTAATCCAATTTGATATGTGAGTCAGTTCAAAATTTGACCTACAACAATCTTAAATTTATCCTTCTTGCACCTAGAACAACTCTTCAAGCCAAGCTTAAACATGCTAATCCATCCTATGATCAATTCTAACAACGCTAGTAGCAAGTACATAGAACTATCATGTAAGTGGACGTTTAATCAGAATGGTTGTGAGCGGTCATCAAGAAAAAATTAAACCGTAAGGGATCCATGATGCCAAAAGAAATTTAAGGCATAAGAAAAATCTAGAACCAAAAATACCCGACAATCAAATCCATTGTAACAATAATAAATGGACATCAACAATCATCGATAAGCAATAACAAGCGCAAATAGATCTCATTAAACAAGTTCCGACACAACATTCTACCTGAAAATCCGATACCGATAAACTCAGATCTAAACAAACAAAACCCTAGCAAGAAGGTATAATAAACGAAGACGATTAATTAAGGACAGCGGTTTGTTGTGGAGCCAGAAACGTACAAAAATTTCCTGATGCTATAGTTAATCGCAAGAGTAGAAGATTAAGCAAGAGTATATTGCATACGGAGTGGAGGCGCAGCCGCCGAAGGAAGAGAAACACCACCCACCGCCAGTCAATGTCTGCCGCCGTCTTCCGCCGTCGTCCGAGGTCGAGGTCGAGGACCTGAGGTCGAAGAAGGAGTTGGAGTCGGAGAAGGAAACTGGAGAACTGGAGAAGAAGATGTCGCCGCTGTGAGTCGTTGTGTGTGCGTGAGACTGAGGGAGTGGGTGGAACCGTGGAATAGATTTAGGGTTTTTGAGTGAGTGAGTGTGAGTTAAGTCTGAAACTAAAAATTTAAAAATAGATTTTTTTAAAAAATATGGATATTTCGGTTAACCGAATTTTTCAAAGTCAAAACCGAAACCGAACTGAATTATAATTCGGGATAACCGAATAACCGAAATTTAAATTCAGTTTTAAAATTCGGTTAAAAATCCAAAAAAAAAAATCGGTTAATTTGGATTTCGGATAAATCCGAATTATCCAAACTGAATGCTCACCCCTACTAAGTGTAGCTTAGAGTTTACTCTAAGTAAGGGCTATAAAACCTAGGAGAAAGAACATAATCATATTAGAGAACTTGTGACTAAGGAGCAAATGGCAATTTGAGCTAGTAAAACAATCACAAGGTGAATTACAAGAATACTTCTATTTCAATGGGAGCCTTGTTGTGTGTATTTGCAGGTTGATGGCATTTAAATGTGGAAATTCAGTGTTTAAGATTAATGCAATTTAAGGGCCTAAGTGCCAAGCAATTTAACCAAATAAATTCCTAAAAATTCCTAATGACCCATAGGTGTATAAAATACCTTTTATACCCCAAACTTTTGGTAATATCATATATACCCATATGCTATGTAATTTTTACATTTTAATACATAACTTAGTATAATTTGATAATTAAATTAATAAATCATCAAATCTGGTCAAAGTCTTTTGCTTGGTCAATGTTTGACTTCTAAACATCATTTTTTGACCCCACTTTCTTGGTAATTACATAGATTACCCCAAACTTTTCAATATTTACAATTTCACCCAAAAACTTTATAAAGTCTTATAATTTTTATTTAAATACATTTTAAATCCCAATTTTCGGCTATATTCACCTACAGCCCTCTAATGTTTGATTATTTACGGCTTTGACCCCTTACTTAATAGTAAGTGCATAAAATAAATTATTTAAGCTTTTAAACTTAAATAAAATGGCCTAATGACATGGCCTTATTACAACTTTGCTTTATAACATAAAATTACACATAAAATAGCTCAAATTATACTATAAGCTTTCGGCCTTGCTGTAGCTTAATTATTTTTCCACATAATGTCATAATTTGACCATTATGTTAATTAAATCACTTAAATGACTAGCTTAATATATCTTAGTCATTTTTTGCCATACTTAGGTTAAAATCACCCATATTAACAACTCCACTCTCGACACATATAATATATATGCTGAAAAATCATAAAATCATAAGTTTAAGGTGTTTATACCTTGGTTTATCCTTAGTAACAACTCGGCCGCTTGGAGGAAAAATCACCACATCATTTAGACATGTTTAACACACCAAAATAAGATATGGTTATACTCCAAGCATGAGCTTAACCATAAAGAACAATTAATGTAAGATTTAAGGCAAAAATCACCTTAAAAATGCAAGGTAGTCTCCAAAGGGTTTCAGCCTGAATTAAACACACCTCATGGTGTTAAATTCACCATAAAAAAACATGGGGAATAGCTAGACAACAACAAGCTGCTGTGGTAATAGGTTTTACCTTAGCAAAATGCCTTAAAGAATGATATTTCCTTTGATTTTCGGCCACCCTTGCTCCAAATGGTTAACCAACTGAATTAACATGAAAATATGAAGATTATGAGTGAATAAACTCATAGAAATCAGAAGGAGACAACCGGATGGAGAATAGAAATCCTTAAGGTATGTTTTTACCTTATAATGTAAATTTTGACCACCATGGTCCCATAGCTTGATTCAGCCGAGAATGATTGTTGTTCAAGGTTTAAAACACTGAGAATGAGCCATGGAAAGTGATAGATCATGAGCTCCATGTGTAGGTAATGAAGAGATGAAGAAAATGAGCTAAAATAAGCCTTAAACCATTACCTTAGGTGCAAAAGAGATTAATTTGCCTTGAATGCTCAAGAACACAGCTTGAGAGGGATAGGAAGTGCTGATGGCTCGGCTGGAATGGGACAAGAGGAAAGAGAAAGAAAGAAAATGTATTTTAATGAATGAAAAGTAAGAAATGGAATAGTAAATGGTGATTCACCAAATTGGCTTGATATTTTGTATTAAAGATGAATGTGCTGTCCTCCTTGCTCCATGCTTCCGACCTCATATGGATAAAGATGAGTCATGTATTGACCATTGACTATACTTAGTCAATTTTGCTTAAAAATGCACTATTTGGAATACTATTTTACAAATGAGTGCCATATTTCTGATTTTGTTTTTTGAAATCTTGGATTTAGACCTTCTAATGTGGTACATTATAGTACATTAGTATAACAAGGTCTAATCCAATGCCTAACACCACTCAAAACCCATTCAGAAAGTCAATTTTCTCAAAAACGTGCTTTAAGGAATTTTAAAGCACATTTTGTGTTAGAACATGTTTTAGAGCTTGCTTTCCTTTGAGAATGGTTTTATAATGTCATTACTTCATTATAATACTTAGGAATCCACTTTGGATCCTATTTGAGGTCATACAATCTCTATGGTGTCTTAAAGCACATTTTTGGCTTTACCGATATTAAGGCATGTTTTGCCTTGTTCAGATCTTTAGATTGTTCCCCAATGGTATTTAGATGTTTATTAACCATCTTAGATCATTAATAGATCATTTAATTATGTTTTTAAGGTTAGGGGTATTTCAATCTACCCCCCTTAAAAAGGCTTCGTCCCGAAGTCCTTATTCATAATCAGTTCACCTAAAGAATCCAGTTCCACTAAGTAATCACAGACATATCATCACTAGGGAGTACATCCCACTACGTTCAGACCTAGTCTGTATGTATCACATTTGATACAGCATTAATCTCATTCCATATAATCAATAATCGTGACACATTTATTCAGACACAGCACTAAACAAGGTGCAAAACTCAATCATACACAGCACTAGACAAGGTGCAAAACTCAATCATACACAGCGCTAGACAAGGTGCAAAACTAAATAAAGTACTCAAAGGTGTTTGCAAGGGATACTCCATACATCCCTATCTACATGTTAGTATCTCGCGAGGATACTCACACATCACTCCACATGTATGTGTGCACATATATTTAACGATGGCAAATCACAGGGAAGCAGTCTTCAAGACCAGGACTTGACGATCCCCAACCCCATGCTAACCAACATCTACTACCCGTGGACACACCGGTTTAATAACGAAGGGCACTACGGTCCACGGCTCCTCGGATAGTATCACCTAATTTCCTTAATCACCCGCAGACACACCGGTCTAATGACAAAGGGCTCTACGGTCCACGGCTCTTTGGGTGATGTCACTCGCAGACACACCGGTCTAATGACGAAGGACTCCACGGTCCACGGCTCTTCGAGTGATGCCCTAAATTTCAATTTCTATTCATATCTGTGTCCACTTGTAGGAAGTTTCGAGAGTCATTCAACCCTGACGTGGTCAGCGTCAGTGTTGAACTATCTGTCACCTCAATTTGTGTTCGGTTTCGCTTGATCGCACCAGGATCAAGTTCAACTTCCCACATCAATTTCAATCAATAAATTGTTTATTCATTTCTAATCTTGTTTACTCTTCTTATTTGCCACCTTGTGTTCTATAGATACACAAGTCAACTAGTGTAATTAATCTAATCATTGGCATATAGGATCATGCATCCTAACCATGTACCAAGTTCTCTCGACTTATAATTATTCATACAACTCTTAGAGGTTTTTAACTCCACTAGGTTACACATCGGTCTCATGCCGATTCACTCATCGCATTTCAATAATCGGTTTCATACCGAGTCACAAATCATATAGTATGGAGCTTTCTACTCCTTCTATCTGTAATCTCCCATTGGGCTACCAGATAAACCTACTGAACTCTCAACCGGAGCTAACAAGCTAGGCGTTTATGTGTTTAATGTTCGCAACGTTTGCATAAATAATCGGGAATAGGATAAGAACACTCTCTCTGTTCTCCCTTTCCTATTCGCCACAACTAATGCGAACTAAAATATATATATGTTCATACACATAATACATCACAATATTACCTCAAGTAATATAACACAATCATAATACTTGTACTCTACGTACAATAATAGTTTGCTGCATGTGTACCATGCGCTACGTACTCCTACGTACGGTATATTTTAAGCGTGCGAAATCACTCTACCCCCCTTAAAAATGATTACTCCCACGTAATCTACGAATATATCATCTTGAAGTAATAAGTTCAAGATGTTCCACTCCAGTGGAATTATTCGTGCACTAATGTGCTACTTGTTACATTACCCCTTTTCTCTAGGGTCGGGCTTTAGCCCCTCTGGCTATACTGCCTATCTCGGTTAAGTGTATGTATGTTCATATACGGTTTGATCGGGAGATGTAAACACATCATTGTTTTCCCAACCTGCTAGGTATTTTGACTAGCCTTTTTATTCAGTCACACTAACCTCTATACATGCTCATGGTATATTCCCAAGAGTTCATGCCATCCTACCGAAATAACCTTCGGTGAAAGGGTTGTTGAGCTTTGCTCTAGCAACTAGTGCTTGCAGTGGTTGTCTCTGAAATATCAAGACGAGTCTGATATGCGCAACTAACTGGCGCCTCATGACTCCAAGTTATTTCTAACCGGGATGAGTTCATTCCTTAGGTACCTTGTAGGTCCTCTTTGTTGGTGTGAACTCGTATCCCTCATGTGCTGGTATTTTACTACCCGCACATATGGTTCATCCCTATACTCAATTAGGGGAATCCATTGATTTATCTGATCTTCCACGTTCTACTTCTCCCCAACATAATTCGGTTAACAGTTATTATAATGGTTGCTTTGCTGCGCACCATGTACCAGTCGATTAGACGGTTATCCGCTATTGCGGTTTACATGGAGTATCCAATCTCCAGCTTAGAGTATCTCTTATAATGCTCGCTTTTGCCCTTCGTCTGTTGTAAACATACAATACGACTGTGGGTTTTGGCTTGGCGTTCGTTTTCTGTTTAGCCCTCATTGGTACTAACATACTAACGTTTTATGGCTTGAGCATGTGGTTATTATTGTTTAAAGTGACATCATCGTTGCGCCCTCAGCGCATTTTATCTCTCTGTGCCCCATTTTTGGGTAGCATCTATCATATTACAAAGGTTTCTCTAATATAACTTCCTAAGATACCACAATTCCTCTTCTCCTTCATGGGTTCACCTTGCCATTACCATAAACCTCCAAAACTTGCGTTCTAACTCATCCACTGTGGAGTTGCGACCTTATGTCATTTTATTATCAAGCTATCCTTTATTTTTCCTAACCTTGTTAGTTTGACTGAGATCTCTCTCGTCAATTCATGGTTTACCTAGTCAGGATTCCATTCACTGACTTAGACACAGAGTTGATTACCTCCTGGGTCCTTACACTACTCGTTTACATACATGGGGTACCATACTGATACATTACTACTTACCCAACTAACTTAATGTAAGTTTTGTCAGGCCCACAAGCTCCTAGGAGTGTGGTCGTCCCATGTCTCGTTTAGTGCACTCGTAGTGTTCGTACCCGGTGGTTATCGTACTCTTAGTCCCGGTAATTTATGTTGAAGTAACTATGCTGCCAATTCTTAACCTTTAATGTTAGAATGGCCCTAGAGGGTTCTCTGGGTTCTATGGGTTCCTTTATTAATGTATATTTTCCTTACCTTCTCTAAGATAGGTGTTTGCGACTTATCGCCCTAATACTGGTTTTCACATGCTCGTCATATGGTATCTGTGAGTGGGGATCAGTAACTATTTACTACCTCTCCCGTTCACTCCTAGGCTGTTAACGCCTTCCGATATGAGTTTTTCAGTTCTCAAACTCCACCCAATCCATTGGGTTACACCCTCTGGTGTAGTCTGGACTCCATGCTAAGGGTTGACACCTCGTGTTTCCCCTGACTTATGGTAGTCCCTCTTTAGCCTGATATTAATCAGTATTTGTGATTCATCATCTTTGTTCTTCTAGTTTTGGGTCATTTTGGTGGTACTAAGGGTATCCTTCCGTAGGCCGATGCCATACGATATTCGGCTCAGTGCTCATTCTAATAGTTAAATGATTGTTGGTCTTTCTATTTAATTTAATCCTAGTCGGTTCTAATACTTTCTCCTAAAGTTACAATTGGATACCCACAACTTAGTGGGTTCCGCTAATCATCGCTCTACATTGTGTAGTCCTTGCTCTTATTCAACTCGTATTTCCTCCATCCTCTTCGAGGTAACGGTATCATCCGTCCTCAGGTAATTTCACTGTTCAGTTAATATCCACTGCCCTCCATACGGGAGTCTAGCAGCATAATGGGTTCACAACACCTCCGGTGTGTGTGGTGCGGCATAACCTCGGCCCCTTTATTGTACGTTTGCATCTGACTAATCTTTTCTTACAACTACAAAATAGTTTGCCATAGCAGCACTTGTCTATTATTTTCCCCAAACACTATATACACCTGAGCCGTTCTCCTCGGCCAAATCAGGATGCCCAACTCCAGACTTGGACGGGGTAAGCAAGTTCAGCACTCATTGGATCCCAGATACCATGTCCACATCACTTGTTACCCTCACTCGAGTTATAAGCTGACGTTAATCAGCTTGGTTAGGTTTAATTTAAAATCTTGGCTCGTATAGCTCACTTCTTGCCCTCTGGCAATGTTCAATGGTAGTGGTTTAACCACAAGTGTCGCACACTCCCTAAATATGGTTATGCTAGTCCTGAAGACTCGACACTCCCCACCGGTAATAATTGACGTTTAATGTCCATACCGGCATTGGGGTTAGGCTTGTAGGCACTAATTACCGTTGTTCTCATTTACTCCCTTTTTCCATACTCTACTAAATGGTGTATTACTTTCAGGTTTAATGGTCAGACCGGCTAGGTCTTCCCGAGGTTTTATCGACCTCCAACCCAAGGGTTTCATAACCCTGCCTTTAAGAAGGCCATGTCCTGCTTCATTGCATTACGGACTTACATAAAAGTTTAGTGTTTATTGGTAACGCCTGGACCACTTGGTCCTTTAGGGTTAGTTTACTGTCGCTGCACTTGCTGTAGCAAGTGCGCAAGGCAGGTTGAAATTTAGTACTTTGGTTAATGTGGCACTTGCAGTGGCAGTGCGCCATGCAGACTGAGCCACCGGTACGGTGGTGTCAGTGCAGTGCTATTCCCTAATCGGGTTTCTGTTCCTGTCAAAAGTTCTTATTCAAATTAATACAGTCTCACTCCCGCACTCGTTTCCACAAGTTTACCATGGTAGTAAGGTCTTACTTCCCTCTCGAGGGGTTGCATGATAGCAACTTAGCGAGTTCGTGTTTCTACAGCTCTCATGATCTCTCCGCATGCACGTCAGGCCATCATGAACCTTCAGTGTTGCATGGTTTAGAGTTACTCGCTTCGGGTGAGACTTCTAAGAGGTCATCCATTCCGTCTGTTGCATATCTCATAAAATAATCGTTACTCGTCGTTTCCACTTCCTTCCCCCAAGCGCACTAATCAGTGCTTTCCTGGATGTAGGACAGGGTTGCTTTGCATATAGCAAGCTAGCCCATTAGTCCTACGGGAATTATCTCTTCAACATCGGTTTAACATTCATCTCATACTCGTATGGTAGACATTACGTCATTACCAGGACTCCCGGTCCTAAACATTACATCAAAACGCAAAGTCTTATTTTCTACATTTAACATAATTCTCATAGCATCCACATCGGATTTTCCCGATCAGGAGAGTTATCTCTGTGGTGCTTCTCATTTCATTTCCTCACTAGATAGTACTCGAGGTACGGGCTGCGGCGGGTGGGGTACCATTGCAAATTTCCCGGGACGCTCTCCCATCAAGTGCGAGCGGTTCATACCGTCTTCGCGTTACTTGGGGTTGCTGGACCTTCACCACCTTCCGCTGCGCCACGTTCTTCCTTAGTACTGTTACCCAGACCTCTCCCTGACATATGTCAAGAGGACGGGTTAGACCTTTACTCGGTCTAATACCGTAGTCTCGGTCGTTTAATATTGAAGTGCCTCTACGGCTATTATATAGTTTGTTTCTATATTTGCATGTATAATTCTTAATCACGTATTATACATTTTTACCTTAGTATTTATTTTCCTAAGGTTTGTTTTTCCAAGTTTAATGTAGTATAATTCATATGTAAAAATACTTTGAATTATATAAATCCTTATTATTCCAAGCATACTCCTAACATTAGAATTTCCATATCTAATGTTTGTAATTCTTTTCTCTTTATCTTACATCATTTTAATCATGATAATATATGGTTATTGAACCATATTATATTCTTCCACACCATAACATACATTTATTTATATACATGTATTATGGGACCATTATTATATGGTAAATCTTTATAATATATTCATTCTCTTTTAATGAATATTTCTTGCATTATAAATGTTATAACCTTTATAACATTGAAAACCATATTATAAATTTTTATTCTAAAATCCCATTATTTCCGAACAGCACCGTTGTACTCTATTATTTACAAAATCCACCACATAATTTATATAATGTTATATTATAGTTATATAACATATATTATGACATTTATGTCATTAAAACAATTATAACCTATAGTTATAAATTGTTATAAAATACCAAATATCCCTTATTCTTCCCGGTTTTTATCATATTCCACTATAATTCCATAATTTACAAATCAACTCCAAATTATATTCCATTGTCACACTTATAATATATACCTTATATTATAATCTTTAAACCTTAATATAATTATAACCTATAGTTTTAAAGGTTTATAATTACCGAACAGACCCTAGGGTCTGTTTTAATTAAATTCCTTCCACCTAACTTTGTATAATTACCAAATCTCCCCAATTTATAATATATAGTTTCCTTATGTCATTAAAACTATATATTATACATATATCTTAATAAAAATTTATATATAACTCCAAAAATTACCAAACTATACCAAAAGGTTATAGATATCATTCCTAACCTTATACTTTCCATATTTACGGTTTCTACCACAAATGTTACCCATATGTAACAATGATATAAAATATCATATATTATACTTATATAATCCATATTAACTCCAAATTTAACCAAATAAATTCCTAAAAATTCCTAATGACCCATAGGTGTATAAAATACCTTTTATAGCCCAAACTTTCGGTAATATCATATATACCCATATGTTATGTAATTTTTACATTTTAATACATAACTTAGTATAATTTGTTAATTAAATTAATAAATCATCAAATCTGGTCAAAGTCTTTTGCTTGGTCAATGTTTGACTTCCAAACATCATTTTGACCCCACTTTCTCGGTAATTACATAGATTACCCCAAACTTTTCTATATTTACAATTTCACCCAAAAACTTTATAAAGTCTTATAATTTATATTTAAATACATTTTAAATCCCAATTTTCGGCTATATTCACCTACAGCCCTATAATGTTTGATTATTTACAGCTTTGACCCCTTACTTAATAGTAAGTGCATAAAATAAATTATTTACGCTTTTAAACTTAAATAAAATGGCCTAATGACATGGCCTTATTACAACTTTGCTTTATAACATAAAATTACACATAAAATAGCTCAAATTATACAATAAGCTCTCGGCCTTGTTGTAGCTTAATTATTTTTCCACATAATGTCATAATTTGACCATTATGTTAATTAAATCACTTAAATGACTAGCTTAATATATCTTAGTCATTTTTTTCCATACTTAGGTTAAAATCGCCCATATAAACAACTCCACTCTCGGCACATATAATATATATGCTGAAAAATCATAAAATCATAAGTTTAAGGTGTTTATACCTTGGTTTATCCTTAGTAACAACTCGACAGCTTGGAGGAAAAATCACCACATCATTTAGACATGTTTAACACACCAAAATAAGATATGGTTATACTCCAAGCATGAGCTTAACCATAAAGAACAATTAATGTAAGATTTAGGGAAATTTCATGAAATGCCACTATATTTTTGGCTAATTCATGAAATGTCACTAAAAAAAAAAGAAAGTCACGAAATGCCACTATATTTTTCAAAAAATCCATGAAATGCCACTATAGATAGAAAAAAGACAAAAATACCCCTACTAGTTAACAAAGTACTTTTAAAGTTCATAAAATGCCCATAAGTGTTAAAAATTAACAAAAATTAATAAAATATAAAAATAAAAAAATAAAAAAATATAAAAAAAATTATAAAAAATAATAAAAAAATGAAATTTTTTAAAAAATTACAAAAATTAAAGAAAAAATTAAAAAAATTAAAAAATTAAAAAAATTAAAAAAATTTAAAAACAATTGAAAAAAAATTAAAATATCATTAGATATTAAAAATTAAAATTTTCATTTTTTTAAATTTATTCTTATTTTAGTCACATTTTTTTAAAAAAAAGTTATTCAATACCATAAAAAGAATATTGAGTTCTAAACTAATAATTTATACCAATATAGTACCATAATTTATACCAAATAAGTACCAAAATTTTTATCATATGTTTTTTAATTATTATTTTCTATCAATTTAGATTATTTATTCTTTAAAGTAAATAATTTTTTATATTGCTAATAAAATTTGAAAACTAAAATCCTAATAAGTTGCATATTATTATTCTGGAAACGTTTTATTCTACATTTCAAACAAGTTTTACTATTTAATATTGTATGTTATATATATACATATATATATATTCCCAGTCACTCTATTTCCAATAAATTATTATATTTAGAAATTTTAGTTTTTAAAATTTATCAGCAATATAAAAAAATTATTTACTTTGAAGAAATAAAAAATCTAAATTGATAGAAAATAATAATTAAAAATGTATGATAAAAATTTTGGTACTTATTTGGTATAAATTATGGTACTATATTGGTATAAAATTGGTGTTAATTATTTGTTAGAACTCAATATTCTTTTTATGGTATTGAATAAATTTTAAAAAATGAAATATTTATTTTTTAATATCTAGAGATATTATAATTTTTTTCAATTTTTTAAAGTTTTTTCAATTTTTTAATTTTTTTTCTTTAATTTTTGTAATTTAAAAAAAATCAATTTTTTAATTTTTTATATTTTTGAATATATACTTTTTTATATATTTATTGTATTTTGATATTTTATTAATTTTTGTTAATTTTAAACACTTAGGGGCATTTTATGAACTTTAAAAGTACTTTGTTAACTAGTAGGGGTATTTTTGTCTTTTTTCTATCTATAGTGGAATTTCATGGACTTTTCAAAAAATATAGTGGCATTTCGTGACTTTCTTTTTTTAGTGGCATTTCATGAATTAGCCAAAAATATAGTGGCATTTCATGAAATTTAAGGTAAAAATCACCTTAAAATGCAAGGTAGTCTCCAAAGGATTTCGCCCTGAATTAAACACACCACGTGGTGTTAAATTCACCATAAAAACATGGGGAATAGCTAGACAACAACAAGTTGTTGCCTTAAAGAATGATATTTCCTTTGATTTTCGGCCATCCTTACTCCAAATGGTTAACCAACTGAATTAACATGAAAATATGAAGATTATGAGTGAATAAACTCATAGAAATCAGAAGGAGAAAACCGGATGGAGAATAGAAATCCTTAAGGTATGTTTTTACCTTATAATGTAAATTTTGACCACCATGGTCCCATAGCTTGCTTCAGCCGAGAATGATTGTTGTTCAAGGTTGAAAACACTAAGAATGAGCCATGGAAAGTGATAGATCATGAGCTCCATGTGTAGGTAATGAAGAGATGAAGAAAAAGAGCTAAAATAAGCCTTAAACCATTACCTTAGGTGCAAAAGAGATTAATTTGCCTTGAATGCTCAAGAACACAGCTTGAGAGGGTTAGGAAGTGCTGATGGCTTGGCTGGAATGGGACAAGAGGAAAGAGAAAGAAAGAAAATGTGTTTTAATGAATGAAAAGTAAGAAATGGAATAGTAAATGGTGATTCACCAAATTGGCTTGATATTTTGTATTAAAGATGAATGTGATGTCCTCCTTGCTCCATGCTGCCGACCTCATATGGATAAAGATGAGTCATGTATTGACCATTGACTATACTTAGTCAATTTTGCTTAAAATGCACTATTTGGATTACTATTCACAAATGAGTGCCATATTTCTGATTTGTTTTTGAAATCTTGGATTTATACCTTCTAATGTGGTACATTATAGTACATTAGTATAACAAGGTCTAATCCAATGCCTAACACCACTCAAAACCCACTCAGAAAGTCAATTTTCTCAAAAACGTGCTTTAAGGAATTTTAAAGCACATTTTGTGTGAGAACATGTTTTAGAGCTTGGTTTCCTTTGAGAGTGGTTTTATAATGTTCATTACTTCATTATAATACTTAGGAATCCACTTTGGATCCTATTTGAGGTCATACAATCTCTATGGTGTCTTAAAGCACATTTTTGGCTTTACCGATATTAAGGCATGTTTTGCCTTGTTGAGATCTTTAGATTGTTCCCCAATGGTATTTAGATGTTTATTAACCATCTTAGATCATTAATAGATCATTTAATTATGTTTTTAAGGTTAGGGGTATTTCAGGGATACCTTGAATGTAACCAAACTGGCGTAGACAACGCCCTGGTATGTACGGCTCATTCAACCCCATAACCTATATGTTACCTCTGTACCATGTACGCCCTCCATGAACATTAACATTATCCTGACCGTAGGGCAACCAATTAATCTACAATGTTATAATAGTAAAATGTAACCAACAACGAAAGACAAAAATAATAATGGTTCAATGTGTTAGCAACTACAAACACTTACATTTATAGCAGTCAAAGAATCTAGATGCTCACGATAGCCATGCAGTGAACGGTGATCATGCACTTGAGAATTAGATCTCACCCATCTTAGAGCCCAAGGTCTGTCATCATTAACGCGCCAGTCTGGGCTAATCGTTGGTCTTAATGTAGGGAAGTACGCATAAATCCAGCACTGTGCTAATAAAAACACTAGAATGATTAAGCAGTACCAATTATTAATACTCAGTCAGTTATCATATACTAGATGCACATTAGGAAACATACCTCAAGTAATGTCATAGAACCACCTATCCCACTGGAGCCGACACGAGAGGCTATCCCTAGCTGGCAATATAACCATGCAAGAGTACCAGCTCCCCATGCATATTTATGAAACTTGGTATCTTTCTTCATGGGAGCTACTAACCAAAACAGTTGTGGACTCAGACGACCATTTGATTTTCCAGCTAATATGGTTGTACCGATCAAATGATACAACCAACCACATGTCTGCTTCATTGGCTCTTCATGTTCATCCCTACAGTGCTGCAACAAGCTCGCAATCGATATAGCACCGGTATTCCACAATGTCTCTGTCATACTCTGAACATTTCCCCTAAAATTAAAACAATCAGCCATTACCTCCTTCAACCCAAGGGTGGATGAATCCCCTATCAATGAACGACCAACGATGGGGATTTGCAGTATCATCCACACATCATGCAAGGTATTCGTCATCTCACCGAATGGCATATGGAAAGAGTTTGTATCAGGCTGCCACCTCTCCACAAAAGCACTGATGAGGGACATATTGTTGTATGGCATCGTAATATCCTGTAGGTGTTGTATACCAGAATACTTAAGCATGTTCCTTGCTCTTTTGCAGGTAACTTGATCTTTTGGCCAGCTAGTAAGCATCACCCTACGGGATTTGAAACTCAAAACCCCACGATCCTAGGAAATGACCAATATTTAACACTTACAAAATGTAGTATGATTTAAATGATCAAATACAGGAGAAGATAGAGAACATACCTTAGTCGAGGTCCATAAGTCAAGCGCTACATGACCCCCGAAGCTAGTGATAACACTAGTGAGTAGTGGACCGCCAGGAACTGGCACCTCTGTCAACTTCCAAGAGGTAGGAATGATTGGAACCATCACTAGCGCTGCTTCCTCGTCAGTGTCATCCTCCTTATCCATGACATCATCATCTTCATCATCCTTCTCCTCATCCACGTCGGGTGAGTCCTCATCATCAGCACCATCACCATCATCATCAACAGGTGGTGAACACTCGGTCATCACATGGTCCTCATTAGCACGGGCGGGTGATGGGCGTGGTGGACGTGATGAACTACCACCGACTGACATCTGAGCTTCTAAGGGAGCAATATGGTGGCTTCCTTCGCCCGAGATGTTATAGCTAGTGTTGTGCAGTGTTCTATCAAACCAAACACTACTGGATGATGACAACACTGGCATGCGTCTCTTCGGTATATGCTCGTACATCGCTGAGTCATCCACCGCTTTACTTGGAGATGCAGGTATCTGAAACGCCGGGTCGTTGATAGATTGACCCGGATGAAACGATGAATGACATGTTACTTCTATGCGGGGGGCAGGATTACTTGGCCCTTCACCTGGAGCTCGTGCACGACGGTATGACGCCGTCATAGGCTGCTCCGTACCCCGGTCTTTCTTCTTCTTCTTCGAGTATACATGTTGCACTGCTTTTTTAAGTCGACCCATCATTGCATATGAATATCACACAGTATATTCCTCATTCATAACATTAAAATTCAAACATTTATAAATCATTCACAATATTAGAATTCAAAAAATAAAAAAAATAAAACATTTATAAATCATTCACAATATTAGAATTAAAAAAAAAACAAATTCAAACATTTAAAAATCATTCACAATATTAGAAGTCAAAAAAAATTAAAACATTTAAAAATCATTCACAATATTAGAATTCAAAAAAAAAAACAGGGTTCGAGCCGAATAGCTGCTCTCCTGCTCCTGGGGCTAGCCGCACAGCTCCTCTCCTCCTCCAGGGTCGAGTAGTGTAGCTCATCGCCTCCGTCACGGGCGAGCTCCGCAGCTCCTCGCCTCCTTCTGACTCGAGCAACCAGCGTCCTCATCTCCGTCGTCGGGCGCGCACACACTTGGGTCGAGCATGACGCCTCCTCGCTTGCTTCCGACTCGAGCAGCGACAATGCTCGCCTGTCTCCGGGTAGAGCCGCGGCGGTGCTCGCCCTAGCGCAGGTCGAGCAGCATTGCTCCTCGCCCGGGTTTATTTTTTTATTTTTTTATTTTTTGGCTAATTTCGAATGTTTAATGCTAGATCTAGCTCAATTGATGTTGAATTTCAAAAAACTAACACCAAATTCATACTCAGGACACCCAAATCTATAAGTTGCAAAAAAAAATTCAAAAAACTCACCGGATTATTTTTCCGGCGGTGGTCCCGCAGTGGTTGGCGGCGGCGAGTGGCGGCTCCGGCAGTCAGAAGAGAGCTTATTAAGGAAGAGAGAGAGAGGAGAGAGAGTGAGTAAGAGAAAAATGAATTGAAAATGAAGGTTGTGATATATATGGTGAGAGCGTTTTTTACCTGAAAATGACGTTCTGAACTGCGATTTCAGTACGACATTCTAACAGTGTAACAATGTTTGTAATTTAGTGAAATGCAACGTAAACTGTCTTTAACTTACATGGAGTCGCAATTATAACGTTTAAATCTGATTGAAAAAGGTTTAGCGTCTTTTATTACAATTAGAGCTTTTTTCACCCGAAATTGGCGTTTTTAACTGTGAATTCAGTACGACATTCTGAATATGTACCAATGTTTGTAATTTAGTCAAACATAACGTAAAATGTCGTCCAAATTACGTGGACTCACAATTAAAATCATATTGACGCAATTAATACAGGTTTATAATGTTTTGTAATAATCAGAGTGTTTTTTACTGTTTACGCTCAAGAAATTATTTTTTAAAAAAAAACAAAAGTTACGACACGACATCATTACATGTTTACCATGTCAATATGATTTAAAAAAATTTGTACTATGGTGATTAGTAATTTTGTACTGCGAATAGCAACCCAGAATTCGAAATTATGAAATTCCAACAGGATTAATCTTTAAAATTCATCCTCCATCTTGTGTTAAAATAACATGACATTTGGAATTGATTTGGGTATTTTCCAAAGGAGAGAGAAAGTTGTAGGAATGTTTGAATGTCTCTTTTAAATTTTGGGCTAAGGTTCCAAAAAAATACTTTTCAAGTTTATGACTGTATGTAGTCATTATAACCATGTGACAATTTTATTTTAATATTTGGAAACCTTTTTATTTCTCTTTCAAGGCTATTCCATGTGTTAATTAGCTTATAATATGAATTAAAAGCTAAATTTCCTAAATAAATATCATCTAGGAAATTAAGAGATGCCCTTCATAATGACTATGGTATTTAGAGATGGTGAACAAGTCATATGAAAATAGAAAGTCCCGGGAATGTCCTTGGAAAATCCCGTCTCGATGTATTTTGACCGTTTTGCCCTTGTCTTAGCATTTGTGCGCTTGAGCCCTTTCGTAAGGGTCAAAATTTTGGGTATAACAGATAGCAAGAGAGGTTGATAAACCCTTAACTCTGTTACAGTAACTCGTACTATCCCCATCCTCCTTCTTAGTGATGCTAGCTAGCTTCGGATGAAGCTGTCCTCAATGAGCAGCAGTCTTGAGCTGCAAAAGAGTCATGTAACTCTTTCCAGACTTGAGTAACTGTTTCTAGATCAACAACTTGACTAACAATAGATGGAGATGGACAGAGGAATTAGATAGTGATCAACAATTGATCTTGTTGTATCCACTTAACATACTCTGGATTCGAATTACCTTCATAGGAGATGGACACGAATGTGATCCATCCAAACATTTATACAGATCTTAACCACGAAGGAAGGGCAACAACATTCTTTCCAGAAGCGAAAATTATCTTGTTATAATTTAACCAATTATGCAGCAACTGAGTACTGTTTGATTGTGTTTGTACAGGAGCTGGAGAAACGTTCCTGATTGGCGTCCCCATGGTTTCATTACCACCAGATCCAGTTTCAAAAGTGGAACTCATGATGAAAGACATGTAGATCGAGAATGAAGAAATGAGATGAAAATATATCTACAAGAGAATGAATCGAAAATCGTCTCAGCTGGCGTTTGAAATACACTGATACCATATAATGAAATATAAGTAGGATGTAATTAAAATGGTACATAACTGTAGCTATATATAGTGAGAGACCGGACTACAGAGTGAATAAATACAATGTGTCTGTTATACTAATAACCTGGGCCTGGGCCTAATATTCCTAACATCCAATAGTCCGCTCGATCCCTGATCGGAAACACGCTCAATCTTAACCTCACAGGCCTAGGCGTGTCAGACCATCTGAACTATGTACCAAAGGATCATTTGATAGGTTTTTACGCGATGGGAACTTTCAATGTATGTACAGACATTATCAGTTGGCTTAAGAAGAGATGAGGATCTTCTGTAACCAGCAATATATTCTTCTTATCGTTTAACATAAGTAAAGAAGTCAAAGAGATTCAACAGAGAAAGCAATGTGCCATCATCAGTCTACAAGCTCAACCCCTAGCTTTAGATGAAAGGATGAACAACCTTGCCTTTTGCTCAGTAACAAGGAAAGACCATGTATCAAAATGTGTAGAAATTTACAGTGTTAACAAGGGCTATAGAGAACCAAAACTACAAGCTGAAAACGCACCTCAAATTATACATGAACCACCTACCCAAAATTCCCAACACAATTATTATCTGGTAGATCACATACAGTAAACTCACTGATGAAATACAACCTAAAATTATACACCCCAGAAGAAAATAGATGACAATTTAAACTAATCAGAAGAATTAAGACCTACCCTCAGAGACCCTCACATAAAAACAGAAAATCAAAACCCACTATATGAATACCAATGCCTGTTACTTGAATATACACAGAACAAACCTCCTAAGGATCATTCAAATGCACAGTGAGATTTCTGAAGCACATCAAGTGAAACCAACACTTTTTCCCTAAGATCGAGATTTCCTTGAGCTCCAAATCCTCCAATAGCTTCGAAGACAGACCCGCCAAATGAATAATTCAGACTCACTCCTACATCCAAGCAAGAGAACCACGGTCGTTCGTTACTTGAGGACGACCCCTAGTTGGTGTTGGTGGTCGGTTTGCATTCAGTTCCTGTTTACATGTTAGTATAGGAGTTTTCATCACAGGTAGCCATTATTTACACATATACAGTATTGGAGCATTTGAACATATTTGGTACCTGCATCCATGTATCTTCTATCTGACGTTCTGGTGAAGTTTCAGCTGAAGCCACCACAGGAGGTAAAGGATGAATGAGTTTTGGGACCACAACAAGATCTCTACCCAATACCAAGATAGCACCCGCATTGTTTGCAGTTCCTAAATACAACAAAGAACAGAAAAAACAAGGTGATTGATTAATCTCAATCTCCAAACAAGCAAGACCAATACTGGAAAAAAAGGGATTACACACCGCAATAGTTGGTTGCCGAAAAAAGAGTGATCAAGTGCCCTTGAGCGAACCGCTCAAACCCATCCATTACACATTCATGTGCACGTACAATCAACTGAAGGTCATTGTTGTTGCAAAATTCCATAACACGATCAGGCTGCAATATCACAAAAACTAAGCAATTAAAAATCCACAATATGCCTTCTTAGTTCTTCCAAACGTGACCAACCCATGTCCTTTGGCATTAGGGAACCGAAGAGAAAAGGAAAGGAAGTGAAGCTAAATATAAAGAGAGACAGATGAATGATACCCCAAACGTGACCAACCCAGGTCCTCTTGCATTAGGTCGCAGTCCTTCTACACTGTCATTTTCCGTAGGATCTGACCTGCACAATATAATATGGCTATCACCAGAGAGAACAACATGAACCCCGTACATACCAGTAAGCAAAAGATGAACTCGCACTAACCAGAGCAAGTCCATGAGAACGATAGATCCTGCTTCCATTGTAATAGGACGCTGAATGCTCTCAATCTGCTCCACATGATTGATTGATCGTCCAATACCCCCATGCATACAGATTATTTTCTTTTCAATAAGTGCAGCTAGAGGAAGCCAGTTGAAAAGTCTGTTTATGCGATGCCATGCCCAGATTCCATCCTTCTCTCCCTGTTCAGAAAGGGGCAAATTTTAGAATATAAAACTTCCGCTGCTATGTAAATAAGTAGGCAAGTGCGCAAAGTTTTATACCATACGCTCGATGCATTCAATCCTGAAGCCAAACAAAGCATTGATATCTGCAGCCTCATGATTCCCTCGAATTAAATGTACATTATTAGCGTATTCAACCTGAAATCAATTTCAACGCAAGTCAGCTACATATTTATTGCCAAAATCTACTAATGGGATAGACGAAGAAATCACATTAGTACCTTCAAAGCAAGCAAAAGGATTATGGTTTCCAAGCTGTGCTGCCCACGGTCAACATAATCACCCAGGAAGAGATAATCTATATATCTGGTGATCACAATACCAATGTTAGATTAAAACTCTCCTGATATGAACAGAAAAATGATACAAATAGAGAAATAGATTTTGGGAATAAAGCATCACTAAGGATCATAAATACCCAGGAAGAGATAATCTATATATCTGGTGATCACAATACCAATGTTAGATTAAAACTCTCCTGATATGAACAGAAAAATAATACAAATAGAGAAATAGATTTTGGGAATAAAGCATCACTAAGGATCTTACGATATGTCTCCTGCAGTCGAAGGGGCACCATACTCATCAAAAAGCCTCATGAGATCACCAAACTGTCCATGCAAGTCACCAAAGATCTTAATAGGAGCCCTTAGTTGCAGTACACTTGGCTCACTTGAAAATATACGCTCAGCACTATCACAAAGCTCAGCTATTTCACTGCAGTCCATAAAAAACTGCCTACGAACTGGGGGCTTCCAACCACGAGGCTTCAAAAGATGAGCTATGACCTGCGGAGGGGAACAAATATCCACCATGTGAGATTGGAGGTTATGAGGAAAATGAGAGTTCAAAGATCCAAGTTTTCCACAATTAACAAAATATATTTGTAACAGCATCTGAAGCAAAAGGTTAGATTCACAGTGAACCTATTAGCCACTACATAATACCATAGGCTAACAAAACCAAAAAGGCAGAGATTGGAGACAATCGAAAAGGACATGAGAACAGGAGCAGACAAGTGACATTATAAGAGATTATACAACAACTATGCAGTACCACGGCCACAATAAACACAGTACACTACACGGGTTACAATATAAAGAGGGGGAAGGGGGTTACCACGAAAAAGAAAGAACAGGAGCACTTACCTTTTTAGGGATACTATTGATGGACATTTGTCGATCGAGTAGCTTCCTGGCCGCAGTAGCATTCTCCGGTGTTCCATAACTTACCCGTCTGCCTTCATTTTCAAACTGGTCGATAGAAAGTTGTCGGACCAAACCACCTAATGCACCACCAGTCTCTGCTGCTACAACAACCTGATAGTGCCACCACGGATGTTATGGACAGAACATCAGCATTCATACAAAGCAACCACTTCACCAAAGATCTTTCATATTGTAGGTAGAGAACTGGTACTCACAGCTCGGTGATGTAGCCTTACTCCAAGAGGAGGGGTACTAATATTATTGGATGGAACCACGTCAGGCTTAAGCATGGTTGGTATCTGCTTGCCACTAGGTGTTGCTTCAGCACCTCGATCTCTATCTGGAGGCTCAACTTCACCATTGGATTGTCTAGCTTTTGCAGCAGCCAATGTGGCAGTGATAGCCTCTGCTTCCGCAGCTGAAGCTTCAACCAAATACTCTACACCTTTGCTAAGCCTCCTACAAACAGCATCCAACAAGATACAACACAGAAGTTCAGAGAATAGAAAACAATGAAAAGATGCTATTGTGTCATTGTATAGTAAAACTAAAAAGAGCATGTATACCATGAGGAAGTCACAACTAGAATTTAATTGGTGTCAACTTATTTTTTGAAGAGCTAACCTTGATCCCTGAAGCATGGCATTTTCATGGCTAATGTCAGCATACATATCACCATTAACAGGAGGGGCCACAGGGCTCCCAACTACAACGGAGCCATCTGGAACTGATTCAGGACCAGACTGTCTTGTTCTATCATCTGCAAAATTGTACCTACCAGGCACCCGCCCCGATGGTCCATTGGTTGCAGCAGCTGCGGCTGCAGCTTGTGAAGCTGCATTTGTAGTTTCAACAGCAGCAAGATCCTCAGCCACAAGTAAATCATCCAGTAATACCCCTGCAGAGCAATTTCGGCAATTAGCAGAAGTCTCAAAAACGAAACTGAAGGATTTCGAAGGGACCATTTTAACAAGATATAGGTGACACGGGAACAGAAATACATCCACATATTCAAGACATGATATAAGAAGTCAAGGACTTCATCTATAATAAAAAGATATAACAAAATAAGTAATAGTTGGCCATTACCGTATAAATTAAAAGGGATAGCAATATAAGTATCAAACAGGGACTCATAACTTACCACCACGTAAACCACCATATACAAAAATCAAGTCACCAACTGCAGCTGCAGCATGCCTACAGCGTCTTGTCAATTCAACTGATGCATCTCCACCAGCAGCGTCTGCACTGTATCTCCCTGTCCTTGGACTTGTGACAACAGACTTTGTATCACACCAAACTCCAGCCGCCGTATCCAAAACTATTAACAAAGAAAGCAATTATAAGAAATTCAGCAAGGATTTAGACCATAATATAAGAAACAATTAACATCGGTTAAGATGAAATAGATTCTAAATGATGGTGGATGGCAGATAATTCCACCACAAGGTGCATAGAAGTTAACAACCAACTCGAAGAAAACAACTTTCTGAGAGCTATGATCTTATTTTATCCTTCTCCCTTCTACAATTATGTCAAAGGAAAGAGAAGGAACCATGGATCATTTAAGACCATAGTAAGCAGCCACCTACCAGCGACGCTTGATGAGTCCTCCACCATGCGGCCACCGCCAAGTGCCCCTCCTGATACATGTAGTCGTGCATTGACAAAAACCTAAACTATGCAGTTGTGAGTGAGGTAAAGAACCAATTGATGGATCTGAGCATCTGATAATCAGAAAAGAAGATAAAACTTACTGCAGCATGTTGGTATCTAGGAGATGGTGAGACACCGGGAGCAATGGCCCATTCCCAACGACCATCTCTGTGTTTGGCTAAACCATATGCACTAGCAAGAGGCTGCAAAGTTAGACAACACATAGAACAATGAATCACCAACACCTCAATAAATCAAGCAATGTATCAGCCTACCAGAGTTTTGACGGTTCAATAATTCCCATATAGCTACACTGACTAAATTGCCTAGTCAAGGTTTATTTAACAGGGTAATCAGCTATCAGAGTTAATCTGTTGAAATCAAATGAATGGAATTGCGTAATTCCATATATTCCACTAAGTATGGCCTGCTAGACTGAATTATTCAGAGAAAGTTTATCCAGGATAATCTATTTATAAATGTACAGATTGATGTTCCCTGAACACCCGATTTCTTTATAATGAATGCAAAATTAGACAACACATAGAGCAATGAATCACTAACACCTCAATAAATCAAGCAATAAATCAAACAATAAATCAGCTACCAGAACTTTGACGGTTCGAATTGAATAATATACCATTTTTTTTAGATCAGTAATTGAATGATATTCCATAATTCCCATATACGTGACTGAGTACGCAACACCAACTAAATTGCCTAGTCAGGTCTATTTAACAGGGTAATCAGCTATCAAAGTTACTCTGTTGAAATCAAATGAATGGTATTCCGTAATTTCCATATATTCAACTAAGTATGGCCTGCTTGACAGAATTATTCAGAGAAAGTTTATCCAGGATAATCTATTTATATATGTACAGATTGATGTTCACTGATCACCTGATTTCTTTATAAGGTTTCGATGATTAGGCACATGTTTCATCATGAATAGCTTTAGAACAAACCTCCCCCCCCCAACACACACACATAATGAGTACAGCAAAACTCGAGCGTAGTACCTTCAACTATCCCACTGTTTCAGCCAAATTGTTTTCTTTCTCCCTAATGGTGCCAGAATTAATTAAGCATAGAAACAGCTATGCAAATTACACTCACAGCTACGCACTAAAGCTTTTTAAAAGAAAAGCTGAACAAGTAAAACACAAATTTTAACTCACCACACTATTCGCATCTCTTCCACCACAAAGCAGAAGAAGACCATCAGAACGTGCACTGGCAGTGGCATACCTGAAGTCAAATTGGAGACCTCGTGAAGAAAAGAACACAATAAAGCAAGTATAGGACATGTGAATGAAAAGAGCACGATTCAAACTAATAATAATGAAGGGAAGCTACTGATATCTAGCTAACAACATGAGGGCATTCACAAAGCAAACCAGGATTGAAACTGAGAGGTCTACACGTTCATTCTGGAGAAAGAAAAAGATAAGAGCACCTACAGACTGAGCAATGACTCTCAATTATCATTGACATTTTCTACAAGGACAAGAGAAAACAGCACAAGCAAGGTATTAACAAAAGCTGTCATCTATAATAATATTCACATTTAATTTTCAACAATAATAGGGCAATCCAAAGATATCATTTGAAAGCTCAGTCATATGAATCAACCTTGAAAATCTCAATAAGATACTTATTCTTTAGTGCTCACTATGTCAGAAAACAAGAATACCTGCACTAAGATAATACCTAAATAATATACGGAGTCTAGCACAGGACAGGCTGGTTAACTAACCACTCAATATCAATACTTATTGTCGCTTCAACTCCTGGGGAAAAAAATTATATTCACTAAAACATGATTCAGTGATTAAAAGAGAAACCATAATGCAAGGAGCTCCCACGAAAAGAGGCAGTTTTACCAGTTATTTCTCGCAGTCTTAGGTCTTACAGAACACTTGGAAGTTTCAATGATTATATTAATCACATTATTTAGCTTGCAAAACAAAATAGTGACTCCCACTTGAGCATAATGCCACTTATATTTGAAGCATGAGCCAAAATTAGTTTTTACCGAAACGCCTGTTTCAGCCTCCTTTCGAAAGGAAGACAATGAGAGAACCTTAACCCCAAACCGACAAGGCATCAAAACATCATCATAATCTAGCAATATAAATCTATCTATTTGATTTTACCTCAGGTATGACCAACCTACAAAATCTTATCAACCAATGACATAATTATCCCTATTATATGACACTTAAGACTCTGGAACTAGGCTGGCATATATAACTATATTCTCTACAGACAGAGGATCTTCAAATTTTTGTTTCAAGCCAAAAGGCTAGCTCCTTTTACTTTTTCTCAAATGTGGGTCCAACCCAAAATACTTGCCCATGAATAACAATTTTCCTTCCTAATCTGATACATATATTCTCTAATGAGTCATGTTCTGGTAAAACAGCTAACCTCAGCCCAATCCACCAACCCATTTTGCTAAGATTAATAAGGGTTATTTGCATCAAATGTTATCCAATCAAGTGCCCAGATAATCTTACATATAAACTCTAGAATCGATAGCTATTCTTTCTCTCACATTGACAAGATCTTTAAAGTTTTCTCATAAAAACCAACCGCTCCATCATCTAGTATCACTACATATTCACAATCAATCTGAATAGAGTTTGGTGCCACAAACAACCACATATACAACTGCATACCATGCTTGAGTTCCTACACAACAATGTAATATAATCATACTTTCTTCAAGGGGAAAACAACATGAGAAACATGCTTGAAAAGTTCAGACTTTGCATTTGGAAAGGTCAAGATCTAGAATAATCCAGGCACAATACTGTTAGAATTTTGAATGAAAATGTCATGGTCATACTTAGGATCAATGCTCTAAATTCCTTTGAATACATTTCATTCGAGAGAACAGGAACTAAATATGGAATTTACATATGAAAAAACATAGATCCAGATACATGGCACTTCAAATTCCGAAGAAGAATCAAAGATGAAGAACTTACATGCATGGAGGAGGACCTTCACCTTCAGGCTCCAACTTCCTCCATTCATAAGGTTTAGCTGCTGTGTCCAATGCCCAAACATCAGCCAGAGGTCGTTTCCCTGTAGCAGTAACCACAAACTGATAGTATTAGGGCATCCAGCAAGTGACAAAATTGACTGTAGGATAAACAACTCCATAACTGAAAGTAACCAACCATCATTGCCACCAATAGCCATAAGATATCTTTGTCCAACAAGCGCCATAACATGGCCATAACGCGGACCAGGTCCTGGGCCTTGAACTACAACCCTGGCAGCAAATGCCAGACACAGATAGATTAAATAATGTCCATGTAGATGGAAAAAAAGACTACAAAAAGTAAGGCTATATACATGACAAACCATCTTTCTTTTCAGGAACAGACCTGTGCCATCGAGACCTTGGTTGGGTGAGGTCAAGAACATGAAGATCCTCAGCAGACAAACCAGCTGGACCAATTCCACCCTACCAAAATAAATGAAACCACAATAATTAGATATAAATTGGCATTAAAAAAAAGTGTACAGGCATCAAATGACATCTCAAGACTGAAAATAGAGATATATGCACACATTTGCCCACCTGAATAACCACCATAGTGCCAACAGCAGTAGCCACATGAGCAGCTCTTGGAGTGGGAGGCTCTCCAATAGGGGTTACCCTAGAAAGAAAGTTTAGACACATATGATTAACATTGTAAGGAATTGTTGATTGGGGTTGGTATTTGCATCAGAAAAACTAAGAAACCAGGTTATATGGCATGCGAGAAGAAAAAAAATCATACTGTATATTACAGAAGAATCTAGGCTGACCTGGACCATTTATTTGTCAAGACATCATAACAATGAACATCTGCTGTTGCACCAGCTAGTCCTGACAGAGATTTGCACAAAGGTCTCAAAAATTGCATCTTCAACAATCACCAAATGCATTACTGGAAATCACAAAAAGGCCAGCATACATAGCATACAGTTGTCTAGTTCAGTTGCATATCGAAAGAAACCGCATTGAAAGCTTAGTTTATGAAGCATGAGGCACAATGAGATGTAAATAGGTAGTGATGTAGAGGCATGAGATAAGGAACATACCGTATACAATCAAGGTAAAACAAGAGAGGAAGAGAGACTGACCTATAGATAAAAAAACAATAGTACAATAATAATAAAAACCTAATGGCAATGCTCAAAACATGCCTAAGCAAAATGGCGTACTTGATGCAACAGCCGACAACTACAAGCCAGTGCCTCAAGCCACCCTTTGGTGTATTTACCAAAACAAAGTTCAAAAGGGAACTTCACCACCTAGATAAATAACCATACACCGAGAAACAGAATAACAGGGTCTCAACAAGGAAATCATCAAAATCCAAAACGCTATATAAAATTTAAAATAAAGGGGATTTAGCCAAGGGCAGAACTATAACCCTTGCACCCTACCAAAGATTACGGGATACACAGACGCATTGATTCTTTCTAAGGTTATCGAAGTTCCCCACCAAGTCATCATAGCTGAATCCAGTTTCAACTTTGAAGAGGTACATGGCGAATATAAATGAACTGCAATTTTAATGGACCGATATCCCATTCACTACTAAAACTGATTGGATACCCCCCCCCCCCCCCCCCCCCCCCCCCCACCCACCCACACACACTGTAGCAAAACATCACCAAGAACACAGTCATTCACTAATAGAAGTGTTGGAATAACCCCCCGTATAGCAAAACATCACCAAGAACACTATCCTGCATCGACTTCAAACACAATAATCCGTAAACTATCAATCTGAAATAGAAGAGCACAACAATCTAGATCCCAAAAGAAACGCAGTACTTGAGCCTGATTAATCCAAAAGAAACAAAAGATTCTGAAACATACTGATGCCAGCACTCCCAGCTGAAGATGGAGCCCCAGAAGCAGCAGGATTTCCTTCCAACGCAGTGGCCCCACCGAACAATATCAGCCGCGGCCCAATGTAACCAGAGGTGCCCTCTTCTCCAACGGGAGGAACAGCCGTGAGCGTGTGACCACACCGAGGACCGGGACCATCCTCCTTGTTCTCCAAAATCGCATTCACCACTGAATAACTCGGAGCACATCGAGGCCCGGTCACCGGTGCGGGCGGAGCCGCCGCTGCTGATGATGGAGGGTGCTGAGGAGAGGACGGGGAGCCATGCGACGGTGAGGGTTGTGAAGAAAGGTCGCCAACGGAGGAGGCGTCTTTTTCTATCGAAGTTGTTGTAGCAGGAGGGGAGCTGTGGTTCTGAGAAGGATCGTGATCGGCTTCTGAACCCACCGACGACGAATCCACTTCCATGGAAATTATAAGATATTTTTTCAAAAGAACAGATTCCCACGAAAAATTCAAACCCCGGAGGACGTCAATCCAAGGACTTCGGTTGAAAGATCAGGTGTCAAATTGTATAATTATGCATTTCGGATCAACATGTGCACCTTCCAATGGAGAAATAAATGCCTTCGGATTCCAATATCTTATCTCAGGTGAGCGATATAAGAATTTGAAGTGAACCCTAGCTCGACATCGTTCTAAATTCAAATTCCACCGAACAGATATGGGGCGAACACGAATTGAAAGAGAGAGAATATACAATTGACCGTGGTAGGGGGCGCGCTAACCACTCTCTCTCTCTCTCTCTCTCCTGTCTTCCTCGCTACCCCTGTCTATAGTCTTCCCGAGAAGAAAAAAATCAGACCTAAGAGCGGAAGTAAATACAATAATCTATCTCACTTTCTGCCCCTCTCTCTCTATCTGGAATCTGTTGCCCTTAGATTTCTTCCCTTTCTGCTCTATCTCTCTCTCGGCCTACAATTGCTCGGGTTCGTCTCTCCAGCAATTATCTGTGATTAATATCTAGCGAAACCTTAATTTTCTTCCTTCTTTGCCCGTTTTTCGTTTTTGGTTTTTAATAAGTACTGTAAAGTTTTTTCTATTTAATACAAGTTCGGAGACTCCCTCAAGGCGTAGTACTTTTATACATCTATTTTCCCACTGTCGCTTTCATCTGTCCGGCCGACGACGTCGTTTAAAGAGACACGCGGAATACGGAAAAGAGACGACGGCGGCGGCGGAGGTTGATAGAGATAGCAGCTGATATTTGAGCGCGGAGTTTTTTTTGTTCGTTAACGTGAGTGGATTTTGTTTCGACATATCGTCCGCTACACGCGCATATAGCTATTGTTTGTATTTTATTTAGCTTCCGTTCTGGTCAACTTTTTCTTAGCTTTGGCTATATTTTTGATGATATAGTTTATATAGTTTAAAAGTACATGTTTTATAAGTTTATTGTACAGTTTATAAAGTTAGTATGTATATTTAGTACAAATTCAGAAATATCGCAATTCTATGGATACATATACACCAGTACAGTTTTGAATGATCAATTGTACAGTTTTAAATGACCGAATGTACATGTATGTAGCTATCTATAGCTACATGTGGTTGTAGCCAAGAATTATATGCTAGTTGTTGTATATAAATTTTTAGTTACAATTTAAAATACAAATAAGGTGATTTAATAATAAGTACAATTTAAAATATAAATAAGGTGATTTAATAATGTTTCTTAATACTTAAATTTTCATTTTTAGAGTGTTTGAATGTACCAGGAAAAGCTAGAATATTCAAACTTATGAACAAAATCTCATAAAATTATATTATCTATAGTAAAAACTTGTTAGATTCTTGCTTAAATATAGTGTGAATAATGTTGAGAATAATTCTTTGATAACTAAAGATTTTTAAGTAGAAAATTAATTATCGTGTATAATTAAATATGAGCAAATGTCAGCAAATATCAATTCTCATTTCATAGCTCAAAACATTTTTAAATGTATTTCTTTCATCCTAGGTCAATTAATTGCATGTACTCTAAACGCACTACCACAAACCCTACAAATGTCTTCAATGTTTTTTAGCTTTCCTATGATGGGTTTAAGGATGTGGGGTTAGGGTAATCTATTTGGAAGGTGTTCTATATTTTACATTGACTCGACAGGTTTTTAGGGTTTGTGGTCGTTAGACTCTAAATCCGCCACTACAAACCTTAAAAATACCTTGGACATTTTTTTTAGCTTTCCTATGGTGGTTTTAGGGTGTGTGGGGTTAGGGTAATCTATTTGGAGGCCGTTCTATACTTTACATTGTAGCAACTAACTCAACAGGTTTTTAGGGTTTGTGGTAGCGAGTTTAGGGTCGTTAGACCCTAAACCCGCCATTGTAAACCCTAAAAATACCTTCGGTGTTTTTTAGCTCTTTTAGGGTGTGTTATAGGGTGTGATAAGTCAGGAATTTGTCTAAGTTTACTAGACTAATTCATGCTTAATTTTCTACATTATGACATTAACTTTCCTCTTTAATGCTTTAATTACTCTTCATTGTTATATTTATCTCCAATGATTGATTTCATATGTTTTCAGGATAAATTACTCAACAAAGTGCTTAAATGAAGATTTTAGAGGTTAGAGCAACATGGGAAGTCAAACCAGAGTCAAATACAGATTTTCATTCATCACTGTTGCACTTTATAGAGGGTCCGGGTTTGCATCTGGGTTTATAAACCCGGACCACCTCGTCGCTCAACCTTCTGCCTCAAAATTCATATGTTCCGGGTTTGCATGTTGGTTTGCAACCCGGACCACAAGACCGGAGAAGCTAATGCCTCAAATTTCATATGTTCCGGGTTTGCATATGGGTTTTAAACCCGGAACATCACCAGCGGAGAAGCTACTGCCTCAATTTTCATATGTTCCGGGTTTGCATATGGGTTTGAAACCCGGAACCATACTTACGGAGCGCCAGATTTCACCACGGAGATAACGGAATCAGTTTCTATCTTTACTATATCTTTACCGATCGCTTATTCACATCGGAGGGGGGATAGATTAGAGATAAAAATTCTGTTTGTTATAAAAAGAAGAGTCTCGCAAACGTGAGAGGAGGTCTTTTGAACACACAAAATCCCCACAATACTACTGCTGGAGCGCACAAAATTACCACGTTACAGAGAGTTTAGTCAGAGTTGAAGCTTGAATCTGCTTTGGAGTTTGGAGCGGAGCACATAAAGGAGGTCACCACGGAGACTTCACCAGAAGTCTCAGAACAGAGTTTTTTTTTTTGTTTCTATTACTATTGAGCTTATTGTAAACATGTCAATGGCTGAGTAGTTCCTTTAGATTTCGGTTTGCTATGTATCCCTAAATTGACTATTCCTGTTCCTTTGTGATTTAATACAATTTGATTGAGTAAAGTTATTTTCCTTGCTTAATTTCTTTAATCGTTATAATTTGGCCAATTATAAGGATTAGTATTTTGTTAGCTTATATGTGACGACTGCGGCTTTCAATTGAATTCAGGAAAATAACCGGTTAGTTTAGAGACGGTAATTCCTCTAAATTGCTAATTGACCAATAACACTAGATTGTTCTTAAAGCGGTTAGTAAACAGTGGGTTCGTAACGAGAGTTAGAATTCAGTCTTTATTAACTAGTATTTGCTAAGCGGGAGACCGGAGGTAAATTATCTTTGTTCTAGGGTTTTACTCATAATTATCTTATTAATCACTTAGGGATAGGAATCACAGATTTAGGGTGCAGTAGTAAACCGGGATCTCTTTTCCAAATCAGTTTCACAACATTTATTTTTCCTACTGTTATTGTTATTCATTCTGTTACAGTCTTTAATTGTCATCAAATCAAACCCCAATTTCCTGTTTTATTTTGTTTCGGTTAGTAAAGATTTAAACTAGACACATCGCCTCCTCTGGTTCGATACTTAGGGAATTCTCTCTATTAAAACTTGCTAGAATTGACCGGTACACTTGCCGTTAGGTTTTATCCCAACAGGGTGTGTGAGGTTAGGGTAATCTATTTGGAAGCCGTTCTATACTTTACACTGTAGCAATTAACTCGACGGGTTTTTAGGGTTTATAGTGGCCCGCCACTATAAACCCTAAAAATGCCTTCGACGTTTTTTAGCTCTAGTAGGGTGGGTTTTAGGGTGTGTAGGTTTATGGTAATCTAATTGGAAGCCATATACTTTACATTGTAGCAACTAACTCGACGGAGTTTTTAGGGTTTGTGGTAGCAGGTTGAGGGTCGTTAGACCCTAAGCCCTTCACTACAAACCCTAAAAATGCCTTCAATGTTTTTTATCTTTCCTAGGGTGTGTGGGGTTAGGCCTTATTTGGACGCCCATTCCGTGGCCCCGGACTTTTCATATTTTCATTTTTTCATGAATTATACTTTGCTGCATAACTAGGGTCCGAGGGTTTGGACATTAGGTTTGTAGCCACAGACAGAATTAAAATTTGACCTAATTCGACTTACATAACCCTAGTTTAGATAATTTTAATTTTCACTTTAATTTTCTTTCAAAAAAATGTCAAAAATATAAAAAAATCAGAAGCATGCACACTTAGGTTAAAACAATCTCATGATAAGCCGTAAATAACTAAGTAAAAGTAAAATGACCTAGAAGGGTAATGAAAGTAATTTGAACCTTGAAAAGTTGAATACCAAGCCCGTGAACCAGAACTCTTACTCGTTTGTTGTTCGCGATGTGTCAATGCGGGTACTCTTCCCACATCACCAACAACATAGGAGTTTTCCTTCTTTATTTTAATCAATTGTGGCTCTACATATTGAATTTATTTGAACACACATATCCAGAACATGCATACGACTCTTTGAAAGCCAACGTCTCATGCTATACACCAGCCACGCTGTGTAACACCCCTACTAATCCGGCTCCTAATTATCGTATAAACGTCGTATTTAGTAATTAAATCACAGCGGTAAATAACAGACTATCGTTCTAATGGTGTCACCGTTATCACTCGCCCATACTGGTGATAACGGGTTACATGATAATAACATACGAA
This sequence comes from Limonium bicolor, assembly GCA_023374045.1. Classification (NCBI taxonomy): domain Eukaryota; kingdom Viridiplantae; phylum Streptophyta; class Magnoliopsida; order Caryophyllales; family Plumbaginaceae; genus Limonium; species Limonium bicolor. The sequence continues at coordinate 314,813,512 of CM041778.1, read as the reverse complement.
ACGTATTCCCGCAGTGACCACAAGAGATAGATAGTAGTGCTTAAATAAAACTAAAATATATACAACATCAATCCGTCTTATACATAAACCGTACACGTGAGCGTCTAACCAAATATACACCTCGGTTTACAAAACCCGAGTCCAAAATAACCATAGTCTCAGTCTGTACCAAGTCTAACCAAAAGTCACTAAAACCGTCATGCCCCGCGTCAACCCTCCAGCTAGTCTCCTGAAAATAAACATGGTTGTGGTATGGAATCAGCCCCTGCTGAGTATGTTATCACATGCTCCGTCATGCCTCCTCAAACCCCTCAATTAATTGGTCGAGAGCATGAGATTCGTTACATGCAATACCGTTTTAATATTTAAACTGTAAAACATTTAACAATAATAACCATACATAAACACAACCATTAACACATATAATATAATCCACATAGCATAACCTATGAACAGCAAGGCGAAACAACGAGAATAATAAACAAGTATTAACTCCTGTCCTTGGCATAAAGTCCAATATTGTTCGCCAATGTACAAGTTACAAGCTGTTATAAATGTTCGGTTATACCTAGTGACAACGTCTCGTTAAAACGATGTGTCTGTAAATTACCCATATACCATGGCGGGTCACCCACGGCAATAGCCACTCCAGCGGTAGAGTCTCCGACCAACAAACCGTCCTAGCTCGCGGGAAATTTCTTGATACTTGCGGACCCGTAGGCGGACATCCTGGTATCGTTTTTGTGATCACAGCGCACACCAAGAGCCACATCCTCTTGGCTTTGTTTCGTTAAATAATCATACCATCGCATCGCATTACCAATTTTACTAACACAGCAGACTAAGGTCGTTAGCCCAATCCGGAGTATGTAAACTCGGGATCCAGTGTTAGATACGAGAGCGGCGTTAGAAAAGGCCTATGCTCCGTATTAAAGTCTCGGATAATATATATATCTTATTATCCTAGTGCTACAACGTTTTTCTGACGATCCTTATATTACACATAAGATAGCATCATAGCCGCTAGTTCGTTTTATATATTGAAATACCCTAAACCTTAATATATTGATGAACTATCTGATTAGGATATGCTAAGGCTAGAACGTGCCTTAGAAACATTAGAAGAGTGCTAAACAACAATTTACACCAAAACATGCTTTAGGAACAGTTAGAGCAAAAGGTGTTTTAAAGAGCACAAATAAATTAGGGAACTACCAATAAATTCCCAAGAGATTTAAAATGTGAAATACCTCTAAGATTAGTAATACGCATTAAGCGGAATTAGCGTTTAAACCGAAAACGCACCTTAGAGCACAAAAATGTGCTTTAAAGAAAAATGTGCTTTAAGCATGTATACATGGAACGAAAAGGATAATGAGCCTAAATACCATAAAGAAATAAGGGAACAACAATTAAATGGTCATAGGAGCCATTGCGTATACACACAAATTAAGTATACAAAGTCCACAGTAAACAGGTACTAAACTAACGAAAGTCAAGGAGAAACCACTAAACGACTTGGTTTAAATTGGAATGAGCAACATTCTATTTCATGAACAAAGTTTCTAAAGGTTGTAAATATATTAAGGACACATTTAAACTAGCCAAAACAAATTGCATAATCAATGTGAACCCGGAAGCACATAAAATGGTGTTTTAAGGCATTTTTGGCTATGTAACATACCTAACACATGGTAAAGTCCTTATGAACGAGATTAATACATCAAATGCTACATGAATACAAGGAATAAACAAAAAAACAGGTCAAAAGAGACCTAAGGCTGCCGACTTGAAGAGGTGAGTCGTTAAGGACAAAATGCTTTAATTTTACTATTACACCTACCAAGACTTTCATTAAGTGCCATATCATCCTTGTCCCCTGAGTAAATCATTAATCAGACACTTACCTATCATTATGAGAGCTCCCAAATTCGTAGCTCCTCCTCTCTTTGAAGAAACAACACAAAAAAAACTTCATTGTTCTTAGATTAGTACCTTAAAGAACACCTTGTCTTGTAGAAATCATAACTTTCTCGTCCTAACTCCAAATAACAAGCTTGATAGCTCGTTGGAATCCTCTTTCAAAGCGCTTTACAACCATAGCTCATGAGCCCCCAGATTATCAAGAAAAACCATGAAGAAGTGCCTTTGATTCTCGAGGTAAACATTGCCTTCTTGGAAACTCTTCCTTCTTTGATTTTCATCAAGGCCGAGTGCCTAGGGTTACTAAACCTCCTTATTCTTTATCTTATTCTATGATTTTGGAGCCAATTTCTCTAGCACATTGCTGTTAAAATTTCTAAGGAAATCAAGCTTAAATACTAAGCTAATGGTTAATATACAAGGTAAATCCTACAACTACCTATTTCAAGGTTCTAATTGTTGATCTATATATGATCTAACATATTGTTCATCTTGTTTATTATTGCCGAAATCATAAGTGTGTTAGATTTAATTTTGACACATTAAATGAAATACCCCTAAATAATTAAACGTTATTTAAATATATAATTTACAACATTAAAGTATAAAACGAATATATATGTACATATACACAACGTTACAAGATTATAACGTTGTACATATAACTAAAACGTGACAAATGAAATAGTCGTAACCGTATATAGGTATAATTAAAAACGTGACATAACAAAATAGTCGTATATATATATGTACATACAACTAATAACGCCACATGTTAATACAGTCACTTATATACAATAAATAGGCATAATAAGGTTGAAACAAAAAAAGAGCAAACATGCTCTAGCCGGGATTCGAACCCGAGACCTTTCATACCATTCCCGAAGCCTTAACCGGTTGAGCTGTGCTCAGATTCGGTAATAACTGCAACGAATTATAACAAGTAGCAAAGCTACTCACGTGTTCCACACTGAAACACTATTTTACTACCAAACTGCCCTGAACTCCATGCTGAGACTACCGACAGAACAAGAAATACTCCTCTACTGTGTACCGTTTTTTTTCCCATGCTAATGCATGTCTCGAAATGGTACACCCGACATTCCTCAATCCTGTTAGTATGGGCATTCATTGATAAATAAGCTCAACCTCCTCAATCCTCTCGACATGCAAACTTGAACTGGGCACACTTACAGAACCGGGAATCTCACACCCAGCACCATCCTTGCGATTCCTTTCACCAAGGACCAACACTCCACTACCACGGTTGCTGCCCAATGATGTAACAACTGAGCTGAGTGGGTGGAAAGCAAGGGAAAACTTCGGTGGGAACTGGAAGAAGAAGAGGAAGTAGGTCAGACGATTTTCCAAGGTGAATCTGCAGTAACTAACATAATCTCCTCCTTTCATTCTCGGTAATAACCTCAGCTATTACTCAACTCCATTCCTTACTCTCTTTACGTGGAAAAATCAGGGGTGTATACCCAGATTGAGGAGGAAGAAAAGACCCAAGAGCATAGCCTTTTCCTTAGTCATTTCGGTGAGCCTAAACATTTCTTTCCTCACCTCTGTCTTGTGTCTTTACTCAGTCTGATCAGAACCGCACAAACCAGTTCTTCAGGTCTGTGTATTTGTCGTGCAAAACTGCTGTGGGCTAACCAAGGGAGGAACTCTGGAGATCCTGAAACCAAACCATCTCCAAGGACTGCTAAGGTGAGATCATGGGTTCAGAGAGTAATCGTGTTATTTCAATCTCTTCATTCTCTTCTGTTTTCTGGGCCGAGACTTTGTTCATAGGCTAACTCGTTTTCCTTTTAAATCCTTGCTTAGCCCCACCTGAAAATTTAACCCAAGAAGAGTGTATCAAGACCCCATTAACATCAGCTCAGTTCTGTGTCAAAAAAAAAGACATAACCAGGTAAACCTTCAATCAACCCTTCACGATCTGTTTCAGTGGGTTTATCAGTCTAACCATTGAGCAAAATTCCTCAGTTGATGTCGAGTGACCAAGGTGCTGGAAGTCTCACCTGCGCCAAGGACCAACCTGGGGAAAACAACCAAGAAGCTTGAGTGGTGAGTTGTCTCTCACTGAGTACATAATCGAAGCAAGGAAAAAAAACACTCAACTAACAACTTAAAAGACTGAAACAGATACTTCTGATATAACTCATGTCTCTGTTACAATTGCGGTAGCTAACCATGCGGTTGTGAGCTGTTTCGAAAATTGGACTTAGAAGCACACTTAATTAGATGGCTAGACAAACTAGGAGAAACAGTCACATACTAAAACAACAATGTAACAGAAAAGAATCATGCATCAGTGTCTATCTGTCTGTCAGTTTCTTTTCAGTTTCTGAGATTTTAAGTTTTGTATAAGGGATTACAGAGGGCTTATAAGGAGTTGTGTTGTGTGTCAATGAACTTAAACCAATTCTAACACACTCAAGTATGGATGGAAACACTTGGGAGAGTTAAGAACCCAACCGGATACAATAACAGTGGCAGAAAAAAAAACATCACAGTAGTTTTAAGTGTTTTTGCTTGTTTCAGTTTCGAGTTCTGTGTAAAAGATTCTTCAGGGACGTAGCCCTTGTAGCCTTGGGTTATTTGTGGTTCAAACTACATTAAAACATATAACTAGGTAACTAAATCAAGATGAGGGGAAAGTAAACTGATAGTGAGTCTGTGACAGAAAACATAAATTGAAGAAGTTGTGACAGTTTCTTTTCCAGTTTCAAAGGGGTCAAGTGCAGTTCCAGGTTTCTGTCTGTTGAGTCCCATGTCTCTTTTGGGCTGCTATGAAGATTAAAACGATATCTAGACAACTAACTAGATAGCTAAACAACTAAGAAACTAGGAATCAGATGAATGTAACAGAGAAGAAAGCACATTACAGTTACTGTCTGGCTGTTTGGTTATCAGTTCAGACCTTTAAGATTTCTGTTGTGTAGGTAATCTTGGTAGCTCTAACTGGATGTCTTGGATTGTTTAAAATTAGAACTATACTAAGACTCCTAACTAAAGGCATAACAGACTGGGGAAATAGAAACTAAGTTAAGGATCTGAAAAGGGAAATAGAACAGAACTGTAGCATATCTCAGTTTCATCAATGTTGGAGATTTGCTCCAGGTTTCAGTGTCTGATGTTTCCGTGTCTGTAACAAGTTGTTTAGTTTTTTTTTTGGTTAGGTTGAGAAGCTTATGGAATACTTAAGTAACTGGGTAAGTCATTGGGAATAATTGAGGATCAAAAAGTAAGCAAATAGAGAAAAAATGGAAGAGAAGTGCATCTGTTGCAGTTTTCTGTTCTGCAATTTCAATTCAGTAAACACTATTACAGTAGCATCAGTAAGATTGTTTTGGGTTATTCTTGAGTCTAAAACCTCGATGAATCATTAACTAAGTGGGTAAGGAGTTAGGAGGAGTATAGCCCAGTGAGAAAACAGACAAGGAAGAAAACAAGAACACATATCAATTCCTGTTTTGATTTCAGTTCCAGAAACCTTCTGTTTCTGTATAACAAAGTTACAGAGAGCATAAAGGGATGACTTTGTGTGGCTCAAGAACTTAAAACCTAGCTAAACCACTTAACTAAGTATGTAAGCACATCAATAAGAAAGAAAAACAAACAGTAAACCAACTGTGAACAAAACAGAAGGAAAACAGAAAGGAGCACTTATCAGTTTGGAATTCAGATCTGCCATTTTGATATTTCTGTATATCAACCTGTCATGAGTTTAAACATTGTAGTGGTGAATCTGTGTTGAGGATTAGAACAGTACTCAGATACCTATCTAAATAGCTAATCAACCTAGGGGAAACTCAACCCAGAATCGTGAATAAACTACAAGTGACAAGAGGAGTTATCAGGTTATGGTTTTCAGTTTCACAGTTTTACAGTCTTATTTGGTTTCTGTAAAATGGGTTTTATGAAATGATAACATCACTGTTTTGAGTTGTCTTTAAACTCAAATCGTTCCTAACACAATCATCTAGTGGTGTGATAGTTATGAGGAGTTTGGAAACCGGGCAACAAACTAAACAAAGGCTTGAAGAAGGAATACATAAATGATGTTTCAGTTTTCAGGAACTAGACTGCCTCTGTATATGAGTAAGACAGGTTGTTTAAAAGTGTTTGAGAGGGTTAAATAAAGAACCCAAGGTACTTCAGAGAGAGTGAGATAGGCTGGTACAATTGTTAGAAGTTAGAAATCAATGAACTACCCAAACAGAAACAAAAAGTAACGCACCAGCATGGTCTCAGAATTTTGATAACTTGTTCCCCCTGTTAAACTGAATTACAGAAGGGGGTTTAATTGTAATACAGTCCTAAGTTTATAATCTATAATAAATAGAGTGTGATGGTGATTTTGTGATGTGAAAGAAATGGAATCTGACATGTATATGTTACCGGTAACTAGTGCAGGATGTTGTCAAACTTTGGATTATATTTTACTACAAGGTTCTAATGTTACAACATTAGATACTTACAACATGTTATAAGTTAGTAGGTTATATTAGGATTAAGGAGAACTATGTAATCAGGAGACTCAAATACATCAAAGATGTATACCATTTTCAGTACACACTTAAAGCTACCGAAACTATATGTTATAAGTCTAAAGACATATAAAACATTATACTATATAGCATCATGAAATGAATGTAACACAAAACGATATTATGTGGTCAAGAAAATAATTATTCAAACGGTTATGCTAAACGCATACCTATATATATAAACACGTATCAGGAAATAAAGTTATACACTATAGTTTACAACGACATAAAATACTAAGGTTAGTATAAGACTTTGGTATGATAATAAACCCCGAGTGAAGTATCATAAGTGTACAACGTAAGGTTTCATGCTCCATTGTAAACCGAGTAGTAACTCACACAACGAGTAAGGGGTTTATAAAATAACTGTACTTTAACTAGTAACAAATGTTAAGTCTAGGGACATAGTACTGGGATTTCAAACGTTATTCGGAAATACTGAATTGTACTGTCATGTGGATTGACGCTTAGCGTTCCTTGTATTACTAGATCGCACTCCCGACGTACGCGCTCGAAAGCTCTAGTGGTCTGCACTGCACGAATCTAGACACGGTGTACGGTATGTAAAGGAGTTTGATCCGAGTTGTCCTGAGGAATTCCTCGGGCTCGGATTTGTTTGATAACATGTATGACTATGTGTGATGGATATGTGTTTACTGCATTACTTATTTATGCACGAACTAATACTATGTCGACTATAGATCGGCTTATATAAAACTACATATACGAGTTGTGTGACTGTGATTACCGTTGCCTGACCTAATACACTAAGTATTACAAGTATGTAGTTAAAACCTAAGTAAAATACTTAGGAACGGGACACGACATTGTCGGTCCCTAGAGCTTCGACTCAAACATAAATACTACCTAGAATCATTCTAGGCATGCGTAAGCCCCATAGGGCTGCCAACTAGTAAGTAATGTTCTCCATGTCTAAAATTATAACTGAATTACTAACTAACAATGCTAACAGTGGAGTGTAAATGGAAGTGATGTGAACCTTAATCCAGACAGTCATTGGCTGCTGGTCGCGCGTAGAGATCTCTTGGGTTAACCTGTGTCGGGTTTTCCCTAGTTAATCATGAACGAACCTAGATAGATCGTCAGGCGGAGTGTGCTACCGTTGGCACCAGGCCCTTGGCCACCTAAATGGACGCCTTTACAAAGGCAAAGTGAAATAGCCCAGAGTCTTCGGATGATCAGGGCAGTGAGCACCTTGTGTGTACGTGGGACTACTGTCCAAGTGAATATATTCAGGTTGTCCTAACTGACTCCCGACAGTGCTAACTAATCCAAGTTATGTGAGGGCCCGGGGGGCCGAGTGTTGTAATATGTGACGATGTGAAATTAAGAACAACGGGTGACTTACCGATGCTATTGTATTGTACAATATGCTGCTGTTCTGTGTATATCTGTGATGATTGTTACATGCTTAAATTATGCTTTACAGTTTCTTGTTATACTCTGTAAACCGATGTTGCATGTAACGAACCTAATAAAAAGACGGTTAATACGACCTAATTGACCATTAGGGTCCAGACTCGGCATACTCAGCGTTTATCGCTGAGCCTTTATGGCTTTATGCAGGTTGATGATCACGGACGAAGCCGGAGTGCAGGGCTGGGTAGTTAGGATGTTGTAGATTTTGGATTTACCGTTCATACCTCGTTATGTATTAAGTTATTTCACTGGAATTGGTTGTAAGATTTGGAGTATGTCTAGACGCTCACAGTAGTTGCATTTTTTAGACTTAGATAGACATGTAGGCGGTATCTCGTTGTCACCGCAGATTGTATTATTATGTTTTCATTTTGTTAAGTTGTTGTATTGCTACATCACTCGTATGGGCGAGTGAACACCCATGTGAGTTCTATTACTGTCATTTCTTCCGCTGTGAGACGCATTTATTTCCTGTTCACGTGAGTGATTATTACGCCATTATTGAGAGGGGTGTTACATTAAATGTTAATATTTTGTAAATCTAAAATTAGATTTATACTCCTTATGATATAAGCTACAATATAAGCTATCATAATATACAAGAAAAATTCATATACTATGATTTTGATTATGGCCAAAAATTAAGGGGTTGTAATTAAGTTAGGAAAATTATCTAACTTAGTTAAATTAAAGGAATTAGAGTAATTAAGAGTATAATGTAAAATTTAAGAAGTTTTGGTACCTAAAGGTGATTGCTGAAAATTAATGGGGTCAAAATGGAATTTTTGAGAGTTTAGGTGTTGAGAAAATAATTGTAGAATTAAGTTTACAATTTATAAAGGGGTTATAAGTGTTATAAGGAATTTATAAGGTTTTTGGCATAGTTAAGGTTTATAAAAGATGGTATTTATATACTATAACATTAGATAATTAAATATGGTGATTTAGAGATGTTTAAAATGATTTTTGATGTTCAAAAATCTGTAGCTAAATTAATTACGAAAATTAGAAATTAATTGGAGTTAAACTAGTCATTAAATGAAAGAATAAACCACAAGGGTAAAATGGTAATTTTACTGGTCAAAAGTGGTCAAACATGGTCAAACATGGTCAATGACAGTTTATAAATTATTTAGATGAGTTAGAATAAAAATTATAGCAAAAGATTAGGTAATAAAATGTTTAAGGAATAAAAAGTTAAGATAAATTAACTTTAGGGGTAATATTGTAAATTTTGGAAAGTTAGGGGGTTTGACCGTAAAAGACTGGTCAAACTTGGTATATTTTGGTAATTGACCAAAAGTATAGAAGAAATTAATTAAGAAACACTTTGGAAGAAATTAGAAATAAAAATAACAAGTTTAGAACTTATTATGAGTAAAATAGAAATTAAGAGAAAACTATGGGTAAGGAATGTAAATAACACATTTTTATGTGTTTAGAAGGTTAAGGAAATCAAATAAAGAATTTAGAAACAAGTTGTAAAAGAAACAGAGTTAAGACGGGGTTAAACGAGACCCGTATATAACTTAAGGTATACGAGGGGTATACCCGTAATTTAATAAGTATAGGAGAAATCAATACTTAATTTATTTTAAATAAAATACAAGTTATATGGGAAAAAGAAATAAATACGTATGATACGGAGTATCATACGGACGTATACGAAAAATTTGGTATACATGAATAGTACTCGTATATGTGAATAGTATCCGTATACATGAATAGGAAATATGTATACGTGAAAAGTAAAATACAAGATGTATACGTGAATAGTGAAATATGGTGAATAGTAAAATACGAGACCGTATAAATGAATAGTGAAATATGGATGAATAGTGAAAAATACGAAAACCTAATACAAGGTCCGTATAAGTCTAAAGTTGCTAACTGTGCACCTAAATAACTGCTAACGACGTTAGTATGTTAATGAATTAGAATTGAGCTTGAAAATGCTCCTAAATGAATGAACCCGTTTAATGGTAAACTATTATACCCGAGTTACTCTAGGAAGAGGTTAAAGTTGAAAAGAGAGCCAAATTAGTTCTAAGACACAGGATACTAATACTAGTTCTGGTTACAGATCTAGATAGTTGGAGGCGTTCCGCGGATTAGGTGAACGTGGTATTAAGAGCTAGCCAATCTCCGGTGTACGGTATGGGATTCTTGTAGCTTGTTTGCTAACTGGGTCTACCTCGGTTTGTGTGCTATGTGTTATTGTGATACGACCAAACAAGATTAAGCCTGAAAACCGATCTACTGTATTGTTATTGTGTGTCCATTGCACCCTAACACGACTTGATTTAGAGCTTGTTCATTAACTATGTTTAGTAATAATTGTATAAGGTTATAAATACTCCCTGTTGTTAGTAGGTTAATACCGAGAGAGGTTTAACTAACCAATTGTCAATGAGACTTCAACTAACTGGAACTTGGGGAAAGAGGAATCCGGGACTGACTCCGGTCATGCATGTTTAGGTTAGGAGGTCGGCATCTGTATCAGATCTGTCTTCCGCATATGGCTCGTCTACGACTTGTCGCCTAGGGTCGACAAACAGACCCGACCATCTCGAGTGAACAGTTCGAGGTGGGAGGCAAATTCAGGAGGCGCGGGAGGGTCAAGCCTACATCCCTCATAACTTAAGAATGAATGTTTATTAACCCAATGGAGCTAATAACTCATTGGCTAGGGTTACTTTGACCCGACAAAAATAAACAATTTAGTTAGAGAACAACCAGTTCTATTAGGAGAATGGTTGACACTTACAAGGTATGGTCAAACACGAGAACTAAACAATTCTCAGGCCTCAGGAGTTAGGAATCTAACTTACTCATTAATGGGCGTCCATTACGACGTTCGATTTGTTTGAACTGTGAATGTTTCACATGTGTGTGTTGTTTGTTATCGTACTTCTTATTATTATTTGTATGAATAATCAACTGCATGTATACGACAAAGTAGTCGTGTGTAGCCCTGTTAGCTTGTGGGCTGCACGTTTTCTATACCAGCCATGTGCTGAGCCCCTTGGGGCCTGTGATTTAAACTTTGCATGTAGGTACCAGACGAGGACTCAACCTGAGAGTAGGAGCGGGTAGAGTACGTCGGGTTGCTTTTACATTTGTTACACGAGTTGTGCATGTACACTCGTTTAGTAAATTGATGAGATGTTAGTATGATGTATTAGGATATGAGATACTCGGTATAAATTGTGGTTTATGAATTGTATTGTATAGATGCTCGAGTAATTATCCGGTTAGTCAAACCGTGACTTGTAAGAGAATAGGCCTAGTTAGTCACGTGGGTGACTAACAGCGGTAACACCAATTTAGTAGAACTTTTCTGCTGCGTTGTTAATGTACGAGATGGACTTAGGGCGACGATCATTGTATTTTGAGATGGGGTGTTACATATATTGTAGGATCGGGTGGCTGACTCAAACCAACTCAAGGTGTGAGTCTAAGAGTTGGTTTGACTCAATCGGTCTTTGAAAGTAAGAAACAGTCTGTGATGTAGAGGCACTCAATCGAACTTCGTATGTGACAACACTTGAGACGTAGAAACACTTAGCCGAACTAAGTGCGCGGAAGCAGTTGCTCAAGGTAGTGAAGTAATAGACTTAGCGGAGCTAAATGGATTAACACTCGAAAGGTGGAGGACTCTGTCGAACTCAGCAGGATACACAATATAAGTTATTTTATTTCCTGGTCAAAACAAAACAACTTATAATGCCCACTCAGTAGATGAGATCTACTTCGTGGTTTTCACTCACTCACCCAATACAATCTCTGATCAGCTCAATGATAAGTGTAGTGAAAACTAGGTCCTACCTAGAAAGACTCTATCGATATGCACAAACGAATCTAGTACTTCTCTCTCTTTTTTTCTCTCTCTAAAATAGGCAAAGCTTTCTCTAAACAAATGCTCTGAATGATTCTCTTTGGAAAGCTGCAATGAGAAACGAAATGACAACTCTCTTATATAGTGGAGCCGGTGAGGGAGTCTGCTTCCGAAATTTCTGCCATCTGAACGTTGTAGTTGCTTAAAATTCGGTCCTAACTTCTTTATGAACGTTGCTAAGCCTTGGCCCTTAATTTTCGGACAATTACCAATCCATTGGACGACTTGGCAACGTTCAATTATGACTTTCACGTCTGATGTAGTAGACTGACTCTGTCAGTTCCGAAATTTCAGGAACCAATGACTCTTTCCTTGAATTTCGGAAGCTGGAGCCATATTTCGGAAGCTGAAGCCAAGTCTTCTGATTAGTGCCATGTTGAGAGAATTTTGGTCCAAGTCTGAACGTTGATGACCGTTGTAAGTCAATGTAGTTGCTGTACTTGCTCCTTAATTTTCGCAACTGACCGACAGACTCCTCGAATTACCAGAAAGTCAAGGCTTTGGATTTTGCTCACATTTTGCATGAATTTCGGCCCAAGGATGATAGTTGATGACTGTTATGGTTTAGTGGACGTTGCTCCTTGAATTTCGTTACTGATTGATGAATTCACATGGATGGACTCTCTCGCTCTTTCGGTAAGGACAGAGACTCATTCGATCTTTCAAGGTTGACAGACTCTGTCTTGTTTTGAGAAGTGTGATTGACTCGTTTGATCTGGTTGACTATCTCAGCAACACCTTCATACTCCAACAGTTTCCCCCTTGTTGCTGATGATAGCAAAACTCTTTTTGTGAATCCCGAATGAGTCAATCTGCAAAACAAGACAAGGGAAAAAAGTATTTTGGGGAACCGACCCTGTCCAAGTTCCCCCTTAATCACAGCATAGATTGAGTAACTCTTGTTAGAGTTCCCCCTGAATCGATGAGTACAATTTGGCAAACCACAACCTACTAAGAGAGATTGGAAAAGGGAATATATGACTAAGTTAAGAAAACTGCAACCAACATGATCTAGTACCAACAGAGTAAAAACGAAACAGAATATCCAAACTTCACCTAAGACCTAGTCGCACAGAGACAGAGTCAATCCAGAACATAACCAGAGTGACTCGTTCGTGAGAGACGGGATTCACTACTTCCCCCTTTTTGCTGTCATCAGTAAGGGAAGTTTGCAACAGAGTCTAAGTCAATCCGTACATTAAAAAACAAATAGACTGTATCCATAACGCAAACATACTCATGGACGACAAGGGGCAAGAAGTATTGTCATATTCCACAAAACCTTTCATTGCCACATACTCATAACTTGTAATGATCCCTGTTGCATTGCATTGTATTTTTGAAGACTTTATAGCTCTATATTTGCAATGCATAGATATTTAACAAGTTTGAGCACACAGGGACTGTCTCCATCCCCCAGACTTTTCTCTCCACCCATGTAACAGCTTTGGGCCAACTTTCCCAGGTTTCGCATCCTTAGGAAGTTAGGTGATAAAGCACCCTTAAAGGCTTAATAACCGAGTGGACGAGGTCCGTTTTGGTTCAGGAGAAACAAGTTAGCGGAGTACCTTGCCTTTGTCCTCTCCCTTCTTCTTCTTTTTTTTAAATGAAAATCGCTAAGGGATACAAAGAACAGACACAGTCTATCGATATGAGAACACGGATTGACTCAAACAGTATGCAAACAACACCTACTAATTATTACAACCAAGGGATAAGAGAGATTACCGTCTTCCATTGATTGAGTCATTCTGAGTGCTGAACGGAGTGCCTCGAATCAGGTGGTAGGAAGAGGCTTGGCAAAGATATCTGCTAGCTGATCCTCTATTGGAACAAAGTCAAGTTGAATTACCTTTTTCTCAACACAGTCCTTCGAGAAATGGAAACGTATTTCAATGTGTTTGGTTCTTCAATGTGTTTCCAGAGATTTTAAATGCACAATTATTATCACAGAAAATACCAATTTGATCTCAGCAAAATTTTGCTTTGTAGAGGACCAAGAGTCTAAGCATAGACAAAGGAATTTTGCATTGCTAGATGTACTCTTTCGATCATGGAGAGAATCTATCCAGTCAAAATCACTAAAACCAGATAAAGTAATATAGGGGAACGAAGGTACCATAGATGAAGTTGACTGGTTCCTTTTAAGTATCGAAAGATTCGCTTGACCACCTTGAGATAAGACTGATTGGGTGCTGCTTGAAAGCGAGCACATAGACAGACTTGGTCGTCCGAATTGATGGCATTTAGACATTTCTTGTACATATTACCTTCTTTACGTCCTGTGGCTCTAGAGATCCTGTACGTTCATCAAAAACTTTGCAAACGACATATGAGAGAAGTACTAAATTGAATCTTTCACAAATTTGAAAAATGCTTAACAGACTAGGTTGAAGTCCAGTGACCAGATGGACTCCATCTACCTTAAACTTGGAGGGGTTACCTATGGTGCCAACTCCCACGATTTCACCTTGGTTGTTGTTTCCAAAGGTGACCTTACCTCCTTTGTAGGATGAAAGCGAGCTGAATTTGTCGGGATTTCCAGTTGTGGAGCACCCTCTGTCCAAGTACACATAGTCCATCTCCACGCTCGCTTCCACCTGCAAAAAAAATCACTTGGTACTTTTGGGAACCCAAATATACTTGGGTCCCCTTTTTGAACCAGATTTTTTCAGCTTTTCTCGTGCCTCAAGGATAAGATTGAGTCGCTTGATATTAAATGACACATCCTTGTGAAGCTTTTCACAGGCACTATCTCTATGTCCAAGAATCCCGCAATAACCACAAATCTTAGTGGGAGGAAGATTGACGTATTTTTGCTGTCCCTTCCACCAAGAATCAAAATTTTCTTTTTGTTGTTGGCGCTTGGGTTTGTTGTTGGATTTGGACATATTTTTAGGGATATCGAATGTACCTTTATGCCACTTGGGCTTCGATTGAGTGGATCCAACTCCAGATCTTATATTGACTATCTCTTGGGAGAGTTTTTCAACTTCCTTTCGAAGATTATCACGATCTTGACTTACTTCCTTGATCTTGGAGTTGGCCCACTCGGGCAATTCTGATGGAGTGACCTGTTTGATGAAATTGACTGGTTTGAGAGAGAGCGCATGTTCCTTTTCTTTCAATTTTCGAGAGAGTTGCTCAACAGAAGAGGTTAGAGACATAACTTGAGATTCTGAACTATTTAACTCATTCTGCAAAGAACAACACTTGTTAGCGAAAATAGTTAGATCCATTTTGAGAGAGTCAAACTGAGTGAGTGACTCCTCTTGTTCCCTTTGGTTGGATTCAGTAAGACTCTTGGTGTTGTTGAGTTCCTTTTTAAGGGAGTCAACATGACGCCGAGAATCTTGCAGATCCAATCTAAGTGAGCAAGAAATAGTCTTATGCTCCTCAGCTTCATCTCTTAGAGCATACATAAGACTTTTTGAGATCTCAAGTTCCTCACTTAACTCAGAGATTTTTCTGTTAAGATCAGCTTTAAGAGAGTTAGTTTCTGAAGCCATTTTAGCAATCAAAGTCATAAAACCCATAGGAGATATACGATAAAGGTCTGTTTCTAGATGGGAACGAGTTACCTCATTGTCGGGGATCATGGACTCCGTCGTATCATGTGCCATGAGACATACCAAGCCGCTGGACTCTGTGTCTGGATCGTCAGAGTCTGAATCACCCCAACCGACAGCTGCCATAGCTCGTTGATTGACTGTCAGCCTAAGCAAGGCTCTGATACCACATGTAGGATCGGGTGGCTGACTCAAACCAACTCAAGGTGTGAGTCTAAGAGTTGGTTTGACTCAATCGGTCTTTGAAAGTAAGAAACACTCTGTGATGTAGAGGCACTCAATCGAACTTCGTATGTGACAACACTTGAGACGTAGAAACACTTAGCCGAACTAAGTGCACAGAAGCAGTTGCTCAAGGTAGTGAAGTAAGATAGACTTAGCGGAGCTAAATGGATTAACACTCGAAAGGTGGAGGACTCTGTCGAACTCAGCAGGATACACAATATAAGTTATTTTATTTCCTGGTCAAAACAAAACAACTTATAATGCCCACTCAGTAGATGAGATCTACTTCGTGGTTTTCACTCACTCACCCAATACAATCTCTGATCAGCTCAATGATAAGTGTAGTGAAAACTAGGTCCTACCTAGAAAGACTATCGATATGCACAAACGAATCTAGTACTTCTCTCTCTCTTTTTCTCTCTCTAAAATAGGCAAAGCTTTCTCTAAACAAATGCTCTGAATGATTCTCTTTGGAAAGCTGCAATGAGAAACGAAATGACAACTCTCTTATATAGTGGAGCCGGTGAGGGAGTCTGCTTCCGAAATTTCTGCCATCTGAACGTTGTAGTTGCTTAAAATTCGGTCCTAACTTCTTTATGAACGTTGCTAAGCCTTGGCCCTTAATTTTCGGACAATTACCAATCCATTGGACGACTTGGCAACGTTCAATTATGACTTTCACGTCTGATGTAGTAGACTGACTCTGTCAGTTCCGAAATTTCAGGAACCAATGACTCTTTCCTTGAATTTCGGAAGCTGGAGCCATATTTCGGAAGCTGAAGCCAAGTCTTCTGATTAGTGCCATGTTGAGAGAATTTTGGTCCAAGTCTGAACGTTGATGACCGTTGTAAGTCAATGTAGTTGCTGTACTTGCTCCTTAATTTTCGCAACTGACCGACAGACTCCTCGAATTACCAGAAAGTCAAGGCTTTGGATTTTGCTCACATTTTGCATGAATTTCAGCCCAAGGATGATAGTTGATGACTGTTATGGTTTAGTGGACGTTGCTCCTTGAATTTCGTTACTGATTGATGAATTCACATGGATTGACTCTCTCGCTCTTTCGGTAAGGACAGAGACTCATTCGATCTTTCAAGGTTGACAGACTCTGTCTTGTTTTGAGAAGTGTGATTGACTCGTTTGATCTGGTTGACTATCTCAGCAACACCTTCATACTCCAACATATATATAGGTCCATATATACGAACCAATACTGTTATCGCAAAAACAGTAAATAATAAGCAACTTAAATATACAGTTCATGCATATTTATTCACACAATCAGACAAACAATCTTATCACAGATTACACAGAAGTCTAAACTGAGGAAGCCCTCAGAGACAATCACAGACACGTAACAACATACCGTTCACCCTGATTATATAACCGTGGAGTATGAATCAGCTAGATCCGATGCTCCTCGTGTCGTCTCTAACAGTCTAATAATGCATAACACTACAAATTAGCATTCCCGTATAACGACATTACTCTGCGGTACCCCGTACCGTCACTAATACCTCCCGGTTTATTCCCCGTTATTTTCTAACAACGTTTGTCGGGTTTTCAGTTTAACTCGGGATTAGGAAAAACGTTATATTACATGCGTGGACTCGTCTCGTATATTAATATACTTAATGTTTGAACTTTGGTTATAGCATGTAATTCAATATACACTTGTATATTATATAGTTTGTTTATATATTGCATGTATAACTCTTGATCATATATTGTACATTCCACTTAGTATTTATTTTCCTAAGGTTAGTTTTTCCAAGTTTAATGTAGTATAATTCATATGTAAAAATACTTTGAATTATATAAATCCTTATTATTTCATGTACAACCTAACATTAGAATTTCCTTACCTAATGTTTATAATTCTTGTCTCCTTACCTTATATCATTTTAATCATGATAATATAAGGTTATTGAACCATATTGTATTTTTCCACTCCATAACATATTTATATATATATATATATATATATATATCTATTATGGGACCATTTATTATATGGTAAGTCTTTATAATATATTCATTCTCTTTTAATGAATATTTCTTATATTATAAATGTTACAACCCTTATAACATTAAAAACCATATTATAAATTCTTATTCAAAAATGCCCATTATTACCGAACAACACTTGTTTTCTTAATATTTACAAAACCCACCACATAATTTATGTAATGTTATATTATTTATATAACATATATTATGACATTTATGTCATAAAAACAATTATAACCTATAGTTATAAGTTGTTACAAAATACCAAACATACCATACTCTTCTCGGCTTTTATTAAATTCCACTATACTTCCATAATTTACAATTCAACCCCAAATTATATTCCATTGTTATACTTTTAATATATATCTTATATTATAATCCTTAAACCTTAATATAATTATAACATATGGTTATAATGGCTTATAATTGCCGAACAGACCCTAGGGTCTGTTCTAATTTAATTCCTTCCACCCAACTTTGTATAATTACCAAATCTCCCCAATTTATAACATATAGTTTTCTAATGTCATTAAAACTATATATTATATATATCCTATATCTTATAAAACCTTATATATAACTCCAAAAATTACCAAACTATACAAAAGGTTATAAATATCATTCATAACCTTATACTTTTTATATTCACGGTTTATACCCCATATGTTACCCATTTGTAACAATGATATAAAATATCATATATTATACTTACATAATTCATATTAACTCCAAATTTAACCAAATAAACTCCTAAAAAAATCCTAATAACCCAAGGTCTGTTCTAAACCCCATTTAGTACCCTTAAGTTTCAAAAATTGCAATATCACCCCAACTCTTATAAATCTTTTACAATTTAATAACTAACTTAATATAAGGTAGTATTTTAATTCCATAAACTCTCCAAACTTGGTCAAAGTCTCCTATATAGTCAACTTTGACTTCTAATTCCAATTTGAACCCAAAGTCTCGGTAATTACTACCTATACCCTATACTTTTCTATTTTTACAATTTTGACACAAAACTTTATAAAATGTTATAATTTTTATTTAAATTCATTTAAAAACCCTAAATTCCTTTTATTTATGCCCACGACTTCATTTAATACTAGTAATTACCATTTGACCCCAAACTTAATGCTATAAGCATAAATTAAATTAGATAAGCTTTTAAACTTAAATTAAAATGGCCTAATGACATGGCCTTATTACAACTTTGCTTTATAACATAAAATTACACATAAATAGCTTAAAATTACTATAAACTCTCGGCCTTATTTTAACATTAATAATTCTTCCTCATAATGTCATAATTTGACCATTATGTTAATTAAACCACTTAAATGACTAGCTTAATTTATCTAAGTCATTTTGCCCATACTTAGGTTAAAATCAACCATTTAATTAACTCCTCTCATGGCACATATTCTATATGAGCTAAAAAATCATAATAACATAAGTTTATGGTATTTATACCTTGTTTTAGGTGCTTAATGACCTAATACCCTCACGGCAGCTTGGAGGAAAATTCAACCCAGCACTTTAACATGTATAATACACCAAAATAAGATATGGTTAGGCTCCAAGCATGAGCTAACCATAAGGAACAATTTAATGTAAGATTAAGGCAAAAATCACCTTAAAAAGGAAAGGTAGTCTCGAGATGGTTTCGGCCTGAATCAAGAACACCATATGGTGTTAAATTCACCATAAAAACATGGGGAATAGCTAGACAACAGCAAGGTGCTATGGTAATAGATTTTACCTTGGAAAATGCCTTAAAGAATGGATTTTCTCTTGGTTTTCGGCCACTCTTGATCCAAGTGGTTAACACACTGATCCAACATGACAATATGAAGATTATGAGTATATAAACTCATAGAAAACAGACCAAGAAAATCAGATGAAGAAGGAAACTCCTTAAGGTATGTTTTTACCTTATAATGGAAATTTTGACCACCTTGGTCCCAAGGGTTGCTTCAGCCGAGAATAGCTCTTGTTAAAGGGTTAAAATACTGAGATTAAGCCATGGAAGGTGATAGATTATTAGTTCCATGTGTAGGTGATGAAGAGATGAAGAAAAAGAGCTAAAATATGCCTTAAACCATTACCTTAGGTGGAAATAAGTTGGATTTGCCTTGAATACTCAAGAACACAGCTTGTGAGCTTTAGGAACTGCTGGGTACTCGGCTGGAATGGGACAAGAGGAAAGAGAAAGAAAGAATTTGTGTTTTAAGGAATGAAAAGTATTAAATGGAATAGTAAAGTGGTGATTCACCAAATTGGCTAGATATTTTAGTTAAAGGGTGATGTGCTATCCTCCACCCTTAATGCTGCCACCTCATTTAGGATAGGAATGGGTCAAGTCTTGACCATTGACTTGACTTGGTCAATATTGCTTAAAAATGCACTATTTGGGTTATTAGTCACAAATGAATGCCATATTTGTGATTTTTTTGAAAATCTTGGAATTAGACCTTCTAATGTAGTACATTATAGTACATTAGTATAACAAGGTCTAATCCAATGCCTAACACTACTCAAAACCCACTCAGAAAGTCAATTTTCTAAAAAAATGTGCTTTAAGGAGTTTTAAAGCACAAGTTGTGTTAGAACATGTTTTTGAGCTTGGTTTCCTTTGAGAATAGTTTTATAGTGTTTATTACTTACTTATATTACTTAGGAATCCACTTTGGATCCTAATTGAGGTCATACAATCGCTATGATGTCTTAAAGCACATTTTTGGCTTTACCGATCTTAAGGCATGTTTTGCCTTGTTGAGATCTTTAGATTATTCCCCAGTGGTATTAAGATGGTTATTAACCTTCTTAGATCATTAATAGGTCATTTAATTAAGTTTTTAAGGTTAGGGGTATTTCAATCTACCCCCCTTAAAAAGGCTTCGTCCCGAAGTCCTTACTCATACAGTTCACCTAAGGAATCCAGTTCCACTAAGTAATCAAAACAGACCATCGCTAGGGAGTAACTCCCACTAGGTTCAGACCTAGTCTATTTGTATCATAATTGATACAGCACATATCAAGTAGCTGAAACTCATGGCATAAACTCATTCATATCACAGCACTAAACAAGGTGCACATCACACTTACCAACAGAAGTACTTAGCGGGACTATATATATATTCAAACAGGTGCACTAAGGCACATACATAAGATGTATCAAGCATACAATCATCCAAACAAACATGTATGACACAGTATACCACCAAAACACACCACAAAAACAAGACCTAATGCATAACATATGCGCAAGCCAAGTGGCGTCTACCCCCCTTAAAAAGGGTTTGACCACGAACCCGTATAAGTATCACAACCACTACTCGAAGAGTGCTGGATACTTCGCTCTCATGGAGTCTTCTAACTCCCATGTAGCCTCCTCCACCTCATGGTTCGACCAGAGAACCTTGACCATGCTAACGGTCTTGTTCCTATTCTGCCTCGTCTTCATATCGAGGATGCGGAGTGGTACTTCTTCATATCGTAGAGCGGGGTCCAACTCTAAAGTCTCTGGATGTAGAACGTATGATGGATGGGGCACATACCTCTTCAACTGTGAAACGTGAAAGACGTCGTGCACCCTCCCGAGCTCTACTGGCAAATCCAGTCTATAGGCTAACTGACCCACTCGCTCCCTAATCGCATAAGGTCCAACATACTTTGGGCTCAGCTTGCTCTTCTGCCCGAACCGGAAGATCCCCTTCATGGGTGACACTCTGAGGAATACCATGTCGTCGGTAGTAACTCAATGTCTCTCCTCCTGGTCTGCATATGATTTCTGCCGGTCCTGGGCTGCCTTCATGTTCCTATGAATCTGTAGGACATCCTCCTTGATCTGCTCTAGGTACTCAGGTCCTAGAAGCGTAGTCTCGCTGGCCTCATCCCAGCATAAAGGAGTCCTACACAGTCTACTGTAAAGTGCCTGGAACGGTGGCATCTGTATCGAGGAGTGGTAACTGTTGTTGTAGGCGAACTCTATCAGATGTAGACGCTCTAACCAGCTCCCCTGAAAAGCCAAGGCACATGCTCTCAGCATGTCCTCCAGTGTCTGGATGGTCCTCTCACTCTGACCGTCGGTCTGTGGATGGAATGCCGTACTGAGCTTCAGCTTCGTACCCAAGGCTTCCTGAACCTGACCCCAGAATATGGACAAAAATCGAGGGTCCCTATCAGACACAATGGTCTTTGGCACACCATGGTGCCAGATCACCTCCTTCTAGAACAAGTCCGCCAACTTCGGGACCTTCCAGGTATCCTTCATAGCAACAAACTTCGCCACCTTTGTAAGACGATCTACAATGACCCAAATCGTGTTCAGTCCTCCCTTAGTAGGTGGGAGACCGACAACAAAATCCATCGAGATGTCCTCGAACTTCTAGCAAGGAATAGGCATGGACTGCACTAATTCGCCGGGTCTCCTGTGCTCAAACTTAACCTTCTGACAGGTCAAGCATCTAGCCACGTAGTCGGCTACATCCTTCTTCATCCCGCTCCACCAGAAATGGACCTTCAAGTCCTTGTACATCTTCGAAGAACCGGGGTGGACGGATAAGGACGAGCAATGAGCCTCTTGGAGTATCTTCTCCTTCAGATCAGGAGAGGACTCTGGAATACATAACCGGCCATTCAGTCGAATCATGTTGTCGTCTCTTTTTTCGAAGTCATACTTCTGACTCTCAAAACAACCCTCTGACATCTTCTGCCTGATACTCTGCATATACTGGTCATTCTCCTGTGCAGCTCGTATCTCGTCAATCAGACTACTGCCCACTAAAAGTGTAAACAATGAATGTGCTCTGCGGCTCAGGGCGTCGGCTACAACATTCGCCTTGCCCTCCTTGTACCTAAGGTCTATGTCGTAGTCCTTCAAGAACTCGACCCATCTTCTCTGTCGCATGTTCAGCTCCTTCTGAGTGAAGAGATGCTGTAAACTCTTGTGATCAGAGTAGATGGTGACTGTCACACCGTAAAGATAATGGGGCCAGATCTTCAAAGTGAAGACTACTGCGCCCAACTCAAGGTCGTGTGTGGGGTAGTTCACCTCGTGCTTCTTCAGCTGTCGGGATGCGTAGGCAACAACCTTCCCGTGCTGCATCAGCACACAGCCTAGACCGGTTCCAGAGGCATCACAATATACCTCGAACCCATCGGTGCCCTCAGGGATAGTAAGGACGGGCGCCGATGTTAGGAGATCCTTCAGCGTCTGAAAGGACTGCTCGCACTCGGCAGACCATAAGAACTGGGACTCCTTCTTCATGAGATTTGTCATCGGTTTGGCCACCTCGGAGAAGTCCTTCATGAACCTTCGATAGTAACCGGCCAAACCTAGAAAGCTGCGGACGTCTGTAACTGTCTTCGGCCTCGGCCAACTCTTCACTGCCTTAGTCTTGGTAGGGTCTACAGATATCCCGCTCGCTGATACAATGTGTCCAAGGAATGACACGCTGTCCAACCAAAACTCACACTTCGAGAGTTTGGCATACAGCTGGTTCTCTCTCGTGATACTCAAAACCTGCCTCAAATGTAACTCATGCTCCGTCTCGGTCTTTGAATAGACCAGGATATCGTTGATGAAGACCACAACTAAACTATCAAGCTGCTCTCTGAAGAGACGGTTAATCAAATTCATGAAGATAGCTGGCGCATTCGATAACCCAAATGGCATAACGGTGAACTCGTAGTGCCCATACCGAGTCCTGAAAGCTGTCTTCTCCACATCACCCTCTGTAATCCTGATCTGATGGTAGCCAGATCTGAGATCTATCTTCAAGAACACACTGGCCCCTCTTAGCTGGTCAAATAAGTCGTCAATCCGTGGTAACGGGTACTTGTTCTTGACCGTGACCGCATTAAGCTCGCGGTAGTTGATGCAGAGTCGCATACTGCCGTCCTTCTTCGTGACGAACAGTACTAGAGCACCCCAAGAAGAAACACTAGGTCGTATGATTCCCTTGTCGAGGAGGTCCTCTCGCTGTAGCTTCAGCTCCCTCATCTCAGCCGGCGCCATACGGTAGGGCGCCTTAGCAATAGGGCCCGTACCTGGCAATAAGTCGATGGCGAACTCAACCTCGCGCACAGGCCGCATGCCTGGCATCTCATCAAGAAACAAGTCGGGGAAGTCTACCACGACTGGAATGTCTGAGTCCATCACGTCGCTCTGTCTCGTGTCCTGAGGAAGGCCTGTAGGCCCTTCCTAACGTCCTTCATCAGGGATAACACTGATACGATCTTGACAGTCGGCTCTCTCTTCACACTACGGTATGACACTGTCTTGCCGCTCGGCCCTTTCAGCAGTAGTCAATGCTCTGCACAATGTAGACGGCCTTTATGCTTCTGCAGCCAGTCGATGCCCACTATAACGTCGAAGCCCAAGTTCTTGAACTCGATCAGGTCGATGGGGAAGGTCTCAGTCATGATGCTGATTTCTAATCCCGTGTACCGTCTACTGCAACCAACTCTCTCATTCGAAGGAAGGGTGACTGAAAAGTCAGAGAGCTATTCGGGGGCTACCCCCAGCTTCTTGGCGAATGCCGAGGAGATAAATGAATGCGAAGCCCCTGAGTCGAACAATATGGAAGCACTAACACCATCGACAGGAAAGGTACCTGAGATTACTTCTCGTATTAGCATCGAGTCCCAATAAATCACTTATTTACTATCGGTTGTTAATTTTCATACCTGTGATGACATTACCGGACTCCTTGGCTTGCGCCATATCTAAGATGCATAAGGTACCCTCCTTTCCATTTTCGTGGCCTGGAGTTATGAATTAGCGGTATTAACAAGGTTACACACTTAGCTACGAAATTACATCAGTACTGTCTGAAAGTTAATTTTAAACGGCCGGGTCGGATGTGGGTCTCATTCACTAGAGCTGGTGGGGCGGTATTGAGCTTGATGCTCTATCCCATGATATACTAGCCTTGATTCTCCACCAAATACCAACACATCCTCAGACTTGAGGATAAGCTTGCTTGCTAGATCCATCCTCTTCTGGTCTCCATAGATGAACTCAGCATCATCGCCAATGGAGAATGACACAACCGGTATTCCCTTGGTGATGGACTCGGTCGTCTCATCACGGTTTTGGTGCATCCCAAGCCTTCCTCCCTGCTCGTAGTAGTTGACGATGCAGACGTCGGGTGTCATGTTGGGTAAAGGGTAAGCCTCATAGTCTTGAGCAATATCCATTGCGTTTCTCACCAAGGTTAGGAAACTCTTAGGTATCCTAGGTATTGATACGCCATCTACCATCCTCACCTCTTGGTAAACCCTAGCTTGCGGATCCCAATCTTTCCCTAAGCACATCATGTGCAGTTTCATCCTAGAACCACTACTAAATACTGGGGTATAAAATCCTCCCAAGCCCTTACCTAAAGCTCTACACTCGTCCACTATGGCGATTTGCTCATCTAAGGTTAGGAACTCTCTAAGAAGTATCATGCCCAGTCTGACCACATGACACAACTCGCCAGGGTACTCCCGTCTTTCTTCCACGGGTCTAGGGGATCTTGGTCTTGTGAGTGTGGGATAGCAGATATCGAAGTCTCCTAAGAGATAAAAGGTTTCCTGGGTAAGTTGTTTATCTAAAGCGGTAATTAAAACACACATTCATGCTAAGGTAAAGCGTTTTAACACTTAGTCATGCTCTCATACAATGGTTTAAGGTTTCAAAAGCTAACCTTCACCGCTCTGGGTAATAGTACCAGCGCCTGAAGCTCCCACTGCATTCAGCATGCGGTTGCCCGGCGGGTTCGTCCTCTGGGTCTGCTGCTGCTGCCCCTTCTGGGCTGGGGGCGCCTGCCCCTTCTGGCCACCTCGAGCTCCACCTCCTCAAGCAGGTGCGCTTTGAGTCCCCTTCGATGGGCGGTACGCTCGGCTCTCCAGATTCACGAAGCACGAGAAACGACCTATGACCTTTCTTCCCACAGTGGTGGTAGTCCACCGCTTGCCGGGAGCAGTCAACACCCGGGTGGTCTTTACCACAACGTTTGCAATGAAAGTGGCGTTGGGGTGCAGAACCTATTATCATATAACAATCGGATTAATACAAGGACGGTAATGGACAGTGTAATTCACAACTCATTTATGAGGTTAGATCGCTTACCCTTAGGGGGTGCAGATCTGAGAGGCTGGACATCATAGGTAGGCCTGGTCAGCATCAGGACCTTCTCCTTGCCCTTCTGGCTGGCCTGCTCCTTCTTCTTCTCCTTCCAGGAGAACTTTTTCTTCCTGTTATTGTAACACCCCTACCGCTAATACCGTCATTACCGTCCAATCTCTTTACACATCCATATACACGCAGCGGATACATACTTACACAATGGCGGGTGATACAATGCAGTTAGCCACCCACGTGACTAACAAGGCTACTACTACCTACAACATCGGTCTGATGGACCGGAATATCCGAGTACTACTCAAATATAATCCTTACTACAATTACAACCAAGTACAACAACTTCCCATTCAACACAATACTCCATTACAATACAATACAATACAATATAACATACCGAGTCTACTAAGTTCCAAATACAAATACAATACATCTTCCAAGTTATACATACTCACTAAGAGTCTACATCTACCCATTCCTCACCAACTACATACTTCCAATACATATGGTGTACCCCTTGGTACACTACTACTTCAAGGCTACAAGCCTTATACAATTCATTACTACCTACGGTTTACTCCTAGCTATCCAAACTTAGCTGTCGGTCTCTTACGGTGGTCATATCCGCTTCGGGTACCTGCACACTAAAAACGTTGCCCCTAGGGGCTCAGCTTTCGCTGCATATGACTTCCGCATACCCCGCGTACTAGCGAGGGTACGCTGACCACTTGGTCGAATACATGCAATTCATTTTATAATACATACATACATACATGCTTTTATACATCATACTACAATGCTACACAAGGTATACATACATACGCACAGTATAATACGCACAAGGAAGACAATACAAGTCAACCAATACTTACCTTCTTCCGAAATACACATACACAATACATACACATTACATACTCAATACGCAATACTTGTTAGCTCCATTTGTCCACCCGGGTTAATCGGGTGGAAATTACTCTTTTACTCGGGGTCAATGACTTACACCAGCCAAGACCATTACACATACAATACTTTACTTACTTATTACATACTCAAGTCAAGTCGTCGGGACCTCCGGCCCGGGGACTACTCTGTCCCACCACCGGGATTTACTTGGTTCACTAATCCAGGATGCTACCCATTTATGGGGTTTGGGCCGTGGACCAGCTTAAGAACCAGGAATCGGATCCAACGTCTTGTGTCTCCTCATCCTCACGCGTGGCCGAAACTATATCAGACTTCTACTCATTCCAATTTACTCAATACTTACGTTAGGAGTTAGGTAGTTAGGAATTAGTAGAAGTCACATATCCAAGCCACACAACAATTCAATACTCCATACACATACATACAAGGTATAATACGTTACGCAAATACACTACAAGGTACATACACACTTCATCATCATTCATTCATTTCATGAATTATACAAACTAGTGTTCAAGACATTATCCATATCAAGAACAACCTATAGCAAGCACAAGTAAGTGCAATATAGTCTGATTCATGCATTTATCTTATTTAGGTGATCAAATAAGCACACAAATCGGGGTAACCAGGTTAGGATACAGAGCATGAAGAAATCATACCTTTCACCGTTGATTTTGGACTCACCGACTCCTCTTAAGTGTCCCACTATTTGAATCCTAGCATATACATAGAGTTGGGTGGCTATGTAACACCCCTAATCCTAAACCTGTAATGACGTCGCAATTCGTAGCATAATAATTAATAACTCGCAGTGGAAAATAAAACTAACTACCTTGGTGTTACACGCCGTTACTCACCCTTGTGAGTAACAAGACATCCATCCAACAACCTTAACTCTACTCGCTGTGATGAACAGATACTGAGTACTCTAATTATTACAAACCAAAACCAACTAAATGAGCAACTAACTGAATACATCAACCTCTTTATTACAATACAAAAATGAAACCAAAGGTGTTGGTTGACAAACACAACAGCTACCCCCGTGTCCCACACTCTGGCTTGAGTCTTCTTCAATAACCTGGAATGTTTGGCCCAATGAAGGGCTCAGCAATCGAAATGCTGGTATGCTAAATGTAGTCTTAAATCATTTGGATTCCTTAAGTCATTTTATCCATCTTGATATTAGGTTCATTACATAAAATACCGGTTTACAATGATAACAGTAATAACTGTAAACATTTAGCAACCACTAAACAGTTCACCTGTAAACACCAGTGTACAATAGTACACGACACCAATAACCACACAACAATAACTCATAGAAACAACCAATAGTCACACATTAATAAACCATAACAATAACCAATAATCACATATTAATAATTCATAACGATCACCAATCAAGATACGCGTATTAAATTGTACTTGTTAGTTAGCCACCTGACCCTTATCCTGTAAACCAACCACTTGACCCTTTCCAATTAATTACCACCTCAAGTGACATGTTAAGTCAAACCTTAATAACTTATTAATGGACGAATGTCCCCTGTGTTCCTTTGGAACTGTTTACCAGCTGACCCTATGGCCCTGGTTAATTGACCGATCCGTCGAACCTGTGCACCAACGGCAGTGCCTTCCGCCATCCCCGAATGTGGCTGATGGATTTCTTTGAGTGACTCTCTATTGAAGTCTCTCGTAGTGATCACAATGCGCAACCAGAAAGTCGAAACGATCTGGAATCCTCTCTTTATAAGTTAGCCCTTTTTTTTGTCAGTGACATAATAACCAATATTTGAATTAAGACCTTAACAGTTGACCATTGTTAGGTTCAATAATACCTAAAGGACAATTAGTCTTTTCCCAGCTTAGATGTATAAACTTCCAGTCATAAAACGTTCGCGTATAAAATATAACGCAACAGTTTGAGCAATACAGTACACAATATCACATACATAAAATCACAGATATCGCTCTTAAACAATTAACACATAATGTCTGGACCTCAAGATAATCCTTAGGACATTCAGACCACACAATTAACATACCGTTCACCGTGATCACAGCTAGCTTGACAGTTCACGCTCTAGTAACCTTTCCCGCACGCTGTTATTTATACATACAATAACGGGTAATATTAATACGACTATCCACTAAATATTACAGTACTGTCTCTACAGAGTTCATCCTCGTTGTATAATAACTCTATATGTTATTTATTTTCCCCTGTTATTTTAACAGTGATTCTAGATAACCTACCAGTTCATTATTTTATGTGAAACTCACATGTGATAATGAATTATCATTTATACGATATATCTTTACCTCATTAATTATATACTCATAATTATTTCCACTTATCATTTATATCATATCATTTAGTTATTTATGTTATAACCATCTTTATTTCATAAACTTTATATTATATTTCATAATAGACCATAATACATTATATTACCTAGTTTTACTTCCTTTCCTTATTAAATTACAAAACCAACCTTATTATTTCGGTATCTATATTTCATACCCAACAACTTTATAAATTACTAGATATCCACATATAATTTCCGGTAGTCATAATTTGAACCCATTAACTTTTACAATTTTCCAAACAACCATATACTTTTATAATTTGCTAAATACCCATATTAATTTTCGATAATTGTAAGACACTTATATTAACTCCTATAAATTGCCAAACAACCTTATAACTTTTATAATTCACTAATTATCCACACTAACCTTTATAATTATTAATTAACCACCTTACTTTAACAATTTACCAAACACTCTTACTAATTTTTGGTAATTACAAATTGGCCTTACCAACTTTTATAAATTACTAGTTAAGCCCATAAGCTTTTCGGCTTTAATATATAACTTTTCATATTTACACTTTTAACCTCAAAACTTTATATAAGTTACATATTAACTTATAAATTATAGTTTTAATATTTAATTCACTAAAATAACCAAAACAATCCACAAATTTCTTCAATTTACATTTCCGCCCCACCTTAAATTCCATTTTTCATATATACTTCCACAAATTACATATTCACCCCAAAAATTTTATAAACTTAATATTTTATGTTATAAATCATTTTAACCCAAGGTTTTTGGTCAACACTTTGACCAAGACTTAATTTCATAATTACTATTTTAGTAAACCCATAAAATCATGAGTAATTCTCGGCCATACACTATTTTTCCCAATAATTACAAAATAGTCCCAAAACTTTATAAAATGTTATCTTAACACTTAACCACTTATTTAAATTTACCAATTTCATATTATAAATTCCTACCTTATATTATAACATAAATATACCAAATCAACCCCTTTGTTCTCGGCATTTATTATTTATACACTAAACTTTCCAAAATTTTCATTTTAACCACATAACTTATTAAACTAGCCATTTAAATACTTGTAGCTATTTTTAATGTTCCAAAAATTTATAAAATAAGCTAGTACACTTATATATATTTCGAAAATTACCCAAACTATATATTAAGCTCTCGGCTTCAAATTAATTTTACCAAATGGTTTTAAAACTTGATTTAAACCTTATGGTAAATACATATAAATGTATATAACCTATAACACTTCTAAAAATTATGCTAATGACTTAGAATGATTATAATCTCAAAATAGAACAAATAAACCTTAGATAATTCGGTTTGTATTTAATGCACCCTAATTAATTTTTGTGACACATATTTATACCTTAAGGTAATAATCTTACCTTATATGTTATAAATTATTTTCCTTGATATTCTAACTCAATAATTTTCGGCCTTAATATTAACATGGCCTAAACATAATTATTATACCAAAGTTTGAAGCTTTAATCAAGCTTAAACTTAATAAACCTTAATTATATAAACTTACCCTTAAATCAAGACAATTCTTGTACTTGATTTTTCCTTGAATTCCAAGCTCTCCAAATGCTATTTTGATGAGGATATTTCGAACTCCTTGTATATATGTAGGAGATCTATTTGTTAGACTTCTAACAAAAGTTTATAAATAATATTTGGAGTAATTTTACAAGAGTTTACCTTAGGAATTTAACAAGGTATTTTCGATACACCTTGTGATGATTGTAGAACCAAGTTTCCTTCATGAAATAATGAAGAGAACATAGGTTTAGAAGCTCTAAATTTTCAAAAATAGTTAAGGTAATTACTTAGGATTTTCAACATGAAAATATACCTTAACTTGATCTTGTTGTTCCTTGTATTGTTGTTGAATCAAGAAACCTCCTTGGAGCATATATGCTTGGTGATTTCTTGTAGGTTTGCTAGGATGATTTCTTGCTTCAAGACTTAGTAGATTTAACTAGGAATTTACATAAAAATGGTGTTAGATCTTAGAACAACATTAATGGAGTTTGTTAATACTTAGGAATCAAATTAGGAAATGAAGAAAAAAGAGAACAAGAGAGGAGACTTACCTTCGTGAATGATGGCAAGGGAATGAAGGTAGTCACGTAAGGTATAAGGAGAATTGAAATGAGAGCAATCATAACCTATTTGCTATTGTTTAATTGTCATTATTTCATGTCTTGATTTTATGTAATGTTTATGTTTATTTTGATTACTAAATTAGCTACATAAATATCCTTGTTGGCTATTGAGAAGGGCAAGAATGTGACGAAGACAAAAGGTCAAAGCGGTCCACACCTTAGACCCCGGACCAGATCATGAGCCTCCTTCAGGACCCTGTTCAGGCTCAAATTTGGGCACCAAGCATCGATCCGAGTCCAAGGCCGCATGACCGGGTCCTATATTCCGGCCCCACATTCCATGATCGGGTTCCGTATTCCGGCCCCGCACTCTATGACCGGATCCCGTATTCCGGCCTTGCACTCTATGACCGGATCCCGCATCCTACACTATGAGACTGGAAGGTTTTACATGGAGAGAAATGCCAAAATAAAGAAGGTTGCTCTAATAAAGTGATAACACATGTACAAGGGTGAAGAGATAGACCTCACCCTAGAAGGTCTATAAATAGAGATAGGAGGCTCATTTGTAAGGGGACACAAGATTAGTAGAGAGAGAAAACACTAGAAAGCTCTCTAAAGTTGTAATAACAAAGCAAGTAAGATATTGTCAATAAGTGGATGTAGGCTGGATTATGGCCGAACCACTATACGTCCCGGTGTTCTATTAGTTCGTGAGATTAGAGGAACCAGATTACGTATTTTCAGCTATGTAATCGGCTGGTTGGCCATGGTGAATTTGGCATATTCCAATCTTGTAGATGGCCGGCTGTAGTGGAGAAAACGGAAGCTCCACTTCCTATATGCTTACGGCTGCATGGAGCATTAGGTGGCATTTTGTTTGTTAATTGCAAAGCTAGGCAATTATTTAAGTTTTTGTTAAGTTAATTAATGAATCTAACTTGTTTGTTTATGCAGGTGTTCGACTTGGTGGAGTATATAGGCTGCTCTTCATGGAGTAGACTCACGGCTAAAAGGAGTGGTGGAGACTTATTTAGGTTACTTAATATCATTAGGCAATTTAATTAGCACTTTGGTGATTTAAGTATTGTGGCTAACTTGTCTTGTCCTTGCAGGTGTGATCGGAATTAATGGAGGTAGCAGCTCCATTCCTTTGTAGCCATACGACTAATAGGATGCTAAAAGGTTAGCTAAGTTTTGTTAATTTGCAACATGTCAATTATAGAAGTTAGGTAATTGTCTTATGAGTTAATTAATTAGCAATCATACAACATTTATCTCTCCACCATCTAGTCCATTATCGGTAATCATATGACATTTTGATCAAATAATTTTACTTATATATTTGTCTAGTAGAAGTATGACTAGATTAGCATGTTAATACCATTATTTTTGTCAAGCTAACCTTTGTGATTTTATTGCAGGTGTACCGTGGGTGAGAGCTTCATTTGATGGAATTATTTGATACATTATGATGTAACATATGCTGGATGAGTCATCATCTACTTAGACAATGTTTTTTTTACAAAACTAGTCATTTAGGACATAAATTAACACATGGCATAGGGCTCAGTTGGAGATGATTTTTAATTTTATTTTTGTTACAATATATTGTACTAAGACCATACTAATATGTGTAATAGGTTCCAGCATTTAATTGGTACATTTATACCATGGTAAAAGATGAAAGTTTTAAGGTAAAAATGCTGATTTTAGGTATCTTTTTGTCTCAAAAATCTCCCCTGGTTGTGCTATGATTTTAGAACTTCCATCAATTGATTTAGATGGTAATTTTATCCACTTTTAAGTTCATCAACTCGTGGCTCCTCAAAAACTTCAAGGCAATTGCGTAAAACACATTTTTGTGACACCCGAAGGTGCGTTTTTGTGCTTTAAGGAATTTCTGGAAAATAATTAGTCGCTATGTGTTCCAAGTGTTTATTGACATTGTTTATAGTCAATAATAATATTTTAAGGTGTTACATTGAGTTATATGGGGTTATACCAACTCAGAACACAATTCTCGGGCTACCCGGGCAAAATGAGCGTTAAGAAATTCTCCCGAGTATTTTGTCTTTAACTGAGAATTTATCTAGAGAACTTCATCTTAAATGTTCATTAAGGTACTATTATGCATTTATAATGTGGTGTAATGCTTTATTTTATTTTATAAGGTATTTCCGGGACTTTCGGGCCTTGAGGGGCCTTTAATTGAATTCCCGAGCATATTATATTTTCATTCAATTTTTTGATGAAGTCCTGCATTCCAAGGGTCATTTAATGATCCTTGATTACCTTCATAAGAAGTTTATAGCTTATATAACTTGTTTACTTAAGGTCGGGCTTTAACGCACGTTTTTGACCTTAAGGAGTTTAGGTGCGTTTTTAACGCCCAAGTGTTTATATACTTTCTTAGGGTTCATAATCCCCCAAATAATATTTATAATTCCCCAAATAATATTTATTTACTTATATTTAATTATTTAAATGTTAGGGGTATTTCAGTCTACCCCCCTTAAAAGGACTTCGTCCCGAAGTCATAACTTATATTTGTTCATCTTATGGAATCAAGTTTCTCTTTTCTATTCCCTGTATACCTATCATTCCAGGGTGTCAATATTATATTGACATCTCTATATTGCATCACTACTCTGAGTGTATATAATTCCTATAGACAGATATTCTTTATTCGTGATAATAATATATCACAACATAATAACTTAATAAATACTGTAAAACAATGTGTGTTCCAACTTCCTAGCTATCCCACTCGGTCATCACTGCACAAGTGCAATACCAAATCCTCAGTCCTACAGAGTGCAGAGGCGTAAACCCTTGGCAGTGAATCTCTTGTGTGATTGTAGGAATAAATATAAATATACTGTGAAGTAATTAAGTGCTTCATAAACATCCAAGTGTTACATAGAACATAATTATAACTTATTCAAGTGTCTCATAGGACACAACAATAACCATACAAGTGTCCCACAGGACAATTCATTGATAACTAACCATTGTCACATAGGACATATTAACAACCATTCAACCAATTGCACACATGCGCAACAATCAAACACCAATAACCATACACAAAATCAATATAGACTGCAGATATGCAAGTCGCATGTGGTGCTCTACCCCCCTTAAAAAGGGTTACGCCCACGTACCCCACAAGTATACACAAAACTATAAGAAAGTGACGTATACTTGTCTCGCATGGAGTCCTCTAACGCCCATGTCGTCTCCTTAATATCATGGTTTGACCAAAGAACCTTGACTATTCTAATGGTCTTTTCCTGGTCTCCCTAGTTTTGGAGTCTAAAAATGCGTACTGGGGTTTCCTTTTATCTAAGTGTAGGATCTAGTTCGAGTGTCTCGGGCTCTAAAATTTGTGATGGATGATGCACAAACTACTTTAGCTGTGAAATGTGGAATACATTGTGCACCCTCCCAAGCTCAACAGGTAAATCTAACCTGCTACCTAATGGGCCCACTCGCTCCGTAATAAGGTACGGTCCTACATGCTTCGGCTAAGTTTGATATTCCGCCCAAGTCTAAAAATCTTCTTTATAGGGGAGACTCTAAGGAAGACTCGATCGCCTACTGCGAATTCGAGGTCTCTCCTACAGACATCAGTATATAACTTATGTCCTACGAGGTATAACTCTCAAGAATCTATGTATTCCTTGACATGCTTCATAGTGCATTAGTATGCTTTTATATTTGAATACCTTGTGTATGTGTGAAGGTAATCTATCATCTTGTATGTTGCCAATGTTATCTCATGGCTTATTTAAATCTTTAGGTCATCATCTTGTGATTCTCGTATTTGAGTTTACTGTCGCCATATACGGCCTTCATTTTTCAATGTAAAGTATGAGCTACGGTTGAGCCGTGCATCCTATGTATATTATGGAAATTATTTATTCACCAATTGTTGGTAGTACGTACATGATTATTATCGTTTGTTTATCAAGTATACCACATTAGGGTTTCTGCTAAGGTTTCTAACAAGGTACAGTTTTCTCTCAATTGAACATGTTCTTACGGTTGTGAACCAACTCATGTGAGTATTAGTATAATGTTTCTACTCCTTATATTCTACCACGTTTATAGGTAGATTCCCATTTAATATATTTGGTTTGAATTCCTAAAGAGAGACTTGAAGTCGATTTTTCCTTCCGATGGCAGTATGGCCATAACTTAGAAGCTAGTTTGAGAATACTTTTATTATAAGTAATTGTCTCTTGATCTCATATTTAATTTATTAACATAGTTCATGGAATAATAATAGTTAGTATTTCCCTCACAATTGACTATTTTTCCGACATGTGCGGAGTTGTTTTAGCTATTTAATCTTTTTAGGGTAACTTGGACAACTTAACTCTTAATTTACACATTCCTCCTCTCATATACCTATTAGTCAAATTTTATATTTGATTTAAGAATAAATACTTACGTATTACAGAAATATTTGTGACCACTTGTAAGTAGTCTCAAGAATCATTCAACCCTGACGGGGTCAGCATCAGTGTTGAACTATCCTTCCACTCCATTTTGTGTTTGGTTTTCCCTTGATCTGACCAGGATCAAGTTTGACCTCCCACGTCAAATATCACACAATCACATAATTGTCATTTTCTAAATTTTATCTTATTAAACTTTGTGACGTGGTGATTACTATATGTACCTTTTTCCTCCGACTTTATATAACTATTCCAATGACTGTTATAACTTATACTCGAATCTAGTGTATTCCTTAATCCCTGGAACTAAGTTCCTCTGATCAAATCATCAAGCGGGGAAGCCAGTTTTTCCTCTTGGCATAAAAGGTAAATTCTTATTAACACATCTAGGCCCATACTGTCTAATACTTATATCCATCAATCATGTCACTCTTAAATCCATCACACAAGTAATAAGTTCCGTCATGAACTTGCATATCTTAGAATACTTTCCTCTCCTTAAAAGGCTCATCTAGTATTTAACTCACCAGGTTTTGATTATTGCCTATACTTTAGTTATAATTTCATAGAACGAAGACAGTCACAGTCAGACTTCCAAGTAAAAGTTTCATAACTCGATCAACAACTACAGTCCATAAAGTATTATCTCCTCCTCCTTAAAGCTTGGCTTCTCCTTATTCCATCTAAACTCCATAAATCAAGTGAACCATATGTTCAATCTAAGTTAAGTACCTCTTTATATTTGTATCGTCTCAACTGAGGGTTTCCAGTTTGAATCCTACGGTTTGGTAGCTGGACAATCAATGCTTATTGTTTGTTTCTATCTTTTAGAAACGTGGTTAATCCACAAGCTCAATGGCTCCCAAAAATATGATGCTTAGGTGTAATAGATAGAGGGTCTAAAATTCTTAGAGATTTTATATAAAGTTAGGAAGGTTTATGTTTAGAATACTTATTACAAGTCAAGGGGTATGTTCTTCTACTTTTAAATATAACTCACTTTTAGTGTATGTATTAATCCAAACTCTTAATATAACTTGTACTACCTTCATTGTAAGTGTCAATGAGAGGTATTTGTTACCATGTTTATATTAAATTTACATTACATAGGGTGTTAACCTTACTTGATTTTTTTGCGATCTTTATTCGCGTTTATAACTTGAGCTGTCATAAAAGACATGCTTGTATAGAATCATAAGGATAGTGTAGGACGATGGCCTCAAAATAGGGTAGGTATTTTTAACGATACTTTAGCCCTCGGAAATGTACCAATATTCTTCAATGTTTTAGGTTCACCACCTTCTAATTATATTTATATATGTAGCATTTGGTATTGCTAATTAGGTAGTTCTCCTGACATCAGGAAATATAGGTTTAAGTTTGTTCTCTCCTTTTTATTACTTAAGAGTCCAGCACTGTCGCCATACTGATACTAGCTGAGACTCTTGGTATTTGCTCGGGTATTTATAACCCGTGCTTATCCATGATGGATGTTTAGTTTGATATTATTTTTTGAGATTCTTTTTCTCTATTGTCATATTCAAGGTCGTTATCTATCTTCCCTCAAGTTAATAAGGTTTGTAAGATTTTCTAGTATCGCACTGAGCGGTGAGCTCGGTGCCTGGGTATCCATAAAATTTTCAGTGTTGATCTTTATGCGTAGGTCTTCCTCAAACCTTTTTGACAATTCTTATAGTCTTAACATATTTACTTTAATTAATGTGTTCCTTTCATGACATCTGCTTGTTATTTAGGCAGGTCATAATTTGTAGTTACGGTAAGTTTGGACAGTTGACAACGCCCTTCGGCGGTCAAGCAAAAGTTGGTCTGCTATTTCTCACTGTATCATCTCACACCATGTATCCCAAGGCTAATTTTGGTTTAATACTCTTAATCCCATGATACACTAATCTGGATTCTCCACTATATGTCAATGCGTCTCCAACTTCCAAAATAATTTGCCCGCCTTTTTCCATCTTTTTCTTATCACCATGTAAAGGTTCAATGTCATTTCCTATGGGGAATGTTATAACTGGTATCCTAGAAACTCGTGTTCTATCTACCTTTCTTACCTCACCTTATAACTTAACCTGTGGATTCCAATCCTTACCCATTCCTCATGTAATTTAAGTTTTATCCACTCCCTTATTCTGGTATAAATAATCCTTGAAGGCCTATTCCCAAGTTCTACATTTATTCATAATGGTTATTTTTATTTAGTTAAGTATTTCTTGAGTAGGATCATGCCGGTCAAGTACTTGGCATTATGCCTCTGGATATTCCAGACCTTGCGCTCATAGGCTCAGGTGACCTCGGTCTCATAGGTAAGGAAACAAATTTCGAAGTATCTATTAGGTGAGAGGTTACCTAAGTTTTCTCTCTAAATTTTGATACTTACTACTCACATATAAGCCTCATCGACTAATAACTGTAAACGCACATTTTGCATCATGCATTTAGTTTTAGGTTCCAGGCTTACCGGTTTTCGCGCTAAGCGCTAGCTTCAGCGCCTGAAGTTTCCACTGTGTACAGGGTATTTCCTCATGGAACTATCTCCTTTCCCTTCCGACTCCCGGATGAGGATGGCTGTTCTGCCGGTCCTCTAGCATAGGTGTTGCCTGACCTACTATTGGTCTGCCCGCCTCCATAACTGGTGTCCTCTGTGAACCTCTAGCTCCCTTGTATACTCGGCTCCCTGGATTGGAAAAACATTCATACTCCCTGTGACCTTCCTTTTTGCAATAGCGGCACTTTACCTTCCTTCCTGCGCAATCTACGCCTGGGTGATCATTTCTACAACGTTTACAGTAATAGTGGTGTCGGGTTGGCTTATTGCCTCTAGGTGGTGCTGATCTCCGTGGTTGTGCATCAATGGCTGAGCCGGTCAGACGAGGAATCTGCTCCCTTGTCTTCTGGTCATGGAAGTCCTTCCGCCCTTTCTTCCTTTCAAAGAACTTCTTTCCCTTCTTGCAGTAACCGCTAGGGGTTGCTCCATCATCATCTCCTTCAGCACTCTCCTTCGCTTCTCTTCTTTTCTTTCTTCCGCGTCGGAGTAGTCTCTCCTAGTATATAGTTTAACAAACTGGTGCACCTTGCGTAGTACTGGTCAACTGTTTGACTCCCTTGGATTAAGGTGTTGATCTCCTTCCTTTTCTCTGTTTTATGTTTCGGGTAGAATTTCTCCCGCAACACTTCCACAAACTCTGTCCATCAAAAGTCTGGTGTAGCTCTACGTGGCCCTCAACAGACCGCCACCAAATATCAGCTGCGCCCTTCAGGTTGCATGCGGCGATGTCGACCTGTTGGTCTTCTGGAACTCCGTCAGCCTTGAACGCTCTCTGGTGCTCTGCAATGAACTTCTCAACTGCGCGAAGTTACCATGGCTGCTGCTAGTTCTGATACTGTTGGAACATCCGCCGGTGTCTCACTACTGCGTCCACTGTTGTTCTCCATAAGGTCCTCCGCTTGTCGACATCTATAACAGTATACAATTATTTCTACTCGGTTGCTACACCGTCATACACAAACACAATCATGTAAGTAAGCTAACTACTAGCAATAAAATATCCCTAGGGTTTTTCTAAGTCACGTATCCACACGGACGTTTCTCGTATCCGATATTCCTATGCTCATTGTCCTAGAACTCAGTATCTTTTCATCAGAGCGGTACTCCACTGATACCACTTTTTTGTAACACCCCTAATCCTAAACCTGTAATGATGTCGCAATTCGTAGCATAATAATTAATAACTCGCAGCGGAAAATAAAACTAACTACCTTGGTGTTACACCCCGTTACTCACCCTTGTGAGTAACAAGGCATCCATCCAACAACCTTAACTCTACTCGCTGTGATGAACAGATACTGAGTACTCTAATTATTACAAACCAAAACCAACTAAATGAGCAACTAACTGAATACATCAACCACTTTATTACAATACAAAAATGAAACCAAAGGTGTTGGTTGACAAACACAACAGCTACCCCCGTGTCCCGCACTCCGGCTTGAGTCTTCTTCAATAACCTGGAATGTTTGGCCCAATGAAGGGCTCAGCAATCGAAATGCTGGTATGCTAAATGTAGTCTTAAATCATTTGGATTCCTTAAGTCATTTTAGCCATCTTGATATTAGGTTCATTACATAAAATACCGGTTTTACAATGATAACAGTAATAACTGTAAACATTTAGCAACCACTAAACAGTTCACCTGTAAACACCAGTGTACAATAGTACACGACACCAATAACCACACAACAATAACTCATAGAAACAACCAATAGTCACACATTAATAAACCATAACAATAACCAATAATCACATATTAATAATTCATAACGATCACCAATCAAGATACGCGTATTAAATTGTACTTGTTAGTTAGCCACCTGACCCTTATCCTGTAAACCAACCACTAGACCCTTTCCAATTAATTACCCCTCAAGTGACATGTTAAGTCAAACCTTAATAACTTATTAAGGACGAATGTCCCCTGTGTTCCTTTGGAACTGTTTACCAGCTGACCCTATGGCCCTGGTTAATTGACCGATCCGGTCGAACCTGTGCACCAACGGCAGTGCCTTCCGCCATCCCCGAATGTGGCTGATGGATTTCTTTGAGTGACTCTCCATTGAAGTCTCTCGTAGTGATCACAATGCGTAACCAGAAAGTCGAAACGATCTGGATTTCTCTCTTTATAAGTTAGCCCTTGTTTTTGTCAGTGACATAATAACCAATATTTGAATTAAGACCTTAACAGTTGACCATTGTTAGGTTCAATAATACCTAAAGGCCAGTTAGTCTTTTCCCAGCTTAGATGTATAAACTTCCAGTCAAAAAACGTTCGCGTATAAAATACAACACAACAGTTTGAGCAATACAGTACATAATATCATATATATAAAATCACAGATATCGCTCTTAAACAATTAACACATAATGTCTGGACCTCAGGATAATCCTTAGGACATTCAGAGCACACAATTAACACACCGTTCACCGTGATAACAGCTAGCTTGACATTTCACGCTCTAGTAACCTTTCCCGTACGCTGTTATTTATACATACAATAACGGGTAATATTAATACGACTATCCACTAAATATTACAGTACTGTCTCTACAGAGTTCATCCTCGTTGTATAATAACTCTATATGTTATTTATTTTCCCCTGTTATTTTAACAGTGATTCTAGATAACCTACCAGTTCATTATTTTATGTGAAACTCACATGTGATAATGAATTATCATTTATACGATATATCTTTACCTCATTAATTATATACTCATAATTATTTCCACTTATCATTTATATCATATCATTTAGTTATTTATGTTATAACCATCTTTATTTCATAAAGTTTATATTATATTTCATAATATACCATAATACATTATATACCTAGTTTTACTTCCTTTCCTTATTAATTACAAACCAACCTTATTATTTCGGTATCTATACACTAGTGCAGAAAATGTTATAAACCACGGTTAAAAAGCCTATATACCACGGTTCCAAACCGTGGTTAATACGCGCGTCGTATATTCGAAAATGCCTATAAACCACGGTTCAAAACCGTCGTTTAAAATCGCGATTATAAACCACGGTTTCTATATGACCGTCGTTTAATTGTTGTTTTTGTCGCGGATCAGACCGATTTTATACCACGGTTTGGCTTTGTAACCGTGGTATATCATGCTTTTAAACGACGGTTCGTCTGTAAAACCGTGGTATATGACTGTTTTATACGACGGTTCTGTAGAAAACCGTGGTTTAAAATGTCGTTCCACTGAATTTTAAACCACGGTTTTTAAGTAACCGTGGTTTTTTTTTCTTTTTTTTTTTTAGTTTTTTTTGTTTTTTAAGCCTCTACCACAAATGTTTTCCACAATTTACAATCGCATATACAACCTGTACAGGGCATCCAACTGGTATTGCCCTTTGATAACCAACCACACTATATGACCATAAACCAAAGTTGCCAGTTTGAATTGCAACATTGAAAACGAATTGCAAACAAACCCATTCAAACTTTCAAAAATAAGAGAGAGTTGAACTTTACAAACTCTTTGAGAGTCTACGTTGCTTCAGCACAAACAAAAGTGTAAGTCTAACTACACTAGGATAAGATCTAAGTAACACTCAAGTAATTTTTACACCAAAACTGCGATAGATGATCTCTTACAAAGTTGAGATCGATTTTGGAATACGTGCTCCCTGCTTGTGTGAAAAAAGAAACGATCTGTCCATAAAAAGAAACTGATCATCATTAGTACACAATTTTATTTCAAATGCAATAACTTTAACTAAAACTTTGATTGGTATGGTTTACCTTGTCATCATCAGCAAGCGTGTCAATATTTTGTACAATCTCGAACATGTACCGCATCACATAATAGCCACAGCTTTGTGAATCAGGCTGCTGAGGACACTGTCATCACACCATCCATGGATTACCAACTTTAGATAGATCAAAAAATTAAACGTTTAACTTTAATACAAAAACGCATAAATTAAATGATTACTTACACGTATGTAATGGAAGTCCAAGATGGAGAATGGTTTCTTCACATCACTCAAAACCAAGCTTATGACCCCTGCATAAATACAGCATTTTAAAATGAAGCCATTTATTGTCAATAATCTAGGACAAGCTTAAAATAAATACAGAATGCATTAAAATTTTTGAATACTCACTCCTTCAAACATTTCTCTACAGCGATCTCTCGAAGGTCATCAGGGCCGCCCAATGGGTCTAGTATCAATAAGCATGAGGTGTCGATACACAACACCAACAACATCCAATGATTGCTGCCACAGATAAAACAAAGAATGTTTTGTACAACAATTATTAAATATCACAATTAGGAAGCAAAAAATTCCAGTTATTGTGTACTTACATCTGATGATATGGGATCAGCAAATATTTGCTTTTCTTCGCACCGCAGAACAAAATCCCTGCCTCACTGTACACATCCTTGCTCATCCAATGCGGCCTGATTTGCTGACATCAATTGCGGACACAAGAAAGAGAGGGCACATAATCTCTTGCTCGCTAGCAGTCTACTAGTCAAACACCTAAACAACATTTTTTCATAAGATATGTTAAATAGCTTAAAAAAATGAAAGATAATTTAATAATTTAAAAGATACTTACAGACAATAGGCCTGAATCACAGAGATGTTAAGCAGGTCTCCCATCAAAAATTCTCTTAGATCGCTCACGGTAATCATCAGATCTCTGGGCTCGGGGGAGTGGAAAACATGCTTAGACACTTTCATGTTGAAATTGGTGACAGACTGTGGCTTCGTCATGAAAAAGTCATAGCATTTTTTGTTTGTCTGTCAACTTCTTCAGATACTTGGGTGTCAGAATGGCGGCTCTCCTAGGAGTCATATCGAAAGGCTTGACCACTTCCTTTCTCACACTCTGACTCTCCTCATTTGATTTCACAACTTCCTTCCCCTTATCCACTTTCCTCTTCTTAACCGGTCTTAATTCCTTATCAATCTAATAGTATACAAAAATTAAATAATTAACATATCAGTCAACAGTCAAGTAAAAAACTGAACAGTAAGCATGTAAATAGTTTACCTTGTCACTGACATCAATGAGAGAATATGGCCATGGAACAACTGAAGATTTTGCTTGAACTATTTTACTCCACTGATTCCACTCCAACGGAAGGGGAGAGTCCTCATGACCTTTCACAATATCGTCTACCATCACACGAGCGTGGAGAGGTGGGATGGGCTTGAAATGTACTACAGTGTTCGGTCCGGTCTGTAAAACCCGACCGAATGCAACATGAACAGTCCCACCATCCAACACTTGAAACAGATGACATGATTTAGCCACCTACATCAACTCACAACAGTAAGCAAGCTAATAAAATTATATTGTTTTAAAAGTAATGTTAAAATAACTAAGGAGGAAAAAAGAACAAACCGAAAGGTTTTGATAAGGAAATGTGTCTCTGGTAGGAGAAGAAGGTGCAGGATGATCGACCATCGGAGTATCCGCCGTCGTGGTAGGAGCAGACGTCGGTGCAGGATCATCGACAGTATCCGCCGTCGTGGTAGGAACAGACGTCGGTGTAGCAGTAGGTGCCGGTGTAGGAGACGCGGCCACTATCGATGTATCCGCCGTCGCAGTAGGAGCAGACCGGTGTAAGAGTAGGTGTCGGTGTAGGAGAATGCACCTGGCCCAATACTAAAGCCTCAAGTCTTCGCAGGCGCTCCTCGTAGGCTTGACGCTCCTCAGCGTGACGTCTGAGCTCCTCAGCGTGACGTCTTTCCGACTCCGCCAACCGGTCGTGCACCCGTTCATCCACCATTCTCTCTATTTCAGCCTGCGGTACTCTCGATCGAGACGTAGAAAACACGTCTTTTTGGCGAACTTCCCCTCCAAGCCCCCGCACTCGCCCTGGATGATCCTTTTGCCCAAGGGCCTTATTCAGTGGATCATCCTGAGACGGAGGGGCCGGGACCATCTCCCATCGATCAGTAGATCCAGACTATTTTAAATTACAAAAATATTAGAAATGAAGTTACTAATTAGTAAACAACAACTTTTAAAAATATATACTTACAATCTTTGAAGCCAACTCAGCAGTCTCGCTCTGCGGGAACACATAGACTCCCTCTTCATTTTTCTTCATGCGCCCCAGCATAAATGTCTGCACCCTACTTGCATCGTCAACAGTATCAACAACTGACTGAGTGCCGTCTTCATTCGTCTTCGTCAGTAAGCCCTCGCTCTTCCACTTCTCCAACCGCCCCGTATATCCAGCTCGCCCCATGTAGTGCTTATATACATTCTTCGCCCGGTTACGTCTCGCTTGTTCTTGACGTAACTGTTACAAAATTTGTATATTTGTAAGTTATACATAATAAAAAAATATTTGTTAAATTTTATTCCTTAAATAATTAAGACAGAATAATTGTAAAAGTACCTTAAACTCTTCAGTCTGGCGATGGTCGTAGAATATCTTCCAGTCCTCCTCCGTGAACATACCATCATACACTACCCACGGCGGTGACCTCTTGGAGCCCGGTTTGTTAATCCAACCATCTACCAACCGATGCTTGAATTGTCGCAGCGATGTCGCTAAAAGTGATTCAATCTTCTTCCGAAGTTCAGCCGCGACATTGTATTTCTTCTGCACCATCTGCCACGATGTCTTTGTCTGCCTTTTCTTGATCTTCCAATCCTTATTAATCGAACAATGGGATTTTACCATCAATCCCAAGTAAAAGCAAACTGCTGCTTCGACCCACCAGAATGTCGGAGGTACTTGTCCCAGAACAAATCGATGGGAGCATTTTTCTTCTCCTTCAACCCACGGGTCGGTCCACGTC
The DNA here is from genome assembly GCA_023374045.1 of Limonium bicolor. Classification (NCBI taxonomy): domain Eukaryota; kingdom Viridiplantae; phylum Streptophyta; class Magnoliopsida; order Caryophyllales; family Plumbaginaceae; genus Limonium; species Limonium bicolor. The sequence goes on along the minus strand of CM041778.1, from coordinate 314,768,524 downwards.
CCTTCCGAGTGTCCTGCGAAGTAGATGTAGCTGGTGGTTCTTCAGTAGGGACGTCATCGTCAATATCATCCAACCCCAACAGTAAGTCCTCTTCGACTCTATCGTCAGGATCCATAATCTGAAAAATAATCAACAATTAACAAGGTTAATACGAACATCTACTGAATCAAATATTGAAACATGACAAAAATGAAATAATTAATATAATATTGTCAACCAAACTTACAAAATAACATTTCATCGTTCAATCCACAATCCTTCGTTGTGGTCGGACCTTCGATATTCAAAATTAGTTACATTATCTACCTCCATCGGCAACCGAATAGGTACATCTGTTTCATCTTCACAGTCGTATTCATCCTCATCAACAATATTATCAATCCCAACTATCGATCTTTTACTCTGCATTACAATAGACCATCTGGGATTAGACTGATCACGACAGTAGAATACTTGTTTTGCCTTTGATGCAACGATAAAGGGTTCATCAGTAGGAGCCGCTGTCGTTAAATCAACTAGCTTCATACCATGATCCTCCTCACGATATCCCTGTTTGTTGTCCACCCATTTGCAACGAAATACACAAGTTTCATAACTAGTGTAATTCAAGACCCAAATATCCTCAATAACACCATAATATTCGTTCTTCAGTGTATTACGATTTGTTCCTGTGAAAATGTCTTGTGAAGCGATAAGATGCACACCACTGTTCTGGTTTGTCGATTTACAATCTTGACGTTCAGTGTAAAACGAAAATCCATTTACATCATATCCTTCATAAGACAACACATCGAGATTTGGACCAAGTGCCAACAACTGGATCATTTCATCCACGTTCCTTGAATCTTCATACAACACCTTCTGTCTGAACCACTTAACAAATGTTGCATTCTGCTCTTTTTTTAATTTGGCATTACTCATCGTTGGGTGTTTTGTTTTGAGGTAGGCTAGGTGTGCATCGAAATACGTTCAACAACTTCAGAATGATTCAACACAACCAGATGTGCCTTGTTCAATGTATCAAATCAACTCTGCATAATTTTTTCCCACAGGTACCAACCCCTTTAAGCCTGCCATCATGTCTTGCTTTCGGTAATCCAATAACATCAACACCGTGTAAGTAGTGAGTGCAGAAGTCAACTACCTCCTCTGTTACTGTCCCTTCAATTATACTTCCCTCTGGACGCCGACGGTTTTTCATTTTCTTTTTCAGTATACCCATATATCTCTCAAACGGATACATGTATCGAAGGTATAACGGACCACAATGTTTGATCTCTCTAACAAGATGAACAAGTAGATGCACCATAATATCAAAAAACGAAGGAGGAAAATACATTTCCAACTGACACATGGTGATCACAAGGTCATTCTGTAGTTTATCCAGCGTCTCCACATCAAGCACTTTACACGAAATTCCTTTGAAAAAACACATAAATTTGTAATAGTTTTCCTGACATCAGCTGGAAGGATTCCACGGAGAGCAACCGGAAGTAAGTGCTGCATCAGCACATGATAGTCGTGAGACTTCATCCCTACCAATTTCAGATCAGACATTGATACCAAACTTGCTATGTTCGATGAGTAACCGGATGGCACTTTAATATGACGAAGAGAACTACAAAAACTTATTTTCTCTTCTTTGGATAATGTATGACAAGCGGGAGGCAAGAATGTTCTTTTCCCTCTTTGTTGTGGCGTGAGTTCTTCTCGTATACCCAATTCAACCAGATCTTTTCTACCCTTTAAATGGTCTTTTGTCTTTCCTTTCACGTTTAGTAGTGTCGCAGATACACTTTCACCAATGTTTTTCTCCACGTGCATAGCATCAATGCAATGTCTCACCTCTAAATGTTGCCAATATTCAAGTTCCCAAAATATTGATTTTTTCTTCCAGATGCTCTTTTCAGTGGCTTTAATTGGTGGACCGAAGTTGTTCACCACATTCTTCAACTGATTGTAAGTCTCAGCAGCAGATAGTGGTGGTCGAGCGACTGCATGATCCGTTTTTCCATCAAACTCTTTTGTCATCTTACGGTATTTGTGCCCTTTAGGAAGGAATTTCCGATGGCCCATGTACACATTTTTCCACTGTGTTTTAACCGTATACTGCAAGTTCTATCTCCACATATAGGGCATGCTAGAGCTCCTTTAATTGTGTATCCCGAGAGGTTACCGTATGCAGGGAAATCATTGATCGTACAAAACAACATAGCCCGGAGCGTGAAGTTTTCCATACCATATGAATCATACACCGTCGCACCTTCATTCCACAACAATTTTAAATCGTCAATAAGTGGTTGCAAAAACACATCAATTTTGTTTCCCGGTTGTTTTGGACCCGATATCAACAGAGAGAGGAGAATATGTCTGGGTTTCATACACAACCATGGTGGCAGATTGTATATTGTCAATAAAACAGGCCAAGTACTGTGTATACTGCTCAAAGTGCCATAAGGGTTCATCCCATCAGTGCATAAACCAAGTCTTAAGTTCCTTGGGTCTGTACCGAATTGAGGGTATATTCTGTCAATGTTTCTCCATTGTGGTGAATCGGCTGGATGTCTCAATTTACCATCATCCTTTCTATGGGTAGCATGCCATCGGAGGTTCTCAGCATCTTTCTGAACTGCAAACAAACGTTTGAATCGGGGAATTATCGGTAGATACCACAACACCTTCGCAGGAGAGCCCACTTTAGTGCTTATGTGGTTTCTGTCACCCTTTTTTACATAGCGTGATTCCCCACATTCAGAGCAATGGTCATCCAACTCATTCTCCTTCCAATACAACATACACCCATTTGGACAAGCATGTATTTTTTTATATTCCATACCCATCGGACACATTAACTTCTTTGCCTCATAAGTTGTTGTGGGTATCACATTGTCCTTTGGTAGTACATTCTTCAGCAGTTGTAAAAGATCTGTAAAACTGACATCACTCCATCCATGTCTCGCCTTCAGATTGAATAGTTTTAAGACAACGCTCAATTTGTTTTGTGTTTGCGTTTCACATCCACTGTACAACGGTTCCTTTGATGCTTCCATCAGATTTTCGAATGATTTGGGTTTGTTGGAAAAATGTTGTTCAACATCTTCCATCATTGCATTAAGGTCCTCCTGATCATCTGAATCACTACCTAGTGAATCATCTTGAGTATCCCCAAAATCCTGTGAAGCATCCATTTCTGATTGTTCTGCAACGACGTTATCAGCACATTCAAACACTTGTACTGAATGTTGACCATGCAGTATTGTTATGGCTTCATAATCATCTGTAAACCCTCTGCGAATCAGATGATCCTTAATCTTGTCCACACCTCGGTATTTGAAGTCGTTCTTGCAATCGACACAAGGACATCGAATATATCCCTTATCCCTTGGTTTAAGATTGTCAACAAGGACTTTGCAAAATTTATTGACCCCTTCTAGGTACTTGATGTCCAATCTGTCACTGTACATCACTGAGCGCTCCATCTCCTTTTTCAACACACACCAGATGTCGTGAACTCGTTCCATTGATCTCCTCTTTTTTTTATTTACAGATTTAACAACCTAAACCTATCCAATCACCTACGATCTCACCTAGGAACAAGTTAATAATATACAGTAGTTCAGTGATAATTTCGGCAGCATTACCCTACAGTTCTCCTAGTGTAGATATATATACGAATCGTTTCAATTCACATATATATATGTACACTAGAAGAACACTAGGGTAATGCTGCTGAAATTATCACTGAACTACTGTATATTATTAACTCATTCACAACCTAGATGGTGAGATCAAAGGTCATTGGACAGTCCCAACAGGGACTATCTAAGACATACCTCTATCAGGTATATCTCAGACAGGTAATTCTATGTTTGAATTGATTTTCCATTGTTTAATAGAAAAACAAAAATAAATTGAAACATTTTAAATACCAACCTGATGAGTACTGGATGGTCAGCTAGCGCGAACAGCACAGAAGAAGGAGAAGTAGACAAATGCTCTTGCGCGCAGTATATAACACCTATTCAATGAAATTAGAATAAGGTTTTAATTTTATAAAAACTTGAATAATTGAACATATTAAACAAACGAACAAGCTTAAATTCTGGAAAAAATTTGGCATGACCTTTGCGTATTTTTAGACACTCCACATTTTTTTAAGGCAGAAATTAACAAACATAGCAGCAACATTAACTCTCGGCAAACCATACGAATTATTATCAGACAGACAAGTATGCATATAGTAAATGTATATATATATATATATATATGATCAATGAACAAAAACATCCACCCCATTTCAACCCCATCATCACATTTCAACCACACTATGCAAATACATATTCTAATGATTGCAGAATACAAGTAGAATTTAGTATAACGTCTATTTGTGACAATATTATATATATATATATATGTACATATATATATACATTTATATTACTATTTGTTTCTAAAATTATAATCAGAAATGCAAGTGATTTACCGTGGGTTCTGATCAGGCAAACCGGTGGCAGAGGTTGACAGCAGCAGATAGTGCGACAAGTAGACAATCCGACTGTGTGTAGTGAATACAATGAAATTAGAGTACAAGGTTTTAATTTGAAAAATATATGAATAATTGAACAAATTAACAAACAGATATATTTTGAATAAACCATAACATTTTTAAAAACTAACCTAATGATGAATAAGGATGATCAAGTCACAAATGGGAAGGAAGAGGGATTGTTCAACCGTAGAAACACCTATTCAATAAAATTAAAATAAGGTTAAATTCTGGAAAAAATTTGGCATGACCTTTGCGTATTTTTATATACTCCACATTTTTTAAGGCAGAAACAAACATAGTACCAACATCAGAAAGACTACTACGAAAACCATTTCATTTTCCCCTGCATAAACAAACATTTAAGAGAACTGTAGAGAATTGTTTTCATTCTTTTTTCCCCTGCATAAACATACGTCGTACGACTCTCTCTCCCTCCCTCGATCGCATAACAACAACAATAATAATCATAATGTGACAGAAAATATAATATCTCAACCGACACTAGAAAATCAAAACAACCAAAACAAAGAAGACATAAACAATTAACACATCAGTCCACCATAGCACACCATTGGAAATCCCACGCATTCAACCGGAGAGATCGATTTGATATTCAAAACCATTGCATATATATATATTCTACATTGAGTGAAGATAAGTGAAAGATTAATGTCTTTTGGATGAAACCCATAAATTGAAAGGTCCAAAATCCCAACTCTCTGCTATCAATCCCTAGGAAAACTAATCACAAAGCTGTTTCATTAATGAACAAAACCAGCTACCCAAATCAAACTCGATTTCGTTTGTTCTTTCTTACTTTCTTTCATCTCGATCAGTACTCAATTCATCAATCTGTTTCTCCACCACCATAACTTATCCTAAAACAAGTAGTGTCCGATCATTATTTCATCACTGAAGTAAGTTAGCTAGACAGATAATGCAAGAAACCATATCAAATTCAACAGCCTCCTTACTCACAGACGAATCCCCACTTCCACTTCCTCCACTTACCATTTCTCGTTCACCACAGAGCTTATCCATGTCAATCTACAAAACCACCATCGCAAACCAATCTACAAAACCACCATCGCAAGAATTCTCCACGTTTTATCACTCTCAGTCGTACCCACTCGATCATATATACACCCATACAATAAAAAAAAAGCGAAGATAGTTTAGGGTTTACCTTGGGGCACCGTGGTGCGCTGATGAGGTCGAGACTTCAGGCGAGGGACGGTTGGTGAGGCGCGCGGCCGAGAATGGCGACGCGGGCAGAGGACAGAGGAGGACGGCACAACAGTCGACGCCGGAGGAAGACGGGCACAAGCTCGACGGTGCCGGAGGAGGAGGAGGACGGGCACAAGCTCGACGGCGGGGAGACGGGGCGGTGGAAAGGGGCGGTGGAAAAAATCGTCGAGAAATCGCAGGGGAAACAGAGAGCGAGAGGAGGAAGAAGAAGAAAGGTCGGGTTTTTATTTTATTAAAAGACTTTTAAACGACGGTTAATCAAGGAACCGTCGTTAAAGACGTATGTGACTGGACAAATAAACGACGGTTTTGTAAAAAACCGTGGTTTATAATTCTTTCCGTAAAACTTTAAACGACGGTTGAAAACGAACCGTGGTTTATAAACCCTTTATACGACGGTTAGTACTGAACCGTCGTTTTATCTTCAAAGCGGACGAACTATATATGACGGTTATATGGAGAACCGTCATTTATGGAATGAGGCGTGCACTATATATGACGGTTTGCTTAAAAACCGTGGTTTAAAATGTTAAAACGACGGTTAAAGATTTAACCGTGGTTTAAAGTGCGTCATTTAAAATCTTTTTTCTACTAGTGATATTTCATACCCAACAACTTTATAAATTACTAGATATCCACATATAATTTCCGGTAGTCATAATTTGAACCCATTAACTTCTACAATTTTCCAAACAACCATATACTTTTATAATTTGCTAAATACCCATATTAATTTTCGATAATTGTAAGACACTTATATTAACTCCTATAAATTGCCAAACAACCTTATAACTTTTATAATTCACTAATTATCCACACTAACCTTTATAATTATTAATTAACCACCTTACTTTAACAATTTACCAAACACTCTTACTAATTTTTGGTAATTACAAATTGGCCTTACCAACTTTTATAAATTACTAGTTAAGCCCATAAGCTTTTCGGCTTTAATATATAACTTTTCATATTTACACTTTTAACCTCAAAACTTTATATAAGTTACATATTAACTTATAAATTATAGTTTTAATATTTAATTCACTAAAATAACCAAAACAATCCACAAATTTCTTCAATTTACATTTCCGCCCCACCTTAAATTCCATTTTTCATATATACTTCCATAAATTACAGATTCACCCCAAAACTTTTATAAACTTAATATTTTATGTCATAAATCATTTTAACCCAAGGTTTTTGGTCAACACTTTGACCAAGACTTAATTTCATAATTACTACTTTAGTAAACCCATAAAATCATGAGTAATTCTCGGCCATACACTATTTTTCCCAATAATTACAAAATAGTCCCAAAACTTTATAAAATGTTATTTTAACACTTAACCACTTATTTAAATTTACCAAAATTCATATTATAAATTCCTACCTTATATTATAACATAAATATACCAAATCAACCCCTTTGTTCTCGGCATTTATTATTTATACACTAAACTTTCCAAAATTTACATTTTAACCACATAACTTACTAAACTAGCCATTTAAATACTTGTAGCTATTTTTAATATTCCAAAAATTTATAAAATAAGCTAGTACACTTATATATATTTCAAAAATTACCCAAACTATATATTAAGCTCTCGGCTTCAATTTAATTTTACCAAATGGTTTTAAAACTTGATTTAAACCTTATGGTAAATACATATAAATGTATATAAGCCATATAACACTTCTAAAAATTATGCTAATGACTTAGAATGATTATAATCTCAAAATAGAACAAATAAACCTTAGATAATTCGGTTTGTATTTATATGCACCCTAATTAATTTTTGTGACACATATTTATACCTTAAGGTAATAATCTTACCTTATATGTTATAAATTATTTTCCTTGATATTCTAACTCAATAATTTTCGGCCTTAATATTAACATGGCCTAAACATAATTTTTATACCAAAGTTTGAAGCTTTAATCAAGCTTAAACTTAATAAACCTTAATTATATAAACTTACCCTTAAATCAAGACAATTCTTGTACTTGATTTTTCCTTGAATTCCAAGCTCTCCAAATGCTATTTTGATGAGGATATTTCGAACTCCTTGTATATATGTAGGAGATCTATTTGTTAGACTTCTAACAAAAGTTTATAAATAATATTTGGAGTAATTTTACAAGAGTTTACCTTAGAAATTTAACAAGGTATTTTCGATACACCTTGTGATGATTGTAGATCCAAGTTTCCTTCATGAAATAATGAAGATAACATAGGTTTAGAAGCTCTAAATTTTCAAAAATAGTTTAGGTAATTACTTAGGATTTTCAACATGAAAATATACCTTAACTTGATCTTGTTGTTCCTTGTATTGTTGTTGAATCAAGAAACCTCCTTGGAGCATATATGCTTGGTGATTTCTTGTAGGTTTGCTAGGATGATTTCTTGCTTCAAGACTTAGTAGATTTAACTAGGAATTTACATAGAAATGGTGTTAGATCTTAGAACAACATTAATGGAGTTTGTTAATACTTAGGAATCAAATTAGGAAATGAAGAAAAGAGAGAACAAGAGAGGAGACTTACCTTCGTGAATGATGGCAAGGGAATGAAGGTAGTCACGTAAGGTATAAGGAGAATTGAAATGAGAGCAATCATAACCTATTTGCTATTGTTTAATTGTCATTATTTCATGTCTTTATTTTATGTAATGTTTATGTTTATTTTGATTACTAAATTAGCTACATAAATCTCCTTGTTGGCTATGTAATCGGCTGGTTGGCCATGGTGAATTTGGCATATTCCAATCTTGTAGATGGCCGGCTGTAGTGGAGAAAACGGAAGCTCCACTTCCTATATGCTTACGGCTGCATGGAGCATTAGGTGGCATTTTGTTTGTTAATTGCAAAGCTAGGCAATTATTTAAGTTTTTGTTAAGTTAATTAATGAATCTAACTTGTTTGTTTATGCAGGTGTTCGACTTGGTGGAGTATATAGGCTGCTCTTCATGGAGTAGACTCACGGCTAAAAGGAGTGGTGGAGACTTATTTAGGTTACTTAATATCATTAGGCAATTTAATTAGCACTTTGGTGATTTAACTATTGTGGCTAACTTGTCTTGTCCTTGCAGGTGTGATCGGAATTAATGGAGGTAGCAGCTCCATTCCTTTGTAGCCATACGGCTAATAGGATGCTAAAAGGTTAGCTAAGTTTTGTTAATTTGCAACATTAATGGAGTTGGTGCCTTTAAAACTTTCGGGGCCTGTCCGAACATGGATTTCCGGACGGACGTTCGGACAGGTCCTGATATACACCCAAAAATGCTAAAACAGGACCAATTCAACACCAAATTACTCACAATAACTTAGCAACAAAAGAAAGGCCATTGTAGTAACTCCAGTACTTCAAATAACGACATAGATGCCTCTAAAAGATCTCTTAAACAATAAGTAACTTTCCAACATATCCGAGACTTCTTAAAGAATTAATCGAGTAAAACACTTCAACTAGATAGCAGCGGAAATAGCAAAATCCCCAAGGGCGTTACCGCCACACTCTAACAAAGAGTGCTCAGGCTTAAACCACTAACCAAAACCAAAACGATTCCAAAACTGATAAAACATAACGATTCCAAAACATAACTCAACTTGTTCAATGTAGCATTTATTCAGTCGTCCTAAACTATGTGACAGCGCGTCCCATACCCCAATTCAGCCATGAGTACCTGCGATCATAAAACAACAATGGAAAACGCGAAGGGATCGCGCAAATCAGTGAAACTGAGTAAACATTGTCTCAACCCGTAAAATACATTTTGAAACCCATTTACATTTGCAAAACATTAACTCACACCATAATAATATCCAGCTTTACCAACACCAAACCACCATTAACAAAACATTTCAGGGGAGAACTTTCCAGGAATCAAATCAATGATTTACACGGACGACCCCAATCCGGGTCGCAATAATTAGAATCCCACCTCACTCTACGTCCTTAAGTGTGCACACCCCCCAGAAGGTAACTTATGACCCAAAGGAGTAGATCATTAGAGCTTAACTGCAAGTAATGTCTGCAGGCAAAAGTAATAAGAATATCCACGGGGTACATAGTACCAATAATCACACGGAGCGCCATAAGGCACCAATAAGTTACACGGAGCACCAGAAGGTACCAATCAATCCAATAACCAATTCAAGGAAAGTCTCCCAAAACATTTAGTCAAACCCTTTCGCAAAACATCACACCAGAATACTCACGGGGAAATAATTCCCAAACTTCCACAATCTCAAAACCACAGTAAATCCAAATCTTCGATAATCACAAAACACAGAGGTAAGAATGTTGAGCACAACATTTACCTGGATACGCTCACAGTCACTGAATCACTCAGCAAGGTCAGCAGTAGCGTTCGTCAGGGAATTCGGTGTCTAGAATTGCAAACAGAAATAAAATCAGGACCTACTCAAACCAAGGAATTAATAACCTAACCTTACCAACGGATTCCCCTTACCCTTCTACAAGAACCGGCACCAGAAAAGCGGCCTAACGACGTTGGAGAATAAGAGCGTGAATTCAAAAGGGGTTGGAAGCTTGAAGAAAGAGAAGTGTGTTGTGACGGCGTATTGAAGATGAAGAAGATCGTGGGATTAAATAGAAAATAATTATTATGATAAGATAGAAATAAGTTAATAAATACATTTGATTTTAAAAGAAGAGAGAGAACTGAAAAATAGTTTGTAAAATAATAACAACAATAATATCAATCTGAAAATCAAGTAATTAAATAACCTTTAAGAGTCATGGAAGGATCTAGATTCTGAATCAAGGGAATAATTAAATATTGTTTGGGTAAAAATAGAATAGAAGATGGCTGGTTTACCATTAATAAAGATTAGGAAAGATTATCTAAATGAATAGATAGAGGAATAAATACATAATAGCTGTATAAATAAGTTAGGAAGAGGAAATTATTTTAGGAAGAAGTAAAATCGAATTTGTGTACTTGAACATAATAACGTTATTTGAAACGGATGTAAATATATCGATATATATATATTGCTTCTCTGGGCCTTTATTAATCTTACTCATATCATTCCCGACTATATACTAATTTAATCCTAAGCCAAAATTCACGGGTATTTCAATAAGACATTTTGATCAAATAATTTTACTTATATATTTGTCTAGTAGAAGTATGACTAGATTAGCATGTTAATACCATTATTTTTGTCAAGCTAACCTTTGTGATTTTATTGCAGGTGTACCGTGGGTGAGAGCTTCATTTGATGGAATTATATGTTTAATTGTCAAGAGCGATATCTGTGATTTTATGTGTATGATATTGTGTACTGTATAGCTCAACACCACTGCGTTTTATCTTACGCGAACGTCTTATGACTGGAAGTTTATACATCTAAACTGAAACAAGACTAACTGACCTTTAGGTATTATTGAACCTAACTGATGGTCAACTATTATAGTCTTAACTCAAGGATTGGTTATTATGTCACTGACAAAAAGGGCTAACTTATAAAGAGAGGAATCCAGATCATTTCGACTTTCTGGTTGCGCATTGTGATCACTACGAGAGACTTCAATGGAGAGTCACTCAAAGGAAATCCATCAGCCACATTCGGGGATGGCGGAAGGAACTGCCGTTGGTGCACAGGTTCGACCGGATCGGTCAATTAACCAGGGCCACAGGGTCAGCTGGTAAGCAGTTCCAATGGAACACAGGGGACATTCGTCCATTAATAAGTTATTAAGGTTGACTTAACATGACACTTGAGGTGGAAATTAATTGGAAAAGGTTAAATTATTGGTTTAAAGGATAAGGGTCAGGGGGCTAACTAACAAGTACAGTTTAATACGCGTATCTTGTTTGGTGATTGTTATGGATTATTAATGTGGGACTATTGGTTATTTCGATGAGTTATTGTTGTGTGGTTATTGGTGTCGTGTACTATTGTACACTGGTGTTTACAGGTGAATTGCTATGTGATCGTTAAATGTTTACAGTTATTACTGTTATCATTGTAAACCGGTATTTTATGTAACGAACATAATATCAAGATGGCTAAACGACTTAAGGAGTCCAAATGATTAAAGACTACATTTAGCATACCAGCATTTCGATTGCTGAGCCCTTCATTGGGCCAAACATTCCAGGTTATTGAAGAAGACTCAAGCCGAAGTACGGGACACGGGGGTAGCTGTTGTGTTTTCAGTAAACACCTTTGGTTTTATTTTGTATTGTATTAAAGAGGTTGTTGTATTCAGTTAGTTGCTCATTTAGTTGGATTTGGTTTGTAATAATTAGAAGTGCTCAGTGCCTGTTCATCACAGCGTAAGGAGTTGTATTGTTGGAAAGAGTGAGGATGCCTTGTTGCTCACAAGGGTGAGTAACGGCGTGTAACACCAAGGTAGATAATTTTATTTTCCGCTGCGAATTGTTACTTATTATGCTATGACTTGCGACGCTATTACAGGTTTAGGAATAGGGTGTTACAGTCACAGATTTCACAGAAGTCTAAACTGAGGAAGCCCTCAGAGACAATCAGAGACACATAACAACATACCGTTCACCCGGATTATATAACCGTGGAGTATGAATCAGCTAGATCCGATGCTCCTCATGTCGTCTCTAACAGTCTAATAATGCATAACGCTACAAATTAGCATTCCCGTATAACGACATTACTCTGCAGTACCCCGTACCATCACTAATACCTCCCGGTTCATTCCTCATTATTTTCTAACAACGTTTGTCGGGTTTTCGGTTTAACTCGGGATTAGGAAAAACGTTATATTACATGCGTGGACTCGTCTCGTATATTAATATACTTAATGTTTGAACTTTGGTTATAGCATGTAATTCAATATACACTTGTATATTATATAGTTTGTTTCTATATTGCATGTATAACTCTTGATCATATATTATACATTTCACTTAGTATTTATTTTCCTAAGGTTAGTTTTTCCAAGTTTAATGTAGTATAATTCATATGTAAAAATACTTTGAATTATATAAATCCTTATTATTTCATGTACAACCTAACATTAAAATTTCCTTACCTAATGTTTATAATTCTTTTCTCCTCACCTTATATCATTTTAATCATGATAATATAAGGTTATTGAACCATATTGTATTTTTCCACTCCATAACATATATTTATTTATCTATATATATATGTATTATGGGACCATTTATTATATGGTAAGTCTTTATAATATATTCATTCTCTTTTAATGAATATTTCTTATATTATAAATGTTACAACCCTTATAACATTAAAAACCATATTATAAATTCTTATTCAAAAATGCCCATTATTACCGAACAACACTTGTTTTCTTAAATATTTACAAAATCCACCACATAATTTATGTAATGTTATATTATAGTTATATAACATATATTATGACATTTATGTCATTAAAACAATTATAACCTATAGTTATAAGTTGTTACAAAATACCAAACATACCATACTCTTCTCGGTTTTTATTAAATTCCACTATACTTCCATAATTTACAATTTAACCCCAAATTATATTCCATTGTTATACTTTTAATATATATCTCATATTATAATCCTTAAACCTTAATATAATTATAACCTATGGTTATAATGGCTTATAATTGCCGAACAGACCCTAGGGTCTGTTCTAATTTAATTCCTACCACCCAACTTTGTATAATTACCAAATCTCCCCAATTTATAACATATAGTTTTCTAATGTCATTAAAACTATATATTATACCTATATCTTAATAAAACCTTATATATAACTCCCAAAAATTACCAAACTATACCAAAAGGTTATAAATATCATTCCTAACCTTATACTTTCTATATTCACAGTTTATACCCCATATGTTACCCATTTGTAACAATGATATAAATTATCATATGTTATACTTATATAATTCATATTAACTCCAAATTTAACCAAATAAAATCTGAAAAAATCCTAATAACCCAAGGTCTGTTCTAAACCCCATTTAGTACCCTTAAGTTTTGGAAATTGCAATATCACCCCAACTCTTATAAATCTTTTACAATTTAATAACTAACTTAATATAAGGTAGTATTTTAATTCCATAAACTCTCCAAACTTGGTCAAAGTCTCGTATATAGTCAACTTTGACTTCTAATTCCAATTTTAACCCAAAGTCTCGGTAATTACTACCTATACCCTATACTTTTCTATTTTTACAATTTTGACATAAAACTTTATAAAATGTTATAATTTTTATTTAAATTCGTTTAAAAACCCTAAATTCATTTTATTTATGCCCACGACTTCATTTAATACTAGTAATTACCATTTGACCCCAAACTTAATGCTATAAGCATAAATTAAATTAGATAAGCTTTTAAACTTACATTAAAATGGCCTAATGACATGGCCTTAATTACAAACTTTGCTTTATAACATTATAATTACACATAAATAGCTAAAATTTACTATAAACTCTCGGCCTTATTTTAACATTAATAATTCTTCCTCATAATGTCATAATTTTACCATTATGTTAATTAAACCACTTAAATGACTAGCTTAATTTATCTAAGTCATTTTTGCCCATACTTAGGTTAAAATCAACCATTTAATTAACTCCTCTCACGAAACATATTCTGTATGAGCTGAAAAATCATAATAACATAAGTTTATGGTATTTGTACCTTGTTTAAGTGCTTAATGACCTAATACCCTCAGGGCAGCTTGGAGGAAAATTCAACCCAACACTTTCACATGCTTAATACACCATAAGATATGGTTAGACTCCAAGCATGAGCTTACGACAAAATCACCTTAAAAAGGAAAGGTAGTCTCAAGATGGTTTCAACCTGAATCAAGAACACCATTTGGTGTTAAATTCACCATAAAAACATGGGGAATAGCTAGACAACAGCAAGGTGCTATGGTAATAGATTTTACCTTGGAAAAATGCCTTAAAGAATGGATTTTCTCTTGGTTTTTGGCCACTCTTGCTCCAAGTGGTTAACACACTGAACCAACATAAAAATATGAAGATTATGAGTATATAAACTCATAGAAAATAGACCAAGAAAATCGGATGAAGAAGGAAACTCCTTAAGGTATGTTTTTACCTTATTATGGAAATTTTGACCACCTTGTCCCAAGGGTTGCTTCAGCCGAGAATAGCTCTTGCTCAAGGGTTAAAATACTGAGATTAAGCCATGGAAGGTGATAGATTATTAGTTCCATGTGTAGGTGATGAAGTGATGAAGAAAAAGAGCTAAAATATGCCTTAAACCATTACCTTAGGTGGAAATAAGTTGGATTTGCCTTGAATACTCAAGAACACAGCTTGAGAGCTTTAGGAACTGATGGGTACTCAGCTGGAATGGGACAAGAGAAAGAGAAAGAAAGAATTTGTGTTTAAGGAATTAAAAGTTTTAAATGGAATAGTAAAGTGGTGATTCACCAAATTGGCTAGATATTTTAGTTAAAGGTTGATGTGCTGTCCTCCACCCTAATGCTGCCGCCTCATTTAAGATAGGAATGGGTCAAGTCTTGACCATTGACTTGACTTGGTCAATATTGCTTAAAAATGCACTATTTGGGTTACTATTCATAAATGAATGCCATATTGTGATTTTTTTGAAAATCTTGGAATTAGACCTTATAATGTGGTACATTATAGTACATTAGTATAACAAGGTCTAATCCAATGCCTAACACCACTCAAAACCCACTCAGACAGTCAATTTTCTCAAAAACGTGCTTTAAGGAGTTTTAAAGCATAATTTGTGTTAGAACATGTTTTTGAGCTTGGTTTCCTTTGAGAATAGTTTTATAGTGTTAATTACTTACTTATAATACTTAGGAATCGACTTTGGATCCTAATTGAGGTCATACAATCTCTATGGTGTCTTAAAGCACATTTTTGGCTTTACCGATCTTAAGGCATGTTTTGCCTTGTTGAGATCTTTAGATTGTTCCCCAATGGTATTAAGATGATTATTAACCTTCTTAGATCATTAATAGATCATTTAATTAAGTTTTTAAGGTTAGGGGTATTTCACATTGTGTGGTGGAATTTTTTTTATTTTTGTATACCTATTTATCCCTAGTTCGAATAAATGACGAAAAAAGGGTACATATACGTATAGCAAGACATATCACCACATTCCCATATCTTATCCTCTTACCTATACTACTGCGGATGTGGGTTCTTTTCCGTAAATAATCGCTCAAGGTAACATCAAGGGTTTTTTTTGTTAAGATTGTTGTGTAATCGATTTCATCTTTGTTTTCCCGCTTTGTTTTGTAGTTCAACGTAATGACATGCATACACTTGAAGGAAGAAGTGAAATGGAAACAAACTATCCGATGACATACAACATCAGCAACAACCGTGAAATACCCCTAAATAATTAAACGTTATTTTAATATATAAATAGCTATATTAAAGTATAAATAATCAAGCAAGTAATAACCCGCGAACGGTTATTATTACCATACTTATTACATACGGAAAAATATGTAAACGTACATAACGTTACAAGATTATAACGTTGTACATAAACCAAAACACGACAAATAAAAATAGTCGTATATATATATATGTATACATACAACTAGTAACGCTACATATTAATATAGTCACTTATATACAATAAATAGACTTAATAGGACTGAAACAAAAAAAAGAGAGCAACATGCTCTAGCCGGGATTCGAAACCGAGACCTCTCGTACCTATCCGAAACCTTTACCGCTTGAGCGTGTGCTCGAATTCAGTATAAACCACCCACGAACTATAATTGGTAGTCACTATACTAAAGTTACAGGAAAGGGTGGTGTATCACCCGACATTCTCCTCTAAGCTTAATTCCTCAAAATCCAGACTGCTACAAACTTCCATAACGACAGGAACTATTGTGCCATGAATTTCCACGCGACAACAGACATTCTTCAGACTACCTATGTACTCCCATACAACCGAAAGAATTGTTTTTGCAAATGCCCATTCCGCTTGGGACTTCCCACGCGACAGTCCCACAGACCAACGCCACACCACTCTGTATAATCAGCTTCCTCTTCTTTCCTTCTGTACCTTCGTCTTCTCAGTTCCACCGAGAACCCACACCTCCATGGCTACTGCCCAGTAGGTAGGTAAGTTTCCAAGTTTAAACTATACTCACTGTTCTCCCATGAGTTTCGCATCTTCAAGAACTAAACCGTGAATATATACACCAGCAGCAAAGATCGGTACTGGGAGCTAGAACAGTGGGAAACCTCGGTTGAAAGACAGAGAAGGAAGGGAAGTTAGCTCCCTTGTCTTCTCAAGGTAAAACCATACGAAACCCAGTTTAAATTCCACCTTCGTTTCAGTAATAAACCAACATGCATTAAGCTGTGCTGTTCTCTGTTTTCTTACGTGAGATTCACCACAATTTTAACCACTGTTGTACAGGTAATGGCCATAGTAATACTGAACTCTCCTTTCCTCCTTTCTGTCTCTCCTCATGTAGCAGACAGTAGAGAGTTCTCAGTTGTTGAAGGAATAAGACCAAGCCAACCCCCTTTGCTGTACTATCCTCAGTGAAGAAGGAAACGGAAACAAGGTACATGTCATACCTATTTCAGTTACTCCAAATCATGTCCTTTCTCTAAGTTGTCGGGTTAACACCTAAATAAACTGTTCCAGTGTAGTCAACTGACCAAGGTGCTTGGGTTCGAGTTTTCCACCAAAGGTGTAGCTAAGGGATTGTCAAGACTGGTGAGTAACTGCTAAACTAACTCAAGATCAGAGGAACAGAAATAAGTTTAAACCCATCAAAATTGTTAATCATGCAAACCTGTAGCATGTGGTCTCGGTATGTTTAGTATTCTTGGGTATTAGTACACTATAATCTTAGTATGCACCTGACTAAGTCTCTTTACGTGAGGAAGTTGAAGGAGGGAAATAAGGAAAAAAACAGATCCTAACTAGAATAAAAACAAGAAACAGATGCATCTAGCATACTTTCTGTTCTGTTACAATTTAGGTGGCTAAACCATACTGTTGTGACTTGTTTTGAAATAAGAAACCTAAAAACACACTCATCGTGATAGCTAAGCAATTAGGAAAGGGATGAGTGTCTAAGGGGTAAGCAAGAAGAAAGGCATGTCAGAAGCATAAGGAAACATAGATTTCATATTGCAACCTCGATTTAGTTCTAGTTTCTTACCAGTTCAGTTCTGGCTATTTATATGTCAGTAATAAGGTTGTTTTGGGTTGTTCTTGAAGTCTGGAATCTAAATGAATTATTAGCCAAGTAGGTAAGTAGTTGGAAGGAGGTGTAGGTTGATCTAGAAAAATGACAGAGAAGAAAAAACAGTGGGAACAAATAGCACTCCTGTTTTAGTTTCAGTTTCAGGAACTTCTGTTTCTGTATAATGTTGTTACAGAGAGTGTAAAAGGTGGCATCGAATAGCTCAAGAACTTCAAACACTAACAACCCACTTAACTAGGTAGGTAAGTATTATAGAGGAAAAGGAAAAAAAAAATAAACTGCAGGCCACTGTAAATGAACAAAAAGGAAACAGATGAAAGGAATTACCAGTTT
Source organism: Limonium bicolor (assembly GCA_023374045.1). NCBI lineage: Eukaryota > Viridiplantae > Streptophyta > Magnoliopsida > Caryophyllales > Plumbaginaceae > Limonium > Limonium bicolor. The sequence continues at coordinate 314,750,174 of CM041778.1, read as the reverse complement.
GGAGTGCAGTTTTCTGTCATCCTAAGCTTTCTGTATAACAACTTTCAGGAGCTTAAAAGTGGGATGGTAGACCTACTTTGAATCTGTGGAACTTAAAGAGAAGAGAAGAACTATCATATCCTAAACTACCTGAACTAGTACCGAGAGGAAAGCAGATTAAATATATATATATATGTAACAGATGCCAATTTGTAAACCCTTCTTCTGTTTCAGTTCATTAAAATGTCTTGGTGTTGGTAGGACAGTCTAAACAGTCTAGGATGAAGAACTCTCAGAAAAGAAAAAAAAACCAGAAAGAGAATCAACCAGTTTTATAATGCTGTTTCTGTGGCAACACCAACTCAGATTGCAGTTTCTTTTTCTTCAATTTTCAGATTCTCTCCAGCCAGTGTTGGATATTTATGTGTCTACAACAAAGTGGTTATGGGACTTAATTGAGAGCAGAAGCTTGATAGAATACTTAAGCTACTGGGTAATAAGATTGGAGGGAAGAATCAAAAATGCCAATTCATGAATAACAGAAGAAACTGAAGAAGATATAACAGATTGAGATTTTCAGTTTCAGTCCCTACATTTAGACAGTTTCTGATCTTTCTAGATTTCTGTTGTGTAAAGAGTCTAGATAACTCTAACTCAGTGTCTTGAACTGTTCAAAATTAAAACTGTACTGAGACTCTTAACTAAGAGTAAATAATCTGGAGAAATTTAGGGAATCAGGTGGCACGTACAGAAAGAAATAACTAGTTTCACACTTTCTGTTTTCTGTAACGACATGGTCAGTTTCTGTGTGGAGAATTTTCAGTGGAGTGTCCTGGGTGATTAAGGATCTGATATGAAGTTAAAACCGGAGTATAATTAGCTAACCTGGTAAACAATTCGTGAGAAGGAAGGAGGTTCAATGAGTGATCACAGAAAAATGAACAGAAGGATAAGAGAACACCAGTTTTGATTTCAGTTCTAATTCAGTTTCAGTTTTCTCACCAGATCAGTGTCTGGCTATTTCAGTATCTGTAACAAGTTGTCTTGGGTTTTATTTGGGTTTAAAAATTGATGGAAATGCTTCTGTAACTGGTTAACGGTTTGGAAAGGATTGAAGAATCAAACATATGAACTAACAGAGAGGGAAGGAAGAAAAAAATACACCTATTGCAGATTCTTCTGCTACTGTCCTGACTGCTGTGTGCTCAAACTTCTGTGGCATTAACAAGGTTTCCTTGAGTTATTCTTGAGTCTAAAAACCTCGATAAAACACTACCTAAATAAGTAGGGAGTCAGAGGGAGTGTAACTCATTTAGAAAACAGACAGAGGGGCTAATGAGGGCACACATCAGTTCTGTTTTCAGGATTACAGATCAGAGATCTTGCTTCTGTATGCCTAAGTTACAGTGGGTTTAAAGAGGGTTGCATAGAGTGGTTCAGGGGATCTACATCTAGCTAAATCACTTGACCATTAAGTAAACATTTTGAAAGGAAAAGGAAACTGTAAGCCAACTGTCAAACAGAAGAAAAAAAAAAACAGATAAGAGTGAAGTCAGTTCTTTTTCTGCCTTAACAGTTTCTCTTCCTGTCTCTGTATAAGCCGATTTCTGTTAGAATGAAACTGCACTAACATCAGGAACTAAGTAACTAAGCAGAGTGGGGGGAGAGAATGAAGAGAAGCCAAATCAAGGGATGAGAAGCAAAAACAGAAAATGAATAACTTACCAAACTCAACACATCAGTTTCCAACTGTTTCTGAAATTAATGACTCTCTGTATAACCCTGTGACAGAGGGATGTTAAGGGTAGAAATGAATAAAGAGTGAACTAAAGTACTGCTAAAGGAGAGTAAACTAGGTTGATACATTCTGTGGTAATTCTACAAACCACCCTAACGACCTAACAGAGACAAAAAGAGGACCACATCAGCATGATCTCCAAATTCTGATATCATGTCTTCTTCTGTTCAATTGAATTGCAGTGAGAGGTTAAGTTGTAATACAGATCTGGGTTCTTCAGTCTATAATTAATATGGTGGGGTGGTGATTTTGTGACGTGGAAGAAATGAAATCTGACATGTATATTGATAAGTGCAAAACATATAGACTTTTTAGGGTTTAATCACCTTATTAATTATAGCATTTTTAGTAATGTTTCTCACTTATCTAGGGTTTTTCCTATAAATTGTGTTGTTATATTAACTGATGTATTTCATGTGTTAAATTGTAGGAAAAATACCTAAAACACACATATCTTTATAAGGGATTAAAGAAGGTCACGTGGAGAGGACATGCATGCGTGATTTGCATGCAACCGCCTCATTAGGGGGCGGACAAAACTAGAAATGGAGAGGATAGAGGCGACCGCCTCATTAGGGGGCGGACAAACTCAATGCAACCGCTTGATATCGAGCGGACAAGACAGAGGAAACCGCGAGGCGGACAAGACAGAGGAGACCGCGAGGCGGACGTGAACTGAGTGTACCGCTTGATAAACAGGCGGACAAGATAGAGGAGACCGCCACTTATCTAGCGGACATGTGAAAATGGGCTTATCTTCTACGCCGACTCGCTCTGCAACTTGAGACGGTGCCTACCAGAAATCACGCACGCGTTGCAGCCCTGTCCCCTGCGCAATCAATGAGCTGCAATCAATGGGGAGCTGCAATCATCGAGCTCAATCAATGAAGCTGCTGCTCTGCTTCTTCTTCCTCTATAAATACAACACTCGTCTCACCTTCTCCAGTGTCCTTCCAGAGGTTCCGTCCGTGGTTCCTCCTGGAGTTCCAATTCACACCATCATTCCATCTTCGTAACTACACTTTCACTCACTCATTCATTTTCATTTCTTATCTCCCGCTTCTCCATTTTGTTTTCTTTTCATCTCATTAATCTCACCTCTAGTCTCACGTATTTAAATAGAAGACCAAACTATTTAATATGTTAGGTTAGAGTTCGTATGCTTTGCGAATGATTATTATGTTCTGTATTAATTATGCAATGTTTTTACTGGTTTTAATTTAATGAAGTTTGTTACGCTTAAAGCTCATCTCTCGCCTTTTTAATAAATGTCATGAGTTTATTAAATTGCTTGCTAAGTCTATTTTGATCAGACCAGGTGATAAATAGATAGGTTGATTAAGCCGTAAATCTGGAGAAAGCTCTATTATGATTTAATGAGTTAGTATTTTCAGATGCAATTATATTTCCTCGAATTTAATGTCCGTTTACATAAGAGTGCTCGAACCTTGATTAGACCGAGCATTTCTGGTAAACGAGTTCTTATGAGGCTATGACTTAGTCCTTAAGATAATTAAAGGAATTTTGCCAGACAATTATAATTAAACCAGTAGGAATAGCTTGAAAGAGCAGATAATATTAATCTGAACCAGAGTCCCGTTTAGTTTATCTGTTAATTTAGTTTATTTTATCTTCCTTTTTTTTATAAAAAACAAGTCAATTAATCCCCCCTCCTGTGACACGCTTAGGTACTTAATATGTACATTAGTCCCGTGGTTCGATATCCGGTCGCTTACATTTCACTATACTACTGCGACCGGGATTTGTTTGCAGCCCGACGTTTATTTTGAGTTTTTAATTTCTTTTCTTTTAATTTTACACCATTTCAACCACTCACGATATAACGTCTGCAAAATGGCGCCGTTGCCGGGGACTAGATTTATTCTAGTTCCTAAGCCCCGGATTATTCACCTGTTAATTATAAATATTTTGTTCTCTTATTTCTGTTAATATTATTGTTAATATTAATTATCTTCTATATTTTGTTAATATTAATTATCTAATAATCTGTTAATATTAATTGGACACCTGATATTGGACATATGACATTGGACACCTGACTTTGGCCATCTAACTTCGGACTTCTAACTTCTGACATCTAACTTCTAACTCTTATATTATTGTCATTTAATTTTCATTGTCTCTAACATTTAATTTCCATTGTCCCTAACATTTAATTTCCTGTATACTAACTACTAACTTATAATTTCTGTCATTTAATTTCCTGTCATTTCTTTCCATTGTCTCTAACTACTAACGTTAATTATTCTGTCAACTAATTAAATTAACTTCTAATTTTATGTCATTATTTTTACTAACCTATACTTTATATTTCTGTCTGTTACGAATGAAAGCAAAAAAAAAAATCGATCAAGGTCTTGTCCGCCAGATATCATGCGGACACCAGCCTTGTCCGCCACTTACCACGCGGACGCCACACACGAGACCGCCTCGCGGACGTCTCCACTCTTGTCCGCCACTTAACTAGCGGACGGCACACAGGTAACCGCCTGATAACGAGCGGACGGACATCGATATAGAAAAAAAAATATAGAGCTAAACACCGCGTTTCACTTCTTCTTCCCCAATTTCATTTCGAACTCGAGCGAGCCCCAGCGAAGAACACAGCCCAGCCGCGCGACTCGCCCTCCTCCTCAGATCGACATTTCTTCTTCAATTCTTCACCAAATCATACAAGGTTAGTACCGAAATCTTCGTTTTTCAATTCTCTACATTTCTATAGCTTCAAATCTGTAAATGATGAACTACATTAGGAGAAATTAAGGACTGAAGTTTCGAATCCCTAATTCCTTAAATTCGAAAATTTCGAATTCTAATTGCTAGATTTGTCTCGAATTTGTCCTCTATTAATCATAATCTACATACACAAGGTTAAATCTTCACTTATTACACTTAGTTTGGGTGTTTTTGTTGAATTCGAAAATTGAAGAATGATAGTTACGAAAATCCATTGTTAAAACTAGCATTTTTCAGTTTTATTTAACCTTGATTATAAACGAGTATAGATATGATTATAGGTTATTATTTCTAGATTTGATTGGTGACGGTACTAAATACCTTGAAATCTGACTGAATTTTTTGTGGAGAAACAAAGAATTTTAGGGGAGACTCTGTCGAATTTTCGACAGAATTTATGTTGTATAATTATTCTGTTTATGTTTCATTCTTTGTTCAACTTGTTTTCTATTTTTATTAATTTACGGAGTTGTTTATGTTAAATATTAATGTTCTATTTGATATTAATTTCTATGTTGTTTATTAACGTTTGGTTATTATTTTCTATTTAATTTTTATGCTGTTTTTGTTTATTAATTTTTATGCTGTTAATTTCTATTGATTCTCGTTGTATTGTTACTTTGTTTGATATTTAATGTTAATTGTTATGCTGTTAATGTTTGTTTGCTTTTAATTTTTAAAATAAATATATTAGTATGTCTCGTACACGTGGTGGTGACTGCCCCGGTGCATCATCTTCTTCTGCACCTTGTCTTCGGGACGACGGCTTTATCTCAGTAGAGGCTCGTGCCTGGTTCGATCAGGGCAAGGACTTTATTATGGAGAGGGAATTTGAGCCTGCGGTGCTAGAGGCTGCAGGGGTGGATACTCTAATTGCCAAGCTAGGACTTTCGATGATCCTAAGGTTAGGGCAGGGAGTCTTTAGTCCGGACTTAGTTAGAGAATTTTATGCTAATGCCCGGCGGGCGATGTGAGCATTACTTCTTATGTACGCCATCGCCCCGTGGAGGTCACACCCTCGACATTCACTTCTTTCCTGCACATCCCGGATGGTCCTGGTGATATCCGAGGATTCACAGAGGAGTACTTGCAGAGGTCGAAGTCTAGGTGGCTTCAGGTTGTAGGTCGGAGGACCCGACGTAGAGGGGAGGAGGAGAACGATGTCCTCCCGTTCGCTAGCTTCCCCACGCTGACTCAGAGGCTTCTCCTAGAGATCCTCAGTCATCAGATTCGCCCATCTGGGGCGCATGATGCTACTGATGAGGATTGTGCCTTACTAGACTACTTCCTAGGTCCGTTTCCACCCGCTCAGCGCATCTCCTTCAGCCACGTCATGTACAGCCAGCTCCATAAGGTGGTCTCCTACATGAGGACGAAGAAGAAGAAGATCACTCCCATTTTTTCCCTTCTTCCTCAGTCTCCACATTATCGGTTCTGTCCCATTCTCAGCAGAGTTCAAGGAAGCTTTGGAGCTCCGAACAGAAGCGCCCAGTCACACTGCAGACTGTGCGGAGCTGGGGCTTTTATGCGCTCAGATGACGGTACTTGGGTCAGAGGTACCGCTGCTCAGTCTTCCACTGCTTCATCCACAGCAGCAGGACCCTCTACGGAGAGCCACACACTCGGCTGATCCCGACCCACCGTCCGCTGACACTGCACAGGGAGAGGAGCCCTACGTACCTACTACTGATGTGATGCAGACTCCAGCTCCTGTACCTTACTCGACCGATCCACAGAGTCAGCTCCAGGCATTCCATCAGATGCAGCAGCAGTTGCATCAGCGTTTTGAGAGCTTCGAGCAGAGGATGCTGGCTGAGCAGTCACGGGTGCACCAGCGCTTGACCAGGGTGACAGATTACATGCACAGACCGCTCAGCTCCTAGAGCGACTCCTCGCTCAGACAGGCCAGGGACCTGCACAGCCTCCACCACCACCACCGCAGTGATTTTTTTTTCTTTATTTTATTGTTGTCTTTATTTGATGTATTTTATTTTGTTGTGTTGTTACTAACATTTGTAGACTTATACTGTTTAAACCTTATCAAACTTCTGGAAGGAACAGTTCGGTTTGCTTCATGTTTTTATTTTATGTAGTACTGTATTATTTTTGCTTAAAGTTTTTTATGCCTAATTATTTATGTTTATCATATTTTTATTTTCTTTTTGGTGCCACTTGAGTTCTGCTGGCTATATATGATTTTCTTTTCAGAATAATATTCGAATATATAGCTGAACTCACCTTTGGAAAGCAACCTCAGTTGCTTGGAATTTCAATATCTTCGGTTGAACACTTGCGCGAACTCAAGTGTGAGGAACGTCTCACCCCTGCCAAAGCTCTAAGTGTGAGGAAGGATACCTTCCTCAATCTACGATACAAGGGAGTTTCAGTTCTTCCTTTATTTTATTAATGTTCAACCGTATTTATTTAATCCTTTATGAGTCTGTCATAATTTGAAAGGTCATTTTCTTGATTTTAATTCTGAACAATGAGGACATTGCTCCTCTTAAGTGTGAGGAAGGAGAGACCTTTCCCTGAGATTATGACAGTAGTTCGATAATGCCACACTCACTTTTGCTACTCTAAACTGCCTAAATTTTAAAAAAAATTGATAAAAATGAGATAAAATAATTGTAGAAGTGTCTGAAATTATGTCAAGTGACAACTGAAAGATGGTTTTATTTAAAGGAGTTTGTATAAATTATTTTCCATCAAAATACTCTATTTCCACTCAAAAATGATAGATCTGCTAGTTGTAAAAACCAATTTAGTTTAGCTTAGGATTATGGAAATATGTGGAAAGTCAAGGAAAGAAAAGGATAAAGATAAGGTACTCCGCTGTTTATGAATTTTTCTAACCAAAACAGGCCTCGTCTATCCGGTTATTAAGTTCTTTGGGGTGCTTTAACACCTATCTACCTAAGGTCTCATGATCTGGGATAGAAGACCCAACACCGCTACAAGGATAGAGAGAAAAGTCTGGGGTACAGAAAAATAATGCAATTCAAAAATATATATTATATAAATAATATGTGCTTTGTCTATACAATTTGCACATTAAAAAAAAATATAAATTGCAAATTATATTATGAACATGAGTACGTGGTGTTGAAAGGTATTGCGGAATAAGGCATTACTTCACACCCCTTGTCATTCCGGGTTAGAGAATGAATTGGTTGGAAATCCCAGGTTAATCTAACTTGTTTTCTACAGTTGGTTTTTCTATGCTTTTATTAAATTTTTCTTCTTCACTGTTATAAAAACCTACTTCTAAGAGCAGAATTATTCTTTCAATTGTCACTTTGTCTAAATTCCCTTCTTCACTTATTTAATCTTGTTTTATTATTTGGCTTAGAGATAATTATATTCCTTATTTGCTTGAGGACAAGCAAAAGTCAAGTGTGAGGAAGTTTGATAAGTGCAAAACATATAGACTTTTTAGGGTTTAATCACCTTATTAATTATAGCATTTTTAGTAATGTTTCTCACTTATCTAGGGTTTTTCCTATAAATTGTGTTGTTATATTAACTGATGTATTTCATGTGTTAAATTGTAGGAAAATACCTAAAACACACATATCTTTATAAGGGATTAAAGAAGGTCACGTGGAGAGGACATGCATGCGTGATTTGCATGCAACCGCCTCATTAGGGGGCGGACAACACTAGAAATGGAGAAGATAGAGGCGACCGCCTCATAGGGGGCGGACAAACTCAATATAACCGCTTGATATCGAGCGGACAAGACAGAGGAAACCGCGAGGCGGACAGACAGAGAGAGGAGACCGCGAGGCGGACGTGAACTGAGTGTACCGCTTGATAAACAGGCGGACAAGATAGAGGAGACCGCCACTTATCTAGCGGACATGTGAAAATGGGCTTATCTTCTACGCTGACTCGCTTCTGCAACTTGAGACGGCGCCTACCAGAAATCACGCACGCGTTGCAGCCCTGTCCCCTGCGCAATCAATGAGCTGCAATCAATGGGGAGCTGCAAAATCATCGCTCAATCAATGAAGCTGCTGCTCTGCTTCTTCTTCCTCTATAAATACAACACTCGTCTCACCTTCTCCAGTGTCCTTCCAGAGGTTCCGTCCGTGGTTCCTCCTGGAGTTCCAATTCACACCATCATTCCATCTTCGTACCACTACACTTTCACTCACTCGTTCATTTTCATTTCTAATCTCCCGCTTCTCCATTTGTTTTCTTTTCATCTCATTAATCTCACCTCTAGTCTCACGTATTTAAATAGAAGACCAAACTATTTAATATGTTAGGTTAGAGTTCGTATGCTTTGCGAATGATTATTATGTTCTGTATTAATTATGCAATGTTTTTACTGGTTTTAATTTAATGAAGTTTGTTACGCTTAAAGCTCATCTCTCGCCTTTTTAATAAATGTCATGAGTTTATTAAATTGCTTGCTAAGTCTATTTTGATCAGACCAGGTGATAAATAGATAGGTTGATTAAGCCGTAAATCTGGAGAAAGCTCTATTATGATTTAATGAGTTAGTATTTTCAGATGCAATTATATTTCCTCGAATTTAATGTCCGTTTACATAAGAGTGCTCGAACCTTGATTAGACCGAGCATTTCTGGTAAACGAGTTCTTATGAGGCTATGACTTAGTCCTTAAGATAATTAAAGGAATTTTGCCAGACAATTATAATTAAACCAGTAGGAATAGCTTGAAAGAGCAGATAATATTAATCTGAACCAGAGTCCCGTTTAGTTTATCTGTAATTTAGTTTATTTTATCTTTCCTTTTATTTATAAAAAAACAAGTCAATTAATCCCCCCTCCTGTGACACGCTTAGGTACTTTATATGTACATTAGTCCCGTGGTTCGATATCGGTCGCTTACATTTCACTATACTACTGCGACCGGGATTTGTTTGCAGCCCGACATTTATTTTGAGTTTTTAATTTCTTTTCTTTTAATTTTACACCATTTCAACCACTCACGATATAACGTCTGCATATATACATATGTACCCAATAACTAAACAATGTGAAAACCTTGGGTTACATTTTACCACAAGGTTTTTGGTGTTATAAAATTAAATACCTACTATATATATAAGTTATGTGGTAATTTTGTGAGTGATGAAAGTATATAATAAAGGAGCTCAAATGTGGCACATGTGTATATTATTTTCGATACATTCCTAAGTTGCCAAGCCACATGTAATAAAGTCTAGTGACACATAAATTTCGTGCCGTATAACATTATAGAACAAATGTAACACAAATAATATTATGTGCTAAGGATGTAGTTATTCAAACTGTTATGCTAAATGCATACATACAAAAATAAACACGTACCAAGAAATAAAGCTATACACTATAGTTATAACGACATAAAATACTAAGGATAGTATAAGACTTGGTTTGATAAATAAACCCTAGTGAAGTATCATAAGTGTATAACGCAAGGTTTCATGCTCTAATGTAAACCGAGAATTAACTCACACAACGAGTAAGGGGTTTATAAAATATTAATAACGATACTTTAATTAGTAACAATGTTAAGTCTGGGGACATAGTACTAGGATTTCAAACGTTATTCGGAAATACCGAATTGTGCTGTCATATGGATTGACGCTTAGTGTTCTCGTATTACTAGATCGCATTCCCGACGTACGCGCTCGAAAGCTCTAGTGGTCTGCACTGCACGTGTAACACCCCTAATCCTAAACCTGTAATAAACGTCGCGAGTTGTAGCAAAATAAATTCGCAGCGGAAAATAAAACTACCTAACCTTGGTGTTACACGCCGTTACTCACCCTTGTGAGCAACAAGGCAACCAAACTCTATCCATCAACTAATCAACGCTGTGATGAAGAGACACTGAGCACTCTACTTATTACAGACCAAGTCTAAACTAAATGAGCAACTAAATAAAATAAAACAATCCCAAAATACAGTACATAAACAAACGACAGGTGTTTATTAAAACACAGCTGCTACCCTGTTTCCCGCACTCCGGCTTGTGTACTCTTCAACAACCTGAAATGTTTGGCCCAATGAAGGGCTCAGCAAACTATGCTGGTATGCTAAATGTAGTCCTAAGTCTTCTAGATTTCCTTAAGTCGTTTTAGCCATCTTGACATTAGATTCATTACAGAAAGTCCGGTTTACAGGAATAACAGAAATACTGTAAACACTGAGCAATAGCTAAACAATTCACCTGCAACACATAGTGTATGATAATACACATCAAACAATAATCAATACCAGACAAGATGTAAATATTCAACACCTGAACTTGTTAGTAGGTCACATGACCCTTAACCTTTTAAACCATCCACTTAATAACCTGTGAAAGATTGACAATATGTCCACTGGGTTCCAAAGGAACCGTTACCAGCTGACCTTATGGCCCTGGATAAATATTGACCGATTCGGTCGAAACTGTGCACCAACGGCAGTGCATTCCGCCATCCCCGAATGTGGCTGATGGATTTCCTTTGAGTGACTCCCCATTGAAGTCTCTCGTAGTGATCACAATGCGCAACCAGAAAGTCGAAATGATCCGGATTCCTCTCATAAGAAGTTAGTCCTTTTTGTCAGTGACATAATGACTCAAATTAAGACTATAACATTAGACCTTGTTAGGTTCAATAATACCTGAAGGTCAGTTAGTCTTTTTTTTTTTACAGTTTAGATGTACAAACTTTTAGTCACAGGACTTTGCGTATAAATACAACGCAACAATTTAAGCAACACCACGTACAATATCATTCACATAAAATCATAGATATCGTTCTTAACACTTAAACACATAATGTCTGGACCTTAGGATAATCCTTAGGACATTCAGACCACACAATTAACATACCGTTCACCGGGGTAATTGCTAGCTTGACAATTCCTGCTCTAGTAACTCTTTCCGTACGCTGTTGTTTCATACATGAAATAACGTATACTTATTAATATGACTGTCCACTAATTATTACAGTACAGTCACTGTAGAGTTTATTCTCATTGTATACTAAGTCTGTAAGTTATTTGTTTTCCCCCGGTTATTTAAACAGCGGCTCTAGAAACCCTAACAGTTCATCATTTTATGTGAAGATACGTTATAACTTTATCTCATTAACTACATACTCATAATTATTTCAACTTATCTCTTATATCATATCATATAGTTATTCACATTATAACCACCTTTATTTTATAAACTTTATATTATATTTCATAATGTCCCATAATACTTTATATTACATAATTTAACTCTTTTCTTTTATTAAATTACAATACCACCATAATAATTCGGTATTTATTACTTGTACCAAATAGCTTTTATAATTACCAAATAGCCATATAACTTCTATAATTTACTAATTAACCACCCAACTTCCGGTAATTACATTTTGTGCCCAATAGTTTTCGCAAATCAATTTATATTCATTTATAGTTTCGTTTTTTGTAAACATTTTTTCCTTATTCACCATTTAACCCAAAAATTTAATATAAGTTACATTAACTTATAAGCTATAGTTTAAATATTTAATTTTCTTAAATACCCAATATTACCTTATACTTTCGCAAATACATATCCGCCCCAATTTTAATTTTCGGTTTTCAACCTATTATTCCATAAATTACAAAAAAAATTTCACCCAAAAAACTTTTATAAAATGTTATTTAAAACACTTTATTTAAAATGTCACACACCAATCATGATATAATTCATTACTTCTATTATATCATAATTATGCCAAAAAACCCTCAAGTTTACCTTAGGAATTTATCAAGGTATTTTTGATACACCTTGGATGGTTATAGAGCTAGATTCCTTCATGAAATGATGAAGAGAAACAAGGTTAGAAGCTCATAATTTTCGGAGATAGGTTAAGGAACTCGTTTAGGATTTTCACCATAACTTACCAAAATTTCAGATTGCGCACTCTCTACGGTTTTTGTCACCCAGAGCTGAAATGACCACGAAAATTAATGATCTCTATATCGTTGGAAAGCTAATTCAAAGAGGAACAACTTCGTGTTGAGAAGATTTCAAGAAGACTTACGGAAAATTCAGAATAACTCCCGAACTGAGACCTATTGAACAGATTCACTGCTGCGAACCACTTTGCCTTCTTTTGTTCACCCAGAACTGAATACACCATGGAAATTAATGATTCTTATATGAATGGAAAGCTAATTCGAAGAGGAACAACTTTCGTGTTGAGAAGATTTCGAGATCACTTACTGAAAATTCCAGAATCTCTCCCGAAGTCAGACCTCTTGCACAGATCTGTTACTTGATTCTTGTCTTGTTGAATTAGCTAGGAGTTTTGACATAAAATGAAGGTAGATCTTAAACCTCCATTAATGGAGCTTAAGAGCTCAAGGAATTAACTTAGAATGGAATAAGAAAAGAGAGGAGTTAGGAAAGAAGACTTACCAAATCGTGAATGGGCAATGAGGAAGTGTAGCTTACGTGAGTTAATAAGGTGGGAAGACAATGAATTACTTTGGAATAATTGGTATGATTGATGCATTATTTTATGTCTTATTTCTTTGATTAATTGACTTAGAATTTGGCTACTAAAAGTCTCTAAATTGGTACAGATTTCGGTTGATTGAAGAGGAATAATAGAGGTTCATTTGCTGATTGATAACTAGAAGACAAGAGAAGTGGGTAATTGTTTCCTCTTTGATTTACTAGTTATTTTGTCCTTGTTTTTCCCATGCTTCTACGATTGAATTGGAGCAGATTGGCACCAGATTTTTTGCTTGATTGGAGACAAGAGGTACTGTGTGTTAGGTAAGTGTTTTATTGAATTATCAAAGAGCAATCAAAGCTCATTCTCCTTGTCAAAATCGGACAGCACTAGCTTTAGGAACAATTGGTTTTTGTCTTGATTGAGACATGAATTTACTTGTTAGGTATGTATTATATTGACCAATAAATGAAGCAATCAGACCCTCATATCCCTTGTCAAAATCGGCTGCAATGAGCCATGTGACCCACTTGAATTATCTTGTTTTATTGACTAGTCAAATGTATGACTAGTTGGGTATTTAATTTCTTGTCTTAATATAAACTAATGTTCATTATTCTTCTTGCAGGAAAATCGATGGTGAGGTCTATATGACTGATTTATTTGTTACATAATTATATGGTACATGCTAGGTGAGTTCTTATTATCATAAGACAATTTTTGAAGTAAAAATTGTCCAAAAATCACCTTAACGCTGATATGGGGACCAAATGGGTTGATTTTTAATTTGATTTTTGTTACACTATATTGTACTAAGACCATATTAATATGTATAATAGGTTTCAGCATTTAATTGGTACATTTTTAATATGATAAAAGATGAAAGTTTTAAGGTAAAATGCTGATTTTCGGTAACTTTTTGTCCCAAAAATCGCCCCCATTTATACAATGAATTTAGTACTGACATCAATTGATTTAGATGGTCATTTTATCCACTTTTAAGTCTATTAACTCGTGGCTCCTCAAAAACTTCAAGGTAATTGCGTAAAACGCATTTTCGTGACACCCGAAGGTGCGTTTTTGTGCTTTAAGAATTTTTATAAGAATTAATTAGTCGCTATGTGTTCCAAGTGTTTATTGACATTGTTTATAGTCAATAATAATATTTTAAGGTGTTACATTGAGTTATATGGGGTCATACCAACTTAGAACACGATTCTCGGGCTAACCGAGCAAAAAGGAGCGTTAAGAAACTCCCCCGAGTATTTTGTCTTTAACTGAGAATTTATCTTGAGAACTTTGTCTTAAATATTCATTAAGGTATTATTAAGCATTTTAAATGAGGTGTAATACTTTATTTTAATTTATATGGTATTTCCGGGACTTTCGGGCCTTAAGGGGGCCTTTAAGAGAATTCCCGGGTATTTCGTATTTTTACTCAGTTCAAACTGTGGACTCGTGTTTCCAAGGTCACATAATGATCCTTGGTTGATTTTATATGTTGTTCATAGCTTATATAATTTATTTACTTAAGGTCGGGCTTTAACGCACGTTTTTGACCTTAAGGAGTTTTAGGTGCGTTCTTAACGCCTGAGTTTTTATATACTCTCTTTAGGGTTTAATAATCCCATAAATAATATATAGTTATTATTATTTAATTATTTAAATATTAGGGGTATTTCAGTCTACCCCCTTAAAAGGACTTCGTCCCGAAGTCGTAACTTATACATCCTATGGAATCAAGTTCCTCATATCTATCCCTTGTACTCAATTCGAATATACATGTGTCCAACATATCACAGTATAAATAGTTTAATAATTGTAAAGCAACAAGTGTCCATACTTCCTAGCTATCCCACAAGGTCCTCACTGCACAAGTGCAATACCAAATCCTCAGTCCTACAGAGTGCAGAGGCGTAAACCCTTGACAGTAATTCCCTTGTGTGATTGTAGTAAGAAGAACATATCATAAAGTAAATAAGTAATTCCATAAATCATTCAACCAAGTGTCACATAGGACACACCACCTATTGTTACATAGAATGCAACCAATATTCATACAAACAATTGCACACATGCGCAACAACCAATCGAACAACCAAGTACAAACCAAAGATAGACTGCAGATATGCAAGTCGCATGTGGTGCTCTACCCCCCTTAAAAAGGGTTACGCCCACGTACCCCCACAAGTATACACAAAGCTAAGCGAAAAGTGCTGGATACTTGTCTCGCATGGAGTCTTCTAACTCCCATGTCGCCTCCTCAACGTCATGATTTGACCACTGAACTTTGACCATTCTAATAGTCTTGTTCCTGGTCTCCCTAGTCTTGGAGTCTAAGATGCGAACTGGGGTCTCCTCATATCTGAGTGTAGGATCTAGCTCGAGTGTCTCGGGCTCTAAAACATGCGATGGATGAGGCACATACTGCTTAAGCTGTGAAATGTGAAATACATTGTGCACTCTCCCAAGCTCAACAGGTAAGTCTAATCTGTAAGCTAATGGGCCCACTCGCTCCGTGATAAGGTACGGTCCTACATACTTCGGGCTAAGCTTGCCCTTCTGCCCAAACCTAAAGATTCCTTTCATAGGTGAAACTCTGAGGAAGACTCGATCGCCTACTGCGAACTCGAGGTCTCTCCTACGGACATCAGCATATGATTTCTGTCTGTCCTGGGCTATCTTCATATTTTTGCGTATCTGCACAATGTCTTCTTTCATCTGGTCTAGATACTCTGGTCCTAAGATGATATTCTCACTGGGCTCATCCCAACATAGTGGTGTCCTACATGGTCTGCCGTACAATGCCTGAAATGGTGGCATCTGAATGGATGCATGATAACTGTTGTTGTAGGCAAACTCAATCAGATGAAGTCGTTCTATCCAGCTTTCCTGGAAGTCTAAGGCACAAGCTCTGAGCATGTCCTCCAAGGTTTGAATCGTTCTTTCACTCTGGCCATCTGTCTGTGGATGGAAGGCTGTACTTAGCTTCAGCTTCGTACCTAATGCCTCATGCACCTGCTGCCAGAATCTGGAAACAAATCTGGTATCTCGATCTGACACTATAGACTTTGGTACGCCGTGGTATCTAATAATCTCCCTCTGGAAAATATCTGCCAGCTTGGGGACTTTCCATGTGTCCTTGATCGGAATGAACTTAGCTACCTTTGTCAGTCTGTCAACGATGACCCATATCATGTTAGCACCTCCTCTAGTCGGTGGAAGACCTACTACAAAGTCCATGGATATATCCTCGAACTTCCAATATGGAATGGGCATCGGCTGTACTAAACCGCCCGGTCTCCGGTGCTCAAACTTCACCTTCTGACATGTCATACATCTCGCCACAAATCTGCAACATCCTTTTTCATACCACTCCACCAGAAATGTAATTTCAAGTCCTTGTACATCTTTGATGACCCTGGGTGTACTGATAATGATGAGCAATGAGCTTCCTGTAGTATCTTTTCCTTCAAGTCTGGGCTGGACTCTGGAATGCATAAACGGCCATTCAGTCTGATCAACCCATCCTCACTAAGTACAAAGTCATATTTCTGCCTCTCAAAGATACCGTCAGTCAGCTGCTGTCGGATAGTTTTCATGTATTGGTCACTAGTCTGAGCACAACGTACCTCCTCGATGAGGTCGTTGTCTCCTGTCATGGCAAATAGAGTATGAGCTCTACGGCTCAGGGCGTCAGCAACTACATTTGCCTTACCCTCCTTGTACCTGAGGTCGATGTCGTAGTCCTTCAGAAACTCGACCCATCGCCTCTGTCTCATGTTAAGCTCCTTCTGAGTGAATAAATGTTGAAGGCTCTTATGATCTGAATAAACTGTCACTGTCACTCCATATAGGTAGTGTCGCCAGATCTTCAGTGCAAAAACAACTGCTCCCAATTCCAAATCGTGAGTCGGGTAATTTTCCTCATGTTTCTTCAACTGCCGTGATGCATAAGCAACAACTTTTCCATTCTGCATAAGTACACACCCAATCCCTGTGCCTGAGGCATCGCAATATACTTCAAATCCGTCGGTCCCTCTGGAATGGTGAGTATCGGTGCCGACGTCAGTAGGTCCTTCAGTTTCTGAAAGGATAGTTCACACTCTGCTGTCCATATAAATGGAGAATCTTTCTCATCAGGCTAGTCATTGGTTTCGCTAGTTTGGAGAAATCCTGTACAAATCGTCTGTAATAACCAGCTAATCCCAAGAAACTACGGATATCTGTCACCGTCTTCGGTCTCGGCCAAGTCTTAACTGCTTCAATCTTCGCGGGGTCTACCGATATTCCGCTGGCTGATATTACATGCCCTAGAAAGGATACACTGTCTAACCAGAAATCACATTTTGAAAGCTTGGCATACAATTTATTCTCCCTCATGGTTTGCAAGACTTGTCTCAAATGCACCTCGTGCTCGTCCTTAGTCTTAGAATATACCAGTATATCGTCGATGAATACAACCACAGATGAGTCTAACTGCTCCCTGAACAACCGGTTCATAAGATCCATGAATATGGCTGGGGCATTTGATAATCCAAACGGCATGACTGTGAACTCGTAATGTCGTCGTAGCGCGTTCTGAAGGCTGTCTTCTCTATGTCCTTATCAGCTATCCGTATCTGGTGGTATCCTGATCTCAGATCAATCTTCGAGAAAACTGTAGCGCCTCTTAACTGATCGAACAAATCGTCAATCCGTGGTAGCGGGTACTTATTCTTCACGGTTACTGCATTCAGCTCCCTGTAGTCAATGCATAGTCGCATGCTACCGTCTTTCTTTTTCACGAACAACACTGGTGCTCCCCATGGTGATACACTCGGTCTGATATAACCTTTGTCTAGCAGATCTTCTAACTGAATCTTCAGCTCTTTCATTTCTGCTGGTGCCATTCTGTAAGGTGCCTTAGCAATGGTCCTGTACCTGGTAATAAGTCGATGGTGAACTCCACTTCTCTCTTAGGTGGCATCCCTGGTAGCTCCTCGGGAAATAGATCAGGAAAGTCTGAAACGACTGGTATGTCTGTCTGTGTTTTTCTTCTTGTCTCAAATCCTGGACATAGCACAAATAGACTGGCTGTCCCTTCTTCAACTTCTTCACCAGTGTGATAGCAGATACTAGCTTGAAGGTAGGTTCTTTGGAATACTGCGATATGAAACTGTTTTGCCTCTCGGGCTCTTCAGAAGTAATCTATGCTCTGCGCAATGCAGCCGTCCCTTGTATTTCTGCAGCCAATCCATGCCCATGATGATATCAAAACCTAATTCATCCAATTCAATTAAGTCTGCATGAAACTCTTCATCCATGATGTTAATCTTTACTCCCTTGTGTAGTTTCGTGCACCTCACTCTTTCCTTAGTCGGTAATGTGACAAGGAAATCTGAGAGAGGTTCAGGGGTCGTCTCCAACTTCCTTGCTGATGTAGAGGATATAAAGGAGTGAGACGCTCCTGAATCGAACAGTATCGATGCACTCACGCCATTTACCATAAAGGTTCCCATGATAACATTCCCCTTATCCTTGGCCCCGGTCTTGTCCATTATATTCAGCACTGCTCCTCCATTTGACTCGAGGCCTGGGGTTAACAATTTGTAAGATAGTGCATAACTCAATATAGTAAAATGCCATTCATTAATCCAATGGTTCCCATATACATCAATATTGTCTAAATGTCAAGTTCAACCGTCCCGGTTTTAAATGGGTAGTGTTTACTAAGGTTGTCGGGGCTGTGTTCGACTTAATGCTCTTGATCCCATGGTAAACTAATCTCGAATCTCCACCAAATATCAACACGTCACCTGACTTTAAAATAATCTTTTTCGCCTTGTCCATCCTCTTCTGGTCACCATATAAAAACTCAGCATCGTCTCCTATAGAGAATGACACAACTGGTACCCCCTTGGTAATTGACTCTGATGACTCATCTCGGTCCTGGTGTAACCCAAGTCTCCCCCTTTTTCATAGAAGTTTGCTATACAAATGTTGGCCCTCATGTCTGGAATGGGGTTGGTTTCTAATCGTTGTGCAATCTTGACCGCTTCAGTCACTAAGGTTTGGAAAGTATCGGGTATTCTAGGAACAAGTGTCCCATCTACCTCTCTAACCTCACTATACAACCTAGTTTGTGGATCCCAATTCTTACCCATACACATCATTTGTAATTTAAGTTTCGACCCACTATTATATCCTGGATTATAAAATCCCCCTTGGCCTACTCCCAAATTTCTACATTCATTTACAATGGTTATTTGTTCATTTAAATCTAAATATTGCTTGAGTAGGATCATGCCGGGTCGAAGCACTTGGCACTCTCTCTCTGGATATTCCCGACCTTCGCTCATAGGCTCAGGTGCTCTTGGTCTCATAGGTATGGGAAAACAAATGTCGAAACATCCTATTAAGTGAGAGATTTCTAAATTAGGTCTCCCCAAATTTTATTTCACACAGAAACACACATACAAGTCTTAATGACTGATTAACAATAAACATACATTCATCGCATCATGCTCTTATTCTAGGTGCTAGGCTTACCAAATTCGCGCTGAGCGCTAGTCTCAGCGCCTGGAGTTCCCACTGTATACAGGGTGTTCCTACTCGGCACTATCTCCTTCCCTTTTGGCTCCCGGATGAGGATGGCTGTCCTCCCGGTCCCCTAGTATAGGTGTTAGTCTGAGGTGCCTGACCTCCTCTGGGTCCTCCAGTCTCAGCAGCTGGTGGTCTCTGTGAACCCTTAGTTCCCTTGTATACACGGCTTGCTGGGTTAGAAAAACATTCGTAGTCCCTGTGGCCCTCCTTCTTGCAGTAACGGCACTCCACCTTCCTGCCTTGGCAGTCCACTCCTGGGTGATCACCTCCACAACGCTTACAGTAGTAATGGCGCTGGGTTGGCTTATTGCCCGCTGTTCATACAACATGGTTTAGTAAGGTATAGCTAGTAGATGTATGGCTAAATGAGAGGTGGGTATTCTTACCCCTAGGTGGTACCGATCTCAGCGGCTGTGCATCAATGGCTGGCCGGTCAGACGAGGGACCTGCTCCTTCGTCTTTTGACCTTGAAAATCCTTCTTCCCTTTCTTCTTGTCAAAGAATCTCCTGCTGAGGGTTTAGGTTAGTGATTCAACTAAGTATAGGCAATATATAGGTATTTCTCCTTAAGTAAAGGTTTCTTACTTCCCCTTCTTGTAGGATCCGCCAGATGTGGCTTCCCCACCTTCTTGTCCCTCAGTATTCTCCTCTTCTTACCCTGGGCTTCCTCCCGGGACTGTAGCATTAGTTCAGTCGCTGATGCTGCATCATAGCACTCTTGAATGGTAGTGAAACGGATTGCTCCCATTGCACTCTGGATACGGAACTGTAAACCTCCCCTGAATTTTTGGATCTTCACGACATCGGAGTAGTCAACTCCGGAATGTAGTCAAGCAAGCTGGTAAACCGTGCATAGTACTGGTCGACTGACTGACTCCCCTGTAGTAGAGTCTCAAACTCTTGCCGCTTCCTCTGCTTCAAGTGCTCGGGGTAATATTTCTCTCGTAGCACATTTACGAACGCCGTCCACCCAAAGTCTGGTGTGGCCTATGGTGGCCCTCTACCGACCGCCACCAAGTATCAGCTGCATCCTTCAAGTTGTATGCGGCAATGTCGACCTGCTGGTTCTCTGGGACTCTGACGGCCCTGAAAGCCTTCTGGTGCTCGACGATGAACTTCTCCAGAGCGGCGGGGTCTGGTTCCCCTGAGTATGTTGGAACTCGTGCGTCAACCACACTCTTCAACCAATTAGTCTCTCTGGGCTGTGGCGGGTGGGGTATGGCTCCCGCAACTTGTGCTCCTAGCTGTGCGGCGAAGGCGGCCATGGCCTCTGCTAGGCCTGGTATTTCCGGGACATCAGCTGGTGCAGTTCCACCTCGTCCTCCTCTGCCTCCTCCACGTGGTCTTCCGACTCCAGACATCTATAGTATAATACACTAATTTTACTACTCGGTGCTTTACCGTAATACACATACAATCACAAATAGGTAATAAAGCTAACTGCCAGCAGAAAAATATATCCCTAGGGTTTTTCTTCCTAAGTCACGAATCCTCACGGACGTTTCCCGTTATCCCATGTTCCTATGCTCATTGTTTTTGACTCAATATCCTTCATCAGAGCGGTACTCCGCTCTGATACCACTTTTTGTAACACCCCTAATCCTAAACCTGTAATAAACGTCGCGAGTTGTAGCAAAATAAATAACGTCGCAGCGGAAAATAAAACTACCTAACCTTGGTGTTACACGCCGTTACTCACCCTTGTGAGCAACAAGGCAACCAAACTCTATCCATCAACTAATCAACGCTGTGATGAAGAGATACTGAGCACTCTACTTATTACAGACCAAGTCTAAACTAAATGAGCAACTAAATAAAATACAACAATCCCAAAATACAGTACATAAACAAACGACAGGGTTTATTAAAAACACAGCTGCTACCCTGTTTCCCGCACTCCGGCTTGTGTACTCTTCAACAACCTGAAATGTTTGGCCCAATGAAGGGCTCAGCAAACTATGCTGGTATGCTAAATGTAGTCCTAAGTCTTCTAGATTTCCTTAAGTCGTTTTAGCCATCTTGACATTAGATTCATTACAGAAAGTCCGGTTTACAGGAATAACAGAAATACTGTAAACACTGAGCAATAGCATAACAATTCACCTGCAACACATAGTGTATGATAATACACATCAAACAATAATCAATACCAGACAAGATGTAAATATTCAACACTGAACTTGTTAGTAGGTCACATGACCCTTAACCTTTTAAACCATCCACTTAATAACCTGTGAAAGATTGACAATATGTCCACTGGGTTCCAAAGGAACCGTTACCAGCTGACCTTATGGCCCTGGATAAATATTGACCGATTCGGTCGAAACTGTGCACCAACGGCAGTGCATTCCGCCATCCCCGAATGTGGCTGATGGATTTCCTTTGAGTGACTCCCCATTGAAGTCTCTCGTAGTGATCACAATGCGCAACCAGAAAGTCGAAACGATCCGGATTCCTCTCATAAGAAGTTAGTCCTTTTTGTCAGTGACATAATGACTCAAATTAAGACTATAACATTAGACCTTGTTAGGTTCAATAATACCTGAAGGTCAGTTAGTCTTTTTTTTTTACAGTTTAGATGTACAAACTTTTAGTCACAGGACTTTTGCGTATAAATACAACGCAACAATTTAAGCAACACCACGTACAATATCATTCACATAAAATCATAGATATCGTTCTTAAACACTTAAACACATAATGTCTGGACCTTAGGATAATCCTTAGGACATTCAGACCACACAATTAACATACCGTTCACCGGGGTAATTGCTAGCTTGACAATTCCTGCTCTAGTAACTCTTTCCCGTACGCTGTTGTTCATACATGAAATAACGTATACTTATTAATATGACTGTCCACTAATTATTACAGTACAGTCACTGTAGAGTTTATTCTCATTGTATACTAAGTCTGTAAGTTATTTGTTTTCCCCGGTTATTTAAACAGCGGCTCTAGAAACCCTAACAGTTCATCATTTTATGTGAAGATACGTTATAACTTTATCTCATTAACTACATACTCATAATTATTTCAACTTATCTCTTATATCATATCATATAGTTATTCACATTATAACCACCTTTATTTTATAAACTTTATATTATTTCATAATGTCCCATAATACTTTATATTACATAATTTAACTCTTTTCTTTTATTAAATTACAATACCACCATAATAATTCGGTATTTATTACTTGTACCAAATAGCTTTTATAATTTACCAAATAGCCATATAACTTCTATAATTTACTAATTAACCACCCAACTTCCGGTAATTACATTTTGTGCCCAATAGTTTTCGCAAATCAATTTATATTCATTTATAGTTTCGTTTTTTGTAAACATTTTTCCTTATTCACCATTTAACCCAAAAATTTAATATAAGTTACATATTAACTTATAAGCTATAGTTTAAATATTTAATTTTTCTTAAATACCCAATATACCCTTATACTTTCGCAAATTACATATCCGCCCCAATTTAAATTCGGTTTTCAACCTATATTTCCATAAATTACAAATTCACCCCAAAACTTTTATAAAATGTTATTTAAACACTTATTTAAATTCACCAAAATTCATGATATTAATTCCTACCTTATATTATATCATAATTATGCCAAATAACCCCTCAAGTTTTCGGCAATTATAATTTACACACTAAACTTTTCAAAATTCACATTTTAGCCACATAACTTATTAAAATAGCCATTTAAATACTTGTAGCTATTTTTAATATTCCCAAAATTTATAATATAAGTTAATACACTTATATATATGTTAAAATTTCCCAAATCTCATATAATTCTCTCGGCCCTAATTTAATTTCATCATATGGTTTTTAAACCTTGATTAAGCTTCATAATAAGTACATATATTTGTATACAAGTCATATAACACTTCTAAAAATTATGCTAAAGACTTAGAATGATTATAAACTAAAAATAGAACATAAAATCTCTAACCTATTCGGTTTCAATATTTATGTAACAATAATTAATTTTTGTGACCCAAAAATATACCTTAAGGTAATAACCTTACTTTATATGTTATAAATTATTTTTCATGATATTTAGTTACATAATTTCGGCCTTAATATTAACTTGGCCTAAACATGATTGTTATACTAAAGTTTGAAGTTTAATTTAAACTTGAACTTAATAAACCTTGTTTATACAAACTTACCCTTAAATCAAGACAATTCTTGTACTTGATTTTTCCTTGGATTTCCAAGCTCTCCAAATGCTATTTGTTGAAGAATTTTCGGCTCCTTGTAAACATTTAGGAGATCCATTTGTTAGACTTCTAACAAGGGTTTATAAATAATAATTGTAGTAATTTTTACAAGAGTTTACCTTAGGAATTTATCAAGGTATTTTTGATACACCTTGGGATGGTTATAGAGCTAGATTCCTTCATGAAATGATGAAGAGAAACAAGGTTTAGAAGCTCATAATTTTCGGAGATAGGTTAAGGAACTCGTTTAGGATTTTCACCATAACTTACCAAAATTTCCAGATTGCGCACTCTCTACGGTTTTTGTCACCCAGAGCTGAAATGACCACGAAAATTAATGATCTCTATATCGTTGGAAAGCTAATTCAAAGAGGAACAACTTCCGTGTTGAGAAGATTTCAAGAAGACTTACGGAAAATTCAGAATAACTCCCGAACTGAGACCTATTGAACAGATTCACTGCTGCGAACCACTTTGCCTTCTTTTGTTCACCCAGAACTGAATACACCATGGAAATTAATGATTCTTATATGAATGGAAAGCTAATTCGAAGAGGAACAACTTTCGTGTTGAGAAGATTTCGAGATCACTTACTGAAAATTCCAGAATCTCTCCTGAAGTCAGACCTCTTGCACAGATCTGTTACTTGATTCTTGTCTTGTTGAATTAGCTAGGAGTTTTGACATAAAATGAAGGTAGATCTTAAACCTCCATTAATGGAGCTTAAGAGCTCAAGGAATTAACTTAGAATGGAATAAGAAAAGAGAGGAGTTAGGAAGAAGACTTACAAATCGTGAATGGGCAATGAGGAAGTGTAGCTTACGTGAGTTAATAAGGTGGGAAAGACAATGAATTACTTTGGAAATAATTGGTATGATTGATGCATTATTTTATGTCTTATTTCTTTGATTAATTGACTTAGAATTTGGCTACTAAAAGTCTCTAAATTGGTACAGATTTCGGTTGATTGAAGAGGAATAATAGAGGTTCATTTGCTGATTGATAACTAGAAGACAAGAGAAGTGGGTAATTGTTTCCTCTTTTGATTTACTAGTTATTTGTCCTTGTTTTTCCCATGCTTCTACGATTGAATTGGAGCAGATTGGCACCAGATTTTTTTGCTTGATTGGAGACAAGAGGTACTGTGTGTTAGGTAAGTGTTTTATTGAATTATCAAAGAGCAATCAAAGCTCATTCTCCTTGTCAAAATCGGACAGCACTAGCTTTAGGAACAATTGGTTTTTGTCTTGATTGAGACATGAATTATACTTGTTAGGGTATTATTATTGACCAATAAATGAAGCAATCAGACCCTCATCTCCTTGTCAAAATCGGCTGCAATGAGCCATGTGACCCACTTGAATTATCTTGTTTTATTGACTAGTCAAATGTATGACTAGTTGGGTATTTAATTTCTTTGTCTTAATATAAACTAATGTTCATTATTCTTCTTGCAGGAAAATCGATGGGAGGTCTATATTGACTGATTTATTTGTTACATAATTATATGGTACATGCTAGGTGAGTCTTATTATATAAGACAATTTTTGAAGCAAAAATTGTCCAAAAATCACCCATTTTAACGCCTGATATGGGGACCAAATGGAGTTGATTTTTAATTTGATTTTTGTTACACTATATTGTACTAAGACCATATTAATATGTATAATAGGTTTCAGCATTTAATTGGTACATTTTTAATATGATAAAGATGAAAGTTTTAAGGTAAAATGCTGATTTTCGGTAACTTTTTGTCCCAAAAATCGCCCCCATTTATACAATGAATTTAGTACTGACATCAATTGATTTAGATGGTCATTTTATCCACTTTTAAGTCTATTAACTCGTGGCTCCTCAAAAACTTCAAGGTAATTGCGTAAAACGCATTTTCGTGACACCCGAAGGTGCGTTTTTGTGCTTTAAGAATTTTTATAAGAATTAATTAGTCGCTATGTGTTCCAAGTGTTTATTGACATTGTTTATAGTCAATAATAATATTTTAAGGTGTTACATTGAGTTATATGGGGTCATACCAACTTAGAACACGATTCTCGGGCTAACCGAGCAAAAAGGAGCGTTAAGAAACTCCCCCGAGTATTTTGTCTTTAACTGAGAATTTATCTTGAGAACTTTGTCTTAAATATTCATTAAGGTATTATTAAGCATTTTAAATGAGGTGTAATACTTTATTTTAATTATATGGTATTTCCGGGACTTTCGGGCCTTAAGGGGGCCTTTAAGAGAATTCCCGGGTATTTCGTATTTTACTCAGTTCAAACTGTGGACTCGTGTTTCCAAGGTCACATAATGATCCTTGGTTGATTTTATATGTTGTTCATAGCTTATATAATTTATTTACTTAAGGTCGGGCTTTAACGCACGTTTTTGACCTTAAGGAGTTTTAGGTGCGTTCTTAACGCCTGAGTTTTATATACTCTCTTTAGGGTTTAATAATCCCATAAATAATATATAGTTATTATTATTTAATTATTTAAATATTAGGGGTATTTCAGCACGAATCTAGTCAACGGTGTACGGTATGTAAAGGGATTTGATCCGGGTTGTCCTGAGGAATTCCTCGGGCTCGGATTTGTTTGATAAATAACTTGTGTGAATGAATGTATGTGATTATGTGTGTGTGATGTGTAGTTATGTTCCCTGCAATATTTATTATGCACGAACGTCCTACGGGACTAATACTACGTCGAATAGATCGACTTATACAAAACTACATATGCGAATGTGTGATTGTGACCTCTGTTGCTTGACCTAATACGCTAAGTATTACAAGTATGTAGTTATAACCTAAGTAAAATACTTAGGAACGGGGCACAACATTGTCGGTCTCTAGAGCTTTGACTCGAATGTGAATGTTACCTAGAATAATACTAGGCATGCGTAAGACCCATAGGGCAGCCAACAAATTAAGTGATGTACTCCATAACTAAAACTGTAACTGACTATCCAACTAACAAAGCTAACGGTGGAGTGTAAATGAATGTGATGATGTACCTTAATCCAGACAGTCACTGGCTGCTGGTCGCGCGTAGAGATCTCTTGGGTTATCCGTATCGGGTTTCCCTAGTTAATCCTGATCGAGCCTAGATAGATCGTCAGGCGGAGTGTGCTACCGTTGGCACCAGGCCCTTGGCCACCTAAATGGACGCCTTTACAAAGGCAAAGTGAATAAGTCCCAGAGTCTTCGGATGATCAGGGCAGTGAGCACCTTTGTGTGTACGTGGGACTACTGTCCAAGTGAGTATATTTCGGGTTGTCCTAACTGACGCCCGACTGTGCTAACCTAAACAAACGATATGTGAAGGCCCAGAGGGCCGAGTGATGTACTATGTGATGATGTTAACATACGATGAATGAGTTCTCAATGCCATTGCATTGTATGATGTATGACAGTAATGTGTATATCCATATATGACTGTTTGGATTGGATGAATGATTATATAATCATGCATGTTGTTACAGTACCTATTATATCTGTAAAATGTTAAAGCATGAAATCAATCTAATATCAAGACGGTTAAAAATGACAAGTGACCATTAGGGTCCAGATCCGGCATACTCAGCGTCTATCGCTGAGACTACACTTATTGTGCAGGTTGCTGAACACGTCGAAGCCGAAGTGCGGGACTAGGTAGTTAGGACGATGTTGATTTTGGATTTACCGTTCATACCTCGTTATGTATTAAATGATTCCACTGGAAAGGGGTTGTAAGATTTGGATTATGTTTAGATGCTCACAGTAGTTGTGCTTTTGTTACTTAGATAGACATGTAGGCGGTATCTCGTTGTCTCCGCGGATTGTATTTTTATGTTTAATTTTGTTAAGATGTTGTACTGCTACATCACTCGTATGGGCGAGTGGTGGCAAGTAACACCCATGTGAGTTCTATTACTGTAATTCCCTCCGCTGTGAGACGCCTTTAATTCCTGTTCACGTGAGCGACTATTACGTATTTGTTATGAGGGGTGTTACAAAAGTGGTATCAGAGCGGAGTACCGCTCTGATGACGAGATACTAGGTTAAGACAGTGAGCTTAGGATTTGGGAAACTTGGGAAACGTTTGTGAGGTACGAAACGTCTGTGTCTTAATGAAATTATGTGTTGGCAGAGCCTTTGGCCTGCAAGTGTTAGCCCATGGGGCGCATAAATGAGTTAATTGTATTATGGTGTGTTATTGAGAAGACGAACGGTAATACCGACATCTAGTGGTGGTGTGAGCCAGGAAGCTGACCAAGGGCATAAAGGCCCTGGAATATTACCCCTGTTAAGGTCCAACTGAGAGCTCAGCCAAGAGGAGACACAAACGTCATGAGTACATTGGCGACAGTCCACTTTCATGTGGAAGTCCAGTACGAACTACCGCCGACAGTACCCCTCCCGCCACAACCCAACGAGTATAATACAACTAAGAAATATAATCCCCGAATATAGGGAAAAGGGCTACCAAGCCCAACGGATTGTCTAAACACTCTCGCAGCGAATGAATAATTCCTGCTCCTGTAACATTAATACAACCTCAATGTCATACCCCCATTGACGACCAAGCGCCATATCAATAGGCACTGCCAGAGGCGAGCGCCACTACTACTATAACGTCGTGGAAAGGGTCACCCAAGAACATCAGGGCAAGCGGACCGGGAGCACCATGAACTCCGCGAGACCGTCGCCCGTAATGGGACCTTTAACCATCAAACTGTAAAAAGAAATTATCTTGAGAACGTGAAGGAACTTTGTGAGAGTACCGTCCTGTTATGTACAAACTTCAATCCTAAACTTGTGTGCACACAATACCGTGACACTAGGACCCTGTCGTGGCGGGTACCTGTAGGGAGGACAAAGTCCATACGTTTACGCTATTATATAAATATAATGAGAGGGAGGACTTGATTACCCTAATGACAGTGTGGTCAGGGAAAATTTCCCAAATCCAAATACCGTCGTATCCATGAGCAATCATTCTAACAGTATTTAAGCAACCCATGCAGCAGTGAGACAACAAGTCGGAAACCGACAACCCTACTTGCATGGTACGCTTGCCACTGCAAGCGCTGATTTAAACAATGTACCAATAAATTCATCTACCCCGCGCACTTGCCACTGCAAGTGCTGCAAACAATTACTACTGCAGTTACCACTGCTATTATCGTACAAACGAATACTGTAAACTGCGTAGACCTATGGTACGACACCATGGCTACCAATAATCACCAAACAATTGTACACCTCTAATATAAACTACAGAACTACAAATGTTGCAATAAACCACTAAGATACGGGCCTACAACCTCTGAAGGGACTGATGAGTCCGATTAACGCAATAAAAGGGGCACACCAGCCCATAACAAATTATAACTACTAAACGAGAACGAATGCAATGACACAGGCTAAGAGCCAAGATAACATAATTTAATTATCAAAGCATTCAATGGCTGAATTGGAAGTGGAAGGTGAAACCTGATTCCGGGAATCAGAGGAAACCAACCACAAATTGGGGTGAAAGGTTAGTGCAACACTGGTGCTGATCACACCAGAGTCGTATGACTCCTGAAACTCTTCACAAGTTGCCAAAATTAATTATAGTAAGGATAAACAAAACTGCAGTATCCTAGTTACAAACAACTAGCAAAGGAAACTTGCGATTAACAGTTACGTGAATATATATTAAATTATACAAATAAAACTATGAAGAGAATACGATCGTATAACGATCGCTGCCATGCAGTTTCCAACTATATCGTATGCGCAGTATTTATATTCATTCACTTACATTCGTATCTCATGATTTATTCTCTTATATCTTATGTCACATTTTCCTCATCATCTTAATGTAAGATGATTATTTGATTTGTTGCATTACATTATGCAATTTATATTAAGAACTTCATCTTAATGTCTTGTCACATTTCAAGACATATATTTATAATTCCTAAGGTCTATTTTATACTAACTATAGTTTATAAATTCCATTTTTTCTCATTAAATACTATAAACCATACTTTTAATAAAAAAAACTATATTATTGCCAAAAGGCCTATACATCAAAATTCATTTCCATCAACTATACTTTTCCGTTGTTACAATATTGCCACATATTTAATAAAATGTTGTACATATCATACGTTATAACATTTTAACCTCATAATAAATGTAACCTATAGTTCACCAACTATATGTACGTATACGCCAACCTGTGATGAACACAAGGGAATTGGTAAAACGTATCAGTCCACAGATGGACCAAGAGTGAAAAGAACAATTCTACCGTAATACGGACATTACCAACACCTTTGCAACAATGAACGCGAATCAACACTGAACGCATGAATAATTACCACCTCTGAGCACCACCTTTACCAAGGGGTGCCATATACTGTTATGTACAGTCACAACTAATCAACATCAAGATTAAGTTTATATGTATTGTCAGGATCATACTGACTATCAGACAAGTTCTAAGTAGAAGAAGGGCTACCGCCATGGGCGTCCCGCCATGTAAAGAAAATGATAAATATTAATATATGTTAAAGACATGTCGTTTACTACTGTGACGACTGTCAGTGATGAAAGAATGTGTAAATTGAACCAATGACAACCACCTAAATCGATATCACAGAACACACAAACCAAACGCTAAATAGCGTAAATAAGCAAGCATCTAATGTACAAATAAGGGGCATAAGCTCAGGAGACCGGGAACACCGACTCCAATTACCTTTCCAGGTATATTACTAACATAACAATGTCTAAGTTAATATGATGAAGCAATGGAGCTACAGTACATACCGTAAGCAATGGGAATAACAATCATGAGTTGCTAACAGGCGCCAAACTGCGCACTTGAAATACAAATAACTGCAGTTACAAATAACTAGCATTAAACAATAAGTAACAACAAAGACATTGCTTACTAGCCGAATACCAGAACTATATACCAGCATTCAATGCTAATCACAAATTGTGATAAATGTTTAGTCCTAATGGACAAACCTAATCTTATGAGAAATAGCATACCCTTTGGATGCGTACCATCAATGAGAAAAGTTGGAAAGATGAAGAGACCAAGATGCTCAAGCCAATCATGCAATCTATACAATAACCCAATTAAACGGGCGATGGAGAGGGAACAAATGTGAATACCCAATGTATGAGAATTTACCCTACGCCGTATCAGGAAGCATAGGCAAGATGTGATAATGATTAAACCTGGAGGAAATAATTACGTATGTACTCATGGAGATAGAGATGGGAGAACTGACATTGCTACCCCAGCACCAATATTACATAAACCGATTGCAGCCATACGGACGAATCAACGTTTAACGTTTAACTGGTTAGCAATCAAATGCTACCACTAATATGTTACTAAGGACATGAGTCCAGGGAACAAAAAAATAATGTTCCAACCACCTTACCACCATACTACTAGAACATTAGAACCTACGACAAGATAACCAACATTGCGGACCAATCAACATCAGACTACAACAAGGACATCCATCAAAAGGGAAATTGACAATAGAATACTTCACAATAGTCGTGTGACGGACGCTACCAGTTTACTAAACGAGACATGGGACGACCGCACTCCGATAGGAGCATGTGGGCCTGACAGACTTATTTATAAGTTAGTCAGGTAAGTAGCAATGTATCAGTACGGTACCCCATGCATGTAGACAAGTAGTGTTAGGAACACGGGAAGTGGTCAACTCCGTACTACGGACAGTGATGCAGATTACCTCGAAGATGGACGAGAAGAGCCACAGTTAACCAACGGGCTAGAGAAAACAAGAACCTACAACACAGAATAGCGGACGATACACAGTGAATAATGACGAGGCAGATGACAGAAACAAGAAACCACTATATGGACGAATAATACGTAGAACCCTCATAAGGATCACCAAATGATGTGAACTTAAACGCGTGACTACGCAATGATGAGAGACAAGCTAAAACGCTAGCAGATACCTTAAGAACGAATAATGGACTTGGAATGTACCACTCACATGATGATTCGCTCATCTTATCTGTTTGACTCTTTAGATATTAGCTGCTGAGAGTTTACGCCTCTGCACTCTGAAGGACTGAGTGTTTTGGTATTGCACTTGTGCAGTTATTAATCTAGTAGAAATACAGAAAGATGCAATGGATACCAATAAGAGTGTGTATCAAAGATCTACAACAGTGTATTACGCTAGAACAAAACCACCAGGAGACACGGATGACAATCATCATCTACGCGGACATGTAGGCGGGTACGTCTTGGTATTACAAAGACAAGTGCAAAGAGCACCAAATACTAGCAAGAACCAATGTCATATTATACCTCAAACTGAATATCAGTGGGAGAAGACACACGAATGTATGCTAGTGATCCAAATAAGAGGATACACAGTAATGAAAAGAGGGAAATTGAGCCTCTGTTCATGGGTCTGCACCTCATACAGAGCGAGTGGGCCCATTAGAACGAACTTGGGAGAGAGCACAAATACGTGCCTCACCCTTTACATATTTAAGAGCCCGAAGGGGATAGAGTCGTAACCGTCTCTCTGACATGAGAATAATCCACTCCAAAGGTGAAAACACCACATGAGAGTTAGAGAACTCTAAAAGAGCCAAGTATCCAGCGCTCCTGTGGGAGCGGCTGTTGAATACTTGTGGGTACGGGGCGCGTAACCCTTTTTAAGGGGGGTAGAGCCTCTTGGCTGTGCACATGTTCACACTGAATTTTGTTGTTCACAGTTTGTTGTTGGCTTATTTCGTATGCGGGGCATACAATAGTTTGTGGGTATGCGGGGCATACGATGTTGGTTGTTGGTAGGTTTGTGGGTGTGCGAGGCACACGATGTTGATGGTTGGATGTTGTTTGTTCATTGTTGGTGTGTTGGGTACGCGGGGCGTACGTGGTTGATTTGTTTGTGTGTGAGATGTGCACTCGTATGTATGAATTTTATGAAATACTTAATGGCGTGTTTACACCCAGGTGTAGTACTTTCTTTATGATACTGTGATATATATATATTGTTGTACCTTGTAGACTGATTACCTAGGGTATCGCTTAGATACGAAACGAATAATTAGATACAAAATGTGGAATGGTGATATGGTATGACACCTCGGGGAGGTTGTCAGGATTGGTAGAACTGATAGGAAATGATGGTGCTGATGGATCACCTATATCCATATATGTTTGAATTAACGCCACAATAAAGGGCTATGTGCGGTATTAGCACAACATGATATGCGTAAATGATATATCACATAAATATACATTATGGGATTATAAGGGTAGTTATTAATACACCTATTTAGGGACATACGTGTACTAATTGATTATCATGTGTGTCTGTATGTGTATTTGTTGCGGGGCACGTGTTTGTTTTGTCTTGGTAGGTTGTTTGCGCATTGCGCATATGTGTATGTTGTGAACATGTATGTAAGTATCCTACGAGGTACTCGGATGTATGAATTGTTTACGCATTGCGCACATGTGTATGTTGTGAACATGTATGAATGGGTGTATAAATGGTTGACGATTGTTATATATATATATATATATATATATATATATATATAGTGTGTGTGTGTACTCCTTATGAATTCAGTTATACTGTATCGCTTAGGTACCGTCACATCAAATAGATGTGCACCATGGGTATACGGGTAATTTCTATAAATCATTCAAAAAAGATGACTTCGGGACGAAGTCCCTTCAAGGGGGTAGACTGAAATACCCCTAAATAGTTAAACGTTATTTTAATATATAAATAGCTATATTAAAGTATAAATAATCAAGCAAGTAATAACCTGCGAACGGTTTATTATTACCGTACTTATATACATACGGAAAAATATGTAAATGTACATAACGTTACAAGATTATAACGTTGTACATATAACCAAAACGCGACAAATAAAAATAGTCGTATATATATATGTATACATACAACTAGTAACGCTACATATTAATATAGTCACTTATATACAATAAATAGACTTAATAGGACTGAAAAAGAAAAAGAGAGAGCAACATGCTCTAGTCGGGATTCAAAACCGAGACCTCTCGTACCTATCCCGAAACCTTAACCGCTTGAGCTGTGCTTGAATTCAGTATAAACCACCCACGAACTATAATTGGTAGTCACTATACTAAAGTTACAGGAAAGGGTGGTGTATCACCCGACATTCTCCTCTGAGCTTAATTCCTCAAAATCCAGACTGCTACAAACTCCCATAACGACAGGAACTATTGTGCCATGAATTTCCACGCGACAACAGACATTCTTCAGACTACCTATGTACCCCCATACAACAAAAAGAATTGTTTTTGCAAAATGCCCATTCCGCTTGGGACTTCCCACGCGACAGTTCCACAGACCAACGCCACACCACTCTATTATAATCAGCTTTCCTCTTCTTTCCTTCTGTACCTTCGTCTTCTCCAGTTCCACCGAGAACCCACACCTCCATGGCTACTGCCCAGTAGCTAGGTAAGTTTCCAAGTTTAAA
Source organism: Limonium bicolor (assembly GCA_023374045.1). Classification (NCBI taxonomy): domain Eukaryota; kingdom Viridiplantae; phylum Streptophyta; class Magnoliopsida; order Caryophyllales; family Plumbaginaceae; genus Limonium; species Limonium bicolor. The sequence goes on along the minus strand of CM041778.1, from coordinate 314,715,837 downwards.
CTATACTCACTGTGCTCCTATGAGTTTCGCATCTTCAAGAACTAAACCGTGAATATATACACCAGCAGCAAAGATCAGTACTGGGAGCTAGAACAGTGGGAAACCTCGGTTGAAAAACAGAGAAGGAAGGGAAGTTAGCTCCCTTGTTTTCTCAAGGTAAGACCACACGAAACCAGCTTAAATTCCACCTCTATTTCAGTAATAAACCCAACATGCATTAAGCTGTTGTTCTCTGTTTTTCTTACGTGAGTTTCACCACACTTTACCACTATTGCACTGGTGATAGCCATAGTTGATCCTGAGCTATTCTTCCTTCCTTCCTGTTCCTCCGCATGTAGCAGACAGTAGATGGTTCTCGGCTGGTTGAAGGAATAAGACCAAGCCAACCTCATTTGTTTTTACTACCCCGGTGAAAAAAGAAAGGGAAGCAAGGTAAATGCCATACACGTCTCAGTTTAATCCAACTATGTCTTTCCCTCTGTGTTAACATAATCCTGACCTCTGAGTAAACTGTTCCAGTGTAGTCGAGGTGACCACGGTGTTGTAAGTTCCTTGTGCGCCAAGAACCAACCAAGGGAAACAACCAAGAAGTTTAAGTGGTGAGCTACCTCTGACTGAACCTTTGATCAAAAGAAAATACATACGCGACTAACAACTAAAAAGATAGAAACAGATGCATCTAGCATAATTTTGTTCTGTTACAATTTAAGTGGCTAAACCTTACCGTTGTGACTTATTTCGAAATAAGAAACCTAAAAAACACTCATCGTGATAGCTAAGCAAGTAGGAAAGGGATGAGGGTCTAATGGGTAAGCAAGAAAGGCAAGTCAAAAGCATAAGGAAACACAAATTTCAGACTACAACCTCGTTTTAGTGCTAGTTCTTACCAGTCCAGTTCTGGCTATTTATATGTCAGTCATAAGGTTGTTTTGGGTTGTTCTTGAAGTCTGGAATCTAAATGAATTATTAGCCAAGTAGGTAAGTTGTTGGAAGGAGGCGTAGGTGGATTTAGAAAACTGACAGAAAAGAAAACTGGAAGAACAAATGGTATCTCCGTCTTAATTGCAGATCAGGAACTTCTTGTTTCTGTGTAATAATGTTTCAGGGAAGTAAAAAAAAAAGGCGGCAGTGAATAAGTTCAGGAACTTAAAACGTTACCAAACCACTTGACTAGGTATGTAGGTATTAGGAAGAAAAAAAAGAGAACTGTAAGCCACTGTAACAAACAGAAAAGAAACAGATGAGAGGATTTACCAGTTGAGAGTGCAGCTTCTGTCATCTTAATCTTTCTGTATAATAATTTTCAGGAGTTTAAAACGGAGTGGTAAACCTATTAGAATCTGTTGGAACTTAAGAAAAAAAAAAACTATCACTTCCTAAACTAGCTAAACTGTATCGAGAGAAGACTGAGAAACAACACGTGAGTTAAAACAGAAAGGAGAATAGAAGAAGAAAAGAAGTATGTAACAGACTTCAGTTTATGGATTTTTCCTTCTGTCTCAGTACTTTAAATGCCTTGGGTTGGTGGGCTATCTAAACAGTTTAGAATGAAGGGCTCTTAGAAAATAGGAAGAGGGCCAACCAGTCTTGCAATGCTATCTCTGTAACAACAACAACTCAATTTCAGTTTTGTTTTCTTTTTCAAGTTTTCAGATTTTCCTTTCAGTTTTCAGTTCCTAGATTCTGTGTAGCAGATTTCTTGCTCAGGAATGTAGCCCTTATCACCTGGAACCTGTCTAGGGGCTTAGCACTTAACTAGGGGCTAAGTAGACTAAGAATAACTAGGGGCTAAGTAGACTAAGAAATAGAAACTTAAGTGAGTAAACACAGAAAGACAAACAGAAGGAGTGAAACTCCAGTTCTGATTTCAGTTTTATTCCAATTTCAGTTTCTCACCAGATCCATGTCAGGCTATTTCTGTATCTGTAACAAGCTGCTTTGGGTTGTTCTTAAGTTTAAAGGCCTGATAAGATGCTAACTGAGTGGGTACAACAGCTATGGGGTTGTAAATAAGTTTAGAAAACAGACAGAGAACAAATTAAGAGAAAGTGTCAGTTCCTGACTGTAGTTCAATTTTAGAAATTTTATGTTTCTGCATAACTCTGTACAGAAGATAAGAGTGTTGCAATGGTTTGTTAAGAGTTTAAAACTATATTAAGACACATAAATGAATCATTAAGTAAGTTGGGAAAGGTTAAGAAATGATTTAGGTAACAGAAAACAAAACAACAGGAATGAGTACAGTAGTGCCAAATTTCAGTTTCAGGTTTTTGTCTTCTGTGTAAAGAACTTCCAGGGTTGTTAACCTTGATAAATTGGGTCTATGTCAAAAATATATGTTTGATAACACACTTGACCAAGTGGGTAGACAACCTTACGAAATTAGCAATGAGATTAAAGGAACAGAAAGAAAGTAACAGGAAAGAGAAATAACAGTCCATGAAACCAGTTTCTGTTTTCAATTTCAGTTTCAGTTCTAGAGTTGAATTAAGGAGCTGGTGAACTGAAACACACCTCTCACACATGAGTAAAGTTGTAGGCACTTGAAGGATGAATTAAAAATCAAATTAACAATCGACAGAGGAAGAAAGGGATAATACATCAGTTCTGGGCTGTTTCAGAATTTGCTTCTGTATATGCATTTGTGTAATTGGTACAGAAACCGGGTGTGTGTTGTACTGGGTTCGGGATGAACTTAAAACCTCTTAATGCATGTAACTAAGAGTGTAAACCTCTTGGGAGAGATTTGAAAGACAGACTTCCAAACAAACAGAAAGGAAAAAAAAACAAACAACAAAGAGAGTTCTCTGGTTCACGCTTTAGTTTTGCAAGCTTTCTGGAAACACTGTCTTCTGTATAACCCAGTGACAGAGAGTGTGTAAGGGGGTTTACTGAGAGTTTTAGGAGCCTAACACCTGGCTAGTTCACCTGACCAATTATGTTAAGATTTGGGGAAGGTTGGAAGTTATGATTCGTGAGCAAAGAAAAGGGAATAGAGGTGAGTATATCAGAATGGATATTTCAGTTTTAGTGATGTTTTCCTCTGTATGGCTGTCACAGTAGGAATAAGTGGGATATAATGGCCTGATAATAAACTTCAGAGCTAGCTAATACACTGATGAGGTTTATAAACACCCGGAACAGAGTCAGAAATCAGTTTAATGTATTAAAAATAGATTGATGAACTCAAAGAAAGCTGGAAGAAGAAAAGTTATAAGCTACATGTTTCAGATTTCATTTATGAACTGCTTCTGTGTAGCTGAGTGGCAGTGGAGATTAAGATACAAGATAGTTGTAAGGTTATAATGTATGATGAATGCAGTATGATGTAAAGTAAGTGGTAAAACTGGAATGTTGAGAGTATGGGATTTGATGGGAAATGGAGTCAAGATATACACTACCGGTAATTATAACAAGGGTTATAAAACCTTGAGTTATATCCTATACAAGTTTTAATGTTATAAACTTAAATATCTACAACACGTTATAAGTATGTGGATATATTGTGATCAATGAGAATATTATAAACAAGGAGCACAAATGTATAATGTGTTTACACTATATTCGGTGCATACATATAGTTACCAAAACTACATGTTATAAAGATAATGACACATAAAATAGTGTATTGTATAACATTATGGAACTAGTATAACACAAATAATATTATGTGGCTTAGGATATAGTTATTCAACTGTTATGCTAAACGCATACATATATATATAAACATGTGTCAAGAAATAAAATTATACACTATAGTTACAACGACATAAAATACCAAAGTTAGTATAAGACTTTGGTTTGATTAATAAACCCTAGTGAAGTATCATAAGTGTATAACGTAAGGTTTCATGCTCTAATGTAAACCGAGAATTAACTCACACAACGAGTAAGGGGGTTTATAAAATATTAATAACGATACGTTAACTAGTAAGAAATGTTAAGTCTGAGGACATAGTACTAGGATTTCAAACGTTATTCGGAAATACCGAATTGTGCTGTCATGTGGATTGACGCTTAGTGTTCCTTGTATTATTAGATCGCATTTCCGACGTACGCGCTCGAAAGCTCTAGTGGCCTGCACTGCACGAATCTAGACAACGGTGTACGGTATGTAAAGGGATTTGATCCGGGTGTCCTGAGGAATTCCTCGGGCTCGGATTTGTTTGATAAATAACTTGTGTGTGTGAATGTATGTATGTGATTTATGTGTGTGATGTGTAATTATGTTCCCTGCATTATTTATTTATGCACGAACGTCCTACAAGACTAATACTACGTCGACTATAGATTGACTTATACAAAACTACATATGTGAAATGTGTGATTGTGACCACTGTTGCTTGACCTAATACGCTAAGTATTACAAGTATGTAGTTATAACCTAAGTGAAATACTTAGGAACGGGACAGGACATTGTCGGTCTCTAGAGCTTTGACTCGAATGTGAATGTTACCTAGAATAATTCTAGGCATGCGTAAGACCCATAGGGCAGCCAACAAATTAAGTGATGTACTCCATAACTAAAACTGTAACTGACTATCTAACTAACAAAGATAACAGTGGAGTGTAAATGAATGTGATGATGTACCTTAATCCAGACAGTCACCGGCTGCTGGTCGCGCGTAGAGATCTCTTGGGTTATCCCGTATCGGGTTTTCCCTAGTTAATCCTGATCGAGCCTAGATAGATCGTCAGGCGGAGTGTGCTACCGTTGGCACCAGGCCCTTGGCCACCTAAATGGACGCTTTACAAAGGCAAAGTGAATAAGTCCCAGAGTCTTCGGATGATCAGGGCAGTGAGCACCTTTGTGTGTACGTGGGACTACAGTCCAAGTGAGTATATTTCGGGTTATCCTAACTGACGCCCGACTGTGCTAACCAAGACAAACGATATGTGAAGGCCCGGAGGGCCGAGTGATGTACTACGTGATGATGTTAACATACGATGAATGAGTTCTAAATGACATTTATTGTATGATGTATGACAGTAATGTGTATGTCCATATATGACTGTTTGGATTGGATGAATGATTATATAATCATGCATGTTGTTACAGTATCTATTATATCTGTAAAATGGTAATGCATGAAATCAATCTAATATCAAGACGGTTAAAAATGACAAGTGACCAATAGGGTCCAGATCCGGCATACTCAGCGTCTATCGCTGAGACTACACTTATTGTGCAGGTTGCTGAACACGTTGAAGCCGAAGTGCGGGACTGGGTAGTTAGGATGTTGTTGATTTTGGATTTCCCGTTCATACCTCGTTTATATATTAAATGTCTCCACTGGAAAGGGGTTGTACGAATTGGATTACGTTTAGGTGCTCACAGTAGTTGTGCTTTTGATACTTAGATAGACATGTAGGTGGTATCTCGTTGTCACCGCGGATTGTATTTTTATGTTTAATTTTGTTAAGATGTTGTACTGCTACATCACTCGTATGGGCGAGTGGTGGCAAGTAACACCCATGTGAGTTCTGTTACTGTAATTCCTTCCGCTGTGAGACGCCTTTATTCCTGTTCACGTGAGCGACTATTACGTATTTATTATGAGGGGTGTTACACTTTGTGTCTCATAATTAAGACTGCATATTGTACAACTCCTGCACGCTACCCTCAATCATAATGCTTAATATAATTGTTTGTATGCAGGAGATAATTATCACAATACCTGCAGGAGCTACAACCCTTATAGAAGAAGGTCTCATATACGCAGACACAGCATATCACCAAGTGGCAACAGAGCTAACAAATGTAGTTCTAGTAGAATGGGGATACCGAACAATATGGATCCTAATTGTGAGAGGACATATGTAACCATCTCTTTCGAAAAGAAAATAGCCAAAGTCTTAGTTGTCGAATATTAGTTGTCAAATTTATAATATGTATTAAACATTTTAATTCTATGAAATTGAATTATTTACATGTTCTTTGCAATACAGTTTCATGTCTATTAAATATTTAAAATTTTATAGTTTAATGATTTAAGTTTTGAAAAACAGAAAATAAACAATAATATATTTTATATATTTCAAACTATATTGTTTGATAATTAAAATTCTGAACATGAAAAATAAATCATAATATCATTTATCTATACCTTGATAAATATGAAATAAATTTTAATTTAAAGTACCTACAGATTACCTACGGAATATCTCAGAAAAATTATTGTAGAAAACTTCCGTAGGTAATCCGTAGGTAAAAATTTACCTACGGATTACTTGCGGATATGTGTCAAGGAGAGAACCGATGACGTGGCACAATTTTCCGACGGAATTTCCGTAGGTAATTTACCTACGGAACAATCCGTAGGTAATTCGTAGGTAACCGTGGCCGTGAATTCCGTAGGTAATCTGTCGGTAATTTACCGACGGACACCTATTTTCGTCGGTAATTAATTTACCGACCATATTATTGCCGACGGAAATTTAGGGGAAATTGGTTGGTAATCCGTCGGTAAATCTATTTACCTACGGATTACCTACGGAATCGTCCGTAGGTAAATCGTTTTTTCTAGTAGTGTCTTGGAGGATAGTCCAGGTTTGCAATGCAACTTTACCCTACCTTTAAGCAAGTTTATGTTTGAGAGGCATCTCAGTGGATCTTTAATTTTCTACCTCTAGCTGAGACACCAATGAAAGGCCAAGTCCAATGGCTTTAGCTTCTGCCACTATGGGCTCCCATACAATTTTGTCAGCTTGAATCCTTGCTGTGAGGATGGGGCCCATCTGGCGACTTGCAAATAGCTCCAATTCCTTGTCCTTTCTCATCAACGCCATCAATAAAAATATGAACTCAACGTCCTCAGGGGGAGGTGGGGTATCAACAGTTGGCCCAGCAAAACTTGGCGAGTGGTTGGCTATGATGGGCTTGATCCATCCCCGGATGAAAACTCCATGTGCGATCAAGGCTAAATTGGCACCTGGCATACTACAACTTCCAAAGGAGGGAGATCAAAGATGTTAGCTAGCTTAAATTCTTATTAAGCCCCACGGAGATTAGATAGTCTTGGAATGCTGAATCATTTCCATTCAGGCCAGGTTTCTCCAATTCAGCGGTTTTCCTCCATCGTGGGCAGAGGGACAATGAAGAAAGACACGAGCCAGTGATTCCATTGCACCATACAGGGGGCATGAGACATCATCCAGTTGTTTCAGGTGTTTGTGTAGTCTAAAGCGACATGGAACAATGCCATGCATTAGCTTCCATGCAAACAGATTCACCCTCGGAGGAAGGTTGCACTTGCGAACCTGCTTCATTGCTAATCCAATCCTACTCTTATATGAAGTTGAGCCATCAGTTCTTGGCTTATTAAAGGAGGTTGCTACATGGTATGCTGACTTAACTAAGAAATGACCATTCTTGGCAAGTCCCCAGCACCACGAATCTGGCCCTTCAACCCCAGCAAGAGTCACCTTAGATAAGATTGGCGTCATCCTCATGAAACCATTTCCTTATGAAGTTCTCCTTCCAAGCTCTATTTCATTTGTTGATAAGGAGGGAAACATTATCAGTTTGCTGAACTTGAATCGGCATAGACCGTAGCCATATCTCCCCCCCCCCCCCCCCCCCGCGCTTTCCTATGATCCATCTGTCACTAATCTTAGTTGATTCACCATTACCTTTCTTCTTTGTTGCCCCTTCTCTGAACAAAATAATTTCACTATGTAAGGACCGCCAAATAGGACTTAGGCGGTGCCCCAGATTAGCATGAAGAATATCATATTCATTGAAGCATTTGACTTTTAGGATTTTGGAGACCATGAAGTGGGGATGATGGAGCACTCTCCACGATTGTCTAGCAAGGAGATTAGTGTTGAAAGCCTTTAGGTTTCGAAACCCCAGCCACCCTCATTGTAACACCCCAACTACTAATCCGATAATTAACGCCTAACCTTACCGATCAACTTAAACTGATTCGCAGCAGAAAATCCAAACTCCCAGGTGTTACCGCTGCTAATCACCCTTGTGATTGACAAGACTTATTAATTCCACATGTTACGGTCTGATTGACTGGACAATTCCAACTTACAACGCCAACATAAATACATACCGAGTTTAACTACAATATCCAAAAGCCGAATTACAAGTTCAATTGGATTCCCCACTTCCCACATAAACATAAGAGTATGTCACACACCAAAATAAATACAATCATTCTTCAAACTTAATCATAACCCTAAAAGTATACATATCTACCCTGATATACACTCCGATCAGGTCAACTCCAACTATGTACCTGAAATGTTAGGCCACAACGGGACCAACACAACTTGCTGAGTATGATAGCGTGTAATCCGCGAGCTTCCAGGTTACACATGACTAATTGGTCGATAAGCATGCGGTGAGTTTTAATTCAAATAACATAAAGAAGTACAGTAAACCCACATCATGCAATAGCATATATTCAAACATAATGATCCATCACAATGGGATCATTTCAATAAATAACACGAGTTAGTTCTCTTCCTTTTCCTTGGTCCTGAGAATTTGGTTAATTCTCATATTTGACCTTAACAGTTGTATTTGTTTGTATAGTTCTCGTAATGGGACTGTTTATGTAACACCCTTCTCGTTAAACTCGTAATAATCACTCTCGTAAGATAATTAAAAATGTCTCGCAGCGGTAGTTAAATAACAAACATCCTCACTTGGGTGTCACTTGCCATTACTCACCCATGTGAGTAAAGAAGCAGAAACGAAACACAAAACTTAAGACTATAACCACAGTGATGAATGAGATATTTACAACCACTAAACATACTAATCCAAAGTTGAATGTACAAGACAAGTGGGAGACTATTATATCCCGAATACTCACAATAATAACATAATTCAAACCAAAGTTTTAAAGTGCGGTAATTAGAACAAGAGCCTTCTCAACTCAAGATTTCGCACTCCGGCTTCAACGCGATCAATATCCTGAAAATGGTTGTCGTATAGGCTCAGCAAAACGCTGAGTATGCTAGGCATGATTCTAGACCTTTTCGGTCAGTAAAGTCGTTTAACCGTCTTAACATTAGATTGATTACATGCTTTGTCCGGTTTATAGTTATCATAAATACTGTAAATATCATGCATAAACACTGAATCATCCAATCAATACATTCACTACATTTCACAAGCAACAGTTGCATAAACGAAGATATCGAATAAGTGCAATAAAACACGTAATCGCTTTTAGCGAACAGTATTCGTGTTTATAATCACATTCGGCCTCCAAGGCCCCATTGTACTTCATCACTTTTATTGTTATCATCAGTTGGGTGTCATGTTAGGACAACCCGAGTTAACTTTTGATGGACAGTCATCCCACGTACACACATAAAGGTGCTCATTTTGGCAAGGGTCCGGAGACTCCGGGACTTCCACTTTGCCTAATAAAGGCGTCCTTAAAATAGGTCGGAGCCGTGTACCAACAACAGGTACCATATGGCCAACGATCTATGTAGGCTCGTTTGGAATTTATCTAGAGTGGACCCGATCGGGTAAACACTCAAGTGATCACTATGTGCAACCAGTTAATCCGGGACTACACTGGATTTCCATCTCATACACCCATCCTCCATTATGTGATTAAGCAGTTAATCAATTACCTAAAGTATAATCTTAGGTTATGGAGAATTCACTTTAATACAACTGCCTTCGAGGGCTTATGCACATACCTAGAAGTAGTCTAGGTCATATACATGTTCGAGATTCAAGCTCTAGAGACCGGTATAGCTGAGTCTCGTTCCTAAGGGTTTTACTTAGGTAAATGTGATAATGATATTTGGCGTACTTAATAGGTAGCAACCACTTACTTTATACTAGTGTATGTATATTTATATAAGTCGATCTATAGTTGACATAGCATTAGCCCGAAGGACATTCGCGCATAAATAGATAATGTGAGAGAATACGAGTAAATAAATCACATAACATTTCATGCATACATAAAATCACACATGTCGCTCTTGGCAATTTAAACACACAACGTCTGACCCCAAGGAAACCCTTATGATGCTCAGACCACACCAGTCACATACCGTACACCATAATCTAGGCTAGCGTATAACTCCTCGTAGACGTACGATATTGAATATACACACCACTACGAGTTAATCCCCAAGATTAACTAAATTCGGTATTTCTGAATAATTGCCATAACCTAACAGTTAACTCCTGTAACTCGTTTAATTGAGTTGTGTTGGGACATTAGAGTGTTGCAGAGATAGCCAATCACCTCGACAGAGTCAATCATCCTCAGTCAAACACAAAGAGCGAGCTACTACAAGAGAGTCCATACAACTAAGGAGACTTCACAAACTCTCCCGTGCCGTTGTGAAAACTAAGGAGCGAACTCGGGAATGCTTCAACACCACACCGGTCATACAGCCTCCCCATCACACCCGAAGTTTGCGGCCCAAGTCAGGAGACCACTCAAGGACGTTGCCCACTAAGTTAGTTCCGACAATTACGGAACTAACTCCCTCGACCTGCCGCTTGTAGTGCTAGTATAAATAGGTTTTGTAATGGCTAGTTTAAACGTGTGCTTTCATTGAGAAATATTTCAGAGCTTAGAGAGAGAGAAAGAAATTGCTTTGTAAGCCAGAGAGAGAAAATATGTACCAAATTAGTTAGTGCATCTAGATAGACTCTGCCTAAGAAGATCCTAGTTTTACTACACTTACCATTGTTCCGATCAGAAAGTGTATTGGGTGAGTGAGTGAAAAACCGCTAAGTAGATCTCCTCTACTTAGTGGACATTTGTAAGTTGTTTTATTTTGACCCGAGAATAAAATAACTTATTTGTGTATCTTGCTGAGCTCCACAGAGTCCGTTTATCTTTCAAGCTTTATTCCGTTTCAGTTTATTCAAGTCTTCTGCACACTTTCTTTGACTAGTTCGATTGAGTGCTTCTACATCCCACATGCCTCTTACCTTTAAAGACTGATTGAGTCAAACCAACTCTTAGACTCACACCTTTAGTTGGTTTGAGTTAGCCACCCGATCCTACAAGTTGGTTCGTTTCTGGTATGTTCGGGTTCGGTTAAGTTGATCGGTTTTGCTCTGACAATCGTTGTTCGAAGTAATTCATATCACTCGGGTTTTAATTCATTATAATCCATGATAATTATCCTTAGATTATTAGTGTTGTTAATGTATACACCAACTTACTTATATATAGTCGATATTTCTATATATGTACATGTTCATACTCACTAGTATATTTTAATTGTATATTAATATAGGTATATAAGTGTATAACATATAATTGTATGTCTACATGTTATATTATACCATGCAATTTTATCATTTCATAAACTCTCATTTATTGTGTGAGTTGGTCAACTTGACCTCTTTGGTTAATTGAGTTAACTTGGTCAAGTGTGTTGACTTGGTTAATTATTCCAAGTACATAAGTTCATAACATCCATTATAATACTTTGTATTATATAATTAACTCGTAATACAAACTCTTATACTTTAACATTATGACTTTATCTCTAATGTTTAGTAAATTATCTTCACCTTATAATATTCATCATTGACTACTATATATTTCCCAACCATAGTATATAAACCTTTCATTTCATATACACTTATTTTTTTATATAAGTATACATACGAATTATTAAATCCATTTATTAAATGATACATTTTATTACTTTATCTGAGATAGTTATTCTCACTAGTTGTATTATTTGTACAAACTTACATTAAGATTTTAATCCTAATGTTATACCATACTATATAATCTCATTTATTGCACATATCCTTACATATATATATATATATATATATATATATATATATATATATATATATATATATTTATATGAATTATAAGTATCATTTCATGTAAGGTGGTTAATCTTATTTAGGTGTGATTACCTTATACATACTTATTTAAGATTATGATTACAATGTTATGTAACATTATAGTATGTCATTAAACTTCCAAACACCTCATTTTATAATTCCATTTACTCACCACTAGTCACATTATTTCATGTGAATATTCTCACTTATAGTAGTTTCATTTTAATCACATTAATACCATATAATTATTATAACACTTATATCATTATAGACTATAGTTTAAAATTCAATCCTTACATACTCTTATTCTTGCTACAGCCCAAATCTTTTATTAATCATTTTGACCACATAACATTATATAATGTTATAATTATATTGTTATATGAAATACTATGATATTTCTACTTTATAATATAATTAACCTGTAGTCTTTATATAAATTTATTAAATGCCGAGAAGGCCCTTATGGTATAATTTCTACTCTTTCAACTCCCCCATATTTCTTTTTATTACAAATTTACCACATTACTTATATAATGTTACCATTGTATTCATATATCATATATTTATGTCATATACACTCTTATAACATATATAACCTATGGTTATATACATATTTTTAATTACCGAGCAGGTCTGTCCAGTTTATTTCACAGCCCCACAACTTTCTTATTATTATCTTACCACATTATTTATGTCATGTTACATATATTATATTATGACATTTATACCCATATAACACGTATAACCTATGGTTATATTTACTTTTATTATTTCCGAACAGACCATGGGTCTGTCCAGATTTATTCTACAACCCACTTAACTTTCTTAAATTACCAAATGACCCCATTTATAACCTATACTTTATATTATAACATTCAAACTATATATAATACATACTTTTTTATATAACTCCAATAAATTCTCTAAAAAACACCAAAAATTCCCAAAATTTGTTAACAGACCCATAGTCTATTTTATTTACTATTTCCACTCAGATTTTCAGAAATTACAAACTCTCCACACATATTTTGTAACTTTACAATTTAACTTATAAATTTGTTTTAAAGTCATAATTAAGTAATTAACTCCCTAAATTTGGTCAAAGTCACTATTATGGTCAAGGTTGACTTTCCTTATTCTGCCTTGACCATAACTTTCCAATATTTACGGTTTTACTCCTAATTTCTTAGAAATTACATTTTTACCCCAAACTTTGTAAAATCTTACGAAATTCATTTAAACTCATTTTAAACCCTAGTTTTCGGCTATAGTTCACCTTAGCCCCCAAATTTTATTTCAATTGCAATTTTACCCCTAAACCTTGCGGTAATAACTTTTATGACTTTAAATAGAATTTAAAGCCTAATATAACATAAATTAAAATGGCCTAAGTACATGACCTTATTACAAACTTTCACTTATAACATAAATTACACATAAATATCCCAATTGACTATACAAATTCTTGGCTTTTATCTAAACCTCCCCAATATTTTTATAAACTGTATTTTAACCCCATTAATTATTCTTATAACATTTTAATACAAGGTAACCTAGCCAAAAGTGTTAAATAACATTTAAACACATAATTAGTCATATTAGACTAGTAACCCCCACTCCTTTAATTGTTTTGTAACAATAATTATATAAAACTTTAAATAACATAAGGTAAGTATACTTACTTGATTTTATGTCACAAAAACTTAGCCAAACAGCAATATAGCTCACGCCCTAAAATAATAATAGGCTTAGGTTAGTTTTTTGTACATAATTTATATATGAACTTGATTAACACATCAATAAGGTAGTAAATCAACTTACTTTGTTAAGATTGAACTTAAGCTTGATTCCCACTCTTTTGGGAAGAACATTCCCCAAGGTTTAAGGCTCCATTTGGCCACATTTTTTCAAGGAAGGAACATAAATTAGTCTCATGACTTAAGGAATATTACAGAGTAAAATAAGCTTATAAAGTAATGGTTTTACCTTGATATTATAAGGCTTCATAGGGCATGAAATCGCCTGATTTTGGGACATAAGAAGAGTGTTAATACATCTTCTAAACCAAGGAACAAAAATTGCATAAGACAAGGTAGGAGCTAGTTAGATTTACCTTGTAAAAATGGCCTAAAATGGAGTTTTTGGCATGGATTTGGCCACTCCTTGAAGCCATTGATATATCTACTAAAAAGGTATGTAGAGGAGGAGAAAATAAGCCAAAATAACTAAGGAACTCAACCGGAAATGAAGTAGAAGAAGAGATATATGCTTAAAGCATGTTTTTACCTTTGTAAAAAGTTTAAGCTTGATTTCTCCTTCTTGTTGGATTCCAACCAAATTAATGCCTTCCCTATGAATACCACTTTCACTAGAGGAGTGGGTGAATGTGGTTAGAAGTTAGATCAATTGAAAGAAGAAGAAAAGATGAAGAGAATGGACTATAATATGACTTGAATGTTTACCTTGATCAAAGTGAGTTGATCTTTGAACTAGCTTGATTCAGCTTGTTAGTGGAAGGAAAAAGGGAGGGTTTTCTACTAGATGAACTCGGTTGGGGAAGAAGGTAAGGAAAAAGAATGTCAAATTTAGCTGTTAAAGTAAGATAAGTATAATTAATGAATAGTAAAAGATGACTCATTGTGTAGATATTTATTTGGTGATCAAGGCTGTTATACAGCTGTATTGCTCCTATTAGGATTCAATTTTGGGGGTCAATGTTGACCATTGACCATCTTAGACAATTAAGAGATAAATTGGCACTATTTAAGTACTATTCACATTTTGGTGCCAAACTTTGGATTTTTTTTGTAAATCTCTTGATTTAGAGTTACTAATGTGATACTAAGTAGTACACATGTTAATTAAGGTGTATACAAGGCTATTTAGCCATTCAAAATCAATTTTTGAACACATTCTTAAAAATGTGTCTTAAGGAGTTTTAGAGCTCCTTTTGTGTCTTAACTCTTTCTAGAGTTTGGTTTACTTTGGTAACGGTTTTAGTATGTTAATACCTTAGTTATAAGGTTTAGGAATCCACTTTGGACCATAATCAAGGTTACACAATCCTTAAGGATTCTTTAGAGCACATTGTGTCTTAAGTGATTTTTAAGCATGCTTTTGCTTGCTTTTGATCTTTGATAGTTTCCAAATAATTATAGAGGCACGTTTAAGCCTTAATATGTGTAATTATATTCTTATATCATAATTTATTAGTTAGGGGTATTTCAGTTTCCTTCCATCCTTAATTGTTAATTATCCTCGGGTATTTGTGAACCATTTTGAATGAGTGTTTATCCCCAATGAAGCAATACCACCGCCAAAGTGACATACATTTCAATCCCCTTTCCTTGATCGTAAAGCCAAGGAAGGTGGGTCGGTTTGTTGACCCATGGTGACCAAATGTGTAGACAATGATCTAATGGAAGTTGAAACTGATACAGATACCGCCCTCCTAATACCTCTTCGCGCGCGGCCAAGAATTTTCTGGACTCCTCTCTCCCCAGTAACCCAATCTCAATATAAGTTTGTTGTGTTAGATTGAATCATCACGTTATTGGATGTCGACTAAGTACCTTAGGGAGTTAGTGAGAAACTCTCCTATAATTCCACAGTTAGATGAGTTCGTATACCGAATCCTCTTGGATTCCCTAACTATGATCGTATGTTCTATATGTGAAGTTAATCTACTAAGTTCAAAGTTAGTAGTGCATCACAAAGTAGGTATGGTTAGATAAAAGTAAACATAAACAATCATAATAATTCATATTTAATGCATTTATCTTATTAGTCATTCAAACAAACACATAACACACAAACCGAGATAAACCTCGGTAACATTCAGGTTACATGAAATCATACCTTATCTTAATCTAACGTCCACCTAATCCCGGCTGGCATCCCATCTATCCCGATCATATAAACCGATCAATCGAGTGTGTTAATTCATTGTTGTTTTTGTATGTAACGTTTCTCGTTTGTTGAACTCCTTTGATCCATATATATGTGTATGTCCTCATCGAGTTCAATGTTACACTAATGTATACATTTATATTCTCATCATTCCCTAAGTTCCACATGAATTATAAAATTCATTTTTGTTCTAGTCCTTTAACTATATATACATATGTATGTATATATATATTTATATATATATATTTATATATATGTTTTCATAAATTCTAATGTTACACCATTATGACTTTAGTACTCCTAGTTTTTAATTCACTAATATATATACACTTACGTTCTCATATATATTCAACAATATGGTTAATATATTATTCCTCCAAATGTTTTCAAACTCTTTACAATTTAATCCAAATCATATATATCTTATAATTCCACCAAGTTCCAACTTTAATTATTTAAATTACCAACTGACCCTAAACTGCCCAGTTCTGATATTGACCCAATACTTTCCATACTTATGGTTTGACCTCTTTGACTTTCTTAAACTTTACAATTAACCACCTATTCTCATTTTCTTTTGATTTCAATTCTTCATTTAATTAATTCCAAGTCTTCTCTTATAATTTCAGGAATCTCAAACAGCCCCTACTACTATTTTCGGTTTCTACATTATTTTCCCAAATTTGTGATTTGACCACTTATCTTTCCTAAACTTTATAATTTAACACTAATCTAACTATCTTTTAATTTCTATTCTTTACTCAATTATTTCCAAAGTCCTAACCCTATTTCCTTAAATTCCAAACAGGCCCCTTGTTGTCTACTTTCATTACAATCCAATGTTTTCTTGTATTTACGGTTTCTACCCTACAAGTTTTATAAACTTACAAATATACTCTATTTCATACTTAACTTATAATTTCAACAAATTCTTTCTTAATTTTGGTCAACACTCTAACCCCTCCTAGGTTAACCGTATTTAAACTGTCCTACATCATATTTTTCAGAAATTACATTTTGGCCCCAAAGTCTTTCTAGAATTTACAAATTACTTCTAAATCTTACTTTAACTTATATTTTTCATTCCTATCCCAAATGAAGCCTAACTTTCGGCCCTATTGACATTTGTTACACCAACCTTTATTTCTTTACAATCTTTAACCTATCCTTTGGACCATATAATTACAAGATCATTAAATAAACTTATAGTTACATTTAAAGTAAATTTTTGTCATTAAACTCTTCCAAACCCAACTTAATTTTTGTAAGTATTTTACCACCCAAAATTTGAAGTCTTTTAAACCACCAAACTTCCCTTACAATTCCATATTTTAACACCCAACCACTTACTAACATAACCTCTGGTTTTTTAAGCATTAAATTCATCAAAATGTTTATAAAACTAGCTTTATCCTATGGCCATTATTCAAACCATGTTATAAACTTTCAATACATCAAATACTCATAATAACCTTTTGATATTTTGTAACACCCCAACTCCAAATACAATGATCGTCGCCCTAAGTCCATCTCATTCATTAACAATGCAGCGGAAAAGTTCTACTAAATTGGTGTTACCGCCGTTTGTCACCCACGTGACTAACTAGGCCTATTCTCTTTACAAGTCACGGTCTTACTAACCGGATAATTACTCGAGCATCTAAACATTACAATCCATAAACCACAACTTATACCGAGTATCTCATATCCTAATACATCATACTAACATCTCATCAATTACTAAACGAGTGTACATGCACAACTCGTGTAACAAATGTAAAAGCAACCCGAAGTACTCTACCCGCTCCTACTCTCAGGTTGAGTCTTCGTCTGGTACCTACCTACAAAGTTTAAATCACAGGCCCCAAGGGGCTCAGCACATGGCTGGTACAAAAAACGTGCAGCCCACAAGCTAACACGGCTACACACGACTTCTTTGTCGTATATATGCAGTTGATTATTCATACAAATAATAATAAGAAGTACGATAACAAGCAACACACTCATGTGAAACATTCACAGCTCAAATAAATTGAACGTCGTAATGAACGCCCATTAATGAGTAAGTTAGATTCTAACTCCTGAGGCCTGAGAATTGTTTAGTTCTCGTGTTTGACCATACCTTATAAGTGTCAACCATTCTCCTATTAGAATTGGTTGTTCTCTAACTGAATTTGAAATACCCCAAACCTTAATATATTAATGAACTATCTAATTAGGATATACTAAGGCTAGAATGAGCCTTAGAAACATTAGAAGAAGTGTTAAACAACAATTTACACCAAAACATGCTTTAGGAACAATTAGAGTAAAAGGGGTTTTAAAGAGTATAAATAAATTAGGGAACTACTAATAAGTTCCCAAGAGATTTCAAATGTGAAATACCTCTAAGATTAGTAATACACATTAAGCGGAATTAGCATTTAAACCGAAAACGCACCTTAGAGCACAAAAATGTGCTTTAAAGAAAAATGTGCTTTAAAGGAAAATGTGCCTTAAGCATTTATACATGGAATTAAAAGGCTAATGAGCCTAAATACCAATAAGTAATAAGGGAACAACAATAAAATGGTCATAGGAGCCATATCGTATACACACAAATTAAGTATACAAGTCCATACAAAAACCGGTAGTAAACTGACGAAAGTCAAGGAGAAACCACTAAACGACTTGGTTTAAATTGGAATTAGCAACATGCTATTTCATGAAAAAAGTTTCTAAAGGTTGTAAATATATTAAGGAAACATTTAAACTAGCCAAAACAAATTGCATAATCAATGTGAACCCGGAAGCAGATAAAATGTGTTTTAAGGCATTTTTGGCTATGTAACATACCAAACACATGGTATAAGTCATTAGGAACGAGTTTAATACATAAAATGTTACATAATATAAGAAGAAAACAAAAAAATCAGACAAAATAAGGCGCAAGGCTGCCGACCTCATATGGTGACTCACCATGTCCAAAATGCTTTAACTTTCTACTATTTCAACAACCAAGACTTCTATAAAGTGCCAAATCATCTTGTCCCCTTGGTGAATCATTAATCAGACTCTCACCTGTCAAATGAGAGCTTCCAAGGTCGTAGCTCATCCTCTCTTTGAAGAAACAACACAAAAATACTCCATGTTCTTAGATTTAAGCCTTAAAGAACACCTTACCTTGTAGAAATCATAACTTCTCGTCCTAGCTCCAAATCACAAGCTTGATAGCTCGTTGGAATCCTTTTCAAGAGCTTTACAACCATAGCTAATGAGCCCCCAGATTCTCAGGAAAACCCACAAAGAAGTGCCTTTGATTCTCGAGGTAAAACATTGTCTTCTTGAAAACTTCTTGTTCTTTGGTTTTTGTTACAGCCAATTGGCATGGGATACTAACCCATCTTATTCTTCATCTTTTTGTATAATTTTGGAGCCAATTTCTCTAGCAAATTGCTGTCAAAATTTCTAAGGAAATCAAGCTTAAATATTAAGCTAATGGTTAATATACAAGGTAAATCCTTCAACTACCTATTTCAAGGTTCTAATTGTTGATCTATATATGATCTAACATATTGCTCATATTATTTATTACCAAAATTGTGGTGATTAATATTCAGTTTTTAGCTTATTTAAAGTTAATGTTTATTAAATCTAAGAATAGATTTATACTCCTTATGATATAAGCTTCAATTTAAGGTATCATAATATACAAGAAAAATTCATATACTATAATTTATATGGTGGCCGAAAATTAGGAGGTTATATGAGTTAGAAAAAATTATCTAACTTAGTTAAATTAAATGAATTAGTATATAATTAAGAGTAATATGTAAAATTTGAGAAGTTTTGGTTACATAATATCAAGGCCGAAAATATATATTAGTTAATATGTATTTTTGAGAGTTTAAGTGATGAGAAAATAATTGTAGAATTAAGTTTACAATTTATAAAGAGTTTATAAGTGTTATAAGGAATTTATAAGGTTTTTGGTATATTTAAGGATATAAAAGATGGTATTATATACTATAACATTAGATAATTAAATCTGGTGGTTTAGAGATGTTTAAGATAATTTTGATGTTCAAAAATCTGTAGGTAAATTAGTTACGAAAATTAGAAATTAATTAGAGTTAAATTGGTTAATAAATGAGTTAGGATAAAAGAAAAGACCACAAGGGTAAAATGGTAATTTCCCTGGTCAAACGTGGTCAAACTTGGTCAATGACAGTTTGTAAAATGTTTAGAGGAGCTAGAATAAAATTTGTAGCAAAAGATTAGATATTAAAAGGATAAAGGAATAAAAAGTTAAGTTAAATTAACTTTAGGGGTGTTATTGTAAATAAAGGAAAGTTATGGGGTTTGACCATAAAAGACTGGTCAAACTTGGGTATATTTTGGTAATTGACCAAAAGTATTAAAGAAATTAATTAAGTAAGACTTTGGAAGAAATTAGAAATAAAAATAACGAGTATAGAACTTATTAAGAGTAAAATGGAGATTAAGAGAAAACTATGGGTAAGTAATATAAATAACACATTTTATGTGTTTAAGGAGGTTAAGGAAATTAAATGAGTAAATTACTCAGAACTCCCTTGAGAATTTAGGATATTACAGTTAACCCCCTTGTGTTTATCATAATTACTGGTAACCACCTTGAGGTTAAGGTATCTTTGACTACGAGCCCCCGAACTATAACTCTGTTATCAGGAAGTTAACTACATGTTAACCTATCAGCTTAATCATATTAATATGGTCATGCTGGACAAAAAAAACTACTTAATCTTCATTGTAATTTTCCTAAAAATGTCAACCCTTCCTTGAAAATGCATCTAAAGTGGGATGAGAGAGAGTTAGACGATGTTGATTAAGCAGTTTTGTTGTCCAGCCTGACATTATTAATGTGATTAAGCATATAGGTCAACACATAGTTAACTTTTTGATCATAAAGTTATAGTTCGGGGGCTCGTAGTCAAAGATACCTCAACCTTGAGGTGGTTACCAATAATTATGATAAACACGAGGGGGTTAACTGTAATATCTCAAATCCTCAAGGGGGTTCTGAGTAATTTACTCAAATTAAATAAAGAATTTAGAAACAAGTTGTAAAAGAAATAAAGTTAAGACGGGTTTAAATGAGACCCGTATATAAATTAAGGTATACGAGGGATATACCCGTAATTTAATAAGTATAGGAGAAATCAATACTTAAGGTATTTTAATGAAAATACAAGTTATATTGGAAAAAGAAATAAATATGTATGATACGGAGTATCATACGGGCGTATACGAAAAATTTTAGTGTACATGAATAGTACTCGTATACGTGAATAGTATATGTATACATGAATAGTAAATACGTATACATGAATAGTAAATACGTATACATGAATAGTAAATACGTATATATGAATAGTGAATACGTATTTACGAGACGTATACGTGAATAGTGAAATACAGTGAATAGTAAATACGAGGTCGTATAAATGAATAGTAGAATACGAGACCGTATAAATGAATAGTGAAAAATGGATGAATAGTGAAAAATACGATGTAACACCCCGCCTTAAGCCATTCGTGGTTATCGCAACTTAACAGTAATACATGAACGTCGCAGCGGAAATAAACTAGTACCAGGACCTTGCCACGGTCTAATCAACAAGAAATACCGCTTCTTAAATATTTACAACCGTATAGTCAAAATACATACACCAACCAAGTTTTAAGTATCTCCAAAACCACATAACATATCTCAAGTTCAACTACTAACAGACGGGTGCACACGCTACCCGTACTCAAAATAAAGTCCCACCTAGGGCTACCCGCTCCTACTCTCGTGGTGTGACTTCATCGGCTGCTTACCTGCAAGTATAAAAACAGCCCCCAAAGGGGGTCAGCACGAATGCTGGTACGACCCTCCCGTGGCCCCCAAGCTAACGGGGCTACGATGACTAATTATCGATAGCATTGAAGTTGATTAGCATCACAATCATAATATGAAACTCAATAAAACAACAACCATAATGAACATAAATAGCTCATATGCAAATGAACGACTCAGGCGTTTCTCTTAACAAATGAGTTAGTTCTTAACTCCTTAGATCCACAATCTCCTTAACCTTATAATTGACAACCGTTCCACTATTAGATTGGTTAGCCCTTAATTGGTTGCTTATTTTTGTAGGGCTTGGTTAACCTTAGCCGGTAGCAGTGCACTATCCAGCAATAAGCAACCTTTCTTAATTTGTTGGGGATGTAGGCTTGATCCCCCCACGCCATCCTTAATGTGCCTCCCACCTCAAACAGTAGTCCGGGTGGTCGGGTCGGTTTGTTGACCCTAGGCGACGAGTCCAACGACAAGTCTTATTTGGAAGTCGGATCTGATTCAGATGCCGACCTCCCCCAATACACATGTGCCGGTACCATTCCGGATTCCTCACTCCCACCCCAAGTTAAGGTTAGTGAAAGTCTTAGATACCATGTGTTAGTTAAACCTTGACGGGTATTAACCAACGTTCACCAATGTACAAATCCTCTCTTTAACTCAATGAGTATAAAGCTTAGTTAGTAGCTATCCTTAAACCTCGTGGGTTAGTGTAAAGAAAACACATACACAACGAGAACATTAATATCCAGTTGCATGCTTTATCTTGTCTTAGTCATATCAACAAACAGGTAGCACAAGCCGAGGGACACCTCGTTAGCAAGCAGGTCACAAGAAAGACTGTACCGTTCACCGTCGGCGACCGTTGGGTCTATCTCCTTCCAAGTCCCAATTCACAAGTCCTAAAACATTCATTCAGTTTTAGGTTATTATTCAACTCAACTTAATACAGTTACGTAACCTTCCTAGACACCAACTTTTACCCATTGTTTTTCACTAAGCCTTATGTTTTTTACTTAACTTCTAAGTGCATCATTTCTTCATTATCTATTACATTTGTTCACCCACTTAATAACTATTACACCCTCCAAACATGCCCTTAATAACCTTATAACATCAATACCTAATCATCCCCATCATTTCCTAACATTTCCCAAGCTTAAACATGATTTTTAGAGTGGTCCGGGACCTTGTCCTCAACCTAAGTCCCGGACCTATACTTAGTTCAAACTCTCGGCTGTTTTAATGTGGTGGTCCGGGACTTTGTATGGGACTTAAGTCCCGGACCAATGCAAGCTAAAATCCTCGGGGGTAAATTAGGGGGTGGTCCGGAACTTCTTACAAAACTTAAGTCCCGGACCCTATGGTTGAAGCAACTCTCGGCAGAAATTTTAGGTTGGTCCGGGACTTCACCCTGGACTTAAGTCCCGGACCAGCTACAGATTTCTTTCTTTTGCATTGTTCTAAGTGTTGTTACACTTGTTCTCTTCATCCATAAATCACCCAAACTTCACACATGATCTTAGGCATATTCTAATACCAAAATAACATCCTAAACTTGCCCATCTCCATCTCTAGCCTTATAACCCAATTCCTTACATAATCTCAACACTTGTAATATTTTCCTTAGGTGTTCTAAGTGGTGTTTCATTCCTATCATAACCACTATGCCAAAATGTTTTCTCACCACCATAACATCATCTCCCAAGCATCTTTCCCCATCTAAGTTCCTTTATGTAACTACATGAAGTCTCTTCACACAAGTTTGTTCCTTCTCCTCTAACACATCATTTCCTCTTCTCCTAACAAGATTGCATATTTCCTAAACACATTCTCAAATTGCCTTTGGTGTATACCAAAACATTCTTTTGATTCCTAGATCCTCTATGATGATGCCTAAGTCATTCTAACTCACAAGAACACCTTAAACTCACTCTTTTTCTTCGAGACAACCTCTAAAACTTCCTAGTACTACCCTAGTCATGAAATTTTCTTAGAACATCTAAAACACTAAGTTTCTTCATCAAATTTTGACATGGGTTCTCTAGTATATTGTTACACCTAAGCACTTGGTTTTTCACCATCAAACAACCTAGATCACTCAAATTCTCATCACATCATCTTAACACACAATTTACACCAAAACTACACCACATCATCATATAGTGTAATAACTTAAAATGCTTGGCACTTAGGCCCTTAAATGACAATAATCTTAACCACTGAATTTCCACATATATTTGCCTTTGACCTGCGAATACACACTATAAGGCTCACATTGAAATAAAATGCTTCTTGTAATTCACCTCAACATTGTTTAACTATCTCATTGGCTCCGTAGTCACAAGTTCTCAAACATAGTCATTGTTTCTCCTAGGTTATATGTAGCCCTTTTCTAATGTAAACCCTAAGCTACACTCATCATATACCTAAATCCCATCCCTTAATGCATTAAACACCTGAAGGTAAGACATTTACCTTATTCTTTTTCAAGCTTCACAAACTTCCTTCCTTAGGTTTTTCCTTGCTCAATCTCGGTCACCAAGTCAAGTTCTCCTTGCCAATGTTCTAACCAATATTCAATGACTCCAATGAGTACTAAACAACACACTAACCTTAATGAAAAAACCTAGGTTAAAAATGTGTTTTAAGGTATTAAATTGATTGTTTTACCTTGGTTTCTCAAGACAAGCTTGGATATGAATCAAGAAGGACCTCCTCTTGCCCTTGGAGAATAGGAAACAAGCTAGAACAAGGCATAAAAATGGAGCCCCATGAGTATAGATTTTCGGTTATGTGAAGGAATGGTGGAAACTTGATTTTTCTTACACATTCTTTGCCTTAAGAGAATGGAGAAGCCAATGAACTCTCTAAACTTGAATTTCCTCCTTATATGGCGGTTTGGCTTGGCACCAAAATAGAGCTCTTGAAGTTTTGGAAGGATAGAAAGGAAGAGCTTGAGCTAACTAAGAAGAATATGTAATTTGTTTAGGTTTTGGAGCTAAAATGAGTAAGTAGTAATCAAATGAAGATGGAACTTACATGGGGGCTGTTCTTCACATCAATGGAGAAGAGAGAAAGCAAGAGAAATCGGTGGTGAGAGAGGAGAATGAAGAAGTGAGGAGAGAGGTCTACTAAGGTGAGATATTTATGTTAAAGGTGAATAGTGAATTTACTTACTTTTGCTTTATTCTTTACTTAGCTAGATAAGTGTGGTGAGTCACACTTAAAAACTGGCCCCTTGGTCAAATAAGGTGTATTGTGGTCTTTGTTGACCATTTAATTGACTTACTTTGACTAAAGTCTTAAACTAGCACTATTTGGTTATTATTCACTAAACAAGGCACATAATTGTGAAATTTTTGATTTCCCATTGATTTAGACTTCCTAATGTGATACTAATTTGTACACATGTTAATTAAAGAGTAATGATGGACATTTAGCCACTCAAAACCCATTTACAAGACAATTTTTCAAAAATGTGCTTTAAGACTCCTTAAAGCACATTTTGTGTTTTAACTTGTTTTCAAGCTTGGTTTTCTTTGGTAATTGGTTTAAAATGACCATTAGGATATTACTAAGGTCTAAGAATGATATTTGGCTGCTCACCCAAGTCTCTCCAAGCTTAGAGCACGTTTTTGCTTAAACTGCTCTTTTGGTGTTTCCTTATGTTTTCTTTGATTAAAATGGTTTCTTAATGTTTCTAAGGCATTATTTAGCCTTCTTATATCTTAGTTTATCACTTAAACACCATATCTAAGTTTGGGGTATTTCAATCTACCCCCCTTAAAAGAACTTTGTCCCCAAAGTTCACACGTGTACTAAATCATTCACGGTACTCAATTTCTTAATCTTAATACCACATCTTATATTCTCATTCACACATCTCAAGACTCAAAGTTCAATTACAAATACAATACATAAGTATTATACATATCTCAAACTTATCACCAAAGTGTAGCAACACTTACACAAAATCAAATCTTACACAACCAAGCAAACGACAAACATGTTCATTTCCTAACTCAAAAGCGAGGAAGCTCTACCCCCCTTAAAAAGGGGTACGCCCCGTACCCTATACAGACGATCTAGTCAGTAAACAAAGAAGGGTACTTCGCCCTCATCTTGTCCTCTAATTCCCACGTGGCCTCTTCGACATCCTGGTTAGACCAGAGAACCTTCACCAGTCGCACTGACTTATGGCGAGTGTCCCTAGTCTTACTATCCAAGATTCTCTGAGGAACCTCCACTGATCTCATATTCGGTTCTAATGTCAACCTCTCAGGTTCTAACACATGGGAGGGGTGGTGCATGTATTTCTTTAGCTGTGAAACATGAAAAACATCATGCACTTTACCCAGTTCAGCAGGTAAGTTCAACCTGTAAGCAACCGGGCCCACCCGCTCTGTAATCTCATAAGGACCAACAAACTTCGGGCTTAATTTGCCCTTCTGCCCAAATCTGAATACACCCTTCATCGGTGAAACTCGTAGAAATACCCGATCGCCCACTGCGAACTCCAGGTCTCGTCGTCGAACATCAGCATACGACTTCTGCCTATCTTGAGCAGCTTTCATGTTCTTCCTGATTTGCTGAACTTCAGCCTTAACTTGCTCTAAGTACTCTGGTCCTATAATGACCGTCTCACTCGACTCATCCCAGCAGAGCGGTGTACGACATGGTCTACCGTACAACACTTGAAAAGGTGCCATCTTGATCGAAGCGTGATAGCTGTTGTTGTATGAAAACTCGATCAGATGTAATCTGTCAATCCAACTGCCCTGGAAGTCTAAGGCACATGCCCTCAGCATGTCCTCGAGTGTCTGAATAGTACGCTCAGTCTGACCATCTGTCTGAGGATGGAACGCGGTACTCAGCTTGAGTTCCGTACCCAACGCTTCTCTGGTAGCTCTCCAGTACCTCGAAAGGAATCTGGTATCTCTATCTAACACTATGGTCTTCGGTATCCCATGATGCCTCATAATTTCCTTCTCAAACAACTCAGCTAATTTGGTCACCTTCCAAGTATCCTTCATCGGGATGAATTGGGCTACTTTGGTAAGGCGATCCACCACCACCCATATCATGTTGAGACCTCCCCTAGCAGGTGGGAGTCGAACTACAAAGTCCATGGAGATATCATGGAACTTCCACTCCGGAACTGGCATCGACTGTACCATTCCGCCGGTCGTCGGTGCTCGAATTTCACCTTCTAGCAAGTGAGACACCTCAAGACGAACTCGGTAACATCTGTCTGCATCCCCGACCACGAGAAGTATCTCTTCATGTCTTTATACATATTAGAGGCTCCCGGATGGATGGAAACTGAAGAACAGTGTAATTCCCTAAGTATACGGTCTTTTAGATCCGTGTTGCCCCGTGGTATGCATAACCGGCCCTTAAGTCTGATCAGATCATCGTCGTGAAGTCTGAAGTCATATTTCTGACTCTCAAAGGTACCATCTGTCAGCTTCTGTCTGACCTCTCTCATATACTCATCTGTCCTCTGAGCCTCTCGCACCTCATCAACCAAGCTGGAGAAAGAGACTAGCGAATGGAGTGAGTGTGCTCGACGGCTCAGGGCGTCTCCTACAACATTGGCCTTCCCTTCTTTGTATTGGAGGTCAATGTCATAGTCTTTTAGAAATTCTAACCATCTCCTTTGTCTGAGATTCAACTCCTTCTGAGGGAATATGTATTTCAAGCTCTTGTGATCGGTGTAGATCGTCACACTAACCCCGTATAAGTAATGGTGCCATATCTTCAAAGCGAAGACTACAGCTCCCAGCTCTAAATCATGTGTGGGGTAGTTCTCCTCATGTTTCTTCAACTGGCGTGAGGCATATGCCACCACCTTGCCATGTTGCATGAGCACGCAACCCAGCCCTCTGCCGGATGCATCACAGTAGACCTCAAAGCCCTCCGTACCGTATGGAATGGTCAGAACCGGTGCAGTGGTCAGTGAGTCTTTCAAACTCTGGAATGATCTCTCACAGTCAGCCGTCCATAAGAACGGTGCATCTTTCTTCATCAGACTGGTCATCGGCTTCGCAACCTTGCTGAAATCCTTAACAAACCTCCGGTAGTAACCTGCCAGACCGAGAAAGCTCCGGATGTCGGTAACAGTCTTCGGTCTTGGCCAAGTACGCACGGCATCAATCTTTGCTGGATCCACTGAGATCCCAGCATCCGAAATGACATGACCTAGGAAAGAGACCTGGTCAAGCCAAAACTCACACTTGGAGAACTTAGCATATAGCTGGTTCTCCCTCAATATCTCCAGTACTCTCCTCAGATGTTCCTCATGCTCAGCTCTTGATTTCGAATATATCAAAATGTCATCAATAAATACCACAACCGACTTGTCCAGCTGCTCTCGGAACAAGCGGTTCATCAGGTCCATAAACTTCGCCGGTGCGTTCGACAAACCGAACGGCATCACTGTAAACTCATAGTGGTCGTATCGTGTCCGGAATGCCGTCTTCTCAATATCTTCCTCCTTAATGGCTATCTGATGATACCCCGATCTGAGATCAATCTTGGAAAACACGGATGCCCCCTTCAACTGATCGAACAGATCGTCAATGCGGGGTAGTGGGTACTTATTCTTCACTGTCACTGCATTCAACTCCCTGTAGTCGATGCAGAGGCGGAGACTACCATCCTTCTTCTTCACGAAGAGAACTGGCGCTCCCCATGGTGATACACTGGGTCTTATGAACCCCTTGTCTAACAAATCTTTTAACTGTTCTTTTAACTCATTCATCTCTGCCGGAGCCATGCGGTATGGTGCCTTGGCTATCGGTCCGGTACCAGGTAGCAGCTCGATGCTGAACTTTACCTCCCGAGTGGGTGTCATGTCGGGCAGTTCCCGTGGAAAGAGATCGGGGAACTCCGACACTACCGGTAAGTCGAGTTCGAACTCGGGGTCTCTCTCTATGTCCTGTACATAGCAGAGGTACACTTCTTCCTTCCTCTTCAATTCCTTATACATTGCCATAGCGGTGATGATCTTAGTCGAAGACTCTCTGGGCCTCTGGCGGTAGGATATCGTTACCCCAGATGGACTCCTGAGCAGCAGTCTATGCTCGGCGTAGAGGATACGTCCCTTGTGCCGCTCCAACCAGTTCATCCCGAAAATAACATCAAATCCCAATTCCCTGAACTCAATAAAACTAACTGGAAAGTCTTCCCCCTTAATTCTGACGATGGCTCCTCGGTAGTAGCGAGTGCAACGAACCTTCTCCTTAGATGGGAGCGTAACCGTGAAGTCGGGTAGCTCATCAGCGTCTAGCCCCAACCTTCTCGCGAAAGATGCCGAGAAAAGGTATGCGAGGCCCTTGAGTCAAAGAGAACTGATGCCTCAATCCCATTAATCGGAAAGGTGCCGGTGAGGATAGTACCGCTGGCGTCGGCCTGTGCCTCTGTAAGTATACTTACCGCACCTTCCGTACCGAGTCCATGACCTAATTGTATTCACAAGCTTCAAGAGTAATGATGGTATAACAAGAGTCGTGAAATACCCCAAACCTAACTATGCTAAATAAACATCAAATTATGATGTAGTAAGGCTAGAATATGCCTTAGAAAGATTGGTAGACAATTTAAACCAAAAGGAAAACACAAGAAAGTGCCTTAAGGGCAATCAGGGCAAAAACGTGCTCTAAGCTTGGAGTGACTTTGATTAGCACCCAAATACCATTATAAGACTTTAGTAATATGCTAATGGACATTTTAAATCAATTAGCAAAGAAAACCAAGCTTGAAAACAAGTTAAAACACAAAATGTGCTTTAAGAAGTCTTAAAGCACATTTTTGAGAAATTGTCTTAGAATTGAGTTTTGAGTGGCTAAATGTCCATCATTACTCTTTAATCAACATGTGTACTAATTAGTATCACATTAGGAAGCCTAAATCAATGGGAAACCAAAAATTTCCCGAATATGTGCACTAATTAGTGAATAGTACTCAAATAGTGCTAGTTTTGACTTAAGTCAACTTTAAATAGCCAAATGGCCAAACAAGGCCTTATGTATCTTGTATACCAAGGGGGGGACGGTTTTTAATGGTGACTCACTATTAGTAGCCAGCACATTAAAGGAAATGAGAGGAAAAGTAGTAAGTACACTATTCACCCTTTTATAAGATAAATATCTTCTTTAGCTTACCTCTCTCCTCTCTTCTTCATTTCCCTTCTTCTTCCATGGTTTTCTTCTTATTCTCTCTGTTCTAAACTGTTCCCAAGCAGCCCCATTGTTGCCTCACCTTGCCTTGTCCATAACTTGCTCATTTTACCTCCAAATCAAAAACTAAGCATAGATTTCTCTTAGTTAGACCAAGACCTTGCTTCCTATCTTTTCAAAATTTGAAAAGCCTCATTTTGGAGCCATGGGAAATCGCCATTGAAGGGGGAAAAATAAGTTTGAAGAGCTCATTAGCTTCTCCATTCTCTTAAGGTAAAGAATATGTAAGAAAAACTAGGTTTCCACCATTCTTCTCCATTACCGAAAATTTATACTCATGGGGCTTCATTTTTATGCCTTGTTCTAGCTTGTTTTCTATTCTCCAAGGGCTAGAGGAGGTCCTTCTTGATTCATATCCAAGCCTACCTTAAGACTTCAAGGTAAAATATTCATTATAAGACCTTAAAACACATTTTTTAACCTAGGTTTTCATTCCTTAAGGTTAGTGTATTGTTTAGCACTCATGTGAGTCATTGAATATTGATTAGAACATTGGCAAAGGAAATTAATTGGGTGGCCGAGGTTCATTCAAGAAAATCCCTAAGGAGGAAGTTAAGAGGAGCTTGAGAAACAAGGTAAATTGCTTACCTAATGGTGGTTTAAGGTTTTAAGGGATGAGATTTAGATAAGTACTAATGTGGCTTAGAGCTTACATTGTGTAATGGGATATATAACCTAAGAAAAAGAATTTAAACAAGCTTATGAACTTGTGACTAAGGAGCCAATGAGAATGAGTTAGTAATATAAGTTTAAGGTGGATTTTAAGAGCATTATAACTACTATGAGATTGATGGGCGTATTTGCAGGTTGAAAGCTTTTATAGGTGGGAAATCCAGTGTTTAAGTTTAAGTCATTTAAGGGCCTAAGAGCCATGTCATTTAAGAGCCTTAGTGCTATGCAATTTAAGATTATTGCAATATATTGAGTTTGTTGTGAATAAGTTGGTTTGGGTGATGAGATATGATGAGAAGAACTTGATGTGTGTGTGATGGTTGAATGAGGAAAAATAATGTGTTTGGGCAAGATAAGATACTAGAGGAGCTATGGCGAAATTTGAGTAGAAAACAAAGTGTTTAAGTGGTAGTGGTGAGTTAATATGCCCTAGGGTTTACTAGGGAGCATGAAAAGAAAATTGGGTGGAAATGAGTTAACTAAGGAGTTCTTGAGGTTTAGAGTTGTAGACACCAAAAATTCTCACCCCATAAAGCGAATTCCGAAATAATAAGAGGGGTCGTCGCCTTTCTTTTTTCAAAACATATTAACGTGTGTGCTAAGACGAAACCATCATTTTATAATCTTTTTCAAAACATTTTAGAAAAAAAACACAATTCTTCAAAAATGAATTTCCATCGACAGTCCAGTTTCAAGGTCGTCCCCTTTTGTTTATTCACTTATTTTACTATCTTATTTTGTTTTGTTTATATTCTATTTATTTTATTTTATTTTATTTTATTTTTATTCATCTATTCACTTTTTCTTATATTTTATTTTATTCTACTATTAGCATTAGTATTTTTATTTTCATTTCTATTTATACACACTCATTTTCATCTTTCAAACTCAATCCACACTTGGTTGAAATCTGGCCTAGCCCAATTCCTTAAACCCACTCTATTTTCAGCCCTTGGCTTCAAAAAGCCCACATTAAAAACACAAAGCCCACTAATAAACCCTAGAACCCACCCTTTCTCATGACAACAAGGAAAACCCTAGTGATTCTTCACTTAACAAAAAACACCCGCGTCTCCTTCTCCTGGCGGAATCTCTCGGTCATTTTCTTTCCTTCCATCCCCAGAAACAAAAACGATAGCCGACACTGCTCCCTCAGATCACCACCGGTCGATACCTTTACTTCTTCTTCCAGGCATTTTCTTCCTCAGTCGATTGTTTACTCACACCCAACCTTCAACCTCGATTAATCTTAGAAACTGTAAAATCCATCGCTCATCAGCCACCACCACCGTCGGCTACCGCTTCCATCGATCACCTTCTCCCTTCACCTTGGACCTCCATCACCTTCTACATAAAAAAAAACCCAAACTGAATCCTCCATTTCTGGGGTTCTCAAGTCGAGAATCACCATTGATTTTTGAGGATTTACGAACCAAGCCGCCATCAGACTGGGGCGAATTCCTTTTCCTCTTCACCAGGCCATTATCGTTTTCTTTCTCCCCTTCGTTTTCAAAAATGGAAAACCCTTCTTCAATTATCGTTCTACCCTATCCTCTTCATCTTCCGAACAAAAAATGCCTAATCTCTAATTGCTTGAGGAGAATCGACTGAAATCCTACCCTAATGGGTATGCGTTCGACATTGAATCCCCTTCCACCACAGTCTGTAGAACAAAACGCCG
This sequence comes from Limonium bicolor, assembly GCA_023374045.1. Classification (NCBI taxonomy): domain Eukaryota; kingdom Viridiplantae; phylum Streptophyta; class Magnoliopsida; order Caryophyllales; family Plumbaginaceae; genus Limonium; species Limonium bicolor. Next base: position 314,683,651 of record CM041778.1, on the reverse strand, counting down.
CCTACGTGAATCGACGACATGCGTCTTCCTCCTATCGAGCTCATCATCGGCTTCGATTCTCTTCCTGGTTCCTGGCTTTGTCACACGGCTACTGATAGTCACGGAGGTTCTCAGAAGTTTCGTCCTCCGATATTCTATCAACTTAACAATACAGGGCGGTACCTCCCTTTTACTCTCTTCGATTGGGATTTGATCGTTGTCTTTCGGCTTGCTAGAGCACTTATGCGTGCACTTTTGGCTTACAAATCTTGAAATCTGAATTGTGAATGAGTTGAAACCGGTAAATCCCCGGTGGAGTTCACTTTTTCTAGTGGTTAATTTTCTGGTGAACTTTACTGCCATTTCTGGTTCATGCACTGGGCTTGCTAAATTTGGTGAGTTTGGAGATTGGTTCACCTCTGTTAACTTGGCCCTTGTGTTGGGATCTGATTGCCTGGAAATGCTTACGTTGAGAGTTACTCAATTCGTTTCGCCCCTTGCGCACATGTTTGAGTTTGGGAATCCCACCTGATGGCTTTTATTTAATCTGTTGATTGTCGATTAATCTTGCTTACGTTGGTGATTAATTTGGTGTTACAGAAGAATTCGTCGGTCCCGTAATGACTGATTCTTGTTGAGGCTATTCGACTCTGTTTGAGGCTGAGATTCATGCCGATATTGGGTTTTGCTGTTGGGCCTCGATAATTTGTCAAATATACTGATTTGGCCCCATCACTCTTTCCGGCCTTTTGGTGAATTGGGGCCCACGTATCTCCTTCGGCTGAAGAGTTTGGGTTTAGTTCGATCCCTTTGGCTGACGTTCTAGCGCTAATGGTTTGCTTCGATTTGTTTACTCATGATCAGATTTCTGAATTTGACCGGGGTATATATGGATTTCTTTGACTTGGGTCGCGCTTGCTGAATCGGTACTCTGGCTTTGGACCATGCAAAATGACTATACCACCGGCGCTTTGGGGTTTGACTTCTATGGGTTTGGAAATTCAATCTTTCACCCTTTACTATAATTTAAACGCCTTTCATATTTAATTGTCCCTGCGCATTGATATGGTTTGGAAATTGATTTGAAACCAGCATGTATTTGTCCTCTTGCGCTTAGATATGAACATGATTAGAGTTATAGTTGCCCTATGCTATGATTGCTAAGATAAATCACTTGTTGGCTGGTTGGTCCTTATTAATTTTTTATCTTAGATGGGAAATGATATAAACCCTTCTAGGTATGATCCCACATGACTCACAACTTCACCCCTTTGATACTACACTTCGGTTTGAGTCATAATCTAAGATGATGAATTAATTTGAGTAGCAACCCCAATGCTTGATTTATCTTATAATCCTTAGCATTTGTCGGCAGCTTGAAACTCTTTTCTATGTTCTCGGTTGGGGTGTGGGAGATGATTAGATTGCCCCCTTTCCTCCCATTGAGAGGGGCCGTATGATCCCATTGCACACACCCCAATCCTCTTACATTTCATTACTAACTTGTCATGTGTTTCTTTGTCTGTGTTCTATGACATGTACATTGTGGATTGAGGAACTGGAAACTGCTAAGACTAGGAAAGCAGCATTTTGGCTCGGACTACTTGGGTAATTCCACAGTCTTCGGAAAACGGTTGGTGTATCTCTTCGGATCCCCTTCAGCTCGAGTGAGGCGGCGTCGATGCGACCCCCCATAGCAGCTCTTTAATTCAGCACTTTAATTCAACATTTTAATTCAGCTCTTGTAATTTGTCTATTAGTTGTGCTACCTAGTATAGTCTTGGATTTCATAATTTTCTGTACTTGTCCGCTTGATCATTTTTACCCTTTTTATCTTTCATACATATTTTTGAATGCTTGTTTATACATGTCGATTCTATTATACATTGGATGTTTTATTTGTCAGTTTTGTCCTATAAATTGATAGATTGGCTTAGCACAGGTGACCATAGAATAGCCTTTAGGTTTGTCTGCTTATTTCTGGACGCTTCGAGTCCAGTTTAGAAAAACTTCTAGGTTCAGGGATGTTCCTCACTCAAACGGGCCGTAGAGCCTGGTCGGTGGGGAACGCCTTTCCCTCATAAAATTTTCCAAACAATCCATAATTGTCAGAATAAAAGACAATCAATCATCATCCAATGCGAAAATCAAAGGCATAAAGAGCCAAGGAGTGCAAAGGAACGGCAAAAGCAATCGCTCACCAAACACACGGCAAAAGCAAGCGCGGGCACACGCGCGCACCAGACAGGGCAAAAGCAAGCGCGGGCACGCGCCCACAGCAAAGGGCCACGGCAAAAGCAAAGCGGGCACACGCGCGCACCAGATACATGCAAAAGCAAGCGCGGCACTCGCCCACAATCCATAATTGTCAGAATAAAAGTTCAATCAATTCATCTCCATATTCTAAATCATTCAAGATCCATAGTCAAATTCCACTTCAAATCAATCTCTTTCACACTCTCTCACCAAACACACTCCAAAATCAATCCCTCTCATACTCACCCATCAAACACGCTCCAGAATCAATCCCTCTCATACTCACTCATCATACACTCTTCAAAATCAATCCTCTCATACTTCGAAACCAGATATTCTTCATGTATTCCGTGAAATCAAAGCTTTTCACAAGTCAACATTAAATACTCTTCATACACTCATTAGACATACTTCAACCTCACAAAGCATTTGAAATGCTTCCAAAAGTTCTAAGATCAAACTTCAAATTCCTTCCAAACTCCAATCGTCTCACAGATTCAAATCATCTTCCAATTTCAATTTCAAAGGCCAAACCAAGCCCAATTCTAAGCCCCAAATCCAGCTCATTCATAGGGCCCATCCCGACCCAATTTCAAAGGTCCAATCCGGCCCACATTTCAAGGCCCAGATACTCGGCCCACATTTCAAGGCCCAAACCTGGTCCATCTCCAAGGCCCAAATCCGACCCTCATTCCAAGGCCTAAATCCGGCCCATTACCTCAATTCGATCCCGATTTAGGTTCAACATCAATTCAACTTCAATTCCACTTCAAATTCAATCCCAACCAATTCAATTTCAATTCAACTTCAATTCCAATCGGATTTCAATTCCAATTCAATCTCCCCTACACTCCGAATGTCTCACAGACCCTAGCGTCTCACAGACTTTGTCATTCTAATGATTCGAATGTCTCACAGACATCAGCATCTCACAGACCCGAGCGTCTCACAGACCCAAGCGTCTCACAGACTTCGACATCTCAAGGTTTCGAACGTCTCACAGACCTGAGGGTCTCACAGACTAGCATCCCAAACCCAAAACTTCTCGAAACTTCGAACCCTTCTAAACCTCAAACACACTCAAACATTTTCAAACTCCACAAACATCAAAACTTCCAAAAACCAAAATCGTGAACTACGTAAGGTCTGATCCCAACAGGGTTGAGTACGTAGGCAGCCCATCTAGGGTGCGACCCCATTCCAAACAAAAAATCCCTTTCCCCCTCTAAGGTGTTCTTTATACCTTTCAAAACTCTCAAACCTTCCTCGGCTCCCACTAGCTTCAAACCATCAGACGCCAAATTTTGTCTATTCACCCGATCTCAGGCTTCTCTCAAATCTTGTTTCCATACTCATTTGAATTCCTCAATTCCTCTTCTTGGCGCTAGCTTGGCAGAAAAGCTCGCCTCATCCACTCTCTTTCTCTTTTCCTATCCTAATCATATCCTTGGCTTTTAAATGAATCTCTCTAAAAGGGTTTTGAAAGAAGGTAATCCCGACAATCGGAGACCGAGGTTTCCTCGGGCACCAATCCGAAGTCGTGGTCGTTGCCACTTCTAAGGGGTGTAACCCAGTGCGAACCCACATAGAATCTCTGTAAATGACCAAATAAATCCTATCCATAGGCAACAATTTCAGAGTCAATTAACGGTTCTTAGAACCCTTCTTCTCCCTTCCTAGTTCCATAGGTCAAACTAGGTGGCGACTCTAGTCAATTTCCGCCCTTAGGGCATAAGTCCGCGTGGAGCCCATCGAGAGCGGGTGTAGTGCACACTTGCACTCCCCTTTATGCTTTCTGGGAAAGACGGACGATTTAGTAGGTATTTGAGGGATGCCAGAATAACGGGTTTTCACCCTCCACAAATGGCAATTTCTAGGATCTAGACTTTTCATTCTGTCCATATTTAGATAGACCCCCCTCATACCGAAAAATCACCCTCCACAGAATGGCGACTCTGCTGGGGAAAACTTGAGTAAGTTTTTCTCATAAACTTGCTCAAGGAAGACTGAACTCCATTCAAAATTGTCAGGATTCCCCAACTTCTTTCAAAACCTTCGAGAGATTCATTTCCAAGCCTTTAGGATTACTCTACTCCACACTTAGAGTGTGCTTTGTGAGGATAGAGGATGAGTGTTTAGAATTCGAAGTTGACTTTGATTGCCACATGTGTGTTTTGAGCTTTGCATGCTTCACTCTTGTTTACTATTGTGTGTTTATTGTCTTATGTTCACTGCCCTTCATTCATGATATAATTGCTTGTTTATGGTTTTGTAAATGGGGCCTTCGTAGAAAGGAGCCAACCCATTGTTGCATCGGGTAGTTTAGGAGCATGCATTCCTCTGTGTCACCTTTACTATCTGCGGGCGGGATTAACAATTGGTCCACAATTGATTCCCTCTGAGTATGGGTCCTTCGTAGTTAAGGAGTAAACCCACGAGGTGGTACGGCCGTAGTTGTCTACACCTTGAAACAACTCAGGATCCCTTCAAACACCTTTTCGAGTCAAAGCCAGCATATAGTAAGCTATGAGCCTTCAGTGTCCAGCTGCCTTATCCGGTGTCTAGGATGGGTTTATGGGTAGTCACCCCCTTGTATGCCGCCTGTCTGACCACCCTTCACATTACCCTGAAGATTGCATGGGCTCAGTTCTCCAAGTGTCCTTTGCACCACGGGTGTTTCTAAAGCCTGATGTCACGCTACACGTCCATAGAGGATCCCGTATTTACCGGATACCCATACATGGCACAACGTAGTCAGTGAATAATTTGGACTTTAGACACACCTGACCGTGCAGACGACGGGAGACCCGATCCCATGCAATACTTCCCCGAGTTTTTCCGGAAAGTGAGTATGTTGTGATAATCACCGGCGTGGCTCGTGTGGCTGTATCATTTCGGGTATCCTGACCTTTCGAACTTAAGCACTCCGGACTTTCTTGATGACATGCCTCATAAGGCATAACAGAGATAAATCCCGAGAGATGAACAGTGAAGGGATGACGGTTCCCCCGGTGGTATGGAAGCATTGATTGACCTGGAAGGTGATTATCCCAATCATTCACACTCAGCTCCACATAAAATCAGCCACGATTTTTATTTGCACTTATATCTATGTGTGACCACGTTTTAAAAATTAGTAAAAATCAGAAAATGAATCATGTCGAACATTCTAATGAAATCTCTTCAAAGCCGTTCATCGAATGATTTCCAAAAAAATAATGATTTCAAAATCGTTGTTTCCGCAACAATTTCAAAGCCGATTTCAATCAGAGTCTTCAAGAAAACAAACTTTATCAAACAGTTTGCAAAGAATTTCAAAATCTACTATTTACAAATAATTTTTCAAACACTACTTCTCATAAATTTCATCTCAAAAAACCTGTTTTTTTTTACAAACAACTTTCACAGATATTATCTCAAACTTGTTTTTGAAAACAATTTTCAAAGGATTTTCACAACCGTATTTTCAAAATAAATGATTTGGTCCCCATGTTGTGACCTGCTATTTTTGAGGTTCACCTACCTTCAAGAGCAGCGGTCATACCGTGTGCGCATCAGTCCTTTCGTGTTTTCACGAAAGTGGTGGATTTTTCGTAAAGATTTTGTGCTTGGCCATTCACCTTTCCTTTCTCAAAACGTCCCTCATTTGCCTCATCAGATCTAGTGGAGCACATGAAGATCGACAACGCGGGGTGAGCAAATCAGAGCCATACCAACCCGAGTCGAGCGACATGAAGACCAACACGATTGTTCGAGTTCAAATTTTTGAGAGTTAGAAGAACACCAACCGGTTTTCTTTGAGCACAATACCGCTTCGCTGCAAGAACCCAAAGACGAGCGAACAGCCGATCAAGATCCCGAAGTGAACGAGCGGTCAATCAGGAGCCCGTGATGATAAGTAGTCAGTCAGAAGCTCGAAGACGAAGCAGAAGAATTTGGAAGAAGTTTTAAGCTCAAACTCCCCATTTAATGACTTTTAGAATTGATGTATAGGTTTTCCCCTAGCATTCTTTTCTCTCTTGTCCATTTCTGAATAGATTACATGTATAGGTTTATACATTCCCTTTGAATTTATTTAGATCAATGTGTATAGGGTTCCCCATTCCCTATTTTATTTGCGAATAATCGAGCATCAAAATTCTATTGAGAAAATCTACCACTTTGAAAACACGTGTTTTCAAAATTGTTTTTCTAAAACTTGGTTTCTTTTGGCATGCACGAATAAAGAGAAGAATGAATAAGGAACGACTCCTCACAGTTATATATCATTCATCACTTTGCTTTATGGACGAGAATTCATGGTATCTACAGGAGGTATCCCCTAAATAAACAACACCAACAAACGCAATCGAGCACAAAAAAATAGCATGCATTGCATTCATTACAAAAGTCCGTGCATTCTTGGTCAGTTCAAATTCGTCAAACATACACAAGGCCTGTCGACCTCAGAAAAATTACGTAATCACGCGAATCATTGTCACCACACCACACCACCGGCTTTCATCCCAATATCTCAACCGCTAAAGCCCGATCTCAGAGGGATAGAAAAGAAAATCGAGTTCAAACCTTTTCCAATTGGAATCACCGTGCACGCCAGTGATCAGAATGAAAAAAAAAAAGTGCAGTTGTTTCCAAGTCGTGGGGCTACCATGCGGGAGTCGCACTCCCTAAAATCCAAAATCTAGGAACCAATCACCAACCCGACCTCACTCGAGAGTTTCTTCTCCGACAATAACCCTAACAACTAGACCACCTTCAAGGCCAACAGTGATGGGATGAGCTTCATGAACCATGAGCTGAATTCGACTCAAGCGAGACTAGGTGTAGCATTACCACTCATGCATTGCATCAAAAACAAAACAAAAAAACAAAAACACTTCAATCAAATCCAAAATGAGTCATTTTCGTTGTCAATACTTCATGCTCCTATACGTATGTAATTCCATATTACCACAACATATAGCATGGTAGATAGTTGCATTTGCATACTTCCATATCGGAACGACATCTTTGGGAAAAATCTTGAGAAATTGGTTGAATCGAATGTTTGAATCACAAGACTCTCGACCCGTCAATGAACACAGGGTCCAATCGAATCAGCACCACAACCCAAGTGAGTAGTCTGCAAAGAGCGGTATTTTCCCTTGAATTTCGATTGAGGTGTTTTGGACGATCTATCGAGCGATGAGGGAAGGTAGAGAGATCCAACGGAGGTAAAACACGAGTGACGTGTGCTTTCCTTTAGCACATGGAGAGGCATGATTCAAAGTGAGATCAATGTCAATAAACATGATACGAACGTGTGATTCATGCAAAGATCTGAGAAGCAGTAAGAAAACAATCATTGACTAACGAGAAGACGAGGCACTTAGGATCAAAAATCTCCACAAAACCAAAGAGCTTCAACTGCCCTCAACATAATCCCTTAGTGAGCCCCGCTGAGCTTTTCATGATAAACCTTTTTCTGCGAACTCCACAACATGCCACCTGACTGCATATACATACTTACCTTTGCAATAGAGGAGCTCGAAGGAGCCGGAGCCATGGCCCCTCCCCACCATCTTTCATAAACACAATAAATGAAATGTTTGAAGAAATCAGTGATTCAATGCAACTCCAAAGCCAAACGCCAAAAAAGAGCACCAAAAATGTTCAAGAAGATCGATGAGTCAATGCAACTCTAACGCTGAAAGCCAAAATACAAGGTAGAGAACGCTTGAGAAAGTTGATGAGCCAAATGCAATTCCAAAAAACAAAATGAGAATAAAGTTCAAATCGAACACCAGAGAGGCAAGCAGGAGAAATCCAATCCGAAGGACCAGTGATGTCCCATAGAAACCAACAAAAGGTTATCAAAACCCGTCTAATCATTCCACCCATGGCAAAGGCGAAACAGTCTTCTATTGCACAAAAGCTCCACAACTCCCAAATAATCCCACAGTCCCGTGTGACATACATCGTACCTTTCAGCCCCGTTATAACCCCAATAAAGACCTCTGACTCATAAGTTATTGAGCGTTAACTGAAAGTACTGGATCTGAAACATGAATCATAAGCTTTGTACTTGTTATCAACATGTCCCGTCTTCCCGGAGAGACCATGAGTGAATGAGTGTGATCTTACTGCACAAGGTCTTCCGAGTGCGAGCGAATCTTTGATTCAAGCACCAAATCATAAACAGCCTACCCTATTGCAGGTGAGGAATTTGTAAGGATCAGAAAGTCCAAACCTCGAAAGAAATTCTTAGGAAAATACTGCTCCGAGCGTCGAGAGTATCATTACACCATTAGCACCACAGCTAAACTCATGAGAGATTGACCCATATACCTCCATGAGAGGAAAGTGATTCACGCACTCGAGTTCAACAATCACTCAAGATCGAACTGAAGATGTCTTATATTCGTACACCTCATATTAATAAAGATGCCATACCCTCTCTCCAAAAATTGCATATGCATTTTGTATCGCACCTAGCATTTAATATTTGCATGCATCATAATCATTTCATCTTCAACACGACTGGTAAGAACTCCACCTAGTCTCGTCGAAAGTTGACTTCAGTTGCAGTTGTTGAAGCATAACTTTTGATCAAAAGATGTCAACTAGGGCCATCCCAGGCTGTCATCGAGCTATATCTAAGCCTTTTCGGAGCTATCACGGGCTATCACCGAGCTACATCGATCCATTCAAGAGCTGTCCGGAGCCATGCGCAGGCCATCCCGGGGCCATCCAGTGTCACACTCGAGTCTCATCGACAACTCTCAAAGCCAAGCTGGAGCCATGCGGGAGCCAACCTCAAACATTGAGACCATCTCAGAGATACACATGAGCCAACCCAACAGTTCGAGAACAATACGGGAGCAACCTCAAGTCCATATCGGAGCCATTTCGTCACCAGGGTCTTTCCTATAGAGTTTCGAACTACGTATGGTCTGATCTCAATATGGAATTGAGTACGTAGGCAGCCCGCCCAGGGGCGACCACCTCAAAGGAAAAATCCCCTTTTGTTCCTCACTATCACCAAATAGAGCCGTCTCATAGCCCTTCCCGGAGCCATCCCGAGCTATCCTGGAGCCATCATGAGAAACCCTAAAGTCATAACCGGACCGAAGCCATCCAACCATGACCAAGAAGTTATCAACCGCAACAAAAAATATCTACCACATCAAAATACGTCGAACCCAACACAACCCAAAATCACATCAACCCACCATTCGACTCAAAATTCAATCCAAATCGAAACCCACCAACCATCTCAAAAATCTCAATCCAAATCGAAACCCATCAATCACCCAAAATCTCAATCCAAATCGAAACCCATCAATCTCAATCCAAATCGAAACCCACCAACCATCCCAGAGCCGTTGCGCTAATGGGGTCATGAATCATGTCAAACCATCCGACCACACTGGAGCCACCCGACCGCACCGGAGCCATCCGATGTACTGAAGCCCTTGGATCATATCGAAGCCATCAATCATATCAAAACCATCGAGTTCCCAAAATCACTCATTCACAAAAAATGAACCCACTCAAGACCAATCACAAAATCACAAGAACCAAAAGCTCAGAAGCCATACCGGAGCCATCTCGAACTCTGGAACCAAGAGTCCTACCAAATCCTGAAACCATAGAGCACATCGGGCCGAGACCACCAAAAACAAAACCAAAACAAAAGTCCCACACTGACAAAGTCAAAGGCGACACCGACAGAAAGCATTCGACTATCACATCCCTCATGAAAACAACCGAAAAACATCCAATCCCGAACCACTCCACAATCAAAGCCGTCCTCAAATCGACCACTAAAAAACAACGAGTTTCGTACAACTCAATCAAAGTATTATGGCCCGTCATAAGTCCTAGAGCTAGACACCGAGTTCTAGTTGAGGCCCGTCATTAGTCCTCATGCATAACCCATATACCGATTGTATTCTAGGCCCGTCATTAGTCCTAGAGCTAGACACCGAGATCTAGTTGAGGCCCGTCATTAGTCCTCATACATTTCGAAGATGCATTCTAGGCCCGTCATAAGTCCTAGAGCTAGACACCGAGTTCTAGTTGAGGCCCGTCATTAGTCCTCATGCATAACCATATACCGATTGTATTCTAGGCCCGTCATTAGTCCTAGAGCTAGACACCGAGATCTAGTTGAGGCCCGTCATTAGTCCTCATACATTTCGAAGATGCATTCTAGGCCCGTCATAAGTCCTAGAGCTAGACACCGAGTTCTAGTTGAGGCCCGTCATTAGTCCTCATGCATAACCATATACCGATTGTATTCTAGGCCCGTCATTAGTCCTAGAGCTAGACAAGTTGAGGCCCGTCATTAGTCCTCATACATTTCGAAGATGCATTCTAGGCCCGTCATAAGTCCTAGAGCTAGACACCGAGTTCTAGTTGAGGCCGTCATTAGCCCTCATGCATAGGTTGTTTGATCGTATTCTAGGCCCGTCATTAGTCCTAGAGCTAGACACCGAGATCTAGTTGAGGCCCGTCATTAGTCCTCATACCATCAATCACCGTAATCTGGGGCCCGTCATAAGTCCCCATGCACCCGCACCCATAGGAACAAATCATAAACCGTAGTGAGAATTTTTGGCGTCCCGTCAACCTTGATCCAATTCTGCAAGGGCTTGCAGAATTGAATCAAGGGGAGCCATCTGTAGACACCAAAAATTCTCACCCCATAAAGCGAATTCCGAAATAATAAGAGGGGTCGTCGCCTTTCTTTTTTCAAAACATATTAACGTGTGTGCTAAGACGAAACCATCATTTTATAATCTTTTTCAAAACATTTTAGAAAAAAACACAATTCTTCAAAAATGAATTTCCATCGACAGTCCAGTTTCAAGGTCGTCCCCTTTTGTTTATTCACTTATTTTACTATCTTATTTTGTTTTGTTTATATTCTATTTATTTTATTTTATTTTATTTTATTTTTATTCATCTATTCACTTTTTCTTATATTTTTTTATTCTACTATTAGCATAGTATTTTTATTTTCATTCTATTTATACACACTCATTTTCATCTTTCAAACTCAATCCACACTTGGTTGAAATCTGGCCTAGCCCAATTCCTTAAACCCACTCTATTTTCAGCCCTTGGCTTCAAAAAGCCCACATTAAAAACACAAAGCCCACTAATAAACCCTAGAACCCACCCTTTCTCATGACAACAAGGAAAACCCTAGTGATTCTTCACTTAACAAAAAACACCGCGTCTCCTTCTCCTGGCGGAATCTCTCGGTCATTTTCTTCCTTCCATCCCCAGAAACAAAACGATAGCCGACACTGCTCCCTCAGATCACCACCGGTCGATACCTCTACTTCTTCTTCCAGGCATTTCTCCTCAGTCGATTGTTTACTCACACCCAACCTTCAACCTCGATTAATCTTAGAAACTGTAAAATCCATCGCTCATCAGCCACCACCACCGTCGGCTACCGCTTCCATCGATCACCTTTCCCTTCACCTTGGACCTCCATCACCTTCTACATAAAGAAAAAAACCCAAACTGAACTCCATTTCGGGGGTTCTCAAGTCGAGAATCACCATGATTTTTGAGGATTTACGAACCAAGCCGCCATCAGACTAGGGCGAATTCCTTTTCCTCTTCACCAGGCCATTATCGTTTCTTTCTCCCCTTCGTTTTCAAAAATGGAAAACCCTTCTTCAATTATCATTCTACCCTATCCTCTTCATCTTCCGAACAAAAAATGCCTAATCTCTAATTGCTTGAGGAGAATCGACTGAAATCCTACCCTAATGGGTATGCGTTCGACATTGAATCCCCTTCCACCACAGTCTGTTAGAACAATCAACGCCGCCTACGTGAATCGACGACATGCGTCTTCCTCCTATCGAGCTCATCATCGGCTTCGATTCTCTTCCTGGTTCCTGGCTTTCGTCACACGGCTACTGATAGTCACGGTGGTTCTCAGAAGTTTCGTCCTCCGATATTCTATCAACTTAACAATACAGGCGGGGTACCTCCCTTTTACTCTCTTCGATTGGGATTTGATCGTTGTCTTGCGGCTTGCTAGAGCACTTATGCGTGCACTTTTGGCTTACAAATCTTGAAATCTGAATTGTGAATGAGTTGAAACCGGTAATCCCCCGTGGAGTTCACTTTTTCTAGTGGTTAATTTTTGGTGAACTTTACTGCATTTCTGGTTCATGCACTGGGCTTGCTAAATTTGGTGAGTTTGGAGATTGTTCACCTCTGTTAACTTGGCCCTTGTGTTGGGATCTGATTGCCTGGAAATGCTTACGTTGAGAGTTACTCAATTCGTTTCGCCCCTTGCGCACATGTTTGAGTTTGGGAATCCCACCTGATGGCTTTTATTTAATCTGTTGATTGTCGATTAATCTTGCTTACGTTGGTGATTAATTTGGTGTTACAGAAGAATTCGTCAGTCCCGTAATGACTGATTCTTGTTGAGGCTATTCGACTCTGTTGAGGCTGAGATTCATGCCGATATTGGGTTTTGCTGTTGGGCCTCGATAATTTGTCAAATATACTGATTTGGCCCCATCACTCTTTCCGGCCTTTTGGTGAATTGGGGCCCACGAATCTCCTTCGGCTGAAGAGTTTGGGTTTAGTTCGATCCCTTGGCTGACGTTCTAGCGCTAATGGTTTGCTTCGATTTGTTTACTCATGATCAGATTTCTGAATTTGACCGGGGTATATATGGATTTCTTGACTTGGGTCGCGCTTGCTGAATCGGTACTCTGGCTTTGGACCATGCAAAATGACTATACCACCGGCGCTTTGGGGTTTGACTTCTATGGGTTTGGAAATTCAATCTTTCACCCTTTACTATAATTTAAGAGCGCCTTTCATATTTAATTGTCCCTGCGCATGATATGGTTTGGAAATTGATTTGAAACCAGCATGTATTTGTCCTCTGCACTTAGATATGAACATGATTAGAGTATAGTTGCCCTATGCTATGATTGCTAAGATAAATCACTTGTTGGCTGGTTGGTCCTTATTAATTTTTTATCTTAGATGGGAAATGATATAAACCCTTCTAGGTATGATCCCACATGACTCACAACTTCACCCCTTTGATACTACACTTCGGTTTGAGTCATAATCTAAGATGATGAATTAATTTGAGTAGCACCCCAATGCTTGATTTTATCTTATAATCCTTAGCATTTGTCGGCAGCTTGAAACTCTTTTCTATGTTCTCGGTTGGGGTGTGGGAGATGATTAGATTGCCCCCTTTCCTCCCATTGAGAGGGGCCGTATGATCCCATTGCACACCCCAACCCTCTTACATTTCATTACTAACTTGTCCTGTGTTTCTTTGTCTGTGTTCTATGACATGTACATTGTGGATTGAGGAACTGGAAACTGCTAAGACTAGGAAAGCAGCATTTTGGCTCGGACTACTTGGGTAATTCCACAGTCTTCGGAAAACGGTTGGTGTATCTCTTCGGATCCCCTTCAGCTCGAGTGAGCGGCGTCGATGCGACCCCCTATAGCAGCTCTTTTAATTCAGCACTTTAATTCAACATTTTAATTCAGCTCTTGTAATTTGTCTATTAGTTGTGCTACCTAGTATAGTCTTGGATTTCATAATTTTTGTACTTGTCCTTTCCTTTTATCTTTCATACATATTTTTGAATGCTTGTTTATACATGTCCGATTCTATTATACATTGGATGTTTTATTTGTCAGTTTTGTCCTATAAATTGATAGATTGGCTTAGCACAGGTGACCATAGAATAGCCTTTAGGTTTGTCTGCTTATTTCTGGACGCTTCGAGTCCAGTTAGAAAAGCTTCTAGGTTCAGGGATGTTCCTCACTCAAACGGGCCGTAGAGCCGGTCGGTGGGGAACGCCTTTCCCTCATAAAATTTTCCAAACAATCCATAATTGTCAGAATAAAAGTTACAATCAATCAATCATCCAATTCTAAATCAATTCAAAGATCCAATGAGTCAAATTCCACTTCAAATCAATCTCTTTCACACTCTCTCACCAAACACACTCCAAAATCAATCCCTCTCATACTCACCCATCAAACACGCTCCAGAATCAATCCCTCTCATACTCACTCATCATACACTCTTCAAAATCAATCCTCTCATACTTCGAAACCAGATATTCTTCATGTATTCCGTGAAATCAAAGCTTTTCACAAGTCAACATTAAATACTCTTCATACACTCATTAGACATACTTCAACCTCACAAAGCATTTGAAATGCTTCCAAAAGTTCTAAGATCAAACTTCAAATTCCTTCCAAACTCCAATCGTCTCACAGATTCAAATCATCTTCCAATTTCAATTCAAAGGCCAAACCAAGCCCAATTCTAAGCCCCAAATCCAGCTCATTCATAGGGCCCATCCCGACCCAATTTCAAAGGTCCAATCCGGCCCACATTTCAAGGCCCAGATACTCGGCCCCATTTCAAGGCCCAAACCTGGTCCATCTCCAAGGCCCAAATCCGACCCTCATTCCAAGGCCTAAATCCGGCCCATTACCTCAATTCGATCCCGATTTAGGTTCAACATCAATTCAACTTCAATTCCACTTCAAATTCAATCCCAAATCCAATTCAAATTCAATTTCAACTTCAATTCCAACCGGATTTCAATTCCAATTCAATCTCCCCTACACTCCGAATGTCTCACAGACCCTAGCGTCTCACAGACTTTGTCATTCTAATGATTCGAATGTCTCACAGACATCAGCATCTCACAGACTGTGAGCCTCGATTTTAAACCCTATCCTATGTTAATTAAAGTTGATTAGGATCTAACCGGGTTTTAGGTCCACTTATAACCTAAGATTAATAACTATGTCATATAACAAAATTATTAAACCTAAGCTAGCTCACTGGAACCTATTAAGAGTCGCCACCTAATTTTAACCTAGATCAAATTAGGAAAGGAGAGTTCGGGTTCGGGGGCTTGATATTCGACTTAATTAGGGTTCAATTACTTTCATTACCCTAGAAGTCGTTTTCCTCTACTTAGTTTAATTACGGCTTATTACGAGTCGTTTTAACCTAAGTGCGCAAGCTTCTGTTTTTTTGTGTTTTTTAGCATTTTTGACAGAAAAATAAGTGAAATTGAAAGCTACCTAAACTAGGGTTTCGGAGGCAGAATTAGGTCAAATTTTGCTTACGTCCGTAGCCACGGACCCCATGTCCGAGACCACGGACCCCAGTTAACCTAAACTATACAGAAGAGTCGAAAACAAGGAAAAAACAAAAATTTGCAGGGTCCGGGCCTCGGACAGGCTGTCCGAGGGCCCGGACATTATCAGAAAAAACCTAAATTTTGAATTTTTTTAAATCCCGCCGCCGTCCGTGGGCGTCCGGCTTTCGGACAGGGCGTCCGGGACCCCGACATAGCGTCCGTGGGTGCGGACCACCCTCGGACGGGCGTTGAGGCTGTTCCCGAAGGTGTTTTTGGCTCAAATTTTATGGGTGCGTAGCCTGAAAGATTCTAAACACGTTAGTGATTGAAAGTTTACAATTTGAATTCGAATTAAACACGAAACTTAGCAAACAGTTATTGGACAGAAGCGAAAACAAACGCTAATTCAGAAGCGATAAAAAGTCAATTCGACTCCAGATTTTAACACAGAGTAGTTAAAGTTGAACAAAGTCAGAAAAACAAGGCTTCAACCTGTTTTACCTTCGGATTTAATGAGACTCTTCACAACGGGGATCTTTTGATGCTTCGTTGATGCCGGTTTGGATTGACTTCGAATTGTGCTTCTGACTCCTCCTTCTTTATGCTGTTAAGGACGTTTCTCTTCTGTTTTGTGGTGGTTTTGTGTGCTTTGGTGCTTGGAAGTTCAATAGGAGAAGGAAGGATGAGTTTTTGGTGATTTCGGAGTGATTTCTGCAGTGTTCGGTATTGGGAGTGTTGAAAACGTGGGAGGCAAGTAGACGGCTGTGTCTTCTGACTATGGGGATCATCTACCTTGCCCTAGGTCGTTTTTTGGAAGGCCTTTTATAGAAAGAGCATGGCCAAGTTGATAGAACAGAATTTTTATCTAAAACCTTGATTTTGTGCTCTAAGAGAATCTGATTTTTTAAAATATGTTGCAAGCCGATAAAAATTATGAAAATTTAACTGAAGGTAAAGAATGATTTTTAGGAATTTTGAGAGTTGGAATCGGGTTATTTTGTTAAATAACCGATTAGATAAAAATCTCACAATCTGGAATCTCCCAAATTCATAACTTATTATTGGAAAGTCGAAATTACGAGATTCCAACGGCATTAGTCTCTAATAATCATCCTCTACCCTGTGTTAAAATTTCATGACATTTTGTTTTGATTTCGGTATTTTCCAGAGGAGAGAGAAAATTGCAAAAATGATTGAATTTCTCTTTTAAATTTTGGGATAAGGTTCCAAATAAAATAATTTCAGGTTTATGACTGTGTGTAGTCATGCTAACCATGTGACAATTTTATTTTAATTTTGAAAACCCTTTTATTTCTATTTTGAGGTTATTTCATGTGTTAATTATTAAAGAAACTAGCTTATTAAAAGCTTAATTTCCAGAATAAATATTATCAGAAAATCATGAAATACCTTTCATAATGACTATGATATTTGGAAGTGTTTGGAGATAATGAACAAGTCATATGAAAATAGAAAATCCCGAGAATGTCCTTGGAAAATCCTGCATCGGTGCATTTTGACCATTTTGCCCTTTGTAACACGTATGCCTTAGAGACTACTCCGAGGGGGTTGAAATTTTGGGTATAACAGATTGCCCCCCGTCAACTGGACTTTGTAATGAAAGTGAGAAGGCTAGTTGATGCTTGAGTGATACCCCAAAATTTCAAATGTTTCCAAGACCCTGCATGTTATCGAAAACTGATAAATTGTGTCGAGCTATTCTAAGGCGCTGACTACCTATAATGATGATATGATGTCAAACTATTCTAAGATGTTGACTGCCTGCAAGTAAAGTGAAATGAAGCAATGTCAAGCGGTTCTAAGGCGTTGACAACCTAAAATGTGGAAATGAGATAATGTCAAGCGATTCTAAGGCGTTGACAACCTAAAATGTGGAAATGAGATAATGTCAAGCGATTCTAAGGCGTTGACAACCTAAAATGTGGAAATGAGATAATGTCAAGCGATTCTAAGGCGTTGACAACCTAAAATGTGGAAATGAGATAATGTCAAGCGATTCTAAGGCGTTGACAACCTAAAATGTGGAAATGATGTCAAGCTATTCTAAGGCGTTGACTACCTAATGAATGATGTCAAGCTATTCTAAGGCGTTGACTACCTAAAATGAAATGATGTCAAGCTATTCTAAGGCGTTGACTACCTATAATGAATGAAATTGTCAAGCTATTCTAAGGCGTTGACTACCTATAATGAATGAAATGAATGCAATGTGTTTAATGGAAGCAGGTAAGCTAAGGAGTGGTGTTAGGTCTTACTACGAGCCTAAAGGGATGACTCCAGGTCTTATGACGAACCTAAGGATGGTGCTAGGTCTTATGACGAGCCTAAAGTGAATGAATAAGGGAGGTCTTATGGGTGCCTGTAGGGTAGGCCTTATGGGTGCCTGAAAGGATTTGAATGTAGGGTAGGTCTTACGTGTGCCTAAAAGGATTGAATGTAGGGTAGGTCTTATGTGTGCCTAAAAGGATAGAATGTAGGGTAGGTCTTATGTGTGCCTAAGGTTTAGGGATGAGACTCATCTTAACTCAGTTGCTTATGGAGACTGAGATCCATCCTACTCGGTTGCTTACGGAGACCGAGACCCACTCTACTCGGTTGCTTATGGAGACCGAGACCCATCTAACTCAGTTGCTTATGGAGACTGAGACCCAATCTACTCGGTTGCTTATGGAGACCGAGATCCATCTAACTCGGTTGCTTATGGAGACTGAGATCCATTCTACTCGGTTGCTTATGGAGACCGAGATCCATCTAACTCAGTTGCTTATGGAGACTGAGATCCATTCTACTCGGTTGCTTATGGAGACCGAGACCCAATCTACTCGGTTGCTTATGGAGACCGAGACCCAATCTACTCGGTTGCTTATGGAGACCGAGATCCATCTAACTCAGTTGCTTATGGAGACTGAGATCCATTCTACTCGGTTGCTTATGGAGACCGAGATCCATCTCAGTTGCTTATGGAGACTGAGATCCATTCTACTCGGTTGCTTATGGAGACCGAGACCCAATCTACTCGGTTGCTTATGGAGACCGAGACCCAATCTACTCGGTTGCTTATGGAGACCGAGATCCATCTAAACTTGACCAGGCAAATGCAGTATGCTTGATGATGTGAGGATGCAAAACACGTTTTATGCAAATGATTGTCATTGTGATCAAATTGTTAAGGTTCCAAACATGGAGATGACAAGGTTTACCCGAGTATTGCAAAGTGAAATTGAAGTGCTTGCGAAAACCGAAAATTTGCACAAAGCAAGAAATAGCTGAAAATGTGCCAAACATGGCAATGCTTGAGAAAAACACTGTTAAGAAAGGAAAGCGAAATAATCATTTCCTGACTAAGAGTTCCAGACCTGCAATTTTTTTCTCAGAGGATGAACACGATACTAATGGAAATGTGTGGTGTTCATTGTGGTGCTGAAAGCTTTTGCTGGTGTTCAGGATTTATGACAAGCCTGGGGTTGGGGTGTGATTTTGGATGGTGATTTGGATTAAGATGAGCTGATGTTTTGTGGAGGTAAGACCAGTGACGGGCCTGAGAGTGTTTGTGGAGGTTAAGGCTTATGTGGGCATGTGTGGTATGATGTAGGGTAGGGCTTATGTGGGCTATGAGTGAGGGTAAGGGCTTATGTGGGCCTACGTGGTAAGGGCTTATGTGGGCCTGCGTGGTGGTGTTTGTGGTGCCCACGCTTTGGGTTTCCGTTGGTGTTGTCATGGCAATTGTTGGAACCAACAATTGCCCCCAGTATTGTTCCTTAAGGCAATCTGAGCTAGAGTTCATGGCAATCGATCGGAACGATCGATTGCCCCCAGTATTTTCTTTGATTAAACATGCGAACAAGTCTTATCCTCACATGGTCAAGGATTGTGTCTTGATGTGGTGCTTTACACTCAAAGTGTTTGATTCTTGCACTCGTTTCTCACCTACGGTCACAACTTCTTGACCATTGAATTTGATATTTGATGAATTTACGCATTCGATCTGTTACTTTCACGTGATTGGACACACAACTATCAAGTCGGAAGTCTTTAAGGCTTATAACGTGGCCATAGGGTGTGATGAAAGACAACGGGACCATGGAGGGATATTTGAGGTATGTGGAGCTTAAAAGGGGTGACCAAAGCTGCACCTTGCATCTTCTCTTGGATTCATCTCCCTTGTCTTGAAGTCGTCTAGCTGCTTCATGTTGACGTTGCTTTCGAGCTTCTGGACCTGGACTTTTGAAGTTGTCCTTTACACCTTTTCTCTTTTTGTCATTTGGATTTCTTCGAGGCACTTCGGGTTTGCCTTTTGTTTTAATCTTTCTTGGCTTTGCCTTCGGGGTTCTTGTGTTTCCCGGTTTTGGGCTTCGAGAGCTGTTTTGATGTGAGCTCTGTTGATCCTGTGTCACTTTGGGACCATTTGCGGATCACTTTGTCATGCTGATAGCGGCATTGCTTCTTTGGAATGATGGGAATGTTATCTGAGAGTCGGGCTCCTCGCTTCCTTTGGTCACCGGGTCGGTCATTCATCATTGGCCGGGTTATTTTGTGGAGTTCATAATGTCAAAAAGGGATATACGAAAGGCTCAGCGGGGGTACCTAGGGTTTAATGTCAGGGTTCACAAGCTTTTGGCTATGTGGTGCTGTACCTAGGCGCTTCGTCATTCCTGATAGTTGTGTATCCGCTCTTTGTTACTTTTCACAGGTCTAAGAGTAAATTCACAAATTGTCTCCTTCGGTCGGAGTTATGCCGTTTACCTCACCTTTGAATGTGGTCTTTCCGAAGTCGTGTAAAAATGACACGCCGTTCGCTCATGGTTTTTCCGCTCGAGACACTCTCATGAGTTTCACTCAGAGACTAGCTCACACGCTTAAACGAAATATTAAAGACGACGGACCTGAGCTCAAATTGCCCCTAGTATTGATTTGGGGTTTATGACAACACTTAAACAGATGTAGAATTTGGACCGCTTTGTGGATTGTTTTAGATGTTCTGTGACGGTGTTTGGACGGACATGTTCACCCATTTGAAAAAAAACGAATCGTCTTGTTCTATTGCCAGAAGATGATTGTTTCACGTGCCTTTATCAAAACACGCATTCAAACCCTTTTTTTTGTTAGAAAAAAAAAGCATTTATTTACGAAAAATTTGTACATGATTTTCTTAAAGATGTGAAGGATGCAAAAGCTTTATTAGTGGCAAATAAATGAATAACACTAAGTACAAACATCGAAAAGTTACTCAAAGTATTCTAAAAAGGAAAACTGAATGGGAACGAAATATTCTAAAGTCTAAACTAAGAACTGTGAATTTAAAGTGATTTCTAACAAAAGCATTCTCCTAGATATCGTCGCATCGAAACCCCTGGTCAAAGAGGTCCTGGATCGTGTGCCTCAAAGCCTTGCAATCTTCAGTGTCGTGGCCAGGTAATTGGTGGTACCGGCAGAACTGACTTAGATTCCTTCCTTTCTGAGGGACCCCAGGCCGGGGGTGAGAGGTTGTAGTATGCTTCGCTCTTGGAGCCTTTTAAAAGCCTGGCTCAACGGTCGGCCGATGTCTGTGAACTCTCTCTGACGGAGTTTCTTTCTAGGTGGCTCTGATGCTCCAATAGCCCAGCCTGATTCTCTTAGCCGTCGAACGGTGTTTACCTCATGCTGCCTGGTTCTCTTTTGGATGCCTCTTTGGACGCAAGCTGCTGTCCTTGAACCATTTCCGGTGTCTTCTGAGTCCCCAAGCTTTAATTCTCCCTTATGGATCAACTCCTCTAGGACACCAACTTGTCCCATCAGCAAGTCAAAACTAGGAAAGTATGTGAGTTTCAGCTTCTCATTGTATTGCTTTCGCATATTCTTGATTACCATTCGGATTTGCTCCTGTTCGTCCATATTTGTGAGCATAGCGGCTGCCTTCATCCTCCAACGCTTGACGAAGTCGGTCATTGATTCACCTTCTGTTTGTCGTGTGCTTGCAAGATCAGCCCTGGTGACTCCAAAACTTCTAGCGTACTCAAAATGATGCAGAAAGGCTTCACAGACCTCCTCGTATGTCTTGGTATTCATCCTTCGAGTTATGTACCAACGCTGAGGAGTCTCATCAAGATAGCGAGCAAATACCTTGGCCTTTTGCATATCGTTCAGCAAAAGGATAGACATTTCTCTATCGAACATTGCCAAATGAAGCTGTGGGTCGGAGGAACCCTTGTACAGAGGAAGTGTTGGCAGTTTCAACTTTGGAGGGAGATCGATCTCGGGATACAATCCAGTGGAAAAGTAATCAAAACGGCCGGCTTGTTGGCCTTCTCCATGCGCTCAATCTTTTTCAGCATCTCATCGAATTCTATGGCTAACCGAGCATCCGTGCTGATTGGAATTCCTCCTTCTGCCATTCTCGGGATATAGGCCTACCTGTTTCCAAGGTGTCCATTATTAGCTGGCAAAAGGAAGTGGGCCGAATGATACTAGGGCGAAAATGACGTTTCACAAGGTAGATCGAAAACCAAAACAGGCTTATACTGAAAGGAAGTGGGCCAGGATGCCCAGAAAATGAGGTGTTTGGGATGGAGTACTTTTAGACTGGAATTTGGACTGAAATCTAAACGGATGGCTTTGATTGTGCCTAAGAGGTGACACCTGGATCTATGATTTTGGCATAGGGCCATGACAAGAAGTCTACCTAGATTGGAATGAGCCCTTGGGCCGGAATGTGTTTGGGCCTGAAGTAAAGCACATGAGCTGGAATGGTCCCTAAATCACGAATGGGTCTAACTTTCTTTGGGTCAGAGAAGGTGGTTTCTAAAAAAGATTTTATTTCAAGGACTTGTGAGTTATTTCAAGTTCAGGTGAATTTCTTTTTTATGGGCCTAGAACTAATTGGATAATTCAAATTGGGCCAGAAGAGAAATTACCTAAATCTAAACTTTTGGGCCGAGACCCAAACTACTCACATGTTAAACCAAACAGGGCCTCCGGGCCGCAAACAAATAGAGCTGTCAATTCGTGTTGGGCTAGGTTGATGTAGGAGAAATTCCTATCAATCTCTAGGCTGGGTAGTGGGCCGACCACACAAGCAAGCAAGGCCCACACAAATTCAACATGTCCTCACTAGATGTTTAAATTGAACCGGGTATGGATCGATCCGGAGAGGTGCTTGGGGCGTGGGCCCAGGTCACCACAAAGGAATAGGGCTTGCACGCTATTCTCTTTGGGCTTCCCCACTCTTTTCACATCACCTGAAGGTATGCGTCTACGGTCGGGTCTTTGACTGACCAAACAAAGGGCTAGGTAAGGGCACTGCCAGGAAAACGCTTGGGGCTAAGGCCCAGGTATTAAGGGGGTGTGGTTAGACGACACCCTCCTCTTTTCCCCCGCTTATTCACATCACCTAAAAGGTGTGAGTCCCTGGCAGGGGACCCTCAAACGGGTCCCGGGGTAAAACTGGTTTGCGTGGACCCTCGTACTCATATGATGCAAAGGTGCAGGAATTAAAGTGCGCACAAAGGTAAACAAACAATGTAATAAAGCCACAAATAAACATTTTTCGAGTTAAGCCCTCTTTCTTAAAATTAAGCAAGTTAAAATTAAGAAGTTTGTCCCCAGCAGAGTCGCCAGTCTGTGAGCCTCGATTTTAAACCCTATCCTATGTGGATTAAGTTGATTAGGATCTAAACGGGTTTTAGGTCCACTTATAACCTAAGATTAATAACTATGTCATATAACAATAATTATTAAAACCTAAGCTAGCTCACTGGAACCTATTATGAGTCGCCACCTAATTTTAACCTAGATCAAATTAGGAAAGGAGAGTTCGGGTTCGGGGGCTTGATATTCGACTTAATTAGGGTTCAATTACTTTCATTACCCCTAGAAGTCGTTTTCCTCTACTTAGTTTAATTACGGCTTATTACGAGTCGTTTTAACCTAAGTGCGCGCTTCTGTTTTTTTTGTTTTTTAGCATTTTTTGACAGAAAAAAAGTGGAAATTAAAATACCTAAACTAGGGTTTCGGAGGCAGAATTAGGTCAAATTTTGTTTCGTCCGTAGCCACGGACCTAATGTCCGAACCACGGACCCGTTAACCTAAACAACAGAAAGTCAAACAGAAAACAGAAATTTAAAGTCCGGGGCCACGGACAGGCTGTCCGTGGGCCCGGACATTATCAGAAAACCTAAATTTTGAAAATTTAAAAATCCCGCCGTCCGTGGGCGTCCGGCTTTCGGACAGGGCGTCCGGGACCCCGGACATAGCGTCCGTGGGTGCGGACCCCCTCGGACGGCGGCGTTGAGGCTGTTCCCGAAGGTGTTTTTGGCTCAAATTTTATGGGTGCGTAGCCTGAAAGATTCTAAACACGTTAGTGATTGAAAGTTTACAATTTGAATTCGAATTAAACACGAAACTTAGCAAACAAGTTATTGGGCAGAAGCGAAAACAAACGCTAATTCAGAAGCGATAAAAAGTCAATTCGACTCCAGATTTTAACACAGAGTAGTTAAAGTTGAACAAAGTCAGAAAAACAAGGCTTCAACCTGTTTTACCTTCGGATTTAATGAGACTCTTCACAACGGGGATCTTTTGATGCTTCGTTGATGCCGGTTTTGGATTGACTTCGAATTGTGCTTCTGACTCCTCCTTCTTTATGCTGTTAAGGACGTTTCTCTTCTGTTTTTGTGGTGGTTTTGTGTGTTTTGGTGCTTGGAAGTTCAATAGGAGAAGGAAGGATGAGTTTTTGGTGATTTCGGAGTGATTTCTGCAGTGTTTCGGTATTGGGAGTGTTGAAAACGTGGGAGGCAAGTAGACGGCTGTGTCTTCTGACTATGGGGATCATCTACCTTGCCCTAGGTCGTTTTTTGGAAGGCCTTTTATAGAAAGAGCATGGCCAAGTTGATAGAACAGAATTTTTATCTAAAACCTTGATTTTGTGCTCTAAGAGAATCTGATTTTTTAAAATATGTTGCAAGCCGATAAAAATTATGAAAATTTAACTGAAGGTAAAGAATGATTTTTAGGAATTTTGAGAGTTGGAATCGGGTTATTTTGTTAAATAACCGATTAGATAAAAATCTCACAATCTGGAATCTCCCAAAATTCATAACTTATTATTGGAAAGTCGAAATTACGAAATTCCAACGGCATTAGTCTCTAATAATCATCCTCTACCCTGTGTTAAAATTTCATGACATTTTGTTTTGATTTCGGTATTTTCCAGAGGAGAGAGAAAATTGCAAAAATGATTGAATTTCTCTTTTAAATTTTGGGATAAGGTTCCAAATAAAATAATTCAGGTTTATGACTGTGTGTAGTCATGCTAACCATGTGACAATTTTATTTTAATTTTGAAAACCCTTTTATTTCTATTTTGAGGTTATTTCATGTGTTAATTATTAAAGAAACTAGCTTATTAAAAGCTTAATTTCCAGAATAAATATTATCAGAAAATCATGAAATACCTTTCATAATGACTATGATATTTGGAAGTGTTTGGAGATAATGAACAAGTCATATGAAAATAGAAAATCCCGAGAATGTCCTTGGAAAATCCTGCATCGGTGCATTTTGACCATTTTGCCCTTTGTAACACGTATGCCTTAGAGACTACTCCGAGGGGGTTGAAATTTTGGGTATAACACAGACCCGAGCGTCTCACAGACCCAAGCGTCTCACAGACTTCGACATCTCAAGGTTTCGAACGTCTCACAGACCTGAGGGTCTCACAGACTAGCATCCCAAACCCAAAACTTCTCGAAACTTCGAACCCGTCTAAACCTCAAACACACTCAAACATTTTCAAACTCCACAAACATCAAAACTTCCAAAACCAAAATCGTGAACTACGTAAGGTCTGATCCCAACAGGGAGTTGAGTACGTAGGGCAGCCATCTAGGGTGCGACCCCATTCCAAACAAAAAATCCCTTTCCCCCTCTAAGGTGTTCTTTATACCTTTCAAAACTCTCAAACCTCCTCGGCTCCCACTAGCTTCAAACCATCAGACGCCAAATTTGTCTATTCACCCGATATCAGGCTTCTCTCAAATCTTGTTTCCATACTCATTTGAATTCCTCAATTCCTCTTCTTGGCGCTAGCTTGGCAGAAAAGCTGCCTCATCCACTCTCTTTCTCTTTTCCTATCCTAATCATATCCTGCTTTTAAATGAATATCTCTAAAAGGGTTTTGAAAGAAGGTAATCCCGACAATGGAGACCGAGGTTTCCTCGGGCACCAATCCGAAGTCGTGGTCGTTGCCACTTCTAAGGGGTGTAACCCAGTGCGAACCCACATAGAATCCTGTAAATGACCAAATAAATCCTATCCATAGGCAACAATTTCAGAGTCAATTAACGTTTCTTAGAACCCTTCTTCTCCCTTCCTAGTTCCATAGTCAAACTAGGTGGCGACTCTAGTCAATTTCCGCCCTTAGGGCATAAGTCCGCGTGGAGCCATCGAGAGCGGGTGTAGTGCACACTTGCACTCCCCTTTATGCTTTCTGGGAAAGACGGACGATTTAGTAGGTATTTGAGGGATGCCAGAATAACGGGTTTTCACCCTCCACGAATGGCAATTTCTAGGATCTAGACTTTTCATTCTGTCCATATTTAGATAGACCCCCCTCATACCGAAAAATCACCCTCCACACCATGAAGATAACGCAAAGCTTTTTCTGCATCCCTTGGAATGGAACTCAACAAAAGCAAAACGTCGATTCAAGTCGACTCTTTTCTTTCTGCTATTCGAATATGACAAATGTTTCCGAAAGGATGAAAAAGATTCCACAACAAGATTGATACTTACATTTTCCCGAAGATTCTCGACGAATAGCGTGCTTTCAGGTGTTGGTGTAGGCAGACCCATCTTGAAAACGTAGGAGGATGAACACAGAAGGAAATTTCTGCTCTCACTTTACTGTTGTAGGCAAATAGGGTTAGAAATTATGATTTTTTGAGGTTTTAGGGATTTGGAGAAGAGTTGGGCAGCAGAGCGGTAGCCCTGGAAGGCGCCGCAGCAGAAGGGATAATACCCACCGGAGCCAAACACACCCCGGAGAATGAAATGTGATATCTGAAGGAGAAAACCGCAGGAGAAATCCGAATCACTCTACAAGCTCCTGGAGCCGTTCAGCAACGAGCAACTAATTTCCATCTTACTCATGCTGCCAAGACAAACCCTAACATCGCGGCGAGTGTCCGCCGCATAGCTCCCATCTGTGAAGCGACTTCAGATTGGTTGAATTCACCTCGTCTTCCCCAATATAGGAATGGGTATTGCTTGTTGTGACGATTGGAATTTTTTTAGCAGTACAATTAGTCGAATAACCATCGCTTCATACTACCCGGATGAATGGCCAACTAGAAGAAGATCTGAAATTGATGGAGGCGTTTGATTCACTCTGTTTCGCCAAGGATGTGAACGTCTTGCGACCGATTCACCAGAACGGGGTGCTTTTGATGGGGGGCTGGCGAGTTCAGCAGCTTGAAAGCGAGCACAGGGAGGGGGCGAAAGAGGATGATGTGCTTTTAATATATTATATGAATCTATACATCGATCTATTTATCATA
Organism: Limonium bicolor; assembly: GCA_023374045.1. Classification (NCBI taxonomy): domain Eukaryota; kingdom Viridiplantae; phylum Streptophyta; class Magnoliopsida; order Caryophyllales; family Plumbaginaceae; genus Limonium; species Limonium bicolor. The sequence continues at coordinate 314,656,701 of CM041778.1, read as the reverse complement.
ATTAAATGATGTGTTTTATTTTGAATTAACTCAGACTTTTAATATATAGTTATATATGTTGCAGCAGCAATTGACAATGAGGAGGAAGCTATGGTTGAAAGCAACGATCCTCAAGGTATCCATCATTCGAATATGTTTATGTTTCTGTCATTTAATGCTCTTTGCCTCAAACTAATTACAATCTTTGTGTACGTAGCTACTGTTGAAGAGAGTGACCCAGAAGCTTGCTTTTGGAGAACTATTGGACGCTGTATCTCACCTGTAAGCTGCCGCACAAGATGCAGCCGTAGGCGCCGTAGATTCAGATGTGTTGTGCGCAGTCGCATTAGAGTCTGCCAGTGCTTATTTTGTTGAACCGCCCAGCATAGAATAACAACCCAATAGTACTATTATAATAAGAATAAGAAGGTGAACATGGAACTTCTTGTATTCAGGGTGTAGATTGGGCACTTTTTTTCCTCTCTAAGCTTTTTCCATGATCAGTTTTGTTTAGAAATGGTTTAAGGCCCATTTTAGCTCCAGTAGTAAGTCAGGGTGTAGCTAATACCTTCCATTGGGTTGTGGGTTAAATCATATTTCTACCTACGTGTACGTGCAAGACAAGCATGGAACTATTGTATCTATATCACTAAATAAAGCATCGATACATGCATGAAACAATATCATCATACCACATGTTTTTAATGTGCGCGGTTGCAGTATTTAGTAATGATGATAGGTTCTTATATCTTTTTAAATTCGTTGTATTGCAACTATAATGTTTTTTTGAAAGCACCATCGATTCTATTTTATAGCTGATCCGATCAAACCCAAAATATGCAGACTAACCATCCAAAGCACAAAAACTAAACTAGTCACGACTAGGGTGGTTCGTTGAAAAATCGGAACCGTTAAACCGAAATCGAACCGGTGAAACTGCACATTTGTTTACTAATTATAAGAAAAAACACATAAATTTACATCATATCAGTTAACTGTTAAACCGGTAAAAAACGCACTGAAACCGAGGTTAATCGGTCCAGGTTAACCGTTCTAAATGAAACCGGTTTACGGTTATCAAATTTGACTAACCAAATATTCGATTAACCGATTAGAATCCCCTAGTCATGATGGAAACGTAACACCAGACCGGCTGGGAATTCTTGCAGTATGCGTCCAAGTGTCTAATATTTGGCCCCTCTGTGACAGTATGAAATCCACCAGTTTGATTTCTGAACAACATTGATGGATGACTGTATCCCAAAGATCTACTTGCAGCCTTTGTTTTTTTTCTTTAGAGACAGTGTTTTCTTTTTTATTTTCTATTAAATTCAAGTTCAGTAGTCATGAACTAGTCCTCCTTAACACCTACTAATAACGAATATGAATATGAATATTATAGTTATTATTTATCATACCTCTAGACACTTCTGAATCAAACGAACATGTCACTTAACAGCACCTTGTCTCTGAAACGAATTGTAGTATTCAAGCTGATGTCCATGAGTGGGAGTTAATAACACTAGTACTCCGGTTTGTTGATGGAATACTCTCATGATAAGGCTTTAAGCGGCTTCCCATGAGTTGGTCATTTGGGCCTGAGGGTGAGGGTATACTCTACCCAATCCAACAACAATTTCTCTATTGTCGTGTCGGAGCAGAAGGTTACAATCAAATGGATCCTACAATTTCATCAAAATATTAGAGGATCAATATAAAAATGTATATTAATAGATATGACCAAATTAAAACAATTATAGAAAGCGTGAATTATCAAAAAAATTTGTGTAAGGGTATGGGTTTGCCAGATTCGACATTACGATCGGTCCAATTAAGTAAAGTACCCTCATGGGTTGGGAATGATGAGGATCTTATGATAACTGATCGTGAAAGGATCAGGATGATAACTTGGTTGAGTTGCACCACTAACTGTTGTAATTCAGATGACCTCATGCCTCAACTACTCTCACATTTTCAATCATCATACAAATATGGTCCTTATATGAGAATGTGGTCTTTGACTGTTCCCTTTTCTTGACCGGGTTTCCAAAAACAATGCATATGAAATATTAACCGCCCCCCCCCCCCCCCAAACCCACCCGCTTGCTCTGGATGATCTTTCTTTCCTAGGGCACAAGACAGTTGATCATCATGTCTCTCAGGAGTCCAAGTCCCTTACGTGACTTGCCATTTAACCCATCCTACTATATTAAATGTATTATAAAAATCTTACAAAAATAACTTATGAAAGTGAATTTGAGACATTTAAAAAGTTTAGATGACTTACAGTTTGTCAACAACTTCCTTCGCCGTCTCGAAAGGATACTTACGTTATCAAATTTTGGAGTTTTTCTTAGTGGTGAGCTTCCAAATGGTATACCGTAGCTGGTCCGGTTTCCATAGTAGACGTATCAGAGGGCATCTCCTCTTCAGCCTCCCATTCCTTCATTCTTCTAGCAACCCCTTTAGCACCAAGTACAATGATGATATTCGTTCTTCTTGCATTCGCACTTGTAGACCACAATATTCTTGTTACCAACTCAACCACTTAATGGACTAATTTTTATAAAATAATTACATTTACATACAATAATTATTTACTTGTATTTGATAGTTATATAATACCTCACTAGCCATCTTCTTGTCATATAACTCCTTCCACTTCTCCTCAAATATTGGTGTGTAGATCTCCCATGGTTACTGTGTGTCACAATCGGGGTTTTTCAGCTTTTTTGTTATGAACCACTTGACAAGATCATGCTTGTGATTCCAAATTTGTTTGTGCATCATCCCATTCACCAGTTTGTCGTATTTATCTTCATCCGGTATTTGATATTGTTTCTGCATATAACCACAAATGACAGAAGTATTAAATCATGTATAGTTTGTATTTTAAATACTTGATAATAGAAAGTCTTGTATTTGGAATACATATACCTGAACCATGCCAAAAAGCTTCTCATCAGTACATTGATATCATCGGCCCAGCGTAATGTGAGCTTGTGAATTGCGACCCTTCCCACCACGAGTCTGCTTCTTTTGTGGTCCGAATGTACTAGTAAGAAGCTCGTCAATCGGGTCATCCATGTCCATCTACTCCTACATAAATAAGAAAAAGAATATTAATAATGATACAACAAATTATGCACTTGTGAAATAAACTCATTATCTAAAACATTTTTATATGAATCAACATTTCTAATAATACAATAACCACTGACCATCTGGAATCGATGAGGTCTTCAATGTAATACTTATTCATATTCCTTGGGAATATGAATGGATCTTGTCTATGACCAAGGCGTGAGGGGTCAACCAAGTTAAACCTATCATGAACCCGATGACCGTGTTTGTTATCCACCCATAGCATGCAACCCTAACTGAAGAACAATTAAGGAACATACATGCTATGCAACCTTATTCAAACTTTTTTTCACAGTAATTATGCAACCCTAACAAGCAAACAAGGAACAGCCATGCTATGCACCTCTATTGAATTTCGTCACTCACGGTAATTATGCAACTCTTACTAGCAAACAAGGAACATACATGCTATGCGCCTCTACTGAATTTCTTCACTCACTGTTATTATGCAACCCTAACTTGTGAACAAGGAACATACATGCAATACACCTCAACTGAATTTCTACACTCATGGTAATTATGCAAGCCTAACTGGCGAACAAGGAACATGCATACTATGCATCTCATGGTAATTATGTACCCTACCGCAAACAGGAAACATTAAAAATGCTTCCTGATGTATACAATTTGTTAGCTCATTGTGGTCGTGGTCACCAGTGAGCATCTTGCGGTGGTGAGGAAAGTTTGGTCGTCACCTCTACAGCTCAACAGCAGAAAAATGAGAAAGAAAGGTCAAGCATGAGCCAATAAATTTAAAGAATTGGCGACGAACATTTCCGTCGCTAACGCAGCCGAAGGTATAAACCTATCAGGCGCATAAAAACAATTAGACAAAATGAAGTCATACTAATATTGGCGGCGGACGGTCCGTCATAAACCAAAAACGACTCATTTTGTTTACTTGGCCATGATCAAATGAAACAACACCATTTTTGTTGAAATTGGCAACAGACAATGTTCCGTCGCTAAATTTTCATATATTTTTTTAATTTAGGGCCACTTAGAAACAAACTTATGTCCCTCGCTAATTTTAGTGATGGATAGTCCTTCGCTAACCCGTCGCAAAATCTAGCACCAGTTTGTAAATTTTGCACGCCACCATTCCCGTCTCGAGTCCGTGTCAAATTTGTCACCAGTTCATTGCAAATCCGTTGTTAACCTATCTCTAATTGATGACAGAAACTTGTCTGTCTTTAATCAAGTGTTTTCTAGTATTGTTTGGCCAATCAGCTCCAACGGTGGCAACATGCAAACACCATTGAGATTTTTTTAAAACATGCACAACTGCTTTAGTCAAATCAATCAGCCGGTATCTCCAAGCAGTGATAATGGTGCAACTACAACCATTTTGGCATGATCGGCCTATTCTTCCACTCTTTCATTAAAGGAAAAACATACATAGATTATTGTTGTGAAAAAAGTAGAGAAGAAGGGAAATTCCATAAATAAAAAGATAGAAGAAAAAGAAGGAAGAGAAGGAGTAGAAGGAGAAGAAGAGACCCATCACATAAATGATTTATAGTGATAAAAAATTCAAGAGAAACCTGAATATGGGTTTAAGATGAGAAATCTGGTGACCACATCAGACGAAATAAAAGGGGAACTCTGTGGCAAACGGTAGTGCCGGATAGGACCAGCCTAAAAAAGGGGGACATAGGAGGAAGAAGAACGTAGGAAGGAGGAAGAGAATCGGGGAAGATAGGGGGGAAGGATTAGCAAGATTGAGGGAGATAGGAAGGAGAGGTAGGAAATAGAGAGAGAAGATAGAAGAAGGAGATTGTTGTATTTTTAATGCCCTTAACAGGTTACAAGTCCCCTTATTTATAGATCTTCTCTACCCTATCTAGTCAACTGATATATCCTCTACCCTATCTAGTCAACCGATAACTTCTATCTTTACTAAAGTAAATAATAAAGATGTTCAAGAACTATTAAAGATAATATATGTATAAATATCCTAACAACTCCCAAAGTGAGTAAACTAATAGGGAATTAAAAATATTAATCTTGATCGGTCACATTCCCTCCCCCTTAGAAAGTGTCATTGTCCTCAAGGCAGCGGGTCAAAGTCCTTATGAATGGGAATGTCAAAATCGGCCTTGGGCCAGGAATCATCCTCAAGACCAGATTCGCCGACTAACCACAAAAACAGTCGATTCTTGCAGTAATGCCATGGCATAAACCATTCGTCACAATTATAACACAAGCCTTTCTCACCTCGTGCTAAGACTTCAGTAGGGGTAAGGCGCTTGACTAGAGTAGGGCCAGGGACAGATGGAGCCGGAGCTATTGTCGGAGGTTTGGTCGGCGGCACAGGATGGGCTGGTAGCTAGGGCTGTGACGCGAGCAACTGGTGGCTGGAACAACCAAATGAAGAATGGATGGCGGGTGTGGTAGCAATAGCTGCTATCTTGTCCTCACTCAAACGCGCGAGGCTGACAGAAACCATCAAAGTGACGCAATGCATGAGAAGAACTTCACGGCAAGTGTTGTCGCAGAGGCCGGACACATAGCATTGCAAGGCACTCGCCTATGAAAGATGTGGTGTAACACCCCGCTAAAGCCAATCATGGTTATCGCAAACTTAACACTTAATCGAATTCGTCGCAGCGGAAATAACAAACACCTGGACCTTGCCACGGTCTGATCTTTAGACATACCGGCTTTATAATATTACAACACTTATCCAAAGTAAACAACCGACCAAAACATCACCATCCAAAATACCACCAACACAACCGAGTTTAAGTATATGAGTCATAGCCACAAACTTACATTAGTTTCAATATAAACAGACGGGAGCACAAGCGCAACCCGTACTCAAAATAAACAACCCATCCTAAGTGTAACCGCTCCTACTCTGTGGTGCGACTTCATAGGCCTTACCTGCAGTGTAAAAACAGCCCCCAAAGGGGGTCAGCATGAATGCTGGTACTCCCTCTCATGGCCCCCAAGCTAACGGGGCTACGACGACTAATTGTCGATAGCATGGAAATTGATTAAGTACACAAGCATGATATAAAGTGCAATAAACAACAATCCACAGATGAACATACATAGCTCACACACAATGAACGACACAAGCGTTCCTTTATCAAGCGGGTTAGTAACCCCCTCCTTAGTCCTGATTTCCTTAACCTCAGTTCCTTATCTTACCTCAGTCTTATCCTTATCTTAATCTCAGTATACAAACCGTTCCTAGAATGGATATGGTTGTAGCTTAATCTCAAACCTAGGATTTAGGTGATCCTACCGCACCATCTTAATGCCACCTACCTTGGACGGGAGTCCAGCGTAACTGAGCCGGCAATCGGCCCTAGGCAACAAGTCCGAAGACAAGTCCTTAAGCGGAGGGCGGATCTGATTCAGATACCGTCCCCCTTTCCTTAGCATGCATGACCGGAGTCAGTCCGGTTTTCCTCACTCAAGTTCCAGTTAGCAGAAATTTTACACACCATGGGTTAGTTAAACCTTAACGGGTATTAACCAACAGTCACCAATACTTAATTCTTATCCTTAACTCAGCAAGTACTAAACTTGGTTAGTAACAATCTCAAGTCTCGTGGGTTAGTGTAAAGAAAACACATTCACAATGAGAACAAATAACCGGTTGCATGCTTTATCTTGTCTTAGTCATAGCAATTAAACAGATAGCACAAAGCCGAGGGACACCTCGTTAGCAAGCAGGTCACAAGAAAGATTGTACCGTTCACCGTCGACGATTGTTTGGTTTATCTCCTTCCAAGTCCCAATTCACCAATCCTAAAACATTCATCAGTTTTAGGTTATTATTCAATTCAACTCAATACAATTACTTAGCCTCCCTAGACATCAACTTTTACTCATTGTTTTTCACTAAGCCTTATGGTTTTTAACTTAACTCCTAGGGTGCATCATCTCCTCATTATCTATTACACTTACTCACCCACTTAATGACCATTACCCACCAAACATGTCCTTAATAGCCTTAAATCAATACCTAATCATCCCCACCATTTCCTAACCTTAAACAAAGTTTTTGGCCAAAACAGCACGCGTCCGAACTTGTGTCTGAGCTTCCCAAGTTCGGACTAGGTCGAGACTCAAAAGGGTGCTATCAGACGTGTGTTCGAACATGTGTCCGAGCTTCCATAAGTTCGGACATAGGTCGAGGAAAATTCAAAGGAAAATTTCAAGTGTCCGAACATGTGTCCGAGCTTCCCTAAGTTCGGACATAGGTCGAGGGAAATTCCAAAGGAAGAATTTCAAGTGTCCGAACTTCTAAGGTCGGGCTGAAGTCCGGACACTGGCCGAGACTCGGAAGGTTAAATTGCAACAGGGCATGTCCGAGCTTCCAAATTCGGACGGAAGTTCGGACAGGCCAAAATACCCATCTTCTAAATCCTTAAACACTTATCTCATTTCCTAGCATGGTCTAACCTTGTTTGGGCATCTAAAACACACCTTAAGCCCTCCTCTAAACTCCTTAAATCACTCATCAATATCCATCTTAGTCATTATTTATCTCCTTGTAATAATGTCAACACTTGTAATGTTTCTCTTTAGGTTTCTAAGTGGTGGTTCACACCTATTATAACCACTATGCCAAAATGCTTCCTCACCACTATAACATCATCTCCCAAGCATCTTTCTCCACCTGAAATTCCTTTATGCAACTACTTAAAGTTCCTACACAAATTTATGACACCATCATCCAACACATTATTTTTTTCTACTAGTTTACCAATGTTTGCCTAAGTCCTAAATACACTAGTACATTCATTTGGTTCCTAAGCCCTCCATGATCATGTCTAGGTCATTCTAACTCATTATACACCTTAACTCACCCTTTTTCATCAAGACAACCTCTAAAACTTCCTAGGACTTCCTTAGTCATGAAATCTCCTTAGAACATCTTAAACACTTAAGTTCTCCACTAAATTTGCCATGGGTTCTCTAGTATATTGTTACACCCAAACACTTGGTTTTTCACCATCAAACAACCAAGATCACTCAAATTCTCATCACAACACCTTAACACACAATTTACACCCAAAACTACACCACATCATCATATAGTGTAAACTTAAAATGCTTGGCACTTAGGCCCTTAAATGACAATAATCTTAACCACTGAATTTCCACATAATTTTTCCTTTAACCTGCGAATACACACAACAAGGCTCCCATTGAAATAAAATGCTTCTTGTAATTCATCTCAACATTGTTTGACTATCTCTTTTCTCATTGGCTCCTTAGTACAAGTTCTCAAACATAGTCATTGTTTCTCCTAGGTTATATATAGCCCTTTTCTAATGTAAACTCTACACTAAACTCACCACATATCTAAATCCCATTCCCTTAAACAATAAAACACCTTAAGGTAAGTAATTTACCTTGTTCTTTTTCAAGCTTTACAAACTTTCTTCCTTAGGTTTTTCCTTGCTCAATCTCGGTCACCACTTAAACTCTCCTTGCCAATGTTCTAACCAATATCCAATGACTCCAATGAGTTCTAGATAATACATTAACCCTAAGGAACAAACCCTAGGTTAAAAATGTGCTTTAAGGTATTAAGGTGATTGTTTTACCTTGGTTTCTCAAGACAAGCTTGGATATGAAGCAAGAAGGACCTCTTTTATCCTTTGGAGAGTAGGAAACAAGCTAGAACAAGGCATAAACTGGAGTCCCATGAGTACAAATTTTCGGACAAGGGAAGAAATGATGGAAACCTAGATTTTCTTACATATTCTTTACCTTAAGAGAATGGAGAAGCTAATGGAGTCTCCAAGCTGAGTTCCCTCCTCTAATGGCGATTTGCCTTGGCTCCAAAATGAGGCTCTTGAAGTTTTGAAAAGATAGAAAGAAGGAGCTTGAGCTAACTAAGAGATATATGTGCTTGGTTTTGATTTTGGAGCTTAAATGAGCAAGATGTGGGCAAAGAGATGGAGCTAGCATGGAGGTTGCTTCTTAAGTGAAAGAGAAGAAAGAGAGCAAGAGAAATCGATGAAGATGGTGAAGAATGAAGAAAGGAGGAGAGAGGACTACTAAGGTAAGATATTAGTTAAAAGGTAAATAGTGTTTTTACTTACTTTTGCTTTATTCATTACTTAGATAGATAAGTGTGGTGAGTCACACTTAAAAACCGGCCCCCTTAGTCAAACAAGGTGTATTGTGGTCTTTGTTGACCATTTAATTGATTACTTTGACTAATGTCTTAAACTAGCATTATTGGTTACTATTCACTAAACAAGGCACATAATTGTGAAATTTTTGATTTCCATTGATTTAGACTTCCTAATGTGATACTAATTAGTACACATGTTAATTAAAGAGTAAGATGGAATTTAGCCACTCAAAACCTATTCACAAGACAATTTTTCAAAAATGTGCTTTAAGACTCCTTAAAGCACATTTTGTGTTTTAACTGTTTTCAAGCTTGGTTTTCTTTGGTAATTGGTTTAAAATGACCATTAGGATATTACTAAGGTCTTAGAATGATATTTGGGTGCTCACCCAAGTCTCTCAAGCTTAGAGCACATTTTTGCTTAAACTGCTCTTTTGGTGTTTCCTTATTTCTTTGGTTAAAATGGTTTCTTAATGTTTCTAAGAATTATTTAGCCTTCTTATATCTTAGTTTGTCACTTAAACACCATATCTAAGTTTGGGGTATTTCATGTGGAACTTGGGATTGAAGCGACTAAAATTCTTCTATGTATATGGCGACGGTGGAGGTCTACGTGAGCTTATAAAGGGAACCTTTCGGGCTTTCAAATAGTGAAGGATAAAACTGCTCCTGTACGACACGTTTGAAGTCCCACGAAGTAAAGAGGTGAGCTTGGTGTTGAATGGTGAACCAAATAAGGGTGGCACCGGACGTGTACATGGCGGCGATGTCGAGACGCTGATCATGGTGAAGTTAATGATCCGTGAAAAAGCGTTCAATATAAAAAAGCCAGCCATGGACATTCTCCTCGGTAAAGAACAAGATTTCCAACTTCAGGGTCTAGATGGTGGAGCGCGACGAAGAGTGCCCCGCGACCGGTGTCTGTAAGAGAGGAGTATGGGTACGGATCTCCATAGCAGAGAGGTGGTGAAGAATGTCCGACAACTAGGACTGCAATCTCTTCGTCAACCCGGCCTCACTCGCGGTAAGAGCAGCGACTGCCTCGTTGGTTTTTTTGAGTTCCTTCTCGATCGCTTTGAAACGGGTGGTGTCACTGTCGTGAGGCATGGTAAGATGATGTTGATGGATGATGTTATGTGGTGATCTCATGAAGGAAAGAATGAAGATTGACGGCTGGTTTTGTGAGGGGAGGGAGATTGAAGACGTAAGGTAGGGTATGGAAATTTTGTGAGGAGACTGGTGTGTAAAAGGATGAAAACGGCTATGAAAGCACCAATTTGTCGGACAGTAGTGCGGAAACGACCAGCTCAACAAAGGGGATGGAGGAGGAAGAAGAACGTAAGAAGGAGGAAGAGAATAGGGGAAGATACGGGGAAGGATTAGTGTGATTGAGGAAGATAGGAGGAGAGGCAGACAATAGAGAGGAAGATAGAAAAAGAAAATTGCTATATTTTTAATGTCCTTAACATGTTACAAGTCCCCCTATTACCTTATATAGTCAACCGATAACTTCTATCTTTATTAAAGTAAATAATAAAGATATTCAAAATAATATCTGTATAAATATTCTAATAACACCAAAAAATAAAGAAACAAAAAGAAAATAAATATACTAAACTTTCCCACCGAAGAGAGAAATGCTGGCCCGGGCGCGACTTAAATTTTTGTCAGAGCTAAAACATCTTGTTTTATAAACGGAAGAGAGTATTATTTGTTAAATTTGATTAGGAGGAAACGCAAATGGTAGCATTGTCGAGAGAGAGAGACATGAATATCAGTACTGTTTTTATTAGAGTGTCTCGACTGATAAAGTCAGCCAAGAATAGAAGAGTATATATACTCTGATAACAGAAAAAGAAAGAAAACAGAAGCAGACCCAATACTAAGACGGGATTATTAGAGAATAAGAAAACATAAACTATTAAACAATAATAGGGGAACATATACTGTAACACCCCCCACAAGACAAGAATGGTGATAACCCATTCTTAACTTGCTGAAAAGAAGTTACTGCCGTGTGATGCCCATAGACTCATACTGTGAACGGTACTGCTTGCCAGAGAGATTTTTAGTTAACATATCAGCCATCTGGAAGGAGCTTGGAATATGAGAAACAGTATCAGACCCTTGTAGTTGATCGCGAACGTAGTGACAGTCAACCTCAATATGTTTGGTTCGCTCATGAAGAACAGGGTTACGAGCAATGAAGACAGCAGCTCTGTTATCGCACTGACGGGATGGGAATATTATCAGTAACACCAAGTTCCTGAAGTACCCTGCTCAACCGGCTAATTCCGCAGTGACTTTGCGCAGCGATCGGTACTCAGCTTCTGCTGAAGACAAAGAAACGCATGGCTGTTTCTTCGACTTCCAGGAGATGGGAGAGCCTCCAAGCTGAATGTAAAAACCACTCACAGACCGACGAGAGATTGGGCAAGAAGCCCAATCTGAGTCACAGTAAGCAATGAGCTGCTGAGATGGAGAATTGTTGAGCAAAATACCTGTTTCGACTGTCCTTTTAACAAACCGCAGGACATGTAAAGCAGCAGTATAATGGCTGATGCAAGGCTTGTTGAGAAATTGACTAAGTAGTTGTACACTAAAACAGAGATCTGGCCTAGTGTGGGTAAGATAATTCAATTTCCCAACAATCCTTCTGTATTTCTCAACATCAGGAAAAGGAGCACTGTCGCCTGGAAGGAGCTTTATTCCTAGCTCCAGAGGACTAGCAACGACATGACTGTCAGAGAGATCAAATTCTTCAAGAAGTTGTCTGCTGTATTTCCTCTGCGTTACTATTATACCAGTAGAAGTTCTGAGAAACTCCATCCCCAAAAAATAACCTAATCCACCAAGGTCTTTAATCTGAAACTCTGTATGAAGACTAGTTTTGAGAGCTTGAATCCCAACTTCATCGTTCCCACAAATTACCAGATCATCAACATAAACACCAACGTGAATGAATAGACCAGAAACATGCTTGCTGAATAAAGAATAGTCATTATATGAACTCACAAAGCCATTCGATCGAAGGAAACTGGCAAGTTTAGCATACCATTGCCTAGAAGCCTGCTTTAGGCCATACAAGGAGCGCTTTAGATGGCAGACTTTGTTCCCGTGGGCAACCGATAATCCTTCTGGTAATTTCATATAGATGTTCTCATGTAAATCGCCATGGAGAAAGGCGTTATTAACGTCCAATTGATGTAGCCGCCAACCTCGTTTAACCACTACTGCAATAAGGGTTCGTATTGTCGTCATCTTCACTACTGGAGAAAACGTCTCCGAATAGTCCACTCCATATTTCTGGGTAAATCCGCGGACCACCAAGCGAGCTTTGTAACGCTCCAATGTCCCATCAGCCTTCAACTTAACTTTGTATACCCACTTGCAACTGATGGGTTTGGCTCCTTTGGGTAAAGAAACAATGTCCCAAGTATGGTTTCTATGTAAAGCTTCCAGTTCCAACTGCATAGCTCTTCTCCATTCTGGAAATTGATTGGCTTCTTGAAAAGAGGAAGGCTCAGATAGAATGTAGCTTGCGGGGAGTTTAGTACTGGTAAAACCAAACATCGATGGAGATGGGAATGGGACAGAAGGAGCGCGAACATCAGTTAAGGAACAGAGAGCAAGTGTGTTGGATATGGGTTTATCCGTGAAATTTAGTCTCGCAGCCAACAAATCTGTAAAAATCTCCTCTGGTGGTAACGAGGTAGAATGCCCAACAAAATAATCACGAAGTAGGAAGGGGATTATGGTCCTGGATGATCTGCGTGGAACAAGTAACTGAGGAGATTCACGAACATTCTCTTCTGTAATGACATTTTCGGATTCCGTAACCTCTTCTCTATAGAGATCAGTTCGTGGTGTTTCTGTAGAACAATTATCAGATGACTCTGGAGGAAACTGATCAGAATTCAAATGAGCTTCTCTTGTATCTCTGATGGGCTCTGGAGTAACATTCATATCGTTCTGAGAGAGAGCAATAGGACAAACTTCATCGTCAGTGATAGGAAATGTATCTTGAGGTCTCGGAGGAAACAAAGAAAAATTTTCAACACTGCTGAGGTTTTCCTTGAACAGGAAAAGAAACTCATGAAATTTCACATCTCGACTATGGATAATAGCCTTATCCGCTAGTCTCAGCAATTTATGTCCTTTGCTTATCAAGCTGGGCCCCAAATAAACACACTTGGTTGCTCTTTCTTCGAACTTGTGTTTGTGAGGTTTAACAACTGCTGCATAAGCCATACAACCAAAGGTATGAAGACGATCAAATTCTGGTTTCTTGCCATACAAAACCTCATAAGGAGACTGACCTGAAAGAACATCTGTGGGAATTCTGTTGATAACAAAGGTAGCAAACTGAATAGCATCTCCCCAATATCAACGTGTCCCACTGTGATAAAACAAAGCCCTGGCAGTATCCAAAATGTGTCGGTGTTTCCTTTCCACCCTACCATTCTGATGGGGAGTATAAGGACAGGATCGCTGATGGATAATCCCTTCTTTTTGAAAAAACTGAACTCCCTCTTTGGAAGCACCCAGTTCATAGGCATTGTCCGACCTAAGAACTTTAACTTTCTTCGAAAACTGTCTTTCAACAAGAGCAATAAAATCCTTGATACAATCAAATGAATCAGATTTATTTTTAAGCAATCTGGTCCACAAACATCTACTTTTGTCATCAAGAATGCTAAGAAAGTAGTAAAAGCCATCATAGGTAGGAGTAGAAAGCGGCCCCCAAACATCAACGTGTAAAATGTCAAAGAAATCTTTACTAACAGACTCTGATCGAGAAAATGGTAATCTATGCCCCTTTGCTCTATTACAGTCTTCACAAACAAAATCAGGAGCAATATCTTTATTGACGATAGACCTAAAGATATTAGATTCTGTAAAGGAGTGTGGCCCAGCCTTTTATGCCGTACAAAGCTTATCTCTGTTAAAGAATTACAAATGAGTTTATGTTGCTGTCTGTTGTGAAAGAAACTTGCAAGTGCCTCGATGTCGAGCCAATATAATCCCTTGTGTTCTCTGCTATGATGCCTTCAGCTTTGGATATCTGGTCCTGTATCACAAAGCTTTTTGTCAAAACAGATCTGGCAATCATGTTGTTTGACAAACCTGTTAACTGACAACAAGTTGTACTGGAACTTGGCACTAGAAGAACATTCTGCAAGTAAAAATCTCTCCTAAACAATTGTGCCAGAAATCTCAATCTGCTGAACTCTTCCATCCGGCATACAGACAGTTTGTCCACACGAATCACTGCTGATATTAGAGAAACAATTTCGATTCCCACTCAAATGATCAGTGGCACCAGTGTCTATAATCCATTTACTACTGATGCTATCTATGTCGTTATCTCTGCTGATATTAGCACTAAGACAATGAAATAGATTTCATACCTGCAAAATGACAACTGACAGATCTATTGGCAGAAGACATATTCTGCAGACAAGTGATGAGTGTCCAAATGAGCATGTTTTAGGGGTGTATTTCATATGTTTAATCACACTTTTCATGCTCATTTCTCCACTCTAGCTTGTTTTCCTCTAGTTTTGTGTTTCATTGGTGTTTCACACATTTATGTTTAAACAGGAGGAGTAACATAGCTAGGAGTAAAGTAGCGAAGAGAGGAACGCGTGGGCGCAAACGGATCCAAAATCGGAGTTAAACGAAGAAGATACAGCGTTTTGAAGTTATACTAACTCCGACCGGACTTGCAAGTCCGGTCGCAAGTCCGGTCGGGTCGAAATTTTGCCCAGATTTGCGTTTTTGCAAGCTACTGGAATCGACCGACCTTGCAAGTCCGGTCGCAAGTCCGGTCGGTCGTAAAATTTGCCCAGAAATTAGATTTTAAAAGGGGAAAAGAAGAGGAAAGAGGGGTATTCGACTCAGACCAGAAAAACGACGGAAAAACAAGAGAAAAGAGGGAAGAAGAAGAAGAAGAAAGGAAAGGAAGAAGAAGAAGGAAAGGAGGAGAAGACTCACCTCCATTGAAGCTTCTTCAACCTCCCATGGCTATTTCTTCTCCCTTCTCTCATTTTGTTCCTTAATGGTTGTGTAGTCTTTGTAGCTAGGGATTGGGGATTTTGCCCCAAAATCCCTATACTCCATTGTAGATTCTTGAACTCATTTATGGTTTTATTTTAGTTCTTGTTCTTAGTACTGATAATAATTGTGTGTTTGTGGCTCTTGAACTTGTCACCCATGATTTGGGGATTTGTTAAGGGTTTTGCCCAATTTGTTATCTATGTGTTAAACTGGTTGGTTTGGCCTACCGATTAGTTGAACATTCTTGTGGATTTCTGTCAACATGTGATTCTGAGATAGAAATCTGGACCGTCGGGGACTAGAACAGCGTACTCTAATATTGATGATTTCGAGATTGGATTACACTGCAACTTAAGGGGAAATTGTGCTTAATGCTATCAATTGAAGGTACTTGGAAGATCCTCCAGGTTCCATTCCGTTGGTTAGGATTAGTAGACCTTGTTAGGCTATTAGTTAATTTGGCGTTCCTGTTGTTTAGCCATGAGTTCGAGGGTTGACCATTGGTAGTAAAGGGAAGATGGGTGCAAATATCCATCCCGGGCTACACCTATCCTAGATAGTTAGTTTAGTGTTTAATTGTTCTTTATTTCTCCAATTACAACCCAAAAACCCGAAACCCATAATTTACATTTATGCACTTTTGTATATATCCTCTTGCACATTTACTAAGCTTATAAT